>OZ024733.1:16861175-17512399 GCA_964016875.1 Fallopia convolvulus | reverse complement strand
TCGCTGCCAGAGACGCCAGGATGGCCGCATATGCAGAAAAAGCTCAAAGAAATCATGTGTGAGTTAAAAACATTCACAATCCAACAAGTCCCCAGAGAAGAGAATGCACAGCCGATGCGCTAGCAAATCTGGGGTCCGCACTAGATCCAGAGGAGTTCCCTTTAATCCCGTTGGTACATGTGTTGTTCACCAAAGAAACGAGTTCCCTGAAATAAATAGAGCAACCTGGTCAGAAGTTCGCTGGATATTCTTGACGTGAGGAACTAGAAGCGGGTGTCCGCGATTCCCCTCCAGAAGAGGATTGTTAGACTCGACTGTATTTACAATGGCTCATGCATGGACTGTTGCCAGCAGATAGGTTGGAGGCCAGAGCCCTCAGAATGAGGGCGGCCCGCTACAGCGTAGAAAATGGAGTGTTGTTCAAACAATCCGCATTAGGAATATTGCTCCGCAATCTAGCAAGAAGCGAGGTGCAGAAGATCCTCTAGGAACTACATGAGGGTGAGTGTGGAAATCACTCAGGAGGCCGCAGTCTCTCTAACAAAGCGCTCAATTCCGGGTATTACTGGCCAACCATGCGCTAGGACGCCGCAAAATACGCCCAAAAGTGTTAGGCCTGCTAGAAGCATGCTCCTACTTCTCACAAGCCACCAAAACCACTTCACCCAACGCTAACCCCATGGGCTTTTATGAGGTGGGGGATGGATATCGTGGGGAAAGTAGCCAAGAACAACGCCTGGAACTTGTCAGCGTCCCAGGAGGTATGGTTTCCTGCCTCGAACTCCCTCATGGTTTCCAGTCGAGACAACATGCTGTAGTAGGCCCCGATGTCCTTGGCCTCCTCCTTCCTGACCGAGATAGAGTCAGTGACCCTCGCCTTGAGCTCCCCAACCTTGGCTTGTAAGGCTGACACTTCCCGCTCCAGCTCAGCTACCCGCGCCCTAGCAGATCCCTCCTTGGTAGCCAACATCTTCGATGAGCGAGCGCCTTCTCTCGAGCCTTCGCCATCTCCTCTCGGTACTTCGTTGCTTTCTGCCTCTTCTGCTCGTGTTGGGCCCACTCTTCATCTATTTTGTCCATAATCAGAGCAATCTCCTGGAAGATCTGAACCCAAGAAGTCAGCAAAATGCAAGGAAAGGCTCGTAACGAAAGGGACGAAAGGTCAAAGGAAAGAACAGAAGCTGGCAGGAATAAAGATTACCTTCCAAGCCCCTGAACCAGCCTCGACAGCTAAGGAGTGAGCAGATGAGTAAGCATGGTTCTTCTTGAAAGTCGGGTCGCAATACTGCATGAGGGTTTGCCAGTCAGAAGAAGCATCGTCACGCAGATCAATGGGATCACTGTCGTCCGAAGCGCTTACGAGAAGACCTAGGGACTTCAATCGTCTCCTTCTTGACAGCAGGCGCGGTCGGAGGTTTGGAGTCACTAGACCTCGTCTTCCGAAGAATAAGGTCGGAAGCAGAAAAAGCCGAGACGGACTTGCCAGAACGAGCATCTAAGGACAACAAAGCAAACAGATCAAGGACACATAGCAAAGCGATAGGGTTCCACAAGGATAAACATCAGAATAAAGACTTCTCTTGTCATACCGTTGGAAGGGCCAGAGACAGTAGCGGATACAAGGGTAGACGACATCTTCACCAGGGGGAGATTTTCTTCCTCACTTGACTCTTCCGACTCAATTGACGTTGCGCTCTCCTCACCTTCAGACAGCTCTTCGAAAGGACTGGTAGACGACGCGCCAAAAGTCCTATGAACCGAGGGAAGTTTGAACAGCTTCAAAATGATCTTCTTTGATTGACTCCTAGGTTCCACAGTGTCCGGTATGCATGCATATAAGAGAAGAGAAAGATGAATACAGGTTAACAACTCTGAGGGGGTAAAACGAAAGAAAAGAAAGTTCTTACTAGATTCGTTCCATTTGTCAAAAAGGAATGAAAGAAAAGAATCGGCCAGCCCAATTCTTCCCGTTTACTTTGTAATTCAAGACTAGCGGACGTTGTGCGGTCCGGGACTGCAAAATAAACCGTCTGCGTCTGACAGTCGTAAGATGGTAAGACTGGAGTAGGTCAGGGACTATGAGCTCTACTCCGATAGTCTCGGCCATGTGGCTCACCCAGTACAGGATCTTCTAGGTTGACGGAAGCAGTTGGGCGGGAGAAAGTTTCAATCGGGACAGAAATTATTGAATGAGTGGAGGAAAAGGAAAATCACAAGAGATAGAAAATGGGAACTCAAAAAAGCATGCCCAACCGGGGCGAACCCGGCCAGTCAGGACGCTCATCCTCAGGACACAAGGCTTCCTCCCCCCCCCCCGGAAAACCACTATCTTGAAGAATCTGGTTTATCTCGTCTAAGGTCATGGTGTTTGCCATGCTATCGTATTCTTGCAAGACCTCGGAAGGTTGAAAGTCGTGCTTGGAAATACGCGCGTTCTTGCCATTAGAGAGGAAGGAAAATTTTCAGATCAAGAGAAGGAAGAAGAAGGGTTTTCTTACCTCAAGAGACTAGCAAAGAAGGGGTGAATGACGAACGCCGAAGACGTAGTAAATAAAAAGCAGCAGCCCGTCTCATCAACTTCCGCATCGGGATGTGTCCGGAGATCTCAACGCTACACGTGGCACAACCGGGAGACGAAGATCGCGGAAGATCAACAATAAAAAGATCTCCGCAATTCAAATTGCTTGATCTTTTGGGGCTATTATTGGGCCCAGAGTCTTAGAGGCCCGAATCCGCGTTGGCCCATCAAGTGAGAACCAACTTCTCAGGTTTGTTTCAGTTCAACAAATATCCAGGCGAGCAAGCGGTTAAAAGGGGGACGATGACCACTGAAACACGACGCCGGACGTGGAGTACAACCCGCGGGAAAGTGGGTAGTAACGGCCATAGGACTGAACGGAAGGGGAATAAAAGATGTAGTGAGAAAGACAGAACGGGATATGTTGTAACAGAGAAAACAGAGCAATTGTAATCATCTCTTTGAAATCAAACACTCACGAGTTGCACTCGAATTTCCATCCTCATATTTATGTTTTGATCGAATCCAACTTATCGGTTAGATTTAGCCTCACATTTAATATCCGGAATCAGGAATCTTCGTCGGTCACATTTTGACCAAAACAATAAGGACATGTTCTCGTCACGATCATGAGCATCCAATTTATGGAGAGGAATCACGAAAGTTAAGGTGCTGCTAATGAAGGGCTTGAGATCAGAAGGTGGGGACGGTGTGAGAACTCTATTCTGGCTACACCCACGGATAACTGAACGACCCGTTGAAGAATACACAATTGATTTGATTCAGGATGAAGAGCTTAGTAAGACAATCGTTGGATACTGGAATGGTAATTCGTGGGAATGGCAAGATTTTGCTCACTTGCTCCCTGCAGAAATTCTAAACAAAATCTCAGTTGTAACTCTATGCAACGAAGGAGTTGGAGATAATTTTGTTTGGGGAGCAAATGCATTCGGGGAATTTATTGTGAAGTCGATCTTGGAAGGGATGCAAAGGGATAATCATGAAGAAAGGGGGATAATTTGGAATAAAATTTGGAAGCTTGAAGTTGATGAGTCAATCCGAAATTTTGTATGGTTGGTGGCTCATGATGTTATTGTCTCTAATGTGAATAGGGTGCGAAGGCACCTCAGTTCAAACCAAGTTGTAGTCATTGTCAAGAGGATGAAATCACGCTACATACTTTACGTGATTGCACCCAAGGCTCCAGAGTTATGGATTGAATTCTTGATAAATGCTAGGATGCAAGAGTTTGTAGCTGGGAATTTGAGGGAATGGATTGAGCATAACCTGAGTAGAGAAGGTTCTTGGCCTTCGACAATCGCTTGCGGAATTTGGTGGTTATGGAATTGGAGAAACGCTGGGATTTTTGGTGGGAAGATATGCAACATGGATCAATTGGCGGGATTCGTTATTGACAAGGCTAGGGAGTACCGGACTCTGGCAGGGGAGAAGAAAAGCTCAAACGAAGTAGGAGTCAGAGTCATGGCGCACTGGAAGAAACCAAAAGATGGGTGGCATAAAATAAATTTGGATGCCTCGTAGGAAGGGGAAGGTTGGATTGGAGTCGGTGGTATAATCAGAGATTGAAATGGTAATTTTGTGAAAGCTTATGTTGTGAAATCGGATGGAAACTCGGTTGTGAAGGCCGAATTGATGGGAATGCTGCAAGGTATCACCATTGCAAGACAACTGAACTTGAAAAAGGTTGTGATGAAGGTTGATGCGCTGGAGGCAGTGAAACTAGTATATGATGACAGCGTGCCACCAAACCAAGTCCATGAATTGGTGGTCTGATTGTGAGTTCATTGTGAATCAGATTCCACGACAAGGGAACCAGGCTGCAGATTAGCTCTCAAAATTTAGTAAAAATTGTATGGAAATTTTTATTCTGTTTGAAGATCCCCTTAAGGAATTAAGAGAATCTTAGATATAGATAAAACCATGAACGTATTATAAATCCCTCTGTTTCGCAATGTAAGTCGTTTTTAGGTCTAAAAGGTATTTCATAATGTAAGTCATTTCTTCCCTTATTTAATGTAAAACTTTCTAAAATAGGTTATTACTCTATTTAATTTACTTAACATTCCAACAACATTCATTAACTCAAGCAATTCTAGTGATGTTGGAAGTTACTTTTGTAGGGAGTATTTAGTATATTTATAAATCCAAGATTAAAGAGTTAATAGTGCATGTGATAAAAATAAATATTAAATTATCATCTTTTCCATTTTAAACTTGTCTTAATTCTTGTGCAAAATAAAAAAAACGACTTGTGAAACAGAGGTAGTATAAAAAAAATATTATGTGCATTAATTATAGTAATTCTGTATCGACTACTTTAATTGTTTGTCACTCTTTAGAGGATCCTTTGAATTGTTCGTAGTTCCCAGATTTGAGTTTGTTTATTCTACTCTCTTTAGAGGATCCTTTGAATTGTTCGTAGTTCCCAGATTTGAGTTTGTTTATTCTACTGATTAATTAATTAATTAATATAGAGGTATTCGCTTTCAAATAATAAACGATCTAATTAAAAATGCAAAATAATTGAGTATTACTTGTAACAAATTGTAATCACATACACCGACCGAAGTACTATTACTACTATCATTTACTAGTCTAAAAATACTAAAATAAATAGTTATAATACATACTTGAATACATTGACAGGAAATTCTATAATACGAATCTGGTAATTATAGCTTGTTTGATTGCCGACAGCTCACCTGCAATCTGTCGTAGCTTTTTATTTGTAATCCTGCCAACAAAGATGGCCACCCCATCCTTGTCAATTGACGATTTCATATGTGCCTAATCAACACATTTAATACACTTAAAAATCTAACGCAAAATACAAATGCAAGACAATAGAGGGACCCGGATGTTAATTGCCGACAAATGAGGGAGAAAGGGAAAAGGTGAATTTAATTTTGGATTTTATATATTACTCTTCGTTTCCAAATGTAAAAAAAATTACATGTACACATAGTTCAACGGTTGAGCCTCTTGCCAATGTGCAAGAGGTCTCAGATTCGAGCATCCGGGGTGGCTGTAAAGCCTAGTCCAAGTACTACTTGGGCTACCCTAAATCTTACCAAATTAAAAAAAAATGTTAAAAAAAAGTAAGAGAAGAGAAGAAGGGAAATATTAACATAACCCCTCTCTCAAGAACCCCGAAAAACCCAACCCGATGTCAACAAACCCTAGATCCACAAGATCTGAAATCTTTGTTGAAATCTTGCTTAAGAAACCCCAACAAATCAAAATCAATGATGATTCGATCCCGGAGGTGATCCTTCTTCGGCGCTATTTGCCCAGAAAACTCGTGGTTCTCGTTGTTCCGTCCGACAAAGCTGTGACGAATAGCTACCAAATCAACGAAGTCGAGAACCGAGGAAAGACGGATCATCTTCAATTCCTTCTAATTAGGAATTGGATGTATGATAGGGTTGTACAAATGGAAGAATCAAAAGCAATTGGAAGATTAGGGTTGGTGAGATTGAGGCATTGTGTACTACTGTTCATGGAAAGAATGTTGGGGGCGGCTATGAGGAGGAGGCGGCGGCGAAAATTCAGGAGGCGGATGACAGGGATAGGGCTAGAGACCATCTCAAGGCCATGGAAGCGAAAGGAGGTGGTTCGGGACCCTAGGATATCCAGGTTGCTCCTCCCCATTTTAGACCTTGAACGTTCTATATTACTTTTAGTCAATCTGAACCTTGATGAATTTGTCTATAAAAGAAGCGGGTGGGAAGGCTTCTTCCCCATGCCTCTTAATTTTGAAATCCCTTATATCTATCTCTGCATCGCTATCTCTATCAAACTACATTAATGGAGACCACATCAAATGGAATCCAAAATTGATAAAATACCTTTCTTTGTAAAGAACAAGAAGAAGTCCTCTAAGAAAGTCCTATGTTCAGACACACATTACTCTAAAGAACAAGATGAGTGTGCTTACGGGCATGGTCACTCTATACCTTCTCCTACCAAGGTTGATAAAACCTTTAAGGGTAGGGCATCAAATCAGCCTTTTGAGTCAAGCCCTTCAGGGGTTAAAGAAAACATTCTCCAACTAAGGGAGATTACTCTGTTTGCTTTTGCGCTTGGGATTGCCATTGAGGCTTCTCGGTTGAGGCAGAAATTAAGGAATGACTGGCAATTGAAGGAAGATTTTGAAAGAATTAACAAGGTCTTTACTACTGTTGAGTTTAAACTCTGGTCTATAAATAATTTGAATGTAAGGAAATCCTATTTGTGGAACTATCAAATACCAACAACCAAGAAGGAAAATGTAAATAGTTCTTTGGAAAAATTTCGACCTACTATAACTCATGAAAATACTTGCATTCATTCTGCAGATGCTATGTACTACCAGTCTATAGTAAATAAAGATATGCATTGTATACTTGACTTAGAAGATATAATTAATGTATGTATGTACACTGATGCTAGCTTTAGGAAGACAAGATGCTACAAGGTTTACTTATGTACTATTGGCTTGAATGAGCACTTTGGTAAAGGTTTTAATTGGGTGCATAAGGTATATAGAAACTCTGATTCAATGACCCTAGTGAACAATTGTAAAGTATCTGCTATTCTAGTGTGTATCAAGAATCTGTGTTGGAAGTGCAGTAGGAAGAGGAATTATGTTGAGAATTTTAATTCAGTTACATCTTCTCTAGAGACCAGGTTTGAAGTGCCTTGTTTTAACATGCTCCTATAAATTAATAATGTCTGCTGTTGTGATCTGGGTTTGAGAGAGGATAAAACAAAACTTTGCCACATTATTCCTAGGTCTGTTCAGTTTATTACTAGTAAGATGAATGGTTTTAGCATAAAAGATAAAGATCAGTGTAATTTTGCCAAGAGTACTAACATTGTCACCTGTAAGATAAAAGTAAATTATAGAAGAAATGAATGTGATAGTGCTACTAGGCTTATGGCTTACCAGAATGACCAAACCTGTAAAGTTAATAGGCTTATTCGTTTTTTTCTTAGAAATCCTAGTTCCAGTAATGTGGTGATTTATAGTACAAGATTAAAATCTATGAAAAGTGTGTTGAGATGCATGTATAAACCTGTAGCAGATAAATCAGAAGCCTCCTAGAACAAAACTCTAGAACAGCAAAGGGTCTACAAAGGAAGCTACAGATTATGCCATAAGATCATGAAACAAGTGACAAACTCGGAGGAGGAGAATATAGCTAAAAGAGGAAAGAACATTACTAAACAGAGAAAGAAGACTTATGATTTGCATTTTATGATGCAGATTGTAAATCATAGAAATTGCAATATGTATATGTGGAATGCAATGTCTGTAAACAGGACTGTGAACATAACCCTAAGATGTAATAAGCTTATTTTTAACTATATCTTTGCGTCTGCACAGGAGAAACAAAACAATCTCAATTCGATCATAAATAGGAAAAGATATATGGATGGGAGTATTAAGGTAGTCTAGTTGATGCAAATCAATGGAGGATCAAAGCGAATGATTCGTTGAAGACGAATGGAGGCCAAACACCAAGACCTTTACTAAGGTCCCGAGCATTCAAGTTCAAGAAGGTTTTCATGGATTCCATATAGTGATTTGATTATGTTCATCAATGGCGTCCAAGGCCATCAAGGAAGAGGATGAAGTCGTGAAAGTTCGGAAAGTTAAGAAGCCCGTCAAATTAAAAACACTGCTCAGTAAAATGGTCATAACTTGGGCTAGAAAATTGATCTCAAGTCCGTTCAAAATTCAAATTGCGTTGGATAGATAATTAAAAGATCTACAACTTTGTAGTTTACGTCGAATCGAGAATCCAAGAGTAAAGAGGTCAAAAATGTGATTTACTGAGAGCTGTTCAAGTCTTACGAGAATCTTATCTTTTATTTTGATTCTATCTTTATCTTTATGATAATTTCGGCCATAGGAAGTTTGCTAGGGCTGAAATATATCTTGCTTTATTATTATTTATATCTTTTTGAGTTTTAGGATTAGTTTTTTAGTTTTTTTATATAAATAAGTCAAATAATTATTTATTTGATTTATTTATGATAAGGAGACTTAGATAGATGCTTTTATATTATTTTATGTTATCTTGGGAAGCAAGTCATTGGACCGAATTGTCCCTACTAGGGCCGGCCATGCCATGCCTTGCTCTCCAAGGAACTTTGTTTTGTATTTCTTATTTATAGTTTGCATCTTCATTCAATAAAAATCAGCTCAGTAAGATTAAACCCCTTTGGTTTAATCTTGCTCTTGGGCCATTAAAACAACTCGTGTTCTAGCATTCAAACCTATGGAGATCGATCATCATACTCCATTTGAATTCTCTCTCTTTTGTGTGTTCAATTTGGTTTATTGATTTAGTCAATTGAGATTGTTCTAGTTTGATTGTTAAAGATCAAATCTAGTTAATCAATTGGATTTAGCGTTAGAGCCAATCCAATTGAACTATCAAAGTTGATTGTTTCAATCTATCAAATCAGTTTCATCTTTTATTTGATTACTTGCTCCACAAGTTTCTAACTTTATTAAGCAAATCAGGTTGAAAGAGAATTACTTGTCAAGATCGGGCCAAAACAAGACCGGATTGTCATCATCGAGCAATCGAGCAGATAATTCCGTATCACTGGTACCTCTTGATGCTGAAACAGGTAATTAGTTGGCTAAGAATTAGGTTCTCGAGAACCTTTTTAAGACTCCGTCTAGTAGGTTTCTTATGAAAATAGGATATTGGAATAGCAGGGGAATAGGGAGGAAATCTTTATGGCCAGAAATTGACTCTTTTTGTAAAATTGAACGGATACAGATTATGGCCATAGCGGAAACAAAAACAGATAAAACTCCGAGTGACCAAGTTTGGAGACGGGCAGGGTTTGACAATCTAGTTTGGTCACCTGCGGATGGTAGAGCAGATGGTATTGGCGTTATGTGGAAAGAACACCAATTAGTAAATGAAGAGATCTCTCTCTTAATACAAGAACCTAGATTCTTAATACTCAAATATGCACATTTGATTACAAAGTATACCATTGCTATTTGCCTTGTGTATGCACCGCCCCATGAAAATCTTAAAGATAGTTTCTGGGAAAAATTATCGGACACTTTGGTCAACCTTAGTCTGCCTTTTATCGTTAACGGGGACCTAAATGAAATACAAAGTCCGAGTGAAAAAATGGGAGGGTCTAACCCAGACCACAGTAGATTTGAAAGGTTGATAAATTTCAAAAACAAATGTGAATTAGTAGACATTCCGTCCTCAGAAAATCAATTCACTTGGAGGAAAAACAAAACAGAAATAGATAATACATATGAAAAATTAGACAGAACGTTAGTGATGAGGTATTTTCAGTGGTTCTTCAGGTTATCAATCTTCCAACCTAGGATATCTAACACACACCAAAAACTACCTAAAAAGCAAAAGATTAACTCAAAAATAAATCTGCTCTAAACATTGGGTTGCCTCCCAAGAAGCGCTTTTTTAACGTCATTAGCTTAACCCTTAGCATGAACTAACAAAATTGGACATTGTCAATGCCCTCAGCAACTTGTCACATCCATGTGCACACATCTCAGAAAAGCATAAGTAACACAATGATAAATCAATTAAGCATAATATAACATTCAAAGACCGTTTTAATTTATCAAACATGTGTGCCCAATTTTCATGAGGTGGCATTTGTTCAAAGAAATTCAGCACAAGTGGTGGCTTTAGAAAATACTTACAGTATGAATCAAAGCACTTTTCAGAAATACCACTTTCTTCAAAGATGAAGTCCATATATTTCTCATCATCCACCTTGTGTTGTAGGCTTGGCTCCTCATCTTGGAACTCCATAAGCTCTTGATGTGAGAAGGTGGGGAAACTGAAGCATGGGATGTCAAGGCCTAACATAGGGTGCACCATGACAACGGGAACCTTAACAGGCATATCATGTTGATATTCTCCCTCATGGCTATCTACTTCATCAGCAAAGAAGTCATCTTGGTCGACAAAAGAGTCTTCTTCCAAAACTGTAAAACCCTCAAGCAATTTACTCCACGTGAGTGAAGATGACTCAGGCTCCTTAGGCTCTATAAGAATCTCTATGCTAGCACAAACTTCCTTTGGCTCTGTGATGATCTGCTCAACTTGCCTTATAGGTGTGACTTCATATTGGGCATCAAATTCATCTTCATAACTCATATCAAGTGTAGTTGATTGCTCCTCACCTTGAATCTGAGTGTCTAACTCGTGATCGTTTGACTCCAATGTGATTTCACCACTCCTTCCACATAACTCAAAAGGACATGAGATTGTAGAATGAAAATATGAAGAGCAAGACTCACAATGCTCCTTGATTCTAGTATCCGCCCGTATGGAGAGATCCTTGATTATATCCTCAAGAGACGTATCAACCGGCTGGGGTGGTTGGGAAGATGACTCAACCAGAAAGCTTTGATGGCTCATGAAACATAAGAAATCCCAGCATTCCTTAGGTCCCATATATAAAAGCCTCCAATTGCTCATGTAATCGGCCAACCCTCTTGTCTCAAAATTCATACCATGGATAACTCCCATGTTCACCTCTCTATCACTATACTGTAATCCCCAAGCACCAAGTTGAAACACATGATCTTGAAATCTTGAAAAATAGTCATGAAAGTGTTCATCATGCAACTGTCTACAATCGAACAAAGCCATAGATTAGTAGCACGGGTGTTATGAATCGTAAGATAGGTTCACAACACCAAGAATAGCACAAAAGTAAAAACACAAATAACGACGAGTCCCCGGCAACGGCGCCAAATTTGATGAGGTATTTTCGGTGGTCGTTAATACCTATCAAAGAAACCTAACTTAACCAACTCAGTAGAGCGGTAAGCAAGAGTCGATCCCACAGAGACTCGTGTAAATGTGTTATTACTTTGTATGCCAAGTAACCAATGGGGGGTTTTTATGAATGATTATCTAAGCTACTATGCAAGAACAGAAATAAATATGAATGCAAGGATGATTTAAATATATGAGAGACAAACGTGTTCAACTAGTTAAATCCATCATGATATTGATTCGCTGATCATTGATTCTCTTGATTCTCTTCTTACTTGAATAATCTATTGTGGATAATGACCCTACTAAGGATTAAGATCCAAACTTCATATATAGTTGATAGAACTACCAGTCTAACAACCCTAATTAAATAATAACCTAGAAGACATTCTAGATTCAATTAAATAACAGCATGACGATTCAAGTTATCAATAGAAACAAACAACTTAGAGCAACCAGACATCCAAGTGACTTGTGAATTTATTCCCTTCTTTAACCAACTAGTCGAACTGGTACAAAATTGATTAGAGTATAATCTTGATCAAATTAACTCCAACCGGTAATTAATCAGATTCAGTTTTAACTAGAAATTCAATTAGGTGATCAATCTAACAAAACCCTAGTTTAGATTCAATTAAGCACAGGGAATAATTTCTATTCCAGTTTGTTGAGAATCAATCAAACCTCACAACTATATACAAATCATGACTTCAATAACTAGCCAAACACAAGAGAAATTAGCAATGCATAATTGAATTAAAATCAAACTTACAAAGGTTCAAAGGTTCTTCCTTGAGAGAAAACCTGATAGTTTGCATATAGGAATAGCTTAGTTGCATATTTTATATATGTTTTAGTTAGTTTTAGGATAGTTTTTATGTAGTTTTTAGGTTTTTGTGTTATCGGGTGTTATGCGCTGGTTTGCTCGGTTTTACAGGTTTTTAGGTTCAGGAGCAACAGGGGGGCGATTACAGATTGATTATGGCGGTGGTGGACAAGCCAAGGGAGCTAAGGAATGCTAGGATGATGGATGGAGAAGAGCTAAGCAAAGAAGAAAGCCATGCCAAGCTTAAGCCAAAAGCTCGGGCTGATTTCGAGCAAGCGAAGCCGAGCAATCTCATCTGACGGACAAGTGCGCGAGATAGCAAAAGCACAGCCGCGCTTTTGGGGGCCGATGTCGCGCTTTCTGGGATTTTCAGCGGATGTGGATTTGGGCCGAGACTTGGTTTTGGGCTTTGGTATTTGGTTATTTGGGCTTATGTTATCCGAGTATATGATTTAAGATATAATGTTTGGGGTTATTTTTAGTAGACATATAAATACTTTATGTTAGTTTATTTTCTCATAACTTTAGATCAACTTTTGGAGGCTAGGGTTTTCTCTCAAGGAAGAACCTTTGTAAGTTTGATTTCAATTTAATTATGCATTGCTAATTTCTCTTGTGTTTGACTAGTTATTGAAATCATAGATTGCATAATATTGTGAGGTTTGATTGATTCTCAACAACTTGAATAGGTTTTATTCCCTGTGCTTAATTGAATCAGAATTTATCTAGGGTTTTGTTAGATTGATCACCTAATAGAATTTCTAGGTTAATTTACAACTAATCTGATTAATGCCCGTTCGGGGTTGATTAGATAAAGTAGCATCTATAATTGTTTGGACCCGTTCGGGCTATTCAATTGTAGAAGGGAATAAATCCACAAATAACTTAGATGTCTGTTTGCTCTAAGTGTTTGTTTCTATTGATAACTTGATTCGTAAAGCTGTCGTTTAATTGAATCTAGACGTTGTTTTAGGTTGTTAAATGATTAGGGTTGTTTAGACTGTTAGTTCTTTCAACTATTTATGAAGTTTGGGTCATAATCCTTAGTAGGAGTATAATCCACAATAGATTATTCAAGGGAATTGAGAGTCAAAAGAATCAATGATCAATACGCATATCTATGACGGATGTAACTAGTTGAACACGCTTGTTCCTTAATTGATTTAAACCATCTTTTGCATTCATACTCACTTCTAATTTTGCATAGTAGTTTAGATTCTCATTCAATAAAACCCCCCATATTAGTTACTTGGCACTTAAGCAATAACACAAATAACAAGAGTCTCTGTGGGATCGACCCTTGCTTCCACTTTACTCAGGTTAGGAAGTTAGGTATTTCTTTGATAGTGCTTTTATAGCGACGTAAAAGTGCTCATCAAATTTGGCACCGTTGTCGGGGACTCGTCGCTATTTGTGTTTATTACTTTTGTGCTGTTTTGTGTGTGAACCTGTTATATGGTTCCCGTGCTACTAACTCATCTCCCCTGTTGTTTGACTCAGATATTGACAGGACACTCTTCAAGCTAAGGAAGGAAATCCGGAATCACTTTCAGGCCTTACCATTCTTTCTTGAAGAATCTGACTCTGAATCTGAATCTGTTGAATCTGTCGAGATGGGTGACCAAACATTGAGACAGTTGACTGCTCCGAATCTGGCACAACAACCGCTGGCGGTGCAGTTTCCTGATCTTGCTGAGGGAGTCAAGTTTGAATTGAAATCTGGGTTGATCCATCTTCTGCCTTCATTCCATGGGCTTAGTGGTGAAGACCCCAACAAACATCTTTTTGAATTTCATGCTGTGTGCTCAAGCATGAAGCCTGCTGATGTGACTCATGACCAGATCGCGCTGAGAGCCTTTCCTTTTTCTCTCAAGGATCAGGCTAAAGACTGATTTTACTACTTGGCTCCGGGAAGTATTAATACATGGGCTAAGATGAAGGAAGCTTTTCTGGAGAAGTACTTCCCTGCTACAAGGCTCAATGATCTGAAAAAGCGAATCAGTAATATTGAACAAGAAGCTAATGAGTCCTTGTACGAATACTATGAAAGATTCAAGAGGTTGATAGCCAGCTGTCCTTTCCATGGCTACACTGATCAAGACTTGATTTTATATCTTTTCAATGGCCTCTTAGATGTTGAGAGAAGAATGGTCAATGCAGCTTGCCAAGGTAACATTCTCAACAAGACTCTTGTTGCTGCGTTTGAACTATTCACACAACTGTCTGAGGGCACAAGACAGTTCAGAAAAGAGACTGGCTCAAGAGCTGCAAATGCTATGGTGGCTAACTCAAGAATCCAAGATGAAGTCACTGAGTTGAAAATAATGATGAAGCAGCTTTTGCAACAAGGTGGTAGACAACAGGTGAAATCCTGTGAGATTTGTTTTGATAACATGCATCCCACTGATTCCTGCCCTACACTTCAAGATCAGAATGCTGAGGTGAATACAGTGGGAGGATATGGACCACCTAGGCTGAGGTATGACCCCTTCTCCAACACCTACAATCCAGGTTGGAGGGATCATCCTAATCTGAGGTATGGTAATTCTAGCAATCAGCAGTTCAACCATCAAGCCGGCCAAGCTCAGTACAGACCGCCTTTCCAACCTCAGGCTCAGGGAGTGAATCAGCATGCTATATCCACAGAGGAGATGGTCCGACAGTTGACTCAGTCAGTTTCTACAATGCATGGTTCTCTAACTCAGCTTCAACAGGAAACCAAGTCTAGTATAAAGAATTTGGAGAACCAAGTTAGTCAGATTGCTGAGGCAGTAAGCAAACTGGAAGCTAGAGATTCAAGTAAGCTACCATCTCAGACAGAGCTTAACCCGAGGGTGAATGTCAGTTTTATCTCCATTCATGGTGGTTATGAGGCAAGACAAGTATGCCAGTTGGGCAAGGCTGAAGAAACAGAGGAACAGAGGAACGAAGGCAAATTGCTCGGCTTGGCTGCTAAAAGCGCGACCGAGCAATGTGCATCCCGCGCAACACAGTCCCAGTTGGGATTGCGCGGGCAAGAGGACGAAAGTGCGGTCGCGCAACTAGATGCGAAGCCGCGCATTCTGGGAGAACTAGAAGATACGTCTGCACCTCTTCTGAAAGCCTATGTACCTGTCCCACCCTTTCCTGAAGCCTTGAAAGAAACCCGGAAATTGAAGAATGATAAAGAGCTGTTCGAGGTCTTCAGTACATGCAAAGTTAATGTCCCGTTACTGAATCTGATCAAGAGTGTACCTCGGTATGCTAAGTTTTTGAAGGAGTTGTGCACTCTGAAAAGGGGACAGAAGGAGAAAAGTCAGAAGCAAGTTAAAGAAAAAGAACATGTGTCTGCTGTGTTTCAAAAGCGTTTGCCTGAGAAGTGCAGTGACCCTGGCATGTTCACTATTCCTTGCATGATTGGAAGCACCAAGGTGAATAAAGCTTTAATTGATTTAGGTGCATCTGTCAATGTGATTTCTTCCTCCTTATATGAGAAACTCGGTATGGGACCATTGAAGGAGACCCGAACAATAGTTGAGTTAGCTGATCATTCCACTGTGAGGCCCAAAGGAAAGATTGAAGATGTATGGGTTACGGTGGACTCCTTGAAATTTCCGGCTGATTTTCTAGTGATGGACATGGGATCAGGAGTTGGAAAAATGTCTATGTTGCTAGGACGACCATTCTTGAAGACTGCAAATACAAGGATTGACATACCGCAAGGCACACTGAAGATGGTGTTCGATGGGAAGGAGATCGAATTCCATAGCTCGTATCCTTCTTAGTATCCTTTTTACGTCAAGCTAAAGACGTTAAACAAGCGCTTCTTGGGAGGCAACCCATGTTTTAGGATAGATTTGCTTTGATTTTTGTTTTCTGTTTTACAGTTTTTGTTTTTATTAGTTAGTTTAGATAGAAATAATCCTCAAAATTTCAGATAACTTGGGCAAGCTTAGAAGTACAGGGGCTGAAAACTCGGCTTTGGGACAAAATAATTGCGTGGTCATGCAATCAGGAAGTACCCCGAGCAATGCAGGCTCAGAAGAGAAAGCACGGCTTGGGCAAGGAAAAGCGTGGCCGCGCAATCCCAGTCCCGAAGCCGCACAATTACAACTGGGACATGATTGCGCGGGATCGCAAATGCGCGGCCGCGCAATTCCGTGCGATCCCGCGCATTGGGCCGCTTCAGCGAGACATCAAATTAAAACCCGAGCCTTTACTTTTTCCTTCCCCCACTCCTTATTCCGCCTCCTTCAACCCCTCTCCTCTACCTCCATTGAAGCTCAAGGTCTCAAGCTCCACTCAAGCGTTTCAAGTCGGATTTTCAACCCTAATCAAGCAAACAACTCCAAATCAAGCGGGATTCAAGTATGTTTTTCACAATCTCCTCTAAAATTTCGGTTTTTGATAGTTTAAATCTAGATCTAGGTTTGACTAGAGAAGCTCGAAAATTACCCCTTTAGGCTCAGATTTAGGCTTAAGTCCTTTACAAAAGTTTGTTTATTGCATGATTCTAGTCTAGATTCGTGTTTTATTTGAACTTTGCATGCAAATCCAAAAATCATCTAGAATTTGATTAAAATTTGATTAAATTTTGATTAAATTCTTCTAGGTAGTGGGGGAAGAGAGTGATTGAGTGATTTAATTGCTTAATTCCGTGAAATATTGCTGTGGTTGTCCTTGCCGGGACAACGGAATTGCGTTTGCTTGTTTGTTTGGTGGTGTTGTGCAGGTTGTTTTCTGAAATTCTGAATTAATGGCTCCAAAGAGAAGTAGAAAAGATGGTGCTTCATCATCACAAGCTGCTAGTCAGGGAGTACATCTGGTCCACCTACTGTGGTGGGAGAGACTACCCCGGAAACTTTTGGGATTAATTTTACAAAGAACAATCACATAGTCCGATTTGAGCTTCTGAAGGACAGGCAATGGAAAGCAACTCGGTTCATAGACTGGAACCTGATGAATGAGATCGGGATTGCTCATCTGTTGAATGAGATAGGGGCATACTTGCACATGGGCGCGTTCTTGAAGCTGTGTGAACCCACCTTTAAGGGGTTAACACTGGAGTTTTTGAGTACTTTGTCTACTGATTTCAAGGGTGAAGGAGAGATAAAGTTTTGGCTAGGAGGTGTTAGGAGGAAGATGACCTTGAAAGAGGTCAACCGGGTGTTTGGGTTTAGTTACTTCTATGAAAAGGATGTCGTGCTGACTGAAGCAAGTGCTACATGGGCTGACAAGCACTTCTGGAGAGCCATCATAGGGAGACCCAAGTATGAGCCATCTAAAGAAAAGGCTTCTCCCATTACTCATCCCGCTATTAAAGTTTTCCAGCGGTTTATTGCAAGTACTCTGAATGGGAGAGGTGATGGGGGAAACAATTGTCCCAAGAAAGATGTCACTGTGTTAGCTGCTTGTTTGAAGAGGAAGAGACTGAACTTGGGTGCTATGCTGATGCACCACATGGTTCATGTTGGGAACAAAGGCGGTGGAGCCATTTGTATTGGTGGGATTGTGACTTTCCTAGCCAAGCACTTTGGAGTCGATCATAGCAGGTTACATGTTGACATACCGCCTCTGCCTATTGACGCCACCATGCTGAAGAAAATGGGCGCTCTCTATAAGTACATGAACTCTTATTTCTGGGTGATTGGTGATTCCGGGAGAGTAATGAAGCTTCCTATTGGACACCGAGTGCAGATAGGAAACAGTCCAGCCAACTGGTTCATTGAAGTTCAGGCTGGAGATTTAGATGTGGATACCGTTAAGGGCCCGGTTAGGGGTAAAAAGACGGTTTCAGTTCCTATTGTGGTGGATTCTGATGAAGAGGAGATGGATGAGGATTTCACCATGGCTGAGGAAGAAGAAGAGGAAGAATCTGCTGAAGATATAGACACTGATGAGGATGATGAGTTTGAGGAGGATGATCAGCAGAGGCAGTTTGATCCGTCTCGACCTGCTGGAGGTGATCACCAGTATTCTGATGCACAGTATAGCCAGATGATGGAGATGATGAGACAGATGCAGCTGGACAACACGCAACGATACAATGACATGTCTTCTCATATCGATCAGAGCTTTCAGAGTATGAGAGGCTATGTGGATCAGAGGTTTACATCGTATCAGACTCATCAGGATCAGCAGCTTGCTACTTTTCAGGCCCGCCAGGATGAGCAGTTCAGACTGCTCAACACCAGATTGGATGGCTGGAGTTCAGCGGGCTATCCACCTCATCAGTCTTATCCTCAGTATGCCTTTCCCGATCCTCCGTATCCACCTCATCAGCCACCACCAGCACAGGAGATTCCACCGTATCATCCGCCGCATCCAGAGTATCATCCGGAGTATCAGCCACCGCCACCACAAGATTTTCCGCCCTATTACCCACCCAACAACTAGGTTCTGTGAGTTTTTCTCTTCTCTTTACTTTTTACTATACTTTGGGGACAAAGTATGTTTTAAGCATGGGGGAAGGGGATTACTTGTGCATTGCATGTAGTTGCATTAGATTAGGTCATATTTAAATTTTTGCATGCATTGATTAAAATCTTAAAAAATCAGAAAAATTTTAAAAAAAAAATACAAAAATATTGCATTTAGGTTCTTATTTCCCCATTGTTTGATTCCTCTTGTGTTTCTAAGTTGAGTATAAGTTTTAACCCATGATTTGCATGATTTGCTGAAGTTGATATGATATGAGCATGATCATTGATTAAATGACTTGATTATAGGATGGAGCATGCATTTAGCTTGAGTATTTGATTTATTCTGAAGTTCTAGACAAAATTAGCCTTGGTGAGATTTTTGGCCTTTCATGATCGTATTTGTTCTCTATATTTCTTGAGTGTATCACCGTGATTATCTAGCTCTAGAACTTGCGTTAATACTCTTTATCAAGGCTGCTTATATGATTGAATGCATGACATTAAAATGATTGAGACAATGTTTCTTATTTGCCTATTATTTCCTTTCCTACCTTACAAGATCCATGTTCTTGACACCCCACTTATTTGAGCTTTAAGCCTGTTTTTATGAGCTCCACAAAATGATTCCTAGCCTAATTAGCTTGACCCATAATCCGGGATTTAGGACTTTAGGTTGTGATTGTGTCTTGTGTGAGTTTGATGTAAGTATGGGGGAATTTGAGAAAAAGGTGGAAAAAGAGGGAAACAACTCTTGTGTGAGCAAAGTGAAAAAATGAAGATGTAAAGTTTGTTGAAAAGCAAAAGGAGCTTAAATTGTTAGTAGTCTTCATTAGTAGCAAAAGAAAGAGTTGAAGAAGAGGCAAAGAAAAAAAGAAGCAAAGTGCTTAAGTGTTAATGTAAGGAGTTGGTAGAGTGAAGTTGTAAGTGTTATGGAAAAGTGTGAAAGTTTGGGTTAGGATTAGTTCTTTATCCTGGATTTAGCACCACAGACCAAATATGATCCCTTCCAAATTTCTTTTTACCTTGGCCCCATTACAAGCCGGAAAAAGAACTCTTGATTTTTGTTATGTGTTTAATCCCCAGCGGTGGAGATTTAGAACTCTGATGCAAGCATATGGTAGTCTAGTTTTCATGGTTGATTTTGAGTGAAACACATATCCTTAAAACACTTGAGAGTTGGAGTGCAAACACAATTACATTGGTGAGGTCTAGAATGAATGAATGGTCTTTACTTGTTGCTTATTATAATGCATGCTAGGAAGTCTTGGTTGGGTTTTTGATTATATGTGAAATGTTTGTTTGACTTGAGATGGATGCAAGATTGTATTTCTATGGTGTGATTGGATTTATGTCTTGCTTGAGGACAAGCAAGGGTTAAGCATGGGGGAATTTGATAGCTTGCATATAGGAATAGCTTAGTTGCATGTTTTATATATGTTTTAGTTAGTTTTAGGATAGTTTTTATGTAGTTTTTAGGTTTTTGTGTTATCGGATGTTATGCGCTGGTTTGCTCTGTTTTACAGGTTTTTAGGTTCAGGAGCAACAGCGGAGCGATTACAGATTGACTATGGCGGTGGTGGACAAGCCAAGGGAGCTAAGGAATGCTAGGATGATGGATGGAGAAGAGCTAAGCAAAGAAGAAAGCCATGCCAAGCTTAAGCCAAAAGCTCGGGCTGATCCCGAGCAAGCGAAGCCGAGCAATCTCATCTGACGGACAAGTGCGCGGGATAGCAAAAGCGCGGCCGCGCTTTTGGGGGCCGATGTCGCGCTTTCTGGGATTTTCAGCGGATGTGGATTTGGGCCGAGACTTGGTTTTGGGCTTTGGTATTTGGTTATTTGGGCTTATGTTATCCGAGTATATGATTTAAGATATAATGTTTGGGGTTATTTTTAGTAGACATATAAATACTTTATGTTAGTTTATTTTCTCATAACTTTAGATCAACTTTTGGAGGCTAGGGTTTTCTCTCAAGGAAGAACCTTTGTAAGTTTGATTTCAATTTAATTATGCATTGCTAATTTCTCTTGTGCTTGACTAGTTATTGAAATCATAGATTGCATAATATTGTGAGGTTTGATTGATTCTCAACAACTTGAATAGGTTTTATTCCCTGTGCTTAATTGAATCAGAATTTATCTAGGGTTTTGTTAGATTGATCACCTAATAGAATTTCTAGGTTAATTTACAACTAATCTGATTAATGCCCGTTCGGGGTTGATTAGATAAAGTAGCATCTATAATTGTTTGGACCCGTTCGGGCTATTCAATTGTAGAAGGGAATAAATCCACAAATAACTTAGATGTCTGTTTGCTCTAAGTGTTTGTTTCTATTGATAACTTGTTTCGTTAAGCTGTCGTTTAATTGAATCTAGACGTTGTTTTAGGTTGTTAAATGATTAGGGTTGTTTAGACTGTTAGTTCTTTCAACTATTTATGAAGTTTGGGTCATAATCCTTAGTAGGAGTATAATCCACAATAGATTATTCAAGGGAATTGAGAGTCAAAAGAATCAATGATCAATACGCATATATATGACGGATGTAACTAGTTGAACACGCTTGTTCCTTAATTGATTTAAACCATCTTTTGCATTCATACTCACTTCTAATTTTGCATAGTAGTTTAGATTCCCATTCAATAAAACCCCCCATATTAGTTACTTGGCACTTAAGCAATAACACAAATAACAAGAGTCTCTGTGGGATCGACCCTTGCTTCCACTTTACTCACGTTAGGAAGTTAGGTATTTCTTTGATAGTGCTTTTATAGCGACGTAAAAGTGCTCATCAAAACCCTAGCCTCCAAAAGTTGATCAAAAGTTTTTTGTAAAAATAAACTAACATAAGATTTATATATGTCTTCCAAATAATCCTCAAAAGATCTATCCTTAAGCTATACTCGGATATGATATAACCCTAGGCCCGAAAATCAAGCCCAAATGTCGGCCTATGATGTCCGCGTAAAAACTCCCGATTGCGCGGGATCGTATAATTTCGCAGCCGAGCAATGTGCCATCCCGCGCAATCACCCCTCAATTGGGATTGCTCGGGATAGGGTGCTGAATTGCGCGGCCGCGCTTTTAGCAGTCATCCCGCGCAATTGCCTCGGTTCAGCATTCAGGCGTCACTTCAGAAGCTGTTTTGACCCCTTCTAGTTGGAATTTGGACTCGGAGTAAAAATATGAATTGTATCTCTTCGAGTTAGCTTTCCATTGATACCAAATTCAGCTTCATCCGACCATTGTAGCTCCCAAACCAAGCATTGCAAGATAGAAGTGTCAAAACAAGAACTCCAATGCATAGCCCGGGTTTAAGCGTTCTTTTCACATAAGCTCTTGGGCCTTGGATCTTATAATCTTCACTTGTACCACTCTAAGCTTCCTCAAACTCCACCATAGTCCTCTAATATCCATCCCGTCCATGCTTGTTTACTTAAAGATCTACAAAACCGAACAAAACAAGCGCATAATACCCGACAACACAAAAACCTAAAAACTACATAAAAACCAACCTAAAACTAACTAAAACATATATAAAACATGCATCTAAACTACTCCTATATGCAAGCTATCAGTTAGTTACTAATTCTATACTCCAGAGTTTTCCACAAATTAAAACCATAAGCCACGCCTTTACAACATCAGATCATTGCAAAATATCCATAGAATTAAGTAATGAAATAATGTTCAAAGTGTTACCGTTTAAAATGGAAAAGATGTGGATGTATAGAAAAGATTTTAGGAACATAGTTAAACAGGCATGGAGACTGGATGGGTCGGGTTCTAGTGTGTTCCAATTGGTCAAGAAAACCCAACTACTCAAGAAACATGCGAAACAATGGAATAGAAAGACCTTTGGAAATACCTTTGAACAACTCAAAGAAATAGATAGTAAATTAGTAGAACTTCAAGCACAAATACTAATCTCCCCACAACCAAATATTGTCCAGCAGCAGATCCGCCTCATTAGAAAGAAAGAATGTTTATTAAATTATCATAAAACATACTGGAAACAAAGGGCTAAAACGAAACATATTAAGCTGTCAGACGCCAATACAGGATATTTCCATAAGATAGCAAGTGGTAAAAGATATAGAAAACACATAAAGGAAATACGAACGGATGAGGGTACGCAAATAGTTGGTACCGAAAATATTAGAGAAGAAATTAGGAAGGATTTCAAACGAAGATATAACAAAGAATCAATAAACCGAAATCTTAGCCAAGATTATTTGGAATTAATCTCTGAAGAAATTTCCGAACAAGATAATGAGACTCTTACAAAACCAGTTACAAATGAAGAAATCAAAGCAGCATTAATGCAAATTGGATTAGACAAATCGTCGGGCCTAGATGGTATAACTGCAGAATTCTATAAAAAAAATATTGGGACATTGTAGGTCCATCAGTTGTTAAAGTTGTTAAGAGTTTCTTCCATTCGGGGAAAATGCTCAAACAAATTAACCACACATTCATAACCCTAATCCCTAAACGCGAAAATCCAAGCTCCACGAACCATTATAGGCCCATAAAATAATCTCGAAAATAATAACGGAACGACTAAAGAAAATAATATGTAAGATAATCCACCCACTCCAAGGGGCTTTTGTGATGAACCGAGCAATTCAAGATAATGTACTCATTGCACACGAGATATTCCATTCCTTCAGAAAAAGTAAGGCTAAAGAGGGATGGGTAGCTGTGAAACTAGATATGGATAAAGCATATGACCGGGTAGATTGGGAATTCCTTTTCGAAGTCCTAAAAAAAGTTTGGATTTTGTCAGAAATTCATTGAGTGGGTACGAGAGTGTGTTTGCACTGTTTCGTTCTCGGTTCTGGTGAACAATGGACCAACGAACCCTTTCTTCCCGGAAAGAGGTCTAAGACAAGGAAACCCACTCTCACCTTTTCTGTTTGTAATCGGTAGTGAAATCCTCGCACGAAAGCTTCAAGCTACTAGCGAGGAGAATCGGAACTCCATTGGTTTTCCCATTGCCCGAGGAGGCATCCGTGTCCCCTTCTTTGCTTTTGCAGATGACATTATAATTTTTTCAAAGGCATCACAACAAGCCTGCACTAAGGTTCAGAAAATCATTGAAGAGTTTTGCGAAATATCAGGACAAAAAGTCAACTATCATAAATCGGCCTTCCAAACATCAAAAAACACAAACAATCAGCAAAAACAACAAGTGCAACAAACCCTTGGGATAACCTCGATGATGGAATTAGAAAAATATTTAGGCTGCCCCATTATTAACGGAGTTGTGACAGAAGAAACTGTTAGGGACTCCATTGGAAAAGCCCAAGAGCAACTAACTAAATGGAAAGCAAACTCCTTGTCTCAAGAAGGACGAGCAACGGTAATATGATCCAACCTTACTGCGAAACCAAACAATACTATGCAAAGCTTTATGCTACCCAAAAAGATGCATGATGAGATGGATAGAATTAATCGATATTTTTTTTGGAATAAAGATCAAAACTACAAGCCTTTGGTTGGGTGGGATAAAATATGTAAACCTAAATCACATGGTGGTTTGGGAATTAGGAAAATGGAACATATGAATAAAGCGCTCCAAATGAAATTGCTATGGAAAATTTTGGCGGAACCGAACAACATATGGGTCAAAATCATAAAAGAAAAATACCTTCGAGAGGACACCTTTTTCACATACCAAGTCAAATCGAATACGTCCTGGCAATGGAAGAGATTAATAAATCTGAGAAAGGAGTTTATGAAAGGACTCGGATGGCAAGTAGGTGACGAACGAACCATTAATTTCTGGACAGACAGCTGGGCAATAGGCGAACCGCTAACCAGATATGCACTTAACCCACTAGAAATAAATAAAACGGAAAAAGTAGGAAATTTCATCTCGGATAACCGAAAATGGAAACTAAATGATTTGAGACAAATTCTCCCTGGAGATATTGTGGATAAAATAGAACTGAACCCCATCCCCGATAACGATATTAGAGACAGATTGTATTGGGCGCCAAGCAAAAATGGGTGGTTTTCTACTGCCTCTGCCATTGAACTAATGACGAATAGAGAAAATTGCCACGTGAATATCAACAATTGGATTTGGAAACTAGACACATTCCCGAAAGTCAAAAATTTTCTTTGGAAAATTGACATGAACGGCTTACCTACTAAATCCAGACTCGGGAAAAAACATGTCATGACACCGGCAGGTTGCATTATGTGCAACTGTACTATGGAAGATACTGCTCACCTATTTGTACAATGCCCACATACTCTGCATGTCACAAAGAAGATTAACCCGAACAATGAAACAAAGCTTCAAAACTATAACCCTGATAACAAAACACCAAAGACACTACTAGGAGATATATATCAAAGTATGGGAGAAAAAGACTTCACTACCTTGGCAGTAATATGGTGGGGCATATGGCATCAACGAAACAAACTAGTATTTCAACAAGCCCCTGATGAATTTATCCAAGATTTGCCCCTTTACATTCGAACTCAAATACAAAATTGGGAAAAAGCAAAAACATGGGTAGAAGATGAAGAAAAGGTAAAACAAAAAGGAGACAATAAAAGAAAGAAACAAAGAAATATGAACAAGTGGAGAAGACCACAACAAGGCTTTATCAAACTCAACATAGATGGCTCTAGACTAGCTAATGGTTGCTCGGCCGGGGGCATAGCTATTAGAGACCATGAAGGAAGTGCAGTAGATATGGTGGTAAAACAATACGGCAAGATCTCAATAATTATGGCAGAAGCTCTAGCATTTAGAGTACGAGAAGCAAAAGAAAGAAAATATAGACAAGTTGAATTTGAAGGTGATAACCTACAATTAATTAAAGCAGCCCAGGGGCTCCCGAACTGCCCGTAGGAGATCGAGATTATTATGTCTGATGTTCTTATTTTACTTCAAGAATTTCAGAAGGTTCGCATTTCTCATGTTAATAGGAGTTGTAATGATGTGGCCGATAAAATTGTCAAATTGGGCCACAGTTATCCTGTTGACGCAGTTAGAAACCATACAGAACTTATGGTACTCATCCGCAAGGATGCTCTGGGACGTTCACCTTAATTGTTGGGCCTCCTAAACCTTACCTAATTAAAAAAAAAAGGAAATCGGTGGAAATTGTGGAGCACAACGAAAGGGCAAAAAAAAAAATAGGGATAATTCAATTAGCTTTCTGGTAGTGCACAGCGGACTACGGAGGAGAAAGAAATAGCGGAACATGGGGACGGTGGGAGAATAAAGAAGCTTCTCTGTTCTTTTTTTTTTTTTTTAACTTGAAGCTTCTCTGTTTCTCTCTCCCTCCTACTGTCAAGAACAAAGCAAGCGAGATGGAGATGGAGGGAAGGAAAGCGCGGTAGGATTAGTACATGGAACTGCCGCTTCTCTGTCTTCCCAACTCTGAAATCTCAATTTAGCCTCTTTCTCGTCGCCAATGCCGGAGCAAACAATGGATCTTTCAGTGCCTGTAAGCTTTTCTCGTGCTATAAATTGTAAATACATTGCAATTCTCGTTCAATACTCCTGTCTCGAGCCCTGTCTGGGACTCATATGTCTGGATCTTCAATTTCTGAAGATGCCAATGCGTTCTTTTTTTTTGTTAGGCTTCCTATCTTGTGCTTACTCCGTTAGATTGTTTGCTGAGGATGGCTTTTTTACAATTGTTGAGCTAAAGGGTTCAAGTTCTTGGGCATCTTTGTAGTTAGAGTTGGTGAGAATTATCTGGTTCCGTTTACATATGCAATTTGTCGTGTATGTAAAATATGCGCGTAACCCTAGATTGTTGAAGAAATAAGTCGCATGAATTGATGTAAAAATGAGCAGATCTATCCCTTATCTGAATTGTTTTCTTCAATTGATATTTTAGTCAAGTCCGACAGTAGAAAAATAAATTAATTGCTCGAGGTAGAATTCATATGTGGTTTATTATTATGTGGATTTCTACTGTCCTAATTCATTCTTGATCATTATGCAGCCCACCTTGAATATGGGAGCTCTGGCCATTGATTCAGATGACTCTGGTTCAGAAATTTACCATACTTTAGGTTTGAGAGGCAAAGGAGTTGCAGGGAAACCACGCTTTTTGTCATTTTTGTCATCTCTTCTTGAGAGATCTGTTCAAGAAAATGAGGTTTCTTCTGAAACAGCACTAGTTAAGGATGCCATGACAGTGTTTCATGGCTCAAAAGCGCCGCCAGTGAGCATTCAACAATATATGGAGAGAATCTTCAAGTATGCTGGATGTAGTCCATCCTGCTTCGTTGTTGCATACATTTATGTCGACAGATACCTTCAGTCCACAGATGCTCAATTGTCATCCCTCAATGTTCATCGCCTTCTGATAACCAGCATAATGCTTGCAGCAAAGTTTGTTGATGATGCGTAAGTTCTATACTTATAATTGAGTTGAATTTGAAATATTTAAGACTATGCTTAAATTATTGTTTTTAAGTTCCCCATTATATATAGCTGGTGCTGTCTGACTTCATGTATATTAGTGCATACACAATGTACATTAGCCCCACCACCCACAGGCGTGGGATTAGTACTCTTAAGACCAGCTGATGACCTTATCAATGAAAGTTTTTCTGAAGCAATTGAGATGGAATTTGGCCCAAAAGGCAATCTGATATGTAGTTTTCTATATGCTTAAAGTGCTAAATTGTATTTTTAACAATATATGCAATAAGGTCCTCATTTAAGTTCACTTTGTAGAACTCCCCTCTTTTTTATAGTTCTTGATCAAGTGTGATTGATGAATCTGCAGGTTTTTCAACAATGCTTACTATGCCAAGGTTGGAGGAGTTAGCTCCTTGGAAATGAACAAACTAGAGATGAAGTTCTTGTTCAGCATAGATTTTAGGCTCAGAGTAAACGTTGAGACATTCAAAAAGTATTGCTTGCAGCTGGAAAAAGAAGCGAGTGGTTGCCAAATTGATCGGCCAATCAGGCCATGTTGGACCAAAGACACCTGGTCCAAAAAGGATGATACAAAACTCTCAACGACAATTGCAAGGTGAGGGCAAAGCACCTCAATGTGATATATAATTCTGTATTTTTTGTAAGGATGAACCAATTGCCGAATGTTAGGACAAGATAGTTGATGATTGCATTGTTTTTTTTTTTTTTTTGATATTGTTTCAAGATTTGGGGCTGCTTTAAGGCCCATGTATTCTTTTTAGGCTCCTATGCTCGACTTGTGTCAATTTCTTGTATTTTCCCACTTGTGGCTGTTGACATAGTCACCGACAAATGTGTTATGTATATAGATTAGAGAGCAATGTAGCCTTCTGCTGTTGAACTCCAGTCAATCAAATTGCATGTTTGGAGTGGAAGTGTGGAACTTTATTTTGTTTATATCTGCTAGCCTCGTATTGATTCCAATTAGCATGCTGTCAGTCCAGATGATCATCAGCGAAGTAAAACCGTTATCAACCATTGCCCATTGAGTTGCCCTCTCAACATAACAAACCAAAAACGTACAACATGAACGAGTATAGTCAAGTTTTCACTCTTACACAACAGAACTACCAATTTGAGATAATACGGTAATCTTGGTTTCATACAGCTTACAGAGACAAAACCCAGGTTGCATTCCTATACATAAACTTGATAATAACTGGCACATACAAGGAAGAATGAAATGACAGGCTCAGATGAAAGGTTGAACCAAAGAGAAGAGAGTGTTCAGCTTGGTTCAGCATCCTAACACCAGCTCTCCTATGTCTAAGTTAACAGTTTCTAGGAAGAATTATCCAGCACAGAGTTCAATGGCATTTATATACATATGCAATGATTTCAACAGAAATGCAGAATGACTTTTTTTTTTTTAAAAAAAAAAAAGAAGTGTAGAATGACTGTTTCTGATGGCATCACTTTGGAGGCCTCTCCAATGCAAACCAGCCAAACTTGCCCTTTCGAAAATCCATCAAAATACGGAATGCAGCTTGATGGACATCTCCACTGAACAATTTGAGAGCTAATTTATGCACAAATCTGCACATTCATTAGAAATAGAAAAAATCATAAAAATGTCGGGTAATCTAGCTTTATAGATATATACTATGAAATCTCTCATGCCCAAATCTTCTCTTGACCAGAGATTAACAAGAAATAGCATGTTGATTTTTGACTTAGCAAGGATAAGTGGATAACAGTAAGTGACGACTGTAGAAACATACATTTCACCAGTCTTTCCATCAGTCTCAATCCTGTATCGATTATAAAGTGCTCTTGTGCCTGGTGAGAAACCAAATAGCAGTCAAGTAAGACCAGTCACAATATTCAGCCATTAATAAATCTAAATCACCTTAAAGACACAAATATATAGTGGGTATGGACTGATAAGAAGATACAACCTACGGATGGAATTCTTGCAAGCATCTGGACGAGGATTGCAGCAACATCAGTGACATCATATGATCTCTCTCCAATATCGTCACAAATTGCAAGCTTTATAGCAGCCGTCTGATCACTGATACGCATTGGGATAATACCAGGAGAATCCAACAATTCAAGATCTTTTCCAAATCGTACCCATCTTCACAAGGTATAAAATCGTTGAGTAGTAAGTCAAAGATACATCTTTTAACCATTGAAGAGCAAGTGAAGTATATCCACCGTAACTAATTCAATCTCGGTTGTTTCAATTTAATTTGGTTTCCAGATGTCTATACAAGAGTGACCTCTGTCAAAATGTTGACAAGTGGAGATAACAAACATTTTGTACACAAGGAATAAGAGATTCAGTTAAGGGAACTTGTCCCTTGAAGCTTCTATCTTGGTGTTTGGATTATAGATCAAAATTAACACGAAATACTTGTTTCACATCAATTTTACAATTGAGGAGATGCTAATAGTGAAGAAAGTTCATACTTCAATGTTCGGGTGACACCTGGTCGAGGAGCTGCTGTACACATTCGCCGCTTTAATAAACGGTTAATTAAGGATGATTTGCCAACATTTGGATATCCCACCACTCCAGCTCTGACCTGTGAGATACTGCATTACATCACTTGCTTGATAAAACAGGGGAGGATGTCTCCATACTAATTTAAAGAACAAACTGATCCAAGAAAGCCAACATAGAACTCAAATATTTATACAGCTATAATATTCACAAACTTTGAGGTATTTGTAAGCAGAGAATTCCCACCCTGTTTCCAATAATGTAAATCTAGTGGTCAAAATGTTGTTTCGGTTTTTAAGTAATATCTCCTTAGACAGTTTGGTAATTAAAAATATTGCCAGCATTTGAGTATTAGAAAAAGATTCTACATTTGAGTCCTCTTGATATTATAACTTCTATGCACATTTCTAACCCAGTTTCAGCCAAACTTTAGTTCGAATGAATCGAATCATTTTATTATACTAATTGAAAAGTTTTAAAATTAGATTTAGTTTTGAACTCAAGGGTTTAGTGTTCCAGGATAAGAAATGGCAATTAACACCCTTATGGATATATTTCTAGTAACATGTTTTCTTACAATAAAATCACTAAACCTTACAGCCAAAAAAAAGGAGTAAATTAAAAGTTGGAGTTTTGAAAGCTATAATGTAATAAAAAAAACCTTTTGCGTACCAAATTGTCCAAAGGGAGTATTTTTTTTTTTTAACAAAATGGCATTTCAGCCTAAATCAAATGCTACCATTTTTTTCCAGCTATATTCTGTTCTACTTATAAGCATGTGATTCTTCATCAAATATATTAAAAACAAAAAAGCTAAACTTTGCGAAGACTCAGCTTGAAAGCCTACAAAAAGATAAGCCGAATGTTCATAAATATAACCAGAAAAGGATGAAAGCAAAGAGCAGATCACACTTCTCACACTGTCAATTTTAGATTTACATCCAAGTTCAGTTATAACTTGCGCTGCACTAGTACTTCTGTAACCATATACACACGTGTGAAGGTAAATTTAGTTACAACAACAATTAAGGTAGAAGGACAAAACCTAACCGACTGACTATGAAGTTAAATAATTTAAATGATTAGAGAGCAGAAATAATATAGCTCAATGTGGAAACAGACGGATAATTTTATACAAAAAACTCTATAAAATGAAAAATAATATGAGACAAAGGGAGTAATTGATTACCATTCTTGATTTTAGAGAATTTATACTCATGCCTAAGTTGAAGAGGAAATGGAAACTGTAAAGCTAGCGTAGGTTCAACTCTTAAAGCATGATTATTTCCATTAAAAAAAAGACCCTGAGGCTCTTTACTCTTGCACAGAAAAGACTATTAAAAAAACTCTCTTGCATTGGAAGTAAAACATAAAAGAGCCATGCAAAGAATCATTTACTGCAATGCAATAAGCAGATTCAATAAAGAAGCAACCTACAGGACGAGGAAGCAATCCCTTGGCTCGGCGCTTAATATTCACATCCACAGAAAGTGATTTTGCTAATCTGCTCAACTTCATGCTGCCCTATTATTTGCACCAAAAGTTACCCTTTCAAGTAAATCTCAATAATTCAAAGTAGAAAAACCAATATATTCTTCTTTATTACCATGCCAAGCTGTCCGTTGGAGAAGACAACTTTTGTTCCCTGATTCGCAAAATAGGTTGACCATGCATTGCGATCTGTAGTGGATATCATATCTTCTCTGTTTAACACAATAATCCTTTTCCTATTACCAAGCCACAAATCCATCTGTAATGAAAGAGGTGGTGTCAATGAATAGAAACCAATCAGCACAGAAGTGACAATCCTTATCACAGTAACTTCAACCAATGTAGAAAATTAGAATATTACAAGCTAGTCAAACAGTTTGAACATCAAGGTCTTATATGAAAAAGAATCAAAAGTTCCAGTAGCCAACCTGTGGATGACTTGTAGATAATGGAATTCTCGCATCTCGGACCTCTATCACAACATCCATCAATTTGAGTTGTTCTTTGAGTTCTTTTTCAGTTTTTGCAATATGGCCAGGATACCACTGAGAAAATTTGTTCAAGAACAGGATGATTTAGCTTGATATGATTCCTGATGATTTTCAGCCGCGCAAATATGCAGATACTCAATAACTCAACCTGAACAGGACGTAATGTCTTCGTCCAGTAGTAAAGATCTGTATCTAGATCAAACCAGTCATCTTCTTCATTGACATGTCCTCCTCTGATATGACTTGGAGTTCCAACTATCTACATTAACAAAAGGACCTTCTTCATTAAGTCAACCTCCTTTGATACGAAAGAATTAATTCAATCATAACCCTTATAAGCATAGTAATATAATCTTTAACAGTCGGAAGACCAATTCTATTTCTCACCACAACATCTGAAAGATCTTACATATTACAAATCCATGTTTAATGCACAATTCACAAATCTCATAGACTCCTTTATGAGTAGAGTACGAAAAAATGGAAAAATAGCCTACATTGCACATGAGAACTTTTTTCCGACAGAGTAGGAAGGTGGCCACAAACAATGCATAAACTAGAGACAAACTCATCATAAGCCAACTGAAGTTCAATAAATGAGAAAACTTATTATGTCCAAATTAAGAACAAGATGCATATATCATGTTTTCCCCTACAGAAAAATTTAACCCGTGCATTTGCAGAGAAAAGTATATTGGTTGCATAAGGCGGCATACAAGGCTAATGAAATGCACCGTCTGTGATAACCACTACTTCAGGATCAAATAGCAAAAATAAATAAATAAAATTACAATAGCCATAAATTACAAAAGACTAGTGGTGTCAATCAATGCTTTGGGAAATTAAAGGCAGCTGAATTCACATGTTTGATTTCCCAATACAGTAGAAAAGAGCAGCAACAGCTTCTTTTGAAATTTGCCAGTCGAGAAATCAAAATTGAACGGCAGAAAGTATTAGGTAAAGAAACTGGCCTGAATAGTAGGAGAATAAGCGGAAGAAGAAGAGGAGGAGGAAACGGCGAAGGCTGTGAACGATGGATGCTTCGTCGGGCGCTGGTGAAGCGGGGGCAAGTTGAAAGCTGAAGATAACGGATAAAACCCTGAGAGCTGAACCGCCATTTTTCACCTCTCAACACAGTCGCTTGCAACAGATAGAACGAAGCAGATTTTGATTTTTATCCACTATACTCTAGCTACACCACCATGTCACTCCGTCAGAAGGCTAGGGTTTTTTTTTAATTAGGTAAGAATAAACGGCAGTCCAACAATCGACATGAAACAAACTGAAATAAGAAAAGAGCACAACAAGTACATGTGGCAAAAAATGACACTAGAACGAAGTGAGTAATGAAAGAAGTGAGGGGCCAAAGAACAACGTCTTCAGCATTCGGGTCACAAGCGGACAAATATGATGAAGTGGATTATTGAGGTTGCCTCCACCGGGATGAAGAATCTTCAGCAGTCTCGAGAACGTCCATGCGACCGCGCCAATCACAAACGAGCCATACCCAATTGATGCAGTGAAGCCAGCCATGTCTCCTACCGACGTCGATGAGTTGATTCGAGTGCCTTCTGACGGACCAATCACAAGAAATCGAGCTAAGAAGATTGCTCAAGGCACAACAGCAATCTTGGTTCGATTGGCAGCAGTTCTTGAAGAGCCAACCAAGCAGAAATGGGTCTCGTGCATTCGACATCAATTGAGCCCGGATTCTATGGATTAATTGTATAAGGGCCGAAAATTCACTATTTCTTTATTTAGAAACATGTATTAATTTGTCTCACTTTAGGGCTGAATTTAGTAAGTGACTGGGTGAGATAAATTGGTATATGGGTCAAGTCAACCTTGACCATTCTAAGTGAAGAAAATATCTTTATTTATTATTATTTATTATAGGCGTGTCCTTTTATTTAAATAATGAAGAGAGTTCAATCAATAGGCTTATGTTAGTTGGTTGATCTTCTCTCCCCTGGTTGTTAGAGATATTTTTAGTTTGTTTTGGATATTTTATGTTTGTTAGGATATTTTCCTTAAATAAATAAATCAGCCATGATTTATTTTATTTAAGGGGAATCTAGTTAGTTAGCTTTTAGATATTTTATTATATCTTGAAAAGCAAGAAGGGCAATTTGATCTCCTCCTAGGGCCGGCCATATACTCTCCCTTGCTCCCCAAGTAATAGCTTTGTATTCTACTATTTAAACTCTTGTTTTTAATTAATAAAAATCAGCTTGAGATTAGATAAACCCAGAGAAGGTTTATCTAGTCCTTGGCCTCAAAAAACACACGTGTGATTCAGCATTCAAGTTCATTCAAATTCGAGCATCATCAACATCTCGAGATCTCTTCTCTCTCTCGTGTTTTAAATCAGAATTGTGGTTTAAATCAACTAGATTGTTCTAGTTTCGATTGTTAAAGATCGAACTAGTTTATCAATCGGATTTAGCGTTAGAGCTAATCCGTTTGAACTATCAAAATTGATTAATTCTAGAATTCTGATCGGTTCTCTAAGTTCATCAATTCAATTCGTTTTCTTTGCTTGTGCAACAAGTCATTCACTTTGAAAGCTTTTGTAGGATTGAATCAAGGTTACTAGGCAAGATCGGGATCGTGTGGGTCATATACGAGATTTCTAAGGAGGATTCCGAGACAGTCACGTATCAAGTGGTACTCAGAGACCAGCAAGTGGTATCATATTCCAGTGTCTCGCTAAGTAATTGTTTCTTTCCTTAATTTGCTTTCTAGTCAATTTGATTCAGTTTTTGATCCCAAAGTTTGCACCTTTCCATAAATCTATCAACTTTGAGACCAAAATTGAATTTTTCCCCACAACCACCACATATTTCCGCCAACCACCACTTCGAACCACCCACCACCACCACGACCTGGTGTCGCTCTCACCAGCCGCACCAACCACCATCATCGTCCGATCATCCCGCCACCAACGCAACCACCATCGGACAAGCCTAGCCCTAAATCGCCCCCCTTCAATTCTCGAAACCCTAACCCTAATTTTCGAGAAACCCTAACCCTAACCCTAGACCGAAACCCTACCCTTCTCCAAACCCTAGAGCCAAAACCGAAAACCCTAACCCTAATCAGCCGAGATCTCACTAACCCTACTTCTCTTTGTTGTTCCTTGCCCTCCAAGCAATTAACCACTTAGGAGATTTTTAAGGGATTTTGTGCATGTTCTTTGGTTGAATTGGTTGAGTTTTGTTGCAATATAGATTAGCAATTGTTGTCCTACAATTTTTATGAGTTTTTATTGCATGTTGCATGATCAATAGAGATTCATATTGCTTGTTGATATTTGCTAATTTTTGTCAATGCATTCCGTATACTCGACGAGGCCTATCTTCTCTTTATTAATTTGGCTTCTAGTTGGTTTCATTGGTAGTTAAAGTCATTTAGTTAAAAAAAAATCAGTTTGTTTACCCTAGTTATTTTCGTCCTTTGCATTCAATTGTTGCTTTACTTTGTTTGTTCATTATAGCACAAGAGTAGATTGTGCATAAAGTCAAAAAAAAATCAGAAAAGAAGGTCGAGGAAGAGGAAGAGGCATTGGGACGAGGACTCCACCGGAAGGACGAGGAAGAGGAAGAGGCATTGGGACGAGGACTCCACCGGTTACTCATCAACAATTCTATAATCAGCAATCTAACCGGTATCCTCAAGCCACTCATCAACAACAACAACAATACAACAATCCTTTTGAGGATGTGACTTATGGCTATCCCGGGGAAGAAAGGCACCCATGGAATCCTCCCCTTGATGATTTCTATAACCAAGCTGAGGTTGTAGAAGATATCCCACCAGCTTATGGAGTACAAAGGCCAGTAAACAACAACAACGCTAACCAACATGTCAATCAGATTGGTAAGCGTGATATTAAGATCAAGATAGAGCCATTCAGTGGAGAGCTCAATCCGGAGAAGTATCTAGAGTGGGAACAAGCTACAAACTTCATTCTAGATCACATGGGCTATGAAGAATGGGAGAAAGTCGATGTTGTTGTTAACCACTTTGTAGGGACCGCTAGAAATTGGTGGTTCCGAATGAAGGAGGATCGAATTAGAAAGGCCTTACCACCAATTGAAACTTGGGGCCAACTGAAGTTTGTAATGAGAAAGAAATATGTGCCCGAAGAGCATACCGAGCACATGAGGCTGAAAGTTATCACATGCAAACAAGGTACCAAGTCTCCAACCGAGTACTTCAATGAGCTAGAGGATCTGAGTTTTAAAGCGGGAATTCATCAATCCCAACGGTCTCTAAGGACCCAATTCATGGCTGGACTGAATCAAAGCATCAAAGACACATTAGAGATTCAACAAATCAAGGATCTCAATGCCTTAGTACATTCAGCCCAACTACTCTATGAGCAACAACAAAGGAAGAAGAAGGAAGCTTGGAATGCACCAAAAAGGTATGTCTCTAGTCCTAGTTCAAATTCCAATTCTTATTCTTCTAATCCTTCTATGCAGCAAAAGAGAGCTTTTAGCTCACCTAAACCAACAGGTTTTCAAGGTAAAAAACGTCCAACCAATGCACCTCCAAACCAGCCAAGAGCACGTGACATAGTGTGCTATAAATGTCAAGGAAGAGGTCATTTTGCTAAGGATTGTCCAAATCAGAAACAAGTGCTCCTTACCACCAATGGAGGCTATGTGAGTGATGAAGAGATACCTCCAAATCAAGTGGAGGAGGAGAGCAATGGACAAGAAGAAGAGGACGTGGATGCCATTGAACCGGATTGCACCGAACAACCTTTAACCTTGGTAACCATGCGTACTCTTACTTTACAAGAAACACCTAGGCTAGATCAAAGGGAAAATATTTTTCATACTAGGTTTACTGTGAAGAATCAAGTGTTATGCATGATAATTGATAGTGGTAGCTGCTGTAACATTATTAATGCTAAGGTAGTTGATCACTTGCAATTGAAAACTCAACCTAGGGCTACTAGTTATGGTCTAAATGGTATTAATGATTCAGATGGTCCTAATCTTGTTACTCATCAGTGTTTAGTCCGTGTTTCCATTGGTAATTATGTTGATTATATCATGTGTGATGTGGTAAACATGGAATGCACTCATATCTTGTTAGGTAGACCATGGTTATTCGATAAGAGAGTTATATACGATGGCATGCTTAATACCTATTCGTTTAACTATGACGGGAGGAGAGTGTCTCTTCTACCATTGTCTCCCCAACACGTTTTACAGGACCAGGTACGACGAGACCAAGCTAGGGCACTTAGGCGTGCCAAGGAAGAAAAGGAGGAGGCCGAAACCGCGGCCAAGAAGGCGTCGCACCGGCCGGCGCCCGACGCAGCCCAACACTCTAGCGGCGTTTCCTAGTCTCCACCCGAGCGTTCTGGCTCAAATTTTAGGACAACATCAAGCACATGTGGAGCTACTGTTTGGGACAAAAAACGCCGAGAAAATGTCCCTAAAACGTCAAAACTGCCGAGCAACACTTCCAGTAGTGCACCTGAGACGAAAACGGGGCTATCTCCCAAACCACTCGAGCGTTTTGGCTCAAATTTTTGGAGAAATTCAGAGACTCAGAGAGCTACAAATCTGGAAAAAGAACGCCTACAGAAAGAGCCAAAAATCGGCTTAAAAGGCAGTGTAGAAAAGCGCTCTCTAATTGCACAGTCTAGTGTTTCTTTCCCTACTTCTTTTTGCTTACTTCTTATGAGGAAAGAGATACTTATTATTAGTCAAGATATTTCACATCTTCCAAAGTTTATTCAGGATCTATTACAGGAATTTGAAGATGTGATGCCTGAAGAGTTGCCACAAGGCCTTCCACCAATTAGAGGCATTGAGCATCAAATTGATTTGGTGCTCGGCGCTTCTTTACCAAACCGTGCAGCCTATAGAGCAAGTCCAGAGGAGATCGCTGAACTTCAAAGACAAGTGCAAGACCTCATGGACAAAGGCTATGTGCGTGAATCCCTCAGCCCATGCACGGTTCCGGTGATTTTGGTGCCAAAGAAGGATGGCACTTGGAGAATGTGTGTTGATTGCAGGGCGATCAACCAAATAACAGTTGAGTACCGTCATCCCATTCCTAGATTAGATGATATGCTTGATGAATTGCATGGTGCTAATTTCTTTTCAAAAATTGATTTAAGAAGTGGGTACCATCAAATTAGGATGAGGGAAGGGGATGAATGGAAAACTGCTTTTAAGACTAAGTATGGTTTATATGAATGGTTAGTAATGCCTTTTGGATTAACTAATGCACCTAGTACTTTCATGAGGCTTATGAACCATGTTTTAAGAAGATACTTAGGTAAGTTTGTTGTAGTCTACTTTGATGATATCTTAGTCTATAGCAAAACCTTGCATGAACATGTAGATCATCTTAGGGCTGTTTTGGACACTTTAAGGTTAGAAAAGCTTTATGTTAACTTGAAAAAGTGTTCTTTTTGCTCGGAGTCTACCATTTTTCTTGGTTTTGTTGTGTTTAAAGGTGGATTGAAGGTAGATGAAGACAAGATCAAAGCAATCAAGGAGTGGCCACAGCCGACTACACCAACCATGGTTCGTTCATTTCTCGGCTTGGCTGGCTTCTACAGAAGGTTTGTGCATGATTTTAGCACAATTGCAGCCCCTCTCCATGACCTTACAAAGAAGGATACTTCATTTAAATGGAGAGAGCAACAAGAGAACGCCTTCAACACTCTGAAGGACAGGTTGTGCAACGCCCCGGTGCTCCAACTCCCTGATTTGTCCAAGGCATTCGAGATTGAGGTGGAAGCATCTGGCCATGGCATAGGAGGCGTGCTCTTGCAAGACAAGAAACCCATAGCTTATTTCAGTGAAAAGCTTAGTGGGGCTGAGTTGAATTACCCTACTTATGATAAAGAGTTGTATGCTTTAATTAGGGTTTTGAAGACTTGGTCTCATTATTTATGGCCTAAGGAGTTTGTAATCCATTCTAATCATGAGGCCTTGAAGTATTTGAAAGGCCAATCCAGACTCAGTAGGCGACATGCAAGATGGGTTGAATTTATGGAGAGCTTTCCTTATGTTGTAAAGCATAAGAAAGGCAAAGAGAATGTGGTAGCTGACACCCTTTCTCGCAGGTATGTTCTCTTGAACCAATGTGATGCTAAGATCCTTGGATTTGCAATGATTGAGGAATTGTATGCTAGTGATCCTCACTTTGCTAAAATTTATAAGAATTACATGTCTAGGGGAGAAATAGATTCCTACTTTATTGATGATGGTTACTTGTTTAAAGCTGGTAAATTATGCATACCTTCATCTAGTATACGTAGGCTTATAACCAAAGAGGTTCATGAATCAAGAGGACATAGGGATCTAGAAAAGACTTTAGAAGGATTAAAAGAACACTACTATTGGCCTAAGATGAGTAATTATGTGCTTAGATTTGTCAAGAGTTGTGTTGTTTGTGCGAAAGCTAAGTCTAGACTTAACCCTCATGGCTTGTACCAGCCCTTACCTATTCCTACTTCACCTTGGGAGGACATTTCTATGGACTTCATTGTTGGATTGCCTAGAATTAGGAAAGGTAGAGATTCTATCTTTGTAGTAGTAGACCATTTTTCCAAGATGGCTCACTTTATTCCATGTCACACGACTGATGATGATGTGCATATTGCTGATTTGTTCTTTAGAAAAGTTGCTAGATTGCATGGCATTCCTTGTTCTATTATTTCAGATCGTGATGCTAAGTTTTTTAGTTATTTCTGGAAAAGTTTATGGTCTAAGTTGGGAACTAAATTGTTGTTTTCTACCTCATGTCACCCACAAACTGATGGGCAAACTGAAGTTACTAATAGAACGTTAGGGGTTTTACTTAGAACTATGCTTAAAGCTAACCTCAAACGTTGGGAAGATGTTTTGCCTTTTGTGGAGTTTGCTTATAACAGGTCAATCCATTCAGCTACAAAAATGACCCCTTTTGAGGTTGTTTACGGGATGAATCTGAGGACTCCAATGGACTTGACGCCTCAGCCATACAAGGGAAAAGAGAGCTTTGAAGCTGACAAGAGGGCTGAGTTTGTGAAGAAGCTACATGAGAGAACCAAGATGCACTTGTAGAGGAAATCTATGAAGTATAAGGCCCATGCTGATAAGGGTCGAAAACAGGTTATCTTTGAAGAAGGTGATCTTGTTTGGGTGCATTTTAGGACGGAGAGGTTCCCAAATCAGAGGAAGAATAAGCTAGATCAGCGTGGAGATGGACCATTCAAAATTCTCAAGAGAATCGGCCCTAATGCTTAACATGTCGACTTGCATGGTGAGTATAATGTCCATCCAACGTTTAATGTGGCTGATCTATCTCTTTATGTGCCAAATTTTGATTCCGACGTCGAATCAGAGACGATTCGAGCTCAAGTGGAGGAGAATGATGCAGTGAAGCCAGCCATGTCTCCTACCGACGTCGATGAGTTGATTCGAGTGCCTTTTGACGGACCAATCACAAGAAGTCGAGCTAAGAAGATTGATCAAGGCACAACAGCAATTTTGGTTCGATTGGCAGCAGTTCTTGAAGAGCCAACCAAGCAGAAATGGGTCTCGTGCATTTGACATCAATTGGGCCCGGATTCTATGGATTAATTGTATAAGGGCCGAAAATTCACTATTTCTTTATTTAGAAACATGTATTAATTTTCTCACTTTAGGGCTAAATTTAGTAAGTGACCGGGTGAGATAAATTGGTATATGGGTCAAAGTCAACCCTTTGACTTGACCATTCTAAGTGAAGAAAATATCTTTATTTATTATTATTTATTATAGGCGTGTCCTTTTATTTAAATAATGAAGAGAGTTCAATCAATAGGCTTATGTTAGTTGGTTGATCTTCTCTCTCCTGGTTGTTAGAGATATTTTTAGTTTGTTTTGGATATTTTATGTTTGTTAGGATATTTTCTTTAAATAAATAAATCAGCCATGATTTATTTTATTTAAGGAGAATCTAGTTAGTTAGCTTTTAGATATTTTATTATATCTTGGGAAGCAAGAAGGGCAATTTGATCTCCTCCTAGGGCCGGCCATATACTCTCTCTTGCTCCCAAGTAATAGCTTTGTATTCTACTATTTAAACTCTTGTTTTTCATTAATAAAAATCAGCTTGAGATTAGATAAACCAAGAGAAGGTTTATCTAGTCCTTGGGCTCAAAAAACACACGTGTGATTCAGCATTCAAGTTCTTTCAAATTCGAGCATCATCAACATCTCGAGATCTCTTCTCTCTCTCGTGTTTTAATTCAGAATTGTCGTTTAAATCAACTAGATTGTTCTAGTTTCGATTGTTAAAGATCAAACTAGTTTATCAATCGGATTTAGCGTTAGAGCCAATCCGTTTGAACTATCAAAATTGATTAATTCTAGAATTCTGATCGGTTCTCTAAGTTCATCAATTCAATTCGTTTTCTTTGCTTGTGCAACAAGTCATTCACTTTGAAAGCTTTTGTAGGATTCCGAGGCAGTCACGTATCACCAATCCCAGAGCCAAATCTCAAAATGTACAAATCGTGCAAGGGTCAACCTGCCAAAACAAACAAGAACCACAATACCCAAACAAACCCTACCCAAAAGCTAAAGTAAAGCCTATGGGTCGGATTACGTTTGGGCCAAAGAAAAGGAGATGGGCCAAAAGAACCAAGGTCTCACACACCAACAGCCCACACAAAGACAAACAAAAAAGAAAAAATGAAAACAAAAAGTTACAAAGGAGTGGAGAAAGACTATAACTAATAACATCCCCAAGCAATTGGTTTTGGAAATCAGTGCAACTGTCGCGCAAAGTACACACAGGGATTTTCGAGGGCGCCAAACATCGAAATTCGATCAAAACCAGAAATACAAATCTCAAAAAAGATCATCATCACTAGTTTAAACAAACCACCAAAGTCTAAAAAAGGTTCGTCGACGAGAAGCACATCAAATCAAGGTCACGATAGACGACAGATTGCAAAGCCAATCTAGAGTGAAACATCGACAAAACAAAAACCCACATTAAACTTCAAACCCTTACGTTAAAGAAAACCTAGGGTCTAACTACAGAAGAACGAGATCGAACTAGGCCTTATCCAAAACCAATCAATCGTCCGATAAGGACACATATCAACATAGGTCAACAACTTCCAAAGAAACAAAGCTCTAGTGGAATTAAAATTCTGATTTTTTTATAAGGTAAGAATTCGGATATCAAACAAACTTGGTAAACCGAGAGGCCATTAGAAAACGGCAGCTGAGAACAACTAAGCAAATCAAAGCAAGCAGGAAAAGCTATAAGAGGTACAAATCTCCGAAATTAAGAGCTAAGAAGAGTTTGAGATCGGGATGAGTAAACAACTAAAAGAAAGCACCGTCGACAGCAGGTTAGTCCCATTTGGGCGTGCGAAATGGACCTCTAACGTTCCCTCCACCGAGATGAAGGATCTTCAAAAGCCTCAGAGCACCAAGCGACCTAGCCTAATACAACTCGGTCCAATGCCAAACTCAGCTCCAACTCCTCAGAAAAAGTACATAAATAAGCCTCGAGCTATCCTGTAAGAAAAGAAGTCGAACTTGACTCGCAAATAAAACATAAAAAGTTTTACTTGCAACTCAAGTAGACACAAGAAAAACACCGATACCTTGCATGGCAAGGCCTTAAATTATTTTAAATTTTATTATTATTCTTATTATATATTTTTAATATTATTATATTTCAAAAAAAAGGGTGGACAAAACTCATCCTTGCCAAGCAAGGATTTATTTTAAATTATATTATTTTTTCCTTTTTTTTCTTATTACCAATCTTGTAGCCCAAGCACATATTTTTCTCCATTTCTTTTTTCTCTTTCTTTTAATAGCCTTGCGGCCCAAGCACGTTTTCTCTTTCTTCTTATTTTTCCTTCGTTTTTTCCCTTTTTCTTAACTTAGTATCCGTGACAATCGATGTCGATGTGGACCCGGGAAGGGTCGGCGAACCAGTCGGCGGTGGAATGCCTAGGCGATCAACCGATGACGGGGGTTGGGCGAAGGAGGGCCTGAGTGTCAGAAAAAATGGGGAAGACGCTGATGAAGAACGAGATAAGGTTGTGAACTTGCTTGAACCAGATCAGAAGTATTGAAAACCACCTGAAGTTTTTGTTTTCTGTTCATTTTCTTCTTTCTCCTTCATCCATGCCCTTCTTGGCCAAAAAAGAGATCACATAAGGCTTCCTCAGCCCCTGAAAATAAATCGTCAAATTTGTTCAAAATTGATAATTAATTTCATCCTTGACCAAGAATATTTGTCAAAGGAACCAAACTCAGATCCATGAACCATAGGAGATATCAAGATTTAGAATTGGGTGAGCTTCTCGCTCAAATTCAGGGCGAGCTTCTCGCTCAAATTCAGTCTGAGCTTCTCGCTCAAGGGTCATGTACTAGTTCTGTTTTTACTATTGATTCATCCGATTTTGGTGTTTGAAAAGACCAAACCAGAATCTTGGGATGGATTTAAAATCCCAAATGATCTTGGTTGGTGAAATTCATGGTTCGAAATAGAAGAAAGAGGCGAAGAGGGAACTTAATTGAAGGTTTCGAAGAATGAAATACCTAGAGGAGGAATCTGGTTTTTGGGGCAAGGGTCGGCCGCATGGGAGTGTTTTGGGGACGAGGGGTTTGTGTCAGTTCTTCTGAGCTGCTTGAATTAAATTTCTGATTTGTTAAAATTAACAGAGGGCTTTCAAGCTATTTGAATAGTAAGTGAGGGACAAAAGAAGTCCTGATGCAAAACAAGAGATAAGACTCGATCTCAAATACATAACCCTTGATTAAAAAGTATTGTCTTTTGATATAGGTTTGTATAGCTGGGAATAGCCTTCTCCGTGGGTTTTGTTGCCTTCTCAGTGACAGCTGTCTCAGAGGCGGACCTTCTCGGCCAGAAGGCTAAGGTTATGGCCTATGGGCAATTTGGCTCAATTTAAATTTTCAAAAATTGCCACTTATGTGGGTGACTGGAATTATATTTTTATTAAAAAAACATTTTAATTTTTTTTCCCTCTCACTTTTTTTTAATTTCCTAAAAAAAGTTTTTTATGAACTTAAGTATGAAAATAAGCCAAGTTCGGGACAGGATATCCTAATGCGACCTTGCATAAGCTCGGACCCGATCATGGTTAGCCCAAGTCTCACTAGGCCTTGGCGACCCCCTTGGTATAGGACTTAGTTTTTATTTATATTATTTCTATTTCCGTTATTACTATTTTGGGTGTGTGTTTTCTTATGCTTAAGAGATCGGCTCATTAAGCTAGAATAAGGCCCATTAGGCCATTAGGGTTTAGTTGCACCTTTCCCTTTTTAGTATTTGCTATTATTAGATTTATGGGCTTTTGGATGTGGGCCTTGATTTCATGTTTGGCCCAATCCGATCCCCTCCTTTTTGTAACCTAGGGTTTCGAGCTTGCTCTCTATATAAGAGGCACTCGAGGCTCCTTTCAATTCACGTCAGGATTAATCCAAACCTAAACTTAGAGTCGAGAGTTCCTCCTCCCCTTTAGGTCCGACGTCACCGTCTTTTCCGCCCCTTTCCCTCTCGGTTGTCCTCCCTTGGATCCAACATCTCTTATCTCTAAGCCTCGCCCCACCTCGTTCTTACGCGTGTTAGAGGCCCACAAGATCATAACATTGGTCTCGTACCTATTCGATTATGACCCGTCAGAGAAGATCGAGAATTTCGAGCCTAGATCCACCCCTAGCAACCCGAACCCGAGTATGGTTGCATCAATTGGTATCAGAGCACAGGCTCGAACGGTCCCTTCTCCATCTTCACAAAAAAAACCGAAGTCGATTTCTACCCAGATTTCGACCACAATTTTTTTTTTCTGCATTTTTCTTCCATCATATTGTAGATCTTTTCGATACGAGTCCGAGCATATAAAATTCGTACAAATCGAACTTCGTTTTCCCTCCAAAGGGCCAAAACATCATTGTCGCGCGCCCACCCACACCAAAAGTACCCGAGAACCCTAGAAGATCAACGGATTCTATCCTAATTTGGTTGCACTAATCTTGGGTAGACAATCTTTTTATTATTTTATTTTTGTTTCCTTATATGCTTCTAACTAATATGAAACATGTTTCCCTCCCCCATGCTTAAACCATACATTGTCCCCAATGTATAAATAAAAGAGAGAGAGAAGAAAACACTAATCTTGGTGATAGCATTCAAAGGACCATGAAGAATAAGCTTGTAAAGAAGGTGTTTCAGAGGCCAAGACCAAGATCTTTTCCAAGGTCTCGGGCATTTAAGTTCAAGAAGGTTTTCATGGATTCCATATTGTACTTTGATTATGTTCATCAATGGAGTCCAAGGCCACCAAGGAAGAGGGTGAAGTCATAAAAATTCGGAAACTTAAGAAACCCGTCAAATGGAAAATAGTGCTCAGTAAATTGGTCATAACTTCGGCTATAAAATTGATCTCAAGTCCGTTCAATATACATTGGAAAGATGATTAAAAGTTATACAACTTTGTAGTTTAAATTAAATTCATAATTGATATTGTAATAGCTGCGGTTTTTAAGGATATTTTCGAATTTTTCTCGGATATCTTTTTAACCTTTTTGTCCGTTTTAACGCTTAATCCAATATTTTTGTTGGAGATTAAATCCTAGAAAATTCTTGGTGATATCCTAAAATCACAAAGAAATGATCTTATGGATCGGTGTGAATTCTAGGATTTTTCAGTGGAAAAAGAATATTTATTGGATAAGCCGTCTTTTTAATTATGTACCGGAAGGAATGTAAAATACGAAACGGAAGCCTTAAAAATTGGGGGTAGCAAGATAAAATCATGGAAAATTGGTTTTATTGGTCTACATAATTTACGGGACGTTTTTCGTTTAGTGAGTTTTTCCACCCGAGGTACATAATTTTACCGCTTTAACGCGAGTCCCGTTCCGGGACGGAAAATTGCACTTTACCGTCTCTTGCTTAGATGTTAAGGAGTTGGGAGATAGGATTGTATAAGCCATTTTGTTTGACTTTTCAAACCTCATCTTCTTCCATTTCAAATCAAAAGAACCGAGAGAGAGATAGAGAACGGACGGAACGACGAACTCGGGCGATAGAATTCGACCTCCGCTGCCGGCCATCTTCCTCGCCACCACCTTGCCAGCCACCACCCTCATCACCTCCTCTTTGTTGTGTGAAACCGGGCTGTTTGAAAGCCGAAACCAGGGAGACAAATCAGGACGGAACGGACTTGGGAGAGGGAGCACCATCTCCATCTTCGGCTTCTTCTTCTGCCTCGCCGCCCCGCCGCCGGCGAACAGTAGCTCGCCGACCACCACCCACCACCAGGGGTTGCCACCGGACACCACACCGCCACCCTTGGGTCCTTGGGTCGAACCACCATCGAGCCGAACAAGCTCGAAGTTCGAGTGAAGGTATTAACGCTCGAAATTAATTAGCGGGGTGGTTACGGAGCCACCGAAAGGACCTTTCGGGTCCGCTTTACTAAGTAAATTTATGGTTTTTATAATCTTGACGTTGATACGGTTCCACAGGTTCAAACCGCTCGAGAAACGGACGTCTGGATTATTACTTATAGCGAAGACAAGTTTAGACATCGATTGTCAGGTAAAGGACTTCGGATAATTACTCGGGATTCGTTGTTAATCCGTTTGATCTGAGATTTTGTAATCTTGTAGAACAGCTACTAATGAACAATTTTTATTTAGAAAATTGTTTCAAAAGTGAAGCGGATAATTAGTTATAATTCCGCCAAGATGGCTCCTTGAAGCATGAAAACTAAGGATTTATATATATATCGATATTCGGAAATCTAATCGTTTATCGATTAGGAAGTTGTAGAATTGGATTATACAACTAAGAATTGTATCCATGAGCTTGTGGTTGAAGAATCTGTTGTTATAATTGGCAGAAGGCAGATAAAGATTTATGTTGGAATCGCTGAGAGCATAGAGCACGCCTTATAAGGCAAGTGGACGGTTCGCTCTTGCATTAATATTATTAAATGAGGAATTGAATCCCATTTAATATTTGTGTTGGAAACAACTTGTATGCTTAATAAAATATGATAGGTTGTTATATTGTTAGAAATAATGACCATGTTGTTTATTCAGTTTGCGCTAGAACTGGATTTAGGTCTGTCATATGCGACCTTGTATGTTGTCTCATGCTGAGGCATTGTTGTGAAGTAAATTAGTTTCAGGGGTAGGAGCCGAGTCTCCGATGACCTCTTTATAACACAGTTTATGTTGGGAGGTTTAGCTCGTTACTATCATATCCCAACATTCGGGTCATGACTCATACCTCGCTCAACGCCAAAGGAGGTGTTCGTGCACTCTAGCTAAGTGCAAATTGGTACTAGGTGTTCGTCAATGATCATGGAATTCATCCCTCTCATCTTGACGTCTCCATGTACAGGTGGATTCTCTGCGGTTTTAGCCGCTTAAAAGTTACCAACTTGGTTGTGAAAAGTGTTGAAAGTAATACAAGATAAGTGCGTTAAGCACATTAATGTACCCGAATGGTTAGTCTATCCGACAACCATTCTTACTCCCGGTTATGAATGATTCTTAATCAAACTCTGATTAAGTCAATCTGATTAGTCGATAAAGGCTTTTAAAAATATTGTGTGATTAATATAAGTTCCCAACAATTGTTCATATTTCATAATGGAACCGCAAGTTGTGGTGTCCTATCTTTTGATTATGCATGCCTCATTTCTTATCCTCTATGGGACTGCTAACTGTTGGATCATCGACCAGTTGTCATTCGGATTTCGATGCCAATATGTTTAGTCACTACCATAGGAACCAGTCATTTTCTCCACTTGCTTAGTCTTTCATTAGACTAATCCGACCACCTTATTCAATTGCATGGCCGGCTGGTGCCCACCGTCTGTATACGACGCATCAGCTACTAAAGAAGTTAATCCGCGAAGAGAAGGCTAGCCAAGGAGTTTAGAATGTAAAAAGGTTTTGAAAGTGGTCGCTTGAAGAAGAACAAGTCTGTTGTAAATATTTTATTTTTGCCCAAGTTGTGGTTAGGATTTTGTGTATGGAAGGAAGTCATACTATGGTTTGTAATAAAGTGTTGTAATACTCGTTGTGATTATAAGTTTTAAAGCCTTGGGTAACCTTGAATTAGGACTAATTAGGGTTACTGGCGGTAACACCTCAAGTACAATAGGGAGGGGGTGTTACAGATATGCTCTCTTAAGTATAGGTTAACTCTTGTATTTTAGGCATGATTTGAGTGTGTTTAGGTTAGTTTTGAGCATAATTGTAATATGAAGACCGAAGACACGATTTGAGGAATTGCAAGAGTTTTGAAGACAAGTGTTGATTTGGAGTTGTTTTGACGCCCTTTTCTTGTGACACATCGTTCGGGAGCTACGGTGATCGGATGGAGCTGAATTTGGTATCATTGGAAATTTAATTCGAAGAGCTACAATTCATGTTTTTACGGCAAGTTCAAATTCCAACTCTAAGTGGGTCAAAACCACCTCCGAAGTTGACACCAAAATTTTGTCAAAAGACCCGCGACCGCGGGTGGTGCCAGATCCGCGCTCGCGGTTGTAGCCCGCGCTCGCGGGTTGAGGATTTTCCGAAGCGCCGACTTTTATTTTATCTTTTATCTTTATTTATATCTTTAGGTTTCGGTTGTTTTTCGAGTATTTAAGCTTAGTTTCGTAGCAGACTTCTTGGGGATCACACATTATCTAGCATAGTTTTACTTTTTAGGTTTTATTTCAGTTTTATTATGGAGAACTAATTTCCCTTGGATTTTGTTTGATCAAGGAAGCCTTTTTATGTAATTCGTGAGATCCTGGTAACTTTTCTACCCCTTGGTTAATATCAAAACTCTTGTGCTAAATTTTATGATTATCAATTGATTTCTCTTGGTGCGCAACTTGTTGAATTTGATTGATATTCTACTGTTTGGATTAATTTGATTGTTGTCCGTGCAATCTTATTTATCCTTGAAACAATTCTTTTCTAGGACCGTGGACTAGAATTGAGAAAGAGTGTTTGATTGTTATTTTATGCATGAGACTCGTAGCTTGATTGCATGAATTAATTTCCTTTTATCCTTAATATCTTGCATGATTTGAATTAAGCGTTCTTGTTCATATCATCCTTTCTCTTGGACCGTGGACAAGCGGAAATCTTTTATAAGGATTGGAATTAACCTGGGAATTAATAGAAAAGTGGATGAATTGATGATCGAATGATTAAAAATGTGGAATTGATTGAATGAACTCTACTTTTCCTTAATTGATTTGATACTTTAATATTATTTACTTGCTTAAACTCCCAAAACCCCCTGTTTTGTCCTTTGCTGATTGTTCAGAATACCGATTCTCTTGGGTTCGATCCCTTACTTGCATGCTATACTAGTTTGTAGTTTAGGGTAATTTATTTTTGATCTTAGCAACACCGACTTTAGCCGAGTCAAATTTTGGCGCCGTTGCCGGGGAATCGGTTTTAATTTTCTGATTAATCAGCGTTTCTGACGAACCCGCGCTCGCGGTTGGTTTCGTCCCAGAAATCCCGACTGGTAAGAACCTATCTTATGGTTCTTACCCGTTCTACTGATAATTCACCTATTGTTCCTTTTGATCCAGAAATTAACAGGACCCTAAGAGGGTTGAGACGACAAGTTCAAGCTCAAGTGCTAGGCATTCAGTTTGATCCAGTTTCATCTTCTTCTTCCTCATCTGATTCAAAGGTTAAAGAACAGTTAGCAACCATGGCAGATCGTACTATTAGGCAACTGACTGCGCCTAATCTAGAGCAACAACAGCTTGGTCTTCAGTTTCCCGCACTAGGGGAAGGAGTGAAGTTTGAGTTAAAGTCTGGTCTTCTCCATTATTTGCCTAAGTTCCATGGATTGAGTGGGGAGGATCCGAACAAACACCTTGCACAGTTCCATTCTGTCTGTCTGGGAATGAAGCCGGCTCATGCGACTGAAGATCAGCTTATGTTGAGGGCTTTCCAATTTTCTTTGGCTGACGCAGCTAAGGAATGGTATCTGTACTTAGCACCTGAGACGATTACTACTTGGGCTCAGATGAAGGGTGCTTTTCTAGAGAAATACTTCCCTGCTGCCAAGCAAACGTCAATTAAGAAGCAGCTAAGCAGTTTGGAGCAAGGCGATAATGAGAATCTATACGAATATTATGAGCGTTACAAGAGGCTCATAGCCAGCTGTCCCTACCATGGCTATTCTGATAAAGATCTGATTTGTTATATTATTGAGGGCCTCTGTGATGCTGATAGGCGCCTAATGAATGCGTCCTGTGGAGGTTCTTATGAGAATCTCACTCCTAGGCAAGCGTTTGAGAAGTTGGAGACTCTAGCTGAGTAATGCAGAAATCAAAGAAAGAGATCCAACAGTAGGTCTGTTAATTCTGTGAATGACTCCCTGAATGCTGAAGTAAGGGAGTTAAAGGCTATGATGAAGCAACTATTGGTGGGTAATGGAGCTTCAAGTTCAAGGGCTTGTGGAATCTGTGGTGAAACAGGCCATCCTTCTGATGCATGCCCGGTTATGCAAGAGCCAGCAACTGATGTCAATGCTATTGGGAATTATGAATCAAGGCCCTGGAATGACCCATATTCAAATACCTACAATCCGGGGTGGGAAAACCATCCTAACTTTAGGTGGAATCAACAACCTCAACAGCCTTTTCCACAACAAGGAGGTCAACCCAATTATGTTCCCAGACCTAATTATGTGCCAATGCTCTTGAAAATCCCGCTATTAATGCTCAGCTCATGAAAGAGAATCAAGAGACCAAGGCTGCAGTGAAAAGCCTTGAAAATCAATTAAGTCAGATTACAACCATTCTGAATCATTTAGAAGCTAAAGACTCGGGAAAACTTCCATCTCAAACCATTAACCCGAGAGAGAATGTGAGTGCAATTACATTGAGGAGTGGGAAAGAGCTGAATATTGAAGTCCCAGCCAGTAGAAACCAACCGAGCTCGTAGGAGGACAGCCCCGATCGCGGAACAAAAGACGAAGCTGAAACTCAACGTCAGCCAGAACCCGCGACCGCAGACCAAAACCGCACTCGCGGCTCAGCCGCGCCCGTGGGTCCCAACCCGCGCCCGCGGGTCCCTCCTCCTCCAGATTCCGATACTTATGTTAGGCCTTTGTTTCCTCCCATGGCTTCGCAAAAGCTCGTTCCACCATTTCCTGAGGCACTGAAGGACACCAGGAGGCCAGCCAACGACAAGGAAATTTTTGAAACCTTCTCCAAGTGTGAGGTAAATGTTCCTTTACTCAAACTTGTTCAGAGTATTCCTTGTTTTACTAAGTTTCTGAAAGAATTATGTACTATTAAGAGGAAACAAAAAAGAAAAAGGGTAGGATCAGAAAATTAATCTTGTTGAAAATGTATCTTCCATGCTTCAAAGGCAATTGCCTAAGAAGTATGGAGATCCAGGGAGGTTTACTGTTCCCGTTATTATTGGTGAGGCCAAAATTGAGCATTCTATGCTTGATTTAGGAGCATCCATAAATGTCATGCCACTTAGCATATATGAGTGGTTAGGTCTAGGGCCATTACAGGATTCAAATATTACTATTGCACTGGCTGATCACTCTAATGTGCATCCGAAAGGATTTGTGGAAGATGTCTTAGTGCAAGCGGACGGTTTAATTTTCCCGACGGACTTTTATGTCCTGGAAATTGGTAAGGGGAGATACGACCCAGTTTTACTGTTGGGTCGTCCATTTATGAAGACGGCGAGCGCCATAATTGATGTTTCAAAGGGCCTATTATCCATGGCACATGAAGGGAAAAAGGTCTAGTTCTAGATAGATGATGATCCATTTTGAGCTATAAAAGACGTCACGCCAACGACGTTAAACAAAGGTGCTACTCGGGAGGCAACCCGAGGTAAGTTTTTCTTTTCTTTTATTTTTGTCTTTTCAGTCTAGTTTTAGTTTCGTTTTGGTTTTTGTCGGGCTAACATGCAAGTGCAATTTTTTCCATCTCGAAGAGAGTGCTGCCCGAGGCAAAATCCGAGGCCGCAGCCCAGAACCGCGCTCGCGGAGTTTTTGTTTTTCAGTTAAAAAAATATATAAAAATATATAAAAAAATAAATAAATAAAAATAAAAGGTTTTCGGGTGAAACCCCCGAAATAGAAGGTTTTCGGGTGAAACCCCCGAGATAAATCAGGGGAAAAAGAGGAGAGAAAAAAAAAAGAGTGTTCTTCCATATTCTACCATCATCCACCACTCCATTTTTCTATATCTTTCCATGTATAGTTCCTTGGAATTGTTAGTTACTATTATCAAGTCCCGTCCCATTGTGGTGAGTACGCGTCTACACCATCTTTGCGGTATAGTTCAAGTATGGGGGTGCTTCCGTCGTCAGAGTTTTTATTATTTTGAGGAGTCTAGTTCATTTTCATTGGAGACGTCCTATGGTGTGGATTTGGTTGCTGAGTTGTGAAGACGACGTTCGTGGTTTGTTTCCAGAACGATCAGTTTGTTCCTGTGTTTGGTGCATTACAATTCCGGGAGTTTATATTTTCTTTCGTATGTGAGTCTTCTGATTTTCCTCTTCTATGCTTAATTCCTTTTTCTTTTACTTCATTGAGGACAATGAAGGATTTAAGTATGGGGGAGGAAGTACTCGCTACGCTTATCTTAGATAGTTGCATTTCAGTTTATTTTTATGGGATTTTTGTTCCATGTTTTGTATAGAGAAAATTTTTGAAAAAAAAAAGAAAAGAAAAAGCCATAAAAAATAGAGAAAAAGGCATAGAAAATCCTAGGATGAGTTGAAAACCCGAAAGGGCGGCTCAGGTAATAAGCATGTAACCCGGACCAGCATTAGGTTGGGGTAATAAGAGGTTTATGAGAGATGTGAGTATTTGTGAGCACACCTAAGAAAAATGAAAAGAGTGATTAGGTGAAAACCCGAAAGGGCGCCTAGGTAGAATGAGTGGTAAAATCAGAGTGTTTTAGGATCATATTCTACTTTGGGGTCTGGGGATTACATTTTAGAAATTGGGTAGATCCTAGGTTGCTCTACACTTTATAGAGCTTGAGTGTTATATTCTGTATTCTGTGAGGTGTGTGATTTGTGCTTTCATGTCTTTGCTCATTATTTCTCTACATGGGTTCGGGTTGTGAGTTAAGAGTAGATTTTTCATATTCCCTTTACTTCTTGTGGATCTTTGATAGGATTTATTGTTATATTTATTTTGAGCTTACTCGAAGACGAGCAAGGTCTAAGTATGGGAGAATTTGATATGCTCTCTTTAGTATAGGTTAACTCTTGTATTTTAGGCATGATTTGAATGTGTTTAGGTTAGTTTTGAGCATAATTGTAATATGAAGACCGAAGACACGATTTGAGGAATTGCAAGAGTTTTGAAGACAAGTGTTGATTTGGAGTTGTTTTGACGCCCTTTTCTTGTGATGCATCGTTCGGGAGCTACGGTGATCGGATGAAGCTGAATTTGGTATCATTGAAAAGCTAAATCGAAGAGCTACAATTCATGTTTGTACGGCGAGTTCAAATTCCAACTCTAAGTGGGTCAAAACCACCTCCGAAGTTGACACCGGAATGTTGTCAAAAGACCCGCGACCGCGGGTTGAGACCCGCGCCCGCGGGTGGTGCCAGATCCGTGCTTGCGGTTGTAGCCTGCGCTCGCGGGTTGAGGATTTTCTGAAGCGCTGACTTTTATTTTATCTTTTATCTTTATTTATATCTTTAGGTTTCGGTTATTTTTCGAGTATTTAAGCTTAGTTTCGTAGCAGACTTCTTGGGGATCACACATTATCTAGCATACTTTTACTTTTTAGGTTTTATTTCAGTTTTATTATGGAGAACTTATTTCCCTTGTAGTTTGTTTGATCAAGGAAGCCTTTTTATGTAATTCGTGAGATTCTGGTAACTTTTCTACCCCTTGGTTAATATCAAAACTCTTGTGATAAATTTTATGATTATCAATTGATTTCTCTTGGTGCACAACTATTTGAATTTGATTGATATTCTACTGTTTGGATTAGTTTGATTGTTGTCTGTGCAATCTTATTTATCCTTGAAACAATTCTTTTCTAGGACCGTGGACTAGAATTGAGAAAGAGTGTTTGATTGTTATTTTATGCATGAGACTCGTAGCTTGATTGCATGAATTAATTTCCTTTTATCTTTAATATCTTGCATGATTTGAATTAAGCGTTCTTGTTCATATCATCCTTTCTCTTGGACCGTGGACAAGAGGAAATCTTTTATAAGGATTGGAATTAACCTGGGAATTAATAGAAAAGTGGATGAATTGATGATCGGATGATTAAAAAGGTGGAATTTATTGAATGAACTCTGCTTTTCCTTAATTGATTTGATACTTTAATATTATTTACTTGCTTAAACTCCCAAAACCCCCTGTTTTGTCCTTTGCTGATTGTTCAGAATACCGATTCTCTTGGGTTCGATCCCTTACTTGCATGCTATACTAGTTTGAAGTTTAGGGTAATTTATTTTTTATCTTGGAAACAACGACTTTAGCCGAGTCAATAATCCAACAAAAAAGATCCTAAAAATGGGATTTAGTGAGAGTTGTTCAAGTCTTACGGAAATCTTATCTTTGATATTTAATTCTATCTTTAGCTAGAACTTTAATAAGTGACATTTTCGGCCATAGGCTTATGTTAGTGGCTGAAATATCTTGGTTATACTTTAATTAATATCTTTTGAGTTTTTTAGGATAGTTTCCTTATCTATTAAGTGAGATATTTATCTTTTGATTTAATTAAAGTAAGGGACTTAGATAGGAGTTTTAGGAATATATTAGGTTATCTTGTGAGGCAAGCAAAAGGTCCATCATACCCCTCTAGGGTTGGCGACCTTGTTACTTGTTCTCCAAGGAGATTCTTTTGTACTCCCTTTAAATAGCTTTGTTATTCATTCAATAAAAATCAGCTTGAAGTAAAATTAAACCCCTTTGGTTTAGTCTTGCTTTTGGGCCCCAAAACAAACAAAGTGTTCTAGCAATTACCATTGAGGATCGATCATCATCTTCGAATTCCCTCTCTTGTTCTTGAGTTTATTTTTAGTTTTGATTCATAAGATTGATCAATTGTTTAGTTCTAGTTTGCTTATTAAAGATCAACTAGTTCATCAATTGGATTTAGCGTTAGAGCCAATCCAATTGAACTATCCTTTGATTCATTCAAGTGTTTCGAAATTTCACATTCACTTTCATTCATATTTCGAGTCTCGAGTCTCTTGTTCATCAAGTTATTAACTTTGAAGGCAAATCGGGTTGGAGACTGTGTTACTGGCAAGATTGGGATCCTGTGAGGTTATATACTTGGTCAACGAGGAGTAATCCAAGGCGATCACATATCACTTGGGTTGCCTCCCAAGCAACACTTGTTTAAGGTCGTAAGCTTGTCTTTCCATCTTCCTTTAAGCACTCGAGTAAGGAGGGTCTTTGGTACCCACCCTGAATGGATCAGGCCCATCTACAAGCTTCAACCTATTTCTTTGCACTTTGAACTTCCCCGAGTTTTTATGCCAAAGCTCAGTTCCACCTCCTTTTAAAACTCAAGTCACAATGTATGGTCCTGACCATATTGTTCCTTTGCTCCCAGGAAGCATATTGGATCTTTCATGAAATAGCATCACCTTGTCTCCTCTTTTAATCTCAACTTTTGCTCGCTCCTTCTTCTTTTTCTTGTGATCTCGACCTTTTATATCCTTAAAAGTATCACCATCCATGAGGATTTTAACTTCCATCTTTTCTTGAGAAGGTTGATCAATATCATATTGGATCTCCTCATTAGCAACCTTTACATCAATATTACAACAGGCTACTTTGACAGTCTCTTGTGGAGGATTCTTGTGCACTTCAAGGAAGTTATCTTTGAGATATTCATACTATATCTTCTCTTCCCCAATAGTGAGTGAGATCTTGTCATTCCTAACATCAATGTTAGCTCCAACAGTGGCTAAAAAGGGTCTCCTGGTATAAAGAACTTGCCCACCTTCACCGGAAAGTTCTCAATAATGACCACAAGATGAGTGACTGAATTATTAGCCATGATTAGACGCATCTTGGTTGGAATAGGATCACCCAAATTCAGACTTTTGCAGATTGATAGAGACATGATATTGACACTATAACCAAGATCACAAAGGCAATCGTATTGAAGTGAACCAAAACCAGCAGGGATAAAGAACTCACCTGATCTTTTAGTTTTCTTGGCATCTTCTCAATTTGATCCATCACCAATGCTACTGTCTCATAGTCCTAAATCCTCCTCTTTTTGCATAGAATCTCCTTTAAGAATTTTGCATATGTGGGCATTTGAGTGAGGACATCGATGAAAGGAATGTCAATGTGGAGCTTCTTTATCATACTCATGAATTTCCCAAATAGTTGCTCTTGCACCAGCTGAACCTTCCTATGTGGGAAAGGTAGAGGTGGCTTGTAAGGTGGGGGAGCAACATATCTGGGTTCTTCATTATTGGATGGCTTCTCCATGGTCTTTTCTACAATTCCTTTTTTCACCAATGGAAGCTCTTCAAGCTCTTTTCCAATCCTTAGAGTGATAGCTCGACATTGCTCTCTAGGATTGACTTCAGGTTGCCCAGGCAATTGACCGGGAGGTCTAGGAACTTTCAAAGCTTGTTGAGCCACTTGTAGTTCAATAATCTTCAAATTCTTCCCCTGAGCTCTTACTTCTTCAGTGAGAGTCTTCATAGAAGTGGCAAGGCTCTCAATAGCAGTCTCTCATGCAGGCTTTTAGGAGGGTTGAACAGCTTGATTTGGGTTCAGTGGGGCCCTTGGTGGAAACCTAGGAGGTGCTTGTTGTTGTGGCTGATTGTTCTCATAAGAGAAGTTAGGATGATTTCTCCAACCGGGATTGTAGGAATTAGAGTAGGGATCATTCCTAGGTCCTCTGTCAAAGTTATTCATGTATCTCACCTCCTCCTTATGTGGTTCAGCCTTAGAAGCAAAAATTTGGCAAGATGATATAGTGTGATCACCTGCTCCACAAAACTGACACACTAAACTTGAGATAACTTGATTAGAGCTTTCTTCATTCAGATTCTTAGGCCCATTCACCTTCAATTTCAGCTACTTGATCTCTTGATTCATGGCTTCAATTTGTGTTTGATACAGAGTTTCCTTATCCACCTCATAGAGCCTAGTTGATCTTTTAGAGATTGGAATAGATCCAGCATCATTATAGTAGTGAGTATGTTGGGCAATATCCTCAATCTGCTCCCAGGCATCATCAAGATTCATCTTCATGATTGTGCCTCTAGATGAGGCATCAATGAGCAGCCTGGTGTTGTTGTTAGTAGCATTGTAAAAAGTGTGAAGAAGCACCCACTTGTCTATTCCATGGTGAGGACATAACAATAGGAGCTCATTGAACCTCTCCCAACCTTCATAAAGAGATTCCCCATCCTTCATTTGAAATGAGTTGATTTGATTCCTCATCTCTGCAATCTTCTTAGGGGGAAAGTACTTGGTTAGCTTTGGCCAACTCATCCCATGTAGTGATAGTGCCTTGAGGCAAGGCCTTGAACCATGCTTTAGCCCCGTCCCTTAGAGAGAATGAGAAGGCGTGCAAATAAAGCGCGTCATTAGAAACATCATGAATCTTCACCATATCCATAAGCTCCAGAAAAGCGTTGAGGTGTTGGTGAGGATTCTCAGAAGGTAGACCTCCAAACTGATTCTGTTGAACCATATTAATCAAAGATGGCTTCAGCTAAAAATTCCTAGCCTGAACTAGAGGTTGGACCACACTAGTTATGGGTCCTTCATGGCGCGGCAACACATAATCACCCAATGGCATAGGTGGTTGTGCATTCCACTATTGTTGCAATAATAGTTGTTGTTGTTGTTGTTGCAACAACAACTGTTGTTGCAACAACAACTATTGTTGTGCATTTTCCTGATTGCCTTCCATAGCCTGGGTTCTAGCTTCCCTTTGCTCTCTTCTTCTTTTGTGAAAAGCACACTCGGGTTCAGATTCGTAGTTTTGTAGTGCACTAGCACTCAGAGATCTTCTCATAAGAAGGAGAACAAAACTGAAACCAAAACAAAAAAGAAACAAATTAAAAATAAAAACAAGACTTAATCTACCGGTTGCGAGAGACAACTAATACTGGCAATAGTTCCCAGCAACTACGCCAAAAACTTGATGGGCTATTTTTCTACCCCGCAAGTGTACGGGATCGGTTGTAGTACCAAGGTGTTGAACAAAAGGACTATGTAGCACCAATTGATATTCGAACTAGTAGACCAAGCCAAATAAATAAGAAAAAGAGTTTATTGTTGAATTGAATTGTAACAAGTGATACGCTGGTTTTAGTACAGCGTAATTCTGTATTTTTATTAGGATTTCTGAGTGTTTTAGGCTAGATTAGGATGTTTATTTGTAATATCAGAAGAGCCTATAGTTGAAGATTTGGAAGACAGAAGTCCTAGTTCGAGCTAAAGAGTTTACGGAAACAAGACCTGCGCCCTCGGGTTTGTACCCGAGCCCGCGGTGGAGGAAAGAATCCGAGAACTAAAGTACACGAGGACCCGTGCTCGCGGGCCATGGCCGCGCTCGCGGTTCGTTGAGGATCCGCGGCCGATGGGAGAGCGATGGAACTGCGCTCGCGGTTTGTAACCGCGCTCGCGGTTTGTAACCGCGTCCGCGGGTGGCGGTTTATCCGAGACGCCGACTTCGTTTTTATTCTATCTTTTATTTATAATTATATCTTTAGTTTTAGGTTATTTCGGTTGAGTATTTAAGTTTAGTTTCGTGTTTCAGTTTAGATCAATCACCACAATTCAGAACATACTTTTGTATTTTAGGTTTCATTTCAGTTTTATTATGGAGAACTAATTTCCCTTGGAGTTTGTTTGATCAAGGAAGCCTTTTTATGTAATTCATGAGATTCTGGTAACTTTTCTATCCCTTGGTTGATATCAAAACTCTTGTTTTTATTTATATGATCTATGTTTGATTTGATAAGCCTGATCAACTTGTTTGATTGACTTAGATCTACCGTTTGGATTAGGTTTGATTGTTGTCTGTGCAATCTTATTTATCCTTGAAACAACTCTTTTCTAGGACCGTGGACTAGAATTGAGAAAGAGTGTTTGATTGTTATTTTATGCATGAGACTCGTAGCTTGATTGCATGATTTGATTTCCTGTTATCCTTAATATCTTGCATGATTTGAATTAAGCGTTCTTGTTCATATCATAATTCTGCTTGGACCGTGGACAAGCGGAAATCTTTTATAAGGATTGGAATTAACTTGGGAATTAATAGAAAAGTGGATAATTGATGATCGAATGATTAAAAAGGTGGAATTGATTGAATAAACTCTGATTTCCTTCAATTGATTTAATCCCCAATATTATTTGCTTGTTCGCTTGTTTGTCTAAACTTCCAAAACCCTGTCTTGTTATTTGCTGATTGTTCAGAATCCCGATTCTCTTGGGTTCGATCCCTTACTTGCATGCTATACTAGTTTGTAGTTTAAGGTAATTTATTTTTTATCTTGGCAACAACGACTTTAGCCGAGTCAACAAGCAACCTAAAATAACAAGGGAATATCAGTGGAGAAAAGTTTCCAAGGTTAGGATTCCCACAATGATGTTTCAGTAGATTTTAAGTGATGTTTGTTTGGATTTCAACTTGAATGTCGTTTGAATGAACTCACTATCTAAAACCAACACAAATACCTTTTCAGAAGATATGTGAATGTGCCTAGACTCAACTGACAATCGTTGTCGCGTAAGGTTAATCAATTTTAGACCCTTTAAGCTCTTTAGAGACTAGGGGCAAATAATCACAGCATTCGTTGCCGCGTTCCGCTAGAATTATTCGACCCTAAACTACTACGGTAGTTGAAATTCACACAAGAGAAATTAAATTGTTGTCGCGTAAATAACTCTCTAGTTTAATACCTAGGGATATTATTAAGAACCAACTTTTGGTACTTTTCAAATCAATATCTCATTACAATTATCTCCTGTCGGTTTCAAATTATAACGAGAATCCTATATGCAAGCAAGCAGGACATAAAGTAACCTAGGATTAAATCAAATTTCATTCAAGTTTCCATTCAACCAAACATCACAATCCAGATCTACCTACTTCAACATTGGGTTCACCCAACCTTAGAATAGAAGAATCAGTCAGACATGGTAAAGGAAGAGAGAAAATCAAATTCAATAAACATACCAAATTGTTTGCAAATCGATTAAATCTTCAATTCCAACAAGTCTAGAAAAGTCTCCAAGAAATCTCCACCTAGGGTTCTCAAAAGAGAGGCTAGAAACAATAAAACCTAATAATCCTCAGCAAACTAGGGTAAGAGTGTTTTAAGAAACAAAGCAAAACTCGGCCAAATCCCAACGCGAGGGACTACCCGGGCTATTACCCGGTCGGGTAGTCTTCTGCAGCCTCAAAGACGAGTTTTTAGAGAACCTTGTCTTAAACTCGGGCTTGAATCCGATCGGGTAGTTAAGTACCCGGTCATGCACTCAGTCACGTACTCGGCTGGACTGTCTTTTCTTCCTTTTTCCGCTCTTTCTTTGTCTTGGAACCTGAGCAACTACTTGTAAGCTTCGCCCTTCATCACTTAGGCTCCATGAAACACTCCTCTTAGCTATGATCCTTGAAACACTTGAATCTCCGCCCAAAATGACCTGAAATCCACACAACAAGACAGTAGATACCGAACGAAGAAAACAAACGATGCAAGCATGAAACTAACTCCTAAACTGTGTCTAAATGCATGCTATCAGATAACCGAAGCCAAGTTCGCCGATTTAGAGCACCGGATCGTCGAGCTTGCGGTTTGCATCCTCGCGGTGCCCGAGCCGACACTCAATTCTGCCCCGGCACCTGATGTCCGCCTTTTTAGTTGTGTTTTTAGGTTGTGTTTTTGTGTGTTTGAGTCTTTTTCTTTAGTTTTGTGTTTTGTTTTGAGTCGTTTGTGTGGCTTTTCGTATTTTCTTAAAATATAGAGTCTACATAAGCTTTGGTGGTGTTTTATAGGCTTTTAGAAGCTGTTTGGAGCACTTTTGAGGACAAGAGCAAAACCGAGGAGAAACACTTGAGGAAAATCTTAAGGAATGAAGTCCATAAAGAGATGAAGAATCAAGTTAGAGCCCAGAAAGAAGTAGAGAAACTCGTTACAAAGATATAGGAAAAAGAATCGAGTCAACCCTAGGTGTTGACCCCTGCAGCCTCGGTAGCGGGTTCGTTACACCTCGGGTTGACTCGATTCTTTTTCCTATATCTTTGTAATGAGTTTCTCTACTTCTTTCTTGACTCTAACTTGATTCTTCATCTCTTTATGGACTTCATTCCTTAAGCTTTTCCTCAAGTGTTTCTCCTCGGTTTTGCTCTTGTCCTCAAAAGTGCTCCAAACAGCTTCTAAAAACCTATAAAACACCACCAAAGCTTATGTAGACTCCATATCTTAAGAAAATACGAAAACCCACACAAACGACTCAAAACAAAACACAAAACTAAAGAAAAAGACTCAAACATACAAAAACACACCCTAAAAACACAACTAAAAAGGCGAACATCAAAATACCCCATACTTAGACTTGCTTGTCCTCAAGCAATCAACAAGACATAAACCAAAACCATCAACACATATATCAAGTCAATGCCCTCATACAAAAACAACATCAATGCACAAGTAGAAATAGACAAGTGAATCTAATGTCATCACACATATATAAGTAACCTCAAGCAAAAGCAACTAAAAATCCAACCTCACAAGGGTATATTGTGTTTCTCTCAACTCTCAAGTGTTTGGGCTTAAAATAACAACTCTCAACTCAATCCAATATGCAAAAACTACATAGTCATTGTTACTTATATCACCAAACTCTCCACCAAAGATGTCAAAAACACATAAAATCATCTAGAGAACTTAGGCTCAATGAAAAACTTCATAGAAGTTTCCATTCAGCCAGGTTGTAATGGGGCTTGGTAATAACAAATAGGCGTGGAAATATTTTGGCTATGTGGTGCTAGTAATTATTCAGAAATAAAGACTCCTACAAACTCACACACCTTACCAAAACTCTCATAAAAGAACATACCAAACTCTTTTTAACATTATGCACACTCATCTCTTTCACCCCTTTTTTCCACTAATCTTGCTTATAAACAACAAGGAAATTTGACTCATGCACATTATTCATTACTCAACTTCTCTCTTTTTTTCAGACTTTTATTCTTCCCTTTTCATCTTCATTTTTTTCTCTGTGGGAGGGTCGGTAACGATGTTCTGCTCATCATTTTTTACCCAACCCATATTACCCCACACTTTGACCAAATAATCTCACTCAACAAAACCATCATAATAACCAACTAAGTCCTAATCCCTGGATAGGTTCAAGCTTTCATCGGTTAAGGAAACAATTTTGTGGAGCTATAAATAAAAGGCTTAAAGGCTCAAATTGGCTTCAAAAAGAGGATAATGATAAGGTAGATAAAAAGAGGGGATAAAAAGTGGCTAAAAACAAATAAGTTCTTCATCATATGATTTCACATGTAATGAACTAATATCTCATAAAGGTTTCAAGAAATGGATAACCATATCAATGACAAGAGATAATATGCATAAGGAGAGTAAATCACACAAGAAAAGAAGAGGGATTTTTTATGTTCTCCCTATAAGGCCAAAAAACATCTCACAAGGTAGCAATTTTGTTGGATTTAAGTTACTTTTACCTAAGATCATATGTGCTCAATTTCATCACATGCTAAATATCCACATAAAACAATTTTTCACATGATTCAGGCAAAGCTTTCCAAACATGCTAAAGGAATTACATGATCAAGCAAGTTAAAGCATATCATAGGACATCTAAGTAGAACATTATCAATCCTAAAACACAAACAAAAACAAAAACTGAGTTTCCTTTTCCCATACCCCATACTTAAACTAAGCAGTATCCTCACTGTTTAAAACAAAGACATAAAAAGAATAAAGAGGATAAGAGAAGGGAACTCACAAAATAACACTGAAGTTGTTCGAAACCATTGATCACTGAGGATTTGAATTGTCTCGGATTAATTGTAGAGGTCGGTACCGAACCTTGTGGGGTCGGTAGCGAACCAAATTGTTCGTTCATTGATTCTTCCTTTTTGTTGCACTTGTACCGATTATTCTTGATTTTCTTGTAAGCACGTCTTTCACGTCTCTTTGTACCTGAGTCACTTTTAGAAAAACTTCTATCCCTACTATACTAATCTAAGCTAAAAACAAGTCAAAAGAAAGCTAGCAAAAAGAACTAAGAAAGTAAAACTAAAAGCGGGTTGCCTCCCGTAAGCGCTATTTTTAACGTCGTTAGCCCGATGAACTTACCTTGGTGGATTTAGGCGGCTTCCATCCAGCTATGTCGGGTTCAAGAAAAACCCCATACATAGATGGAAAAGCTTCAAAGCTTCTCTCTAAGACATTTGGTCCTCTATCATCAATAAGTATACTCGGAATTCCTACATAAGGGTTAGAAAAATACGGAGACCTAGGAGGTTTTGACTCCTTCACAGTATGCATAGTAGGATGGGACATAGACAAAGGATTGGAGAAAGGATCATGACCAGAATCTAACACATCAGATTAAGAAAACTTTTCTTTGTCTCTTAGGGAATGGCTCGTTACCGAGGCTTGATGGGTCGTTACCGACCAGTCTGAGTCAAGAATTTCCTCGGCATCGTGCTTGTATCCGCTTCCACCATCGTAGTCCTTTAGATAAAGGTCGTTACCGACCCATGGGGGGTCGGTAGGCTCCTCGGTAGGTGTGTTTGGATTGATTTTGCCCGTTTCTGTACTCAAGGAAGGGTCGATACCGAGCCATGGTAGGTCGGTATGCTCTTCAGTACTGTAACTGGCGACCTCATTCACGGCCGGATTGAAGTGAAACTCGACCTTCTCTTCTCCAATGTCGAATGTGAGAAGTCCCTTCCGGACATCTACATGTGCCCCTGCGGTGGCTAAGAATGGTCTTCGAAGAATGATTGGCACCACATGGTCTTCTGGCATATCTAGCACGATGAAGTCATTGGGAACAAAAAAAATTCGAACTAGAATAGAAAAGTCGTCTACGACTCCAGTTGCTTTTACACAAGATCCGTCCGCCATGTAGAGATTCATATCGACAAGCTCTAGTGGTCCCATGTTAGCCTTGGTCCAGATAAAAAATGGTAATAAACTGGCACTGGCACCTAGATCACAAAGCACTTTGAAACGGTGAGTTCCAATACCTATTGAAATTGCAAACTTACCAGGATCACCTAGCTTTTTCTAGAAGCTTTATAGATCGTACTTCACTTGACATCTCTGAAATAGATCTTTTCCTGCTCAAAATCTCTTTTAAAAATTTAGTGTAGGTAGGCATTTCATTAAGGGCTTCAGTAAATGGAATTGAAATATTTAACCGTTGGAAAATCTTAACAAAACGTCTAAACTTTCCTTTTCTGACATCATTAGACTTCTTAATCAGGAAAGGAAGAGTTTTAGACGTACTTGGAATAGGGAGAGGCCCGGATCAAGGCCCTACCGAATCGACAAGATGGTCGACCAGTGTAGAAGAAGGGTCGGTATCGACCCTGATGGGGTCGGTACCGAACCTGGGACTAAGGGTGTGGTCTGGGGGCAAAGACTTACTTGGATTGGGGTCGTTAATGACCCGTGGAGCCTCGGTACCGAGTGTATGAGGTTCGGTATCGACCCTGTTGGGTCCATTATCGATCCTGGCGGGGGCAGTATCCTCGTTACCGGGTTCTTTCTTCTTGGCTTCAGCACGATCTGGTAATGTCTTTCCGCTTCGGAGGTGTACAACTGCGATGTGTCCTCTCGGGTTCTCTTCGAGGCGTCCCGGGAGTTGTCCTTGAGGTCTTGGAATTTGTGCAACAAGGTTACCCAATTGTGAGTCAACACTCTTTCTCCATATCTCGTACTCTCCCCACCGTTTCATCTGATTGTTAAGGTTTGCTTGGACTCCATTAATGCCCTCTTGTAGGCCTTGTACCCATGAAGGTGGCTCTTGATAACCTGGAAGTCTATAGGGTAGGGGCCGTCTATCCGGTGCAGGGGGTGCATAGTTGTCCCAGGTGGGCTGATTGTTGTTCGTCCCTGCATAAGAATTATGTGCTTGGTTCCCATAGGAGCCTCTCATATAGTTAACTTCTTCATATGCCTCAGCAGCATGTACCTGTTGCAAGTTAGTGCAGGCAGAAGTAGCATAGGACTAAGACCCACATTTTTGACAAGAAGGAGATGATTTAAGATAACTTACCTGCTTTTTCAGGCGGTTGATCTCGTCTTGCAAGAATTGGTGCTTCACTTCAAGGTCGACCTCATCCTTGTTTGGATTATAGAGCTGTCTTTGAGGTTGTTGGGCTTGTTGTGTGCCATACATCGCATCATAATTGGTCAACTTGTCAAGAAATGCCCACGCTTCATTGGGATCCATCTCTATGAAACCGCAAGCAGTGTGCAGGTTGATGCGGTTCTTTGTTTCAGCATTGATCCCTTGGAAGAAGATCTCTTGGAGCACATATTGTGGTTGCCTATGAGTTGGGCACTATCTAATCATCTCCTTGAATTTCTCACATGTCTCTACAAAGGTCTCATTAGGCAGCTAGTGGTAGGAGGTGATGCGCTTTCTTAGCTCCGTAGTCTTGGCATGTGGGAAGAACTTTGTCATGAACAAGTCATGCAGAGTTTCCCACTTCTTTATTGACTTGGGAGGTAGGCTCTCTAACCAGCTCAGGGCCTTTCCTGTAAGAGACCACTTAAAGGCTTTCAACAGAACATATTCTAAAGAGACACCGTTAGCAGCAATAGTGTCACATAAATCAAGAAAATTTCTAATATGTTCTATTGGGCAATCAGTTAGTTTCCCTTAAAATTTAGATCTTTTAATCAAGGATATGAATTGAGATTTGATCTCAAAAGCTTTCTCTATTTCTGGGAGAACTATTGCAGATTCTGGCACCCTCAGTTCTTGATGCATGTACTGCTTGGCATTCTTTAGGAAGGCATCCAACTGCTCTCTTAGACAATTGTTGTCAGCCTGGAGACGCTCCATCTGTTGTCGGAGGTCGGCCATCTGTTGTGCCATCTATTCAGGTGTAACCATTGCTTTACGTTCTCTTAATCGACGGTGAAAGGATCACTCGGGTTCAAGGTCAACTACTGGATTAGAGACAACTCGACGTCCTTCAGCTGGCATACATTGTAAGCAAAGACAAAAACAGAAACGAAATCAAAAGCAAAATGGGTTCTCAGAGAGGGTCGGTACCGAGGCCCAGAGGGTCGGTGTCGAGCCTGCAGTGATCCCATAAAAGCAAAACCGAAAAGAAAAGAACCGAGATCTATCGACAGGGTCGGTACCGACTCGACAGAGTCACGAAAAATGCTAAAAGAACATAACTTGGCACAATTGAAGTTCCCCGACAACAACGCCAATTTGTTGATAGGGTTTCTTGACTACATATTTATTTGTTGTTAAATAAATCCCTATCGAATGCTTGAGTATGCCCCGGCACCACATCCGCCACCGGCGCTTGTACCAACGCTCGAGTCCGTCCCGAACCACAACTAACACCTTGTTGAGGAAGAGCATTCTCATAACCGAGACGCCCACATCCGCAGATCTGAGTCTTGAAGCTGAAGACGCGCCTCAGCCTGATGCCATAGCATTGGTGCTCTCCCAGAACTTGTCTACGGCGTCGGACCAACCCATTAACATGCCTTTCCTTTTATTGTCTGACGTCGAGCCCGCGGTCCCATACATACTTATTTTTGACAAGACCGAAATCAACGACAAATTTCACTTTTCGACTACTTTGGTTGCCTTTTCCCACACCAACTCGAAGGGAGGACGCTTCGAAGCTAAGTGGGAAAGAATGATGTGACCATGCCCAAGCTCAAACCCGATCCCGGCAAGCCTGATTCTCCCTAGGCCTATTTCCATCATTTATATTTCCGCTATTACTATTTTGGGTGTGTGTTCTCCTATGCTTAAGAGATCGGTCCATTAAGCTAGAATAAAGCCCATTTGGACATTAGGGTTTAGTTGCACCTTTCCCTTTTAGTATTTGCTATTATTAGATTTATGGGCTCTCAATATAGGCCTTGATTGCGTGTTCGGCCCAATCTGATCCCCTCCTTTTTGTAACCTAGGGTTTAGAAATCGCTCTCTATATAAGAGGCACTCGAGGCTCCTTTCAATTCACGTCAAGATTAATCCAACGCTACAATTAAAGTCGAGAGTTCCTCCTCCACTTTGGGTCTAACGTCACCATCTTTTCCGCCCCTTTCCCTCTTGTCGGTCCTCCCTTGGAACTGACATCTCTTATCTCTAAGTCTCGCCCCATTTTCGTTCTTATGAGCATTAAAGGCCCGCGACCCGTGGGAGAAGATCCGAGCATTTCGAGCTTAGATCCACCGCTAGCGACCCGAACAAGAGTAGGTTCACATCATATCCCCTTCTCGTCCTCATTCCCATTTAAAATTTTGATCCATGTCCCATTTCTTGTCGGGAATTCAAAATTGTCCCCATCGGGTCCCCACACCCATCGGGGTTCCTCATCCCCGTTTTACTTTCCCTATTTAGGCCCCTGTAGATTTCTCCGTTTGATGACCGAGTAGACTGCTTCACCTCGTTGCTTCAACTACTTCATTGAGCACTAAGCTTAGATAAGCACCTTCAAATAAACTAAGCAAGAAAATTTGGATCCGCGTTGATGGAGCATCACCTTGTGGCCATGCTTGGTGTGAGATAATCGATGAATCAAGTTCATTTGGTACATGATTTGATCAAAGCTAAAAATCGATGAATCAAGTTCATTTGGTACACTGGTCCAATTTTTTTTTCCAGTGGCTAGATAAGTGATGTTCTTCTAAAACAGCTTACAATTCAATTTCATCAACTACAATTGATACAAACAAGCATCAGCTGATTATTCTAGCAAATAATTTCGGTGTAGCAAATTACTCGTTCATGTGTGTAGATACCACTAGAGGAGTAATACTTATGGTTGTTTGGTGATCTTGTTTCAGGTTGATTTGAGCATCACAATCCCGAGCCAAGAAATGTTTGATTTTGCTATTCAAATATGCCTATTTGGTAATTTTCTAAACTATTTACATATTCTATGCTACCATACGAATCCTACGCTATTTTGGGATCAAAGTTTCAATTTTTTTCGCTGCATTTTGTACCCATAAACCCTAATAGTGATATTAGAGTCATGTTTGATTGTATGTAGAATAGCATGTTTAATGCAATTTCGATCACCTAAATTTAGACCGAATTATAATGTAATTAAAATAAATTTTACATAATTCAAATTTTATTGCTCTAGCTACCCTATGTAATTTATAATGGTCATTGTCTTTGGATTGGATCTTGAAGGGAGGAAATTTTAATTTTAACAATTTACATGATTAATTTAATTCGTATCGTGATTCGTCCATTGTTTGTTTACTATACATGTAGGCTAGAAATATATGTAAATTACATGTATGTAATCGGAACATATGAACATATGAATGTATGTTCCCACACGCTTTCTCTTTTCCGGCTAGGGTTTGCTGTTTTGTCGATTGTTTGTGGCTCCGATGGACGAGAATCCTCCTCCTCCTCCACCAGGAACGGCTTCGCAGGGGTTGGGGAATGGCATGCAAGTTGACTTAATTTCGCCAGGTACTCCCTCGACGGTTTCTCCGGTGACTCGCTCTTGGAAAGATATGTTGTAGGTGACAATGGTGAACGGAGAATGGCTTTGGAGGATAACTTTCTTGATGGCAAGATGTCAATGACATTCCCTGATGGGGTAAAGGGTGATCTTGTCTTCACGATCGAACCGAAGGTTCTTCAAACCTTGGCGGCAGTTTGACGAATTCCCTCATTGTCAAACCTTTGGGAAATATGGTCCCTCATGTAGTTATGGAACGGAAATTGAAGGAACTATGGAAACCAGGAGGACGTATCTTCGTGGTGGATCTTTCGAATGTTTATTATGTCATCATATTTGATGCGGAAGAGGACTATGTGAAAGCCCTAAAGGGTGGTCCGTGGATGTTGTTTGGACATTACTTGATTATTAAGTAGTGGTCACCAGAGTTTAACCCCTTTATTGACGTCATCACAACTACTCATGCTTGGATTCTTATTTCGGGATTGTCAATGCTTGTATATGAAGAGTCGGTTTTGCTTCGTTTAGCTGTTGGGGTGAGACGACCACGAAAGTTTAATCAAAGAACTATGTTTTCAAATCGCTATCGCTAGGGTCTGTGTGAAGGTTGATATCACTAAGCCGTTAAAGGGGTCGATGATAGTAAATGGGAGCCGATTTCATGTGGAGTACGAAGGACTCCATTTAATTTGTACGCATTGTGGAAAGTATGGTCATTTGATTGGTAGATGTCCTCAAAATCTTTCGGTTAATGTCCCTAGTGAGAAGTGTTTGTTAGAAAGCGAAGCTTTGATTTTGATGGTTCCAAACTTGAAGGAAGTTGACAACATAGATTCTTCTATTAAGTCGTGGACATGTGAGAAGTCGCGAACATGTGAACCAAGATGGAATAGAAGATCTCAAGACTTTGATAGGTCGTCAACTTACGCAAGTGATGTGGCCAACTTCAAAGTTGCGAAATAGGTCACCAACATGAGTCACGTCCCCGACCTATGCAAGTCAGGTGGTCGACCTCGAGTCTGTGAAATAGGTCGCCAACGTGATCCATGTTGTCGACGTGAGCAGGTCGTCGACGTGAGCCAGGTCCCCAACCTGACATGAAGGCAGACTGAAAATGCGTGAGAAGATTGCGCGAGATATCAAATTAGTTCGGTTAGGAAAAGAATTTTCTCAAGATAGGAAAGGACGTGGATCTTGCTTATTCCCTAAGGAGTTTGTTTATTGTAATATTTATTTTATCCTTAAGAAGATTTGTAAGGATTAGATTTATATTATCTTCCTTAATTAAAGGAAGTAATATATCTTTAAACCCTAGAGTGCTAGCCTATATAATTTGTGGTCTTTAGGTTAGAATTCCGTGGGTTCAAATTGCATATCTTGTGAGAAGAAAAAGAGAGCATCTTGTGTATTTTGTGAGAAAGAAAATCATTTGTTTGAGTGACTCGTTCATGGGATTCGATCGAGTGGTGAGTTCAGAGAGACGTAGGCCTGTTAGATTGGTTGAGGGTTATCATTACTCGATTCACAACGAGTTCTAGAGTGCTTGGGAAGTAGGTCTAGATCCAGGGTGTCCTTGTAAACAATCCAAAAGATCAATAAAGCAAGCTATGGCTTTTAATCCTTCCAAGCGAGAACTTGGAAGGGAGTGGTTTTCACACTTGATTGATAGAGTTCATCGATCAAGTGTTTCCACTATAAAATATTGGTGTGTCAAGTAAATCGTTTCTGTTAAATTAAATTTTCGCTGCGTATACACTTAGGTTGGTGACTTTGTCTAAATTGACAATCTTGACTAGGTTGGCGACTTTGGCTAGGTCGACGACCTAGAAGTACTAACGATCCTACAGGTTATATCTTCCTTGCCTATTGTGGAAGTGCTTCCTCCAAAGAAGGGTCTGGTGGATGAGGAGCCAAGATATGGTCCATGGACGATGGTGATGAGGCATCGAATGTGGCGAAGGCGGAAACTCTGGCGACCTTGGATAAATCTCAAAAAGATAATGGGGAAAACCAGTTTGTTTCTTTGGAAGGTTTATCTACGGAAGATTCGATCAAAGATTCGAGAAAGGCAGGTTTTGTTGATTATGGAAAAAAATCTATATTTGTTACAGGTGAAGATTCTGCTAATTTGACTGGCCATGATAAGTTGATTTTGGCTAAAAATAAGTCAAAGGACAAAACTAGTTTGACTACGGCAAAATCGGATATGGGTGGGGTTTCGACGTCAAAAGGACGAAATGTGAAAAATCCAAAAATGGATCACAACGGAGCTCATTCGGCCCAACATGGGAAAGGTAGTGACAGAGCTTTAGTCTAATGGCAATTTGGGCCCAAGGATAATCTAGCGGGTAAACGGACTCGAATTGAGGATAGGCCTGAATTTATTTTTTCTTCTAATAAATGGGATGAATAAATCGGCTTGTAATGATCAGACTGTTAAAAGTTCAGTTCAGGCTAATGTTCAGGATAGTTTTTCAGTAGCTCCTACAGGACAGATTCTTGAGTAGGAGGCTCTCGTTATTCATCAAAGTAATGAAGTTGTTGTTATGGTTACTAAGGGTGTTAATTCATCGAGTTCGATCTCTCAGGACAACATTCTAAACCCCGGGATTGTAGTGCCCGTTAATAAAAGCGGTTTTTAATGAATTGTTTATTTTGGAATGTTAACGGAGTCGATAAGCCCGGGTTCCATAGGGCCATAACATATATGGTCAGGCGTTATTCTGTTGATGTACTTGCTTTGTTTGAGCCTAAGATTTCCTGGTGATTGTGACAAGTTACGTTTTTCTAATTATATCCGTATTGAAGTAATCAGGTTGTCTGGTGAATATGGCTTTTGTGGAAAGCTGAACGTGTGAGTCTTCATATTGTAAGAGTAGTTAAGCATTTTATTCATGTTGAGGTTCAAAGTGGTCAGAATCGTGCCCATCTTTTTCCAGTATATGCTCCTCCTACCCTAGGGCGTCGGGCCTCTTTGTGGAATCAACTCTCTTGTGCTCTTGGGCAGATGATCGAGCCCTACATTGTGGGAGGCGATTTTAATTGTATTTTACACTCCTCAGAAAGACAAGGTGGGTCGGTTTGTTGCACGAGGACTCGACAACATTTCAGGAGGTTGTGGATAAAGCAGATTTAACTGATCTTGGATTTTTCGGGTCAAGCGCTCACTAGGACTCGAGGTAATTCCAATAGAACTTTTGTTGCAAAGTGGTTTGATCGTGTGTTGTCGTATCCTTTGGCCAGAAGCGGTGGTACGACATCTCCCCAGATATTCTTCTGATCATGTACCGCTGTTAGTACAACTAAATCCATGTTTGGGACTAAATAGTAAGCACCGTCCTTTTCGGTTTGAAGTTGCATGGTTGATGTAGGATCGTTAGCACTTAAATGAGTCGGCGACTCCTGTGAAGTCGTCGACTTTGAGTAACAATAGAGGTCACCGACTTTGGTAAAGTCGATGACCTTGAAATAAGCAGCGAAATTTGTGAATTGCAAGAAAACATACTATAACACAACGATGTATAGTGGAAACTCCTTTTAAACCAACTAGTTTACTCAGAGAAAAACCACTCCCTTCTGAGCTTCTCACTCGGTCGGATTTCAAGAGCACGTTTGGCTCGCTCTATTGATTTCTTGAGTTGTTACAAAGCTCTCGCGTGTACAAGATTGAATCCCACAATCCATGAACCACGCTCTACCTTTGTCTCTCACGACTCTCAACCTCACACTATGCCTAAGAACTCTTAACAACACCACTCGATCGAATCCCACGATCGAGTCACTCGAACAACCAACTTTCTCTCACAAAATACACAAGATGCTCTCTTTTTCTTCTCACAAGATATGCAATATGAACCCACGACCTTCTAACCTAAAAACACTAAGTATTTAAGCTAGAAGTCTTGATTAAGTGTGATATTGTTTCCTATTCGGTTAAGGAAATAATATCGCACATAATCTGACAAAAGCTTTCCTAAAATAACATTGACGCACATATAAAATATCACAAGAGAATCATTTCATATGCTTCTGATTTTTGCACTCTTTTGTGATGATTTTCTCCATAAATAAACCCCTCAGCTATCCTACAAACAATTGCACACGATCTGTGCATTCGTTCCATAAATAGTTTTCCCGCCAGCTGGTCATGTTAGTGACTTTGTCGAGTCGCCGACTCGATATGCAACTTCGAAGTCACTGACTTCTTGGAAACATCAAAACACAACTTTTCAACAATAATTTCTTGCCAGTTGTCCTTTGTCAGCAACTTCTTCTCAAAGCTTGATGTCGCTGACTCCTCATTCAACTTCTTTGTCACTAACTTCTCTTTGAGTTTGGAACCATCACACACACAACTTTTCCAACAATATTTTCTCACCAGTTATGCATATCAATGACTTCTTCATAAGAACTTCATGTCGCTAACTCTCCATGCAACTTTTGTGTCACTGACCTTTGGAACCATCAAAACCAAATCTTCTGACAAATTCCTTCTTTTTGATGGTGACAAATACTTCAATCTAGTTATCCTTGTCAGTGACTTCTTCATAAAAACTTGATGTCGCTGACACTCCATGCAACTTCTATGTCGCTGACCTTTGGAACCATCAAAAGCAAATCTTCTAACAAATTCCTCCTTTTTGATGGTGACAAATACTTTGACCCTGTTATAACTTTGAAGCACACAAAAATCATAGAGCAAAAACAAAACTCATGAAAAGTTCCCCCTAAGCTTAATACCCGCATAGCATTTAGATTTTAGATCCCTCCCTTATAAATCTATTCCCCCGATTAATTCCCCCCTTTTGGCATCATCAAAAAGACTACTTAAATAGAGTAATAGAAACAGATAAAATCATAGAAGCTAAAACATAGAATCAAAATAGCATAATAGTCATCCACCACAACAAAATCAAAATGTATGAAGCAACCACAAACCATTATAGCAAAAGGAGTACAACCCAATCTAACTAAGCAAAAGAAACTTAAAAAGGGAATAGATGCGGTGAGGATAGAAAAAGAGGAAAGTGGAAGTCATGAACATGCTCCAGTCAGTGACTCAGAATCGAGACAAGCAAACCTTTCCTCAAACTCTGAAGCAGGAACTTTATCATTAAGATCAGAATGCGTACCTTCTTCATGTAGATATATAGGTTGCTTAGAAGGTGTGACCTTTTCCAGGACTTTGTCGTTGACATCACCAGAGTCTTCTTTGTTAGTAACTTTTCGCAAGTCACCGACTTATTCTTTTTCGTTGGTTACTCTTTGATCACCTTCTTCTTTCTCGTCTACTTTCACTCCATTCTCTTTAAAATTAGATCCCTTGTTTCCATTCTTCTTAAAATTTTCAACTCCATTGCCTCCAAATTTTGCGTTTTAACCAACTCCTTCTCCAAATTTTCCTTAGCACTCTCCTTATTCTTTTTGGGTGTGTCACTCGATTCCGAAAATGCTATTGATTGCGCCGTTTGGCGCAGCGTTCCAGTTTCAAGTGACTCAGTTAGGGTTTCTGGATTTGTGTTTAGGTTCATGAAGCTTTTGGGATGAGGATGGAGGTAGGGTAATAAAGGAACTTGTTTTCTCTTAATTGGGAAGTATCATTTCAATCAACTCAATCTATGCTCAGAAAGATTTCTTTCCCAAAACAAACCGATCTTCTTAATATTCTAATGTGATTCACGCGCCAGTTTTACAATGTCGCTGACAAGACCAATGTCGGCGAAAAAAGATAAAAACTTCTACCACTTCATCTCAACATATTTTTCGTGACTTGTAGCAATATTCATGACTAACACTAAGAAAATGTACTTGGCGTTAAGGTTGCACCAGGAAGTGCCAAGGCAAACCAAGTAAGAAACAATTTTGTGGATTTGTCTCTCATGATGATAAGTCTCCATTTCATAAGGGAAATTCAAAACGGGCTCATAGAGACTCTAAAAAATGATATGCCAGGGACAAGCATTAGAATCAACCATCATTTGGGCTTATAAAGAGGGTTAGGATCATCAGGCTGATTCTTTTGGGCCAAAACAAAAAGCTCTCAAGGGTTGTAAAGTAAACCAAAAAGTTGCAGAAGTCATCGACAAATCAATATGCATGGAGTTTCCTAGTTATGCTATCTATCAAATATGTAAAGACTTATACCATGAAAGCATGATTCTAAGACACATGAAAAGCAATCAGATTTCAACCAATCATTGAGGGAATTCATGTAGGGAAGTAGATCATCAAGAGACATCATACCTAGTTCCATGCGGAGTTGTTCGAAGGGTCCACGATTCAAGGCCTTTGTAAAGATGTCAGCTCTTTGGTCACTTGCTCTATAAAACTCCATAAAGACAATGTCTCTGTCACCGCCATTCTTCCTTTTCTTCATCACACAATCTCAGAAAGCTCAAAATTCAGAGGCTGTAGAGGTGAGTCACCGACTTGATATAGGTCCTGAACTTCGACAACTTTGTTTGTGACAACAAGTAAGTCGGTGACCTCTACATCTTTTCTCATTTATCCATCACCTTCCTTCTCTTCAGAAACTGCAGGGTTCTTGTCCTTCTTGCTTGATTTCTCCATACTTTCGAACAAATCCATCATATCTTCAGTTGCATCAAACTCCATTTGGGACCGACCCATGATTCTTATTCAACATTCTTAGTGTTTTCTTCACTAGGCCAGAAGTCCCACACTTTCCTTGATTCTCAACATCACCATCTTCGTTTTCTTGATCATGCTCATCGGACCCCTCTATGTTGGTGACTTCAGCAATGTCATCAACTTCAGTTCCTCTTTCAAACATCACTTAAGGAGCACCATCTTCTTTTTCCATACATGAAATTTCTTCTTTGCTTCAATCGAAGGTAATATTACCCTCGTGATGTTGTCGAAGCGAGATTAACTTTCCCTCACTACCTTGTCATATGTCTTGAACACACACTATGAATGAACCAGGGAGAGTTCCCCCGCACTTCGATCTGCAAGGTAAACGTTAGTTTTTTCGAACCCGGAGTTGTCTAACTCCTCTGGGTTTATCAACAAAAGAAACATTTTGAGCACATGAATTACAAGTAGCACATTGATTAACCCCTTCGTTTGCACTATTGTCATTTTGATTCCATGACCTTGCATTTTCTTCATCTCTAGCCATCTTTCTACACTCATATTAGTAATGACCAGCCTTGCTACAATACCAACATGTTCTATGACATTTAAGCCCAACATACTTACTATGACCAGGATAGACATGTTTGTTGTTAATGCGTGCTTGGAAGTCAATTTGTGATGGAGCGGAGTTTTGAACTTGGTTTTGCCATATATTGTGCACCTTTGGATTAGGATACCACTGTTGCTTCCCTTTTCCTCGGTTTACAATCACATGTGTAGAACAACTTGCATTGTCAATACACATTGGGGCTTTGTCTTTAGGCAAATGGGGAGCATGGTTGGTACCCTGACCATTGGGTGCACGGACATAACGAATTCCAGAACTATCGACCTCCTTCACAAACTTCTTACCATAGTCCTTTTTGACCTCTTGAACTTTATTAGAAGCAAACACGTCTAGCCACTTCTTTTTCTTAGTCTCTTCATCAATTTTAAGACTCTCTAACTCACTGAACAGTTTAGCATTTCCAAGCTTAAGCATAAGTCTTTCCCCTTCTAAGTCAATGACTTGCTTTTCTAGGTCATAGACTTGTTTTCGCAAGTTAGTGACCTAAGAATTGAAATCAGTGCATGACTCACAAGCAGCAAACTTAGGAGAAAATATCTTTTCAAGTTTAATAGCTTTGTTGGACCAAACTTTGTTATCATCAATCAAGTTGGTTATAGTGTCATCTTTATCTTCTAATTTTTCTGTTAACTCAATGACTTGAGTTCCCAACTTTTCAATAATAGCAACCAATTGATCTCTAGTCTTTTTAGCAAGAAGAGAAGAAAGATCAGGTTCATTTACCTATTGAGACGACTTGTTTTCAATGGCCATACAACAATTTCCCCTTGTCGGCGACACTTCGTCGTCGTCATCAGACATATCCCAAGTCGCCATCATGTTGGTGGCAACTTCTCCAACATTTTTCTTGGGACATTGATTAACATTGTGTCCCTTTCCTTGACAGTGATAGCACACCTTTTCTTTCATATCTCTACCTGATTTAGAGGGTTTGGGAGAAGACTTGTTACGAGTCAACAACCTCTTCATGGCGTTGGAGATGAGATCAACGTCGTCGTCAACCCCTTCTAAGTCTTGATCACCTTAAGCCAAGTCGAATGCTCTCTCAACTTCGAAAGAGATGCCCTGGATTTTATCAGTTTCAAGTCGTTCATCTCTCCTTTGTCGAATGCCTCCATACATGGTGAGTTGCCCAACAAGATCTTCTAGAGTCAGTGACTTTGTTTCCTTCTGAGTGAGCAAGGAAGCAGCGATGGTGCCCCATTTATTGTTGAGTCATGAGATCAACTTGTTGGTTTGCTTCCATTAAGCAAGCTTCTCTCCAAGGAATTCCAGTTGATTGACAAGCACTTAGAATCTTGAGTGATCGTCACAAAGAGACTCACCCTTTTCCTGAAAGATATTCTCATACTCTCTTTCGAGACTTATGATCCTATCTCTCTTTACATCCTCATTCCCTTGATGTAGCCTTTTAAGCGCATCCCAAATCTCCTTTGCCGTCTTGTAGCCACCTTCTTGAGATCACCATCAGTTAGGGCATGGTGGAGAACTTTCTTAATTAGCTCTTGCATTTTTCTCCAGTTTCTTGAAGTTGACATCATCATATTTAGGCGTGGTCTTCTCAGGTTTTCCATCCGTCTTAAGAAAGTTTTCTGGACCAATCTCAATGACTTTCCACAATTTTCCATCCAGAGAGCAAATATGAGTCTTCATTTGCTCGACCCACCAGTCATATTCACCTACTTTGAGGATGGGAGGCTTCCAAAAGGACTCGATAGTCATGTTTCTTGCAAAAACAAGTACTAAACAAAACCTAGAGCCTTGGCTCTGATACCAATTGCAGGATCGTTAGTACTTAAATGAGTCGGTGACTCCTGCGAAGTCGTCGACTTTGAGTAACAGTAAAAGTCACCGACTTTGGCAAAGTCAGTGACCTTGAAATATGCAGCGGAATTTATGAATTGCAAGAAAACATACTAGAACACAACGATGTATAGTGGCAACTCCTTGTAAACCAACTAGTTTACTCAGAGAAAAACCACTCCCTTCCGAGCTTCTCACTCGGTCGGATTTCAAGTGCATGTTCGGCTCGCTCTATTGATTTCTTGAGTTGTTACAAAGCTCTGCCGTGTACAAGACTGAATCCCACAATCCTTGAACCACACTCTACCTTTGTCTCTCACAACTCTCAACCTCACACTATGCCTAAGAACTATTGACTACACCACTCGATCGAATCCCACGATCGAGTCACTCGAACAGCCAACTTTCTCTCACAAAATACACAAGATGCTCTCTTTTTCTTCTCACAAGATATGCAATATGAACCCACGACCTTCTAACCTAAAAACACTAAGTATTTAAGTTAGAAGTCTTGATTAAGTGTGATATTGTTTCCTATTCGGTTAAGGAAACAATATCGCACATAATCTGACAAAAGCTTTCCTAAAATAACTTGTACGCACATATAAAATATCACAAGAGAATCATTTCAGATTCTTCTGATTTTTGCACTCTTTTGTGATGATTTTCTCCATAAATAAACTCCCCAGCTATCCTACAAACAATTGCACACGATCTGTGCATTCCTTCCATAAATAGTTTTCCCGCCAGCTGGTCATGTTAGTGACTTTGTCGAGTCGCCGACTCGATATGCAACTTCGAAGTCACTGACTTCATGGAAACATCAAAACACAACTTTTCAACAATAGTTTCTTGCCAGTTGTCCTTTGTCAGCGACTTCTTCTCAAAGGTTGATGTCGCTGACTCCTCATTCAACTTCTTTGTCACTAACTTCTCTTTGAGTTTGGAACCATCACACACACAACTTTTCTAACAATATTTTCTCACCAGTTATGCATGTTAGTGACTTCTTCATAAGAACTTCATGTCGCTTACTCTCCGTGCAACTTTTGTGTCACTGTCCTTTGGAACCATCAAAACCAAATCTTCTAACAGTTGACGCATTCGGGTTTTCTTGCGTTCATCCGGGATTCGTGATTGAATTCAGTGGATATTGTTGTGGCCTTGAATGATTTGCGTTGTAAATTGAAGAAGTGGAACAATCTGGTTTTTAGTAACATTTTTGTGCAAAAACAGAATCTGATTTCACAACTTGAGGGGATTCAAAATTATTTAGCTTAAAATCAGAGCAATCCTTTATTATTGTAGGAGGTCACTATTCAATCAGAGATTGCTATAGTTCTGGAGCGTGAGGAGCTATTATGGCTCCAAAAGTCGCAGATTCAATGGCTCTAGGCGGGTGATCGTAATACGAAATTCTTCCACCTGTCAACCATCACTCGTCGCAGAAGAAATAAGGTGTTGATGCTTCGGGATGTTGACGGGGCTTGGATTGAGGAGAAAGTTGCCCTCGAGAATCATGTCGTTGCTTTCTTTAAAAATCTGTATTCTTTGCCGATTTCTGAGCAAGAGAGTCAAGGGCTCATTGGTGATGATTTCTCATTAGTATCTGATGAGATTTGGTCTTCTATCGGCCATCCTATATCTAGTGATGAGATTTGTGAAGCCGTTAAGTCGATGGGTTCCATTAAAGCTCTTGGTTGTGATGCTTACCAGGCTGTTTTTTATCAAAATTGCTAGGCTACAATTGGTGAATCAGTTATCATGACAGTTAAGAAGTTCTTTGACTCTGCTTTGATGTCGACCGAGTTGAATGACACTCTGATTGCATTAATAGCCAATGTTGGGGAACTGGAATGCATTAATCAGTTTAGGCCCATTAGTCTTTTTAATGTGTTGTATAAAATCATTATGAAGATACTTGTCAAAAAAATGCAAATTATTCTTCCCAAGCTAATAGGTCCAATGCAAGGAAGTTTACTTCCGGGTCGTCTTATTACAGATAATATTGCGCTGGCTCAAGAAGTTATTCACTCCATGAAACAGAAGCAAGGAAGAATGGGGTGGATGCTTCTTAAGTTGGACCTGGAGAAAGCATGTGATAGGTTTCGGTGGGATTTTATTATTGATACTCTTACTGATGCGGGTTTCTCTAGTTCTTGGGTTGCTTGGATTAAGGAGTGTCTTCATACTACTTCCTTTCGACTCCTGTGGAATGGGGAGATGACTGAGAGTTTTTGTCCTGCTCGTGGTGTCTGACATGGTGACCCTATATCTCCTTATATATTTGTACTTTGCATTGAGAGACTAAGTCAGCTCATTTGTCGTTATGTTGCTTCTAAGGAGTGGATTCTGATTAGGCTTTCAAGGGGTGGTCCTGAGTTGTCACATATTCTTTATGATGATGACAATATATTGTTTGATGAGGCTTCTATTGGGCAGATGAGATTATTCAATGTTGCTTAGATGCTTTTTGTAAAGTGTCGGGTCAATGGATTAATCCAAAAAAGACTAACCTCTATGTTTCTCCTAATGTGAATTCGGCAATTGTTGAGTATTTGCAAAGGGAATGTGGGTTCATGGCTATAACTGATGGGAAAGTATATTGGAATGTCGCTCTTTCATCAACAGGTCACATCCAAGACTTTCCAGCCTCTCTTAGAAAGGATTTCCGCTAAGCTGAATGGGTGGAAAGCCCGTTTTCTTAAGTCTTGTTGGACGTGTCACTCTTGCAAAGACGGTTATTTCTTCTATGTTTTTTTATTCTATGGCTACTGTGTTTCTCCCGAAGGAATTGTGCTCTAAAATTGACTCCATTACTAGCAACTTTATTTGGGGTGGGAGCGATTCTAGAACTCCTATGCACCTTATTAGTTGGGAAGAGGTTTGTAAACCTAAATATTGTGGTGGTTTGGGGTTCTGCTCCATGAAGGAGATGAATCTAGCCTTAATGGGAAGCTAAGTTGGAGATTTCTAACTGAGAATAATAAATTATGGGTGGATGTGTTAAGGGCCAAATGTAACACCCCAATAAGTTATAAGGAATTGAGGTGCTACTCGTGTCAACAAGATCTCTTCCTTTTCTGGGTTCAAGTGAGGACAAAGAATTCAGAAGTTAAGCGTGCAGGGGCGAGAGTAGTACCAGGATGGGTGACCTCTTAGGAAGTCTTTGGGTTGGCATGGGATAGCGCTTATAAGGCCTCGGGCCTTACACCAAATATGTTCGGTCTTCCTTGTGTGATAGAGCAAATCCCTCTTATGTATGGCGCAGTCTACGAGATTGAGTACGTCAGGTCATTACTGTTGGTACCCATTGGTGTATTGGTCCGGATTCCATGGTGTGTTTTTGGCTTGAAAAATGGCTTCTTCATACTTGTTTGATTGAGGTCGCTTTATGGTCGGTTTATGATCATTTGCGTGATCTGATGGTGTGTGATTTTTGGACGGTAGGCGTCGGTTGGAAGTGGAATTTGCTTTTCTCCGCTCTTGTCGGCGTCAGTTCTTATGCGTCTGGTGTCGATGGGTGTCTTTGAGGACTCTTCCAGTCTAGATTATCTAAGCTGGCAGACGTCTCCTTTTGGTGTTTATTCTGTTTCCTCTACTTATGAGTTGTTACGAAAGGGGCGGCTGAGCAGTGTATTGACAGAGCCATGTATAAACTCATTTGGAAACTTAAAGTTCCAGAATGAGTAAGGGTTTTCTCTTGGTTAGCCTTGAAAGGGGTTATTCTTACAAATCAAGAGACAACTAGAAGGCATATTGCGTCTGATGCGAGGTGTGGCATATGTGTGAATTAGGAGGAGTCGTTGATTCACTTTTTGCGTGATTGCCCGATCACTTCACGCATTTGGGAAGATCTCCACCCTTCTCTTTCCAGGGAAGTCTTTTTCCTATCCGGGTTTTCGCTTTGCATAAGAGTTAATCTTGCTTGTAATACGGATTCTTATATTGTATCTCATGGGCCAATACCTTTGTTACAACAATTTGGTGGATTTGGAAATGGAAAAATTATGTTGTCTTTGGAGATGAGACTGATGCGACCCTAGGGTCACAAGGGGCGGATCTAGGCTCGAAACGCCCGAATCTTCTCCAACAATAGTAAACGGGATAAATAAGAGACCACAAAGTGGACTCGTTGGCCTCTAATGCTCGTCGGAATGAGGGTGGGGCGAGGGAAGAGAGTTAGAAAGGGGTGACACCCGGGCTAAAGGGGAGGAGAAACTCGACTCAAAGCTCTAGCCTAATTCATTTGGACGTAAGACGTAAAAGAGGGTGTAGCTCCTTTATATAGAGGAGGCCAAACGAAACCCTAGTTCTAGATGGGGGTGGACTAGGGCTAGTAAGCATACTAGGCCCAACATCTAGGCCCATAATACTAATAGAAACTACTAAAATGGGAAATAACAAGGCTAGCCCTTCCTACAACAATGGAGCAAACGCCTAAGAGGGAAATGACGGAAATATAAATAATAATATAAATAATACATAAATGAGACTAAGTCCGAATCTAAGGGGGTCTCCAAGGTCTAATTTGTCTCGGGTTCGTAGAAGCTGGGTCCGAGCCAAGGCAGGGTCGCATCAGAGACCTTTCACGGAGATAGGGCGGTCTTTATTCAGTCTTATGTTGCTGACTATAATTCGGCCATTTCTTCCTTGAATCATAAGTCAATGGGAATTGTTAGACACGAGAGGTTCATAAATTAGATTAGACCGCCAAAAGGGTGGGTGAAACTTAATACTGTCAAAGAGGATGGTATTGCAGCTGCGGGAGGAGTGTTGTGTGATAGTGATGGGCATTGGATAGGTGGTTTTGTCCACAATATTGGGATTTGTTCGGTTCCAATGGCAGAATTATGGGGCGTCTTGTAAGGTTTGTGGTTTGCTTGGGACGGGGGTTACAGGGTTTATCTAGAGATTGACTCACAGTTGGTGGTTCAATTCTTGGGTAAATCTGTGGATTGTTATCATCCCCCTTTTAGCCCGATGTTGCAGTTCCAAGGCTTTCTTCGTAGGGATTGGTCTATTCAATTCCGTCATGTGTATCAAGAAGCTAATAATGTGGCAGATTATCTAGCCTCCTTTTCCTTTCATTTAGGTTTTCATGTTTTGCTTGACCCACCCAAGTGGGTGTTATTTCTTTTTTAGGAAGTGATGTTAGGTAGGGGTTTGGCTATCCCCCGTTTGATTACTAATTAGCCTTTTATCTTTTAATAAAAAGGGCTAAAAGCCCGGAGAGTGCTACCTCCCCTTCTACCAAAAAAAGGAAGCATATGAACATTGCATGTTTTCTTATGCATATGTATATTATTATGTATTTTTTTGAAACATGTAAGAATTCGGAGTACCAAACAAGAATGGTAGTCCGAGAGGTCCTTCAAAAACGGCAGCCAAGAACGGCTAAGAGGGTCAACAAAAAGGACACTCAAGACAAGCAGAAACGACTAAAGAAAGTACAAATCCTCGAAAAGAAGAGCCAAAGCGATCGAAAACGGGGTGAGTAAAAGCACTAAAAAAGCGTCGCATGCAACAAGTCAACCCATCCAGGGGTGTGCAAAATGGACAACTGACGTTCCCTCCACCGAGATCAAGGATGTTCAGAAGCCTCAAAGCACCAAATGGTGGCCTAGTACAACTCGATCCGATACATGCCGACCGTCGCTCCAGCTCTTCGAAAATAAGTACATGAATTAAGTATGAGTCATTCTACAAAAGAAAAACAACCTTGCACCGCAAGTAAAAAACACTTGCAGCACAAGTAAATCAAACTTGCATGGCAAATAAGGTATACTTGCAACGCAAGTAAAGCTAACTTGCTCCACAAGTAAAACCAAGTCTTGCCCCGCAAGAAAATTCGGGAATGCAATACAAATAACTAAAATGATTTTTAATAATTAATTTTTTCTTTTTCTTTTTCTTTTTTTCTTTAAACTTGCAGCCCGAGCAGATTTTTTTTTCTTTTTACAAGGATTCATTTTTTTTCCTTTTTTCCTTTATTAAAAATTTCAAACCTTGCCTTGCCCAGCAAGACAAAGAAAAACGAAAAAAAATTGATAAAAAAATGGAGATGGGTCAAAAGTGAGCAAAAGGCCCAAAAACCATGTAGATGTTTTTACCATTTGTTTTTTTCCACATTTTTTTGGAAAAGTTAAACTTCTATTCCAAATAGATATACAAATATTGGACAAGCCAGCAGAGAATTCAGTTACAAACTTCAATCTGAGCCTCAAAAAGTTACAAAATGGCAAGTAAATCAGTTGGAATCAAAACACATCAGGAAAATGGGGACAAGACCAGCTCATTACTCGCTAAATTGGAGCATTCTAATCCACCCTTTCTCAGTCTTGTTCTTAGGCTTCAATCTGCCTTTGAGTCTTGATTTCACCATGTTTATGCCAACAAAAGCACATTCTTCCAGGTTAGGATCTTTACCTCTAAAGCACATGTCGTTTCTGGCAGTCCAAATGGAATAAATTGTAGTAATGAAGCAACTGAGGCGGATTTTGAAGACCACAAAGTTCTGCCGGCTGCTAGATGTGAACCAGTTGAGCCACTCATTTAGTGTAGTGACAAAGCAATGCAAGCCCGTCCAAGCCATAGTGCTTCTTATCACCTTTCTTGAGAATTCACACTCAAACCAGATGTGGTGCGTGTTCTCGTTCCCTCTCTTACACATCACACAATTAGGATCAATAGGAATACCAAGTCTTGCCAACCTCACTTTGGTGGGAGTTCTACCCATGCTAGCCATCCAAGCGACAAAAGAACATTTGGGAATATTGAATTTGTTCCAAATGAGCTCATCCCAAGGGATAATCTGACCTTTATTGCGCCATCTATCATACAGAAGTATTGCGCCATCTATCATACAAAAGTTGGGCCCTCCTCTTCGTGTCCTACGCAAGTATGTTGTTAGCCCACCAGTCAGGATTTTCGCTCCTAATTCTTGAGAGGTAGTCTCTTATGTGAAGGATACATTTCCAGCCCCAACTTTCACTAGCCTACTCTCGAACCACCCAGATGCTTGTGTTATGGCAAAGGTTGCACTCAATCCATCTTGTCCGTATATTATCTCTTCGAGCATCAAATTCAAAATCAGCTTGGCCATCTGGACTTTGTTCCATCTATCATACAGAAGTTGGGCCCTCCTCTTCATGTCCTGCACAAGTATGTTTTTCTCTTCTTTTTTGTGGTCTCCAGAATTCAAATATTTTAAATTTTCTCTTTTTTTTGTCGCTTCTTCAACAGAGAGAAGAACGGAAGGTTGACAATGGCGAGAGGGACAGAGATTGTGGAAAAATTCCAGATCTATAGAGTATGGACTCGGTCTGTTGGTAAGGATTGAAACAATCAACTTAGAGAGGAAGTGGTGGAGATGCACCTCTATCAGATCAGAGCGGTAGCCTGGTTTAAGGCACGCGCCTCAAACACAAAAGTGCCCACGGCCGGCGAAAGAGGACGAATTACACCAAGGGAAGCAATCGATGGAAGATGGATAACCAAGGTTGCCGGCAGAGGGTCGATCGAGATGGCCGACCATGCCGTGAGGATCCAAAGGCAAGTTGGGAAGACATATTTCAGGCAAAACTAAAGGGGCTTTGCCACCTAAAGCGAGAAGAAATACCAAACCGTAGTCAATTTGACAAACGATTACACCAAGAAAAGGATCCAAGTTCTTAAAATCAGGCAAGATCTCTAAAAGAATTCAAAGAAGAAATGGAGAAACAATTTATGCCTTCTCGGCAAAGATTTTGCCTTCTCGGCGAAAACTAATGCCCCTAAAGATGTTTCCATATTTTAAAAGAGATTTTTGATAGTCTTTCTGATATGTTTTTTGCACAATCTATCGTTAAATGTTTACCCTTAAATCTATCCATGTTGATATTGGTGTTTGTAAGAGTGATGGAGAGATTTGGGAAAACATGGTTACTAAGTTGTGAGTTGTGAGATTTGGGGTTAAAAGTGTTTCCCACACTAGGTTTTCTAGATAGAGGTGATCATTGTATGTCTAGCATATTGATTGAGATATATATACATGCAAAATATATCAATAGGCCCTCAAACTTTCACACTTTTGTCAACCATCTCCACGTACTTTGAGATTTTTAAACAATCCCTTGAACTTAACTCTTTTTTGTCTTTTACACAGTCTATGCTGATGTGGCCTAGCACGTGTACTTCAATCTATTTTTGAGCGAGTTGAGTGAACATTTTTCCTCACATGAATTATTTTTGAAGAAAAAAAATTTTAATTAATTATTTTTATCTCATGAAATATTTTTTAAAAAAATAATAAATTAACTTTTTTCTCATTAATTATTTTGAAGAAAAAAATAAATTAAATGTTCTTTTTTCTTCTTCATGTTTATTCTTTTTCTCTAACTTGATTAAATTTCTTCTTTTTTCTCTTTTTTCTTCTTTTTCTAGTTTGTTCTTTTTCTATCTTCTTCCTTCTATTTTCTTTTTGCTTTTTTCCTCTTTTTTTTAACTTTTCCCAGATCTGAGAACCATAACCAAAGACTCGCCGAGGAAGGGGTCAAGATTGTGGTGGCGGCCGGGCGACGGTGGTGGCGGAGAGGCAGCGGGAGAGGTGGGAGAGGACCTCTTTCTTTGTCTTGAAAATGTAGGAGATCGGATCTTGGAACTCTTTGATTGTCGGGTGGTACTCTGGGGATAAGGGTAGGGTTTTCAACCATGAAAGCACTTCACCGCTGACCTGCTCTGCAACCATTGACACGGAAATTGGGAAGAAGACCGAAGAAAAGGGAGAAGTTGCCACTAGCACTACCGTTTTACGGTTGAGGGGGTTTTCAGCTTCCATTGCAGGTAAGAAGCGAAGAAATACAGAAAAGGGGCGGTAACGAGAAATACAGAAGAGCAGCGGAGCGGCGGAAGAGGAGGCATCGAGGAGCGAAGACAGCAACAACGACTGGTTTTGGTTCCGCCGATTCGAATTCTGAATATTCGAATTCTGAATGAGTTCTTCATGAATAAAGAGGAAGAAGATCAAATAACAAAGAAAAAAACTGATGTTTATTAAAATTTAATAAGTTTATCTAAGTGGCATAATTAAGGATTACGTGTCATAAAATAAGTTTATGTGGCAAAAAAACTTATATAGTCAGGCAGAGGGCGTATCCAGGAATTTGACCAAAAGGGAATAAATTTCTCTGGGTCAAATTCCTAGCTATAAAAAATATTTACTTTGTTTTACTTATTTATTTTCCTAGTCAATTATATATAATATAAAATTATAGAGTTATGGGTCAATTCAAACCCAAATATTAAACCGAACCGAGCTAAAATCGATATCGTTTTGGTTTTCGGTTTGAATTTTCCAAATTTTAATTTCGGTTTGGATCGAATTTTCCAAAAAAGATAACCTTCTATCCATCTTAAACCAATAAAACCGAAATCAAATTGAACCAATCTAAATATACCCAACTCAAATTTTCTTTTTTTAAAAAAAAAGTTGTATAAAATGTGAAGAAAATTAAGTCAAGATTATAAGCTCTCCGAGAAGATGAGAAAATAGTTAAAAGTTTTTATTTGGGTCGGTACAGTTCAGTTATGAACCCTAGTATGAACATTTGTAGTTTTTCTTACATTCAATAATAGGTAGATATTGCTGGAAAACTCGTCTATAGTTAGTAAAGTAGCCACCCAAAAAACCATGAAATTAGCCTCGGAACACTTTAGCCATTTAGCAAAAACTAACCCACAAATAGACAATTACATCTAAAACGCTTGAGGCTAATTCTAGCCACGAAATATAGCCACAAAAATCATAGTTCATGGCTAGTTGGGCACAAAACTAACTTCCGGCTAAATAAATGGTCCTTAACCAAGAGTTAGTTTCGTGGTTAGTTTTGAGTCGTCCATTTAACCTCAAATATTAGCGTCAAATGGATTCCTCTTATTTCCTCTATTATTTTTATGGTTGTTTATTGTCCATAGAGAATTGTTTTATTACTTCCCTTGTTTTGGGGTTGATTTGCCATAATACTTGCTTATACGAACAATTTTTAAGGATTGTGTGGTAAGTCTTCATATAAGTTGTCGCTATCTACACATTGGAGTGGGACAACTATGTGTTGTTGATAAAGCCTTGCCTTTGTGGGTGGTCCATTTCTTTTTATTTTCCGCAAGAAATTTCTAATTATAGTTTGAATGTTAAGTCTCCAAATCCAATCTAAGTTTATTTTCGCTGCTCCTCTCCTTGTGGTCGTCATGTCAATTGCAAACCAGGTGAAGAAACCACCCATTAATACTAGGCCCCCTATACAATTTTCTAGTGATATTGTTAGTGGGAAGAACTATCTTTAGAATGCCATCAATGAGCTTGTGATCAACTTATTCCTTCAGTTAGTCGGTGGTCCATGTTGTGTCTTGTTTTAAATAATGGGACATCGTCTCATGCCAATTGATGTTGTAAATATTGTCACAATAATTACTAAATGGTTTATTGTGGGTCCAATTGTCTTTCCAAAACTTGATTATTTTTGCTTTTCTTTGAAGTGTTGTATTCATATATCTAGGTTTCTTGATTCTCAACCTTCGTTGGCTTGTTGATTTGCAAATACTACTCGAACTAATAAGTTAATTGTATTTGTTATCTTTATTCCAGAGAAAAAGTCGTTAACTTTGTCAATCTCTTTATGAAAGCTAGAGGATAGTATAAAGCTTTGCATGAGGCAATTGGCTCGTGCCAACAAGTAGCCTTGAGAAGGATCTTCCATCCTTGTGAAAGAGAGTTTTTTGTTCATTTAGCCTTCCTTAATGATCGAACACCCAATATAATTGTAAAGTGCCACCGAGTTAGTGATGTTTAATATTTGTTGGATAACTTGTGTTCATAATTATCTAAAAATTCATTTTGTATTACTTTACAAGCTATCTTATTCTTGACATATCACAAGTTGTCAATAATATTCTTGACTTTTGTTGATCTCTTTGCTTTAGCATAGATGAGTATGCCACCAACAAAAGCAAAAAACAGGATCTTTGGCCTTACTATATAGTTCATATAATAAATACTTTTATTATAAAAATATTGTTTTTTATGTTTTTCAAAAAAAATTATTTTTTTAAAAAAGGTTTTTTTATAAAAACTACAGTATTTTGCTAAAACTTACCTTTTAAAACAATTTTTTTTTAAGAAACCATCTTTTAAAATTCGCTTTAAGCAAAAACACCTTTTTATAATACAGAGACACTCAATTTCAAACACCTGAATGTATTTTTCGATGACATTTACCCTAGTTGGACCAAAATACCCTTTGAAATTTATTTTTTGCTATTTTGTGTAAATAGTGAATTAAATATAAAAAGCAAACAAAGTAAATTTGAAAGGATATTTCGATCCAACAAAGATAAAATATCACCAGAAAATAGCTCAGGGTGTTTGAACTTAAGGGCTCGTTCGGCACTAGCGAAAATTTTGGAGCTGAAGCATTTCATTTAGAACAGAAGGCATTCGACAACTAAATTCTGCTAGCTTGTCCTCGATAAGCTCCCCCCCTCCCCAGCGCTTCTCTAGCTTATAAAAGGTTTTTTCACTTAAAAAGAATTTTACAAGATGATTTCTTAAAAAAATGTTTTAAAATGTGGGTTTTGGCAAAAAGAACCCTATAAACTATAGCAAAGCATTTCTTCCCTACTTCCCTTTCTAGTGATTTGGATACCCACTAGGTTGAATATTTCCTGGTTAGCTTTTTGTAATTGCTAATCTAGAACATCAACCCTGAAATGAAATCTCCCCGACCCTGTCTAAGCCCTCTTTAGGATAAGAATTTGTCTTGAGGCCCGTTGCTAACAAATATAAAAATTGCAGTGGATACTTCAACAAGCAATACAGCTCGACTAAATTCGTATTTTTTGTGCTTTCCACTTTTCCAGTTCTGTTAATTCCCACCTCCATCAGTATCCATATAAGACCCAACAAAGGATGCCAAAAAATTAAAAATATGAATTTAATCCAGGAACCAGGAACTACAATTTACATTAATACTACAAATCCTGTGATGAACTTTGTCAACCAGAAGGGAAAATCCTGAGGTACAAAAGGAAAAGTGGATGCCTAACTCAGACTAAAATTTGCTTATCAATACATCTACTAAATCTGGTGCTGGCGTCATGTTGTACATTTGTATGACAGCCTACAAGCAGCGTCAGTAACCCAATAAAATATCACTAGTGGCTGGCTAAACTGATTTGATGTAATAGAAGTATAGATTACTTCTTTTCCTGTACAAATTCAAATGGTCAATTCCTCAAAAGAAACTAGTTTCCAAGGTTAGAACTGCGATAATTCAGTCGAATGCAGCCTAGCTAGTGCTTTCTCAAAGTAACTGCGGATCTCGGGAATGATCCGTTGGATCAGACGATTGTACCTGCAGACACCATCAAAACACAACCCCCCTCCTATTAGTTCTATTCTCTGAATTTCACTTCTATTATTCTTTTAATAGAAAAGGAACATGCATGTTCATTTTCTATGAGGGCATAAACCTGCACCCAATCATTCCTACCAATCCAGTACAACAAAGTTGCAACGATTTAGGACAGGATGGTTGCAAATGTAGACGTTCATTGCTTTGGGAAGGATGACTTAAGAGTTAAGAGTTAGCTAGAGAATTTATTTACCAAGAGAAGAAAAAAAGGGACCTTATTATGATTCTAATATTCCATCAAGGCTCAAGGCAATCTTTTGGTCTCAATCACTTGTAAAGTGCATTCATGTTTCACATCAGTATATTGCTCTTCTTATCAAAATTATCAGCACCAAATACCAACATGTCGATAAAAGTCTCTATTTCTTTTCCAATCAGACAAGCCTTAGGGTAAATCACAGAAAACCAACCTTTATTTGATCCACTTTGCACAACACTATCCTTTATAACCAAAATTGTGTCTAACCTCACGTTGACCAACTTTGTTAGCAATTCATCAACCATGGTCCATGGATATATTCAGTTTTTAACCTTGTGAAAATGGTATTACAAAGTATGAAATGTCCAAAATATATATGCCTAAATAAGGGGTGTTGTGTAACAAAAAATACCATATATGAGTATTGAATTACAGACAGTTGGATATAGTGTAACGATTATAGTTATAAGGGGTGATTTGCGGAAGTTTACCCAAGGTATACAACATCATCGCCCCAGTATAGTCCCGCACAAGCAGGATCTAGGGGGTTATACCCCGAACATAAAGGAGGATGCACCCGATAGACCCAAGGAAAGGAAAACTGAAATTAAGCTATGTGACAATAATAACTAAATTTAGCCCTCGTTTGGTTCAACATAGAAATTCAATTCTCGGGAACTTGATTTCCTAGGAAGTAATTTCATGGGAATTAAAATCCATAAGAAGTAGAAATTTAAGTTTGGTTTAAAATATGTAAATGGAGGAATTGGAAAAGTACTATTTAAAACTCATAGGAAGTATATCTTACCTTCCCTACCATGGTAAGTACACTTCCTATGGTTTGGAGGAAGAGTAAATTCCTGAAAACTAAATTCCTGCATTTATTTTATGAACAAAACACATGCATTGAAGGCACTTCTTGTGAAATTTGAAAGTCCCGGGAAATCGACTGTGAACCAAACGAGGGCAGTTAAAATGCACCAAAATTGATATAAGGGCTACACCCCTCTCAAAGGCACTGTATAAAACAGCCAATGAGTAAGAGGATGCACCTGAGGTATGTAGAAAAGAAGAAGAAGAAGAAGAAGAAGAAGAAGAAGAGTAAGAGATCAAGTCAAATGGCCCCTGAGAAGACCAATTCAAAGAATAGCTTCTCAATTGAGACTCAGATTGATAATATAACCAGGAAGATAGCAAACAAAAGCATATAGATGAAAAAAAATCATGAATAAGTGGCCTTACCATGGCTTGGAACTCAATCTGTCGAATTGTTCTAAGATGAAAAGGACGCAAGCATGCCTGAGTGACATGGCATTATATGCCTCTGATAACTCATACATGAGAGTGACGTTGTCCGCAGAGATATCCTACAACATTAAATTATTTCAGAGAGTGATGTCAATTCTGCTATATCGAATATATGCTATTTGCTATTTCATCAGGTGGCTGAGCTAGGCATGCATCTCACCTGGGCAATTGCATACTCACAATGCCGCTTGAGACCATCTAAGAGGTACTGATCAGCAGCTTTTAGCAGATCCTGAGCAATGTCTAAACTAACATTAACAGTTCCTGTGTAAATGAATCTGCAGATTACAGAATAATTTATCAATGTCATTCAAATTCCCCACTGAAGATAGTATGCAAAATCTTTATAAAAAAATTACCTCATCATCAATTCAAAAACATCCCATTGAATATTAGGAATCTCGACATCTTTAGCATCTCTTTCCTATGACATGTATACAGGGAGTCAGTTAAGCAATAAATTAGGAAGATTCTACATCTTCACATTAATCACCTCAGCAGGGTAATGCATGCTCGGATTTTACAAGTAACTTGAAATCATATGAATTACAAACATGGAGGTAAACAATATAAGTTAACAGTACAAGACTAGGAAAGTTATAGTCAGAAGTAGTGCACTTACCTTGTAACCACCATCAAACATGGCTCGAAATGCATCAGAAGAAGCAAGCAAGCAGATTCGGTGAGCATAGAAACGTTTCCCTAGATAATCAGATTTTAAAAGGCATCAGATTCAAACTTCAAAAGCATAGTTGAGTACAAAGAATAGGAAAAGGAGGCTCAACTTGAGCCACAAGTCCAAAAAAAGGAACGAACTGCAACCTTCGACTAGAAAGGTAACATCAGACAGTGTAGGGTTATTTACATATTGCTCGCCTAAATACACCTGCAGTAAGAATGTAACAATTAATAAGCATCCTTGACCAAAATGACAAAAAGATATACAAATGAAACAAGATATCCAAATGTTTCTCTACACTGGTCAATTCAAAAATGAATGGTACACACTTGTACAAGTAAATATTTAACCAGAAAGTAATAGCATCAAAGTAGGTACTTGTAGAGTTGGAGATGGGGGCGCTGCATCCATTGGCGAGGTTAGAGTAGCTTTAGTAGCCATCTTATATAAGGCAATTGAAGCATCCTGCTGCTGTTTTGGACAGGAGGATTCAAGAAGTTCCAGCAGCAACTCTAGCCCTGCATATAGAATAGTAGTTCAAGAAATGCAATTAATATCAACATCAATGCACAACTATACACAAAGGAGCCAATCTAAACATTCCGGAAACAAGAAAAGGCTATTTAAAACAGACACCCACCATTGCTATCTATGAAAATTCTTCTTTGATGTTCTGGGAAACATAGATGAGCAAGAGCTAAAATAACTCGCCTCTGAACAACCTTGTCAGCCACCCGAAATAAGTACAACAAATGGTTCAACACCTGTTGACATTTACATGGAAAGAAAATGAAAGTAGGAAATTTGTAAACACTAATCAAGCACAAACGATGAAGAATAACAGATTAACAGATATCCACTAGGAAAAGAATAATGATAGTTAACTAGTAAACATCAAACTTTAACATTAACGTACTCGTCCGTGGATCTTTTCCTCCAATCTGTTTAAAGTCTTTGCAACGCAATCCTTGGTCGGCTTCAAGCAGGGTAAGCAATAAAGCCAATTACAAACTCAACAGAAGAAAGGAACTAAACAGAGCAGAAAAGATATAACCAGAGCAGATTACAGCACAACAACAGCAACAGAAAATGAAAACTAAATTCACTTCAAATAAAATAAGAAATGACAGTTACAACCATGGTAAATTTTAAACAGAATAAAGGGCACACCTGAACAATGAAATCCCCTTCTTGAAGTTTCTGAACACCTCCAATTCTTATAATATCTGCAATGTTATCCTGCAATACACAATTGCAAGTAAGAATACAATACAATGCAACTCAAATAAAATTGATAATCATGAAGAAATATTAATATGTTATTACCTCATTGTCAGCAAGACCATACAATGCAAAAGCTGCATTATGTTGCAGAGATGCATTTTTGGATTGAAGAAGTCTCAATAATGGCACGATGCCACCACTTTGAGCAATGCCAGCTTGGTTATGTGAGTCCTGATATTAAGGATGGGTAAAAGAATGCATCAGACTCAAGGAACAAGGCAGCATTAAATGAGGCATGCAATATAAGTATGCAAATTGCATACAGAGATACTAATGCAGGTCTGCCCAATGCAAAAATTTATTCATGAAAAAGTACAACTTCGTGCCTAAAATAAAACATTTTTCAAGAGAACATCTACAGCCACAACACTGAGTTGTGCTAGAGGTGTACACTACAAAGGATCAGATTGGTTACAAGTTTACTTTGGATTCAAATTCCCCCAAAGGACAAAGGTGTCATTGGTAGACATGGAGAGTGCAAGCTGATTTTGACTATTGACAGCTAGCTGCAAATGAGTGGAGAAGCATTGTTCTTCTAGGGTAGCAGCAGGATTAGGCCAAGGTTAAAGCATGGTCAAGCTGTTGAGCTCAAGGCAAGAGATTTTCTTGCTGCACGAGGGGATTTTCCTAATACAGGAAGCATGGGTTTTTTCATATTCCCCATTTCCAGAAAGCATATATATCTAAGCAATTGCAGGAATACAATTCATTATGAGTTTAAACAATGATTGCTGTGTGTGTATGCACCTTTAAAAAAAAAACAATTCCAATTTGTTTCAATTAGAGATGGTAACTGACTTGCCAGAACTCACCTGTGCCAGCCTCCCAAGTGCAAAAGCAGACATTTCCTTGAGTTGCACATCGTCAGACTGAAGCATTTCAATCAAAGGTGGGACAGCACCTCTTTGAACAATGTGAACCTGCACAAGAGAAAAAGCACCAATAAAATAAAAGTGAAAAATGTACTTTTCTTACATAAACATTTAATTTTAAATGCTGAAGTAGCCAACTTTTTCCCCTAAGATGATTGACCAACCTTGCAATCAGAATCAGCAGCAGCAAACTGCCCAAGCAGTAGAGCTGCTTCTCTTTGGCTATCAGAGCAGCAGGAACTGCAACCAGACAAAAATGATTAAGCAATTAGACAAGTAAGACTCCCTGATTGTACGATGCTTGTAAAGAAAACAGAAAAAAAATCACCAATACCATATACCTAATCCTTAGTGGGATAAAGGTTAAAATTGCACTATTGCAGAGGGATTGTGATTGACAAACCTGAGCAATCCAATGACAGGTTGCAAAGCACCAGCAAGAAGAACCTCTTTCTTTATGCTAGGAGAAGAATGCACAAGATTCCCAATAACACCAACCTATAAACAAACAGTCAAGTAACTCCTAAGAGATCAAAAAAAAATTTAACAGAATAGCATATCTAGGTATGAATTACCGGCTTACCGCTTCATAATGTATGGCAGGATCCTCTGATTTGAGCATTAGAATTAGCATTGGTAGAGCATTGCATTCTACAATCTGGGAATTCATAAAATCAATGAGAAAATGCTGCGCTTTTTATCCAGTTAAACAATTAATACAGTCGGGAAAAAAGGTGCAGCCAAACCTGATTTTTATTCTCGTCATTTTTAAATGCAAGAGTCCTTAATGTTCCTGCAACAGCTCTTTGAACTTTAGTGTCCCTGGACTCAAGCAATTGAACAAGGGGTGGGATTCCACCATCAAGCCTGGGTTCAACACCAATCAAAGAAGTGAATTTGATGTGATAAGATCCACACATGCACACACACAAAAGGAAAGAAGTAACAGCAAACCTGACACGTGATTTTATGCTACTATTCTCATGAGCTAGGTTAGTTACTGCATCAGCTACTCTCCTAATAAGCCCATTAAGAGGTCGAGTACTACACCCATTGTTGTTCCTTTTCAAAAGTTCCACAAGGCAGGGGAGAGCCCCAGCATCAACTATAAGTTGCTGATATTCAGGCTGTCAAAAGAAAGGGGTAGCCGAATGGCAGATAAGCATTCATGTGCTAAAGTTGGCAAACAAATTTATTGGAACAGTATAAGCATTCAAGTTTCAAAGAGTTGGGACATTAACATAGATAATAAGAAATGGTTTAACATAATCCCTTCAAAAGCGAATGTTATTGGAACAGTATAGTCTATGTATGAAGGGGCGATTATTGAATATGCATCAACAAGGACTAAGAGCACACCACATACCCTTCATGGCATCGAAAAGAAATTAACATATTTTAACATTTGTTTCCAAATATTTTCTACATTCAAGTACAAAAGAACTGATTGTCTAATATAGAGAATTTTGTATCACATAAAGAGGAAAATTATTTCCAAAATAGAAATTTAACAACAATTACATTATACCAGTTTATAGTTTATCCATTTGAAGTCCACCAAGCAATTTTATAAAGTACATAAATTTAACATATCAAATTGATGTCATGAAGCCTTGAAAAAGTTAGCTTTAAAACCATTAAAATTGCCATTAGAGATTTTAGTGAACTTGATTGTCTTACGAAGCTTATTAATAACTTGCCACCAATTGCTCACCTATGCCACTTCAACACAAACCAAGTCACTTAACAAAAAAAAAAAACTAAATCACACAGCTGCAAAGTATAAATCCATCCCTCAGTAGAGACATCTTGACATATTTTATGCAAACCTAAAGCCCGTAGAATAGATCATTGAAAATCAGAACCAACAATTTTTGCAAATTCAAGTTCAACTATAACTCTAATAGGGAACAAAGATTAATTATCAACAATCTATAAGCCTGCCAAACATCGATAGCCTGCATGCACATTAGAATCAAATCTGAGAAGTACAAAATCAAACCTCAATAACGTTACTCATACCATCAAATGGAAGAAAAGGTAAGAATTAAAATAATAAAAAAATAATAGAAACAATAACCTTAACCGCAAGTAATCCGAGCGCAAAAGCACTTCCCTTCTCAACCTCGTGCTCCAGCGGATTTGCTCCACCATCCTCTGTCGGCGCCTGCAGATGCCTCACCAAAGCAAGCACTGCTCCGCAATCCACAATCAAATTCGCAAGTTCCTCTGCAAGGAGACAAAACACATGCTAAATCACGGAAGACAAACCCTAGAATCCACACAAACTCAAAAAAGAACAACAATAAAACCGCGAAAGAACAAAATTCAGGTAGATCTTCGGACAGACCGTTTTTGGCAAGCTCGGAGAGGACGCGAGTGGCGCGTTTGGCGGCAGAGCGATCGGCCTCTATCCAGGAGAAGGTGGAGTTGAGAACGTCAACCTGCGTAATAACCTGGTTGAGCAGATCTCGGTTCTCATCTCCATGAACAGAGAGAGGGAGATCGATCTTTTTGTGATTCTCCTCGAAATCTTCTTCAAGTTTTCGCTTTAGGCTCCTACGGGTGCCGGCCGATCTTCGCTCGCCGCGATCCATGGCGGAGATAGGAGAGAGATAGAGAGGGGAAGGTGGAAAGAGAGGATGAGGTAATGGAGGAAGAGGAAGGGGTAGTCTTGGCAAATAGGGCTTCCCTTTATAATTTTGGTGTGTGTGGTAGGGGTGGGTGTCCGACAAAATTAAATAATCTGAAAATAAAAGCATACAAGTCTATCTTTTTTCTTTTTATTCTTTCCAAATGTACGTATTTGTTTTCGAGGGAGAGGGGATCCGTGATGTAAGCGAAACGCGCGCTTTTGAATTTTCACATACGCTTGTTAATTCCCGCCTGTTTTTTCCTTTTCCTGTTGCACACTTGCACAAACCGGTAATAGTATTGCTGCTGAGAATGGAGATCAAAATCATCAAATGACAATTGTCTTTATCTTATAAAATGAGAACAAATTTTAGCTTTTGATTTTGTGAGATTAAAGGTCTAGATGATGCCATACGCTTTCCTTTTTTTAGAGCTAGAGGAGTATTTTCGTCACTTTACTGTATTTTATATTTAATTTTAATTTTCAGCCCAATTTTCTACAGATGTTCACTATGTTCACCATGTTTACGATTTTATCTCTTCGATCTCACCATTGCTCTTCAACCTTCATTGTACAATTGATCTCCCTTGTGCTTTTGATCGAAATTCTCCTTCAATCTCCTATTTATTAATGCATTTAGGTATGATTTTCCTTGATTTAGGTTTTTCAATCTATGTTCATGAGTTTTTACTTTCATAAATTTATGTATGATTTTTCATCTTTGTTTATGAATTTTTGGTGAAAAGAGTCATAGAATTGATAGAGATTACAAAGCAAAGACTTCTTTGAATTGCAATTTGAAGGATTTGATTAGAAATAGAGGTTAATAATGTATGCTTGCTTGATTACCCACCAAGTGTTTCATAAAATGTCTTAACCTTTTTTTCCCCTAAAAACCCAAAATCTTGCTTGATTGCATGATTGCTTGAATGTTGAATGAACTTATGGCTATTAGTTGTTTGTTGCACATTCATGGGCTGGATTTTGTTGATCAAATGTAAACTCCTTAGTGAATTCCCTTTATGTTTTTTACATGAACCGCATTGTGATTTTCAATGAACCTTATAGTGTAATATTATGAACCATAAGCATCTTCTTCCTTCCTTATCTCGTACATGCCCTACCACCATCCACTCGATCTCAACTTCTTCGGAATGCTCCTACTTTGCTTCGAAAACCTACAAAAAACACTAAAACGGAGTAGCTTCCATACTTTTCATAAAATATGTAAACTCATCCAAAAACACACAAAACAAACACTAAAACTCAACTAAACTAAGCTAAACAATCTAAGAAAAACACTCAAACATATACTAAAAACACGAACATCAAAATACCCCATACTTATGCTTGCTTGTCCTCAAGCAATCACAAGACATAAACCAAAACCAATCAACATGTTCATCAAGTAATAGCCCTCATCTAAAATCCAACTTTTCAAAGCACAACAAAAATAGAAAAATGACTCGTAACGTCATAACACATATATATGCATCTAATAATCATAAGTTGTAACGCCCAACATTGGGTATTACCGCCAGTGACCTCGGATTTTACCGTCCAAAGTCACGTAAGGCTTTAAATAATTTAATTAAATGTAATTAGAGATGAAATTGACTAAAAGCGGAATTTTATTCATTGATAAGAACTTTCGTTCATTACATTGAGAGTTGTTTACAAATGATGTAACAGCGGAAAATGAAGCCCATATTAAAAGGGTTGAAAAGACGTATTTAAAAATACAAGTATGTTTCTCCAAGACAAATCATATGATGATGATTTGCTTGGTTAAAAATAGAAGAGTTGGTGCACTATCTTTTGAATGCTTTGCTCTTTGAAAATTCCTTCCTTCCTTCATCGTCGTCTTGCCTTGACCTTCTATCCTTGCATCTTCTCGAGCCTTCTAGACTTTGTCTTCAAAACTTCAATGTGAATTTCCTAGAGTCTGGCATTTGTCGCGAAGGGCGAGAAATACCAGGCAAAAATGCGGAAATAGTGGAATTAGTCTAAGGAGACTAAGCAAGCGAGAATGGAAATTCTCAAGGGTATTATGGTAATTTATAACATTCGAGAGATATTATCGGGATGTGTTTTGAGATATAGAACTTTATGTGGGGCTTATTGGGACGGAGAAGAGTGTATCTCGAGAGGAGATACCTCGTTAATCAAGAGAAGAACTACGAGATTGTAGACTTTTTTTAGAGTGGGAAGTATGTTAGGAACGTTATTAATTCATACAAGTTTTTGAAAACATCTCGCGCCCTTGCGAACCGAGAGTCGGATCGATCATTTGAGACCGGTCCGGTTTTGATTTCTTTTAAATGTGTTGGGGCACTTATCTTGTATTATGATGAAAACTTTCACTTACGTTAACGTGTTTTAAGAGCGTGGGGGCCTTGTACCGGCCCGGACCACTGACAGGAATAAAGTTTCGGCACTTAGCTAGGGTGCATACGTCCCTCCGATGCGTAGGAGCGGACATGGATCATGATCGACAATTCGTAATTTAGGCATGGTGGCAATACGACTTTAGTTGGTTATATAGAGGTGTCGGGTTAGGCCCGCACCCCTCGCTATTTCATCCAAACCGATCTCGAAAAGAGATCGTAAACAATCAAGTTCACAAACAAGACTAGCATAATAGTCCTATCAAATATTTAAATAATGGAATAACGATAACAATAGGGTCATTATTTCTAGCAATCGATATTCCTAGGTTCGTTTATTATTAGCAAACAAGTTGTTCCCAACATCGAGAAATTTCACGAAACGAATTTATTAAGGCTACAAGGAGAAATTCCACTTGCCTTAGCTTTTACGATTGTGTACGAACGAATGAACGAGAATCGTTGTTTTTAGTCGGGACTGAAAACTTGATCTATCGACACGAGAGGTACGAAGGAACTTTAATAAGAATTTCTCTAATTCTTTTAAAGTTTTTCAATTCTCTTATGTCCTTATTATAAGAGAATAATTTCTAAATTATTATAATAATAATTTAGGTGGAGATGAATAAAATAATAATATTCCTTATTATTATTTCTTATTTGTAATATCCAAGTATTCTTTATAAAATCTTTATATTATACTAAATTTTATAAGATTTCAAAAACCAAGACATACTATTATATAAATTATTAAATATTCATTTAACTTAAGGTTAATAATTCATTGAAGCAATTATAACCTTTTTATTTGCTTATGATCACAAATATATTTTCTTATTATTATTAAATAATTTTTTCATTTAGTCCAAGCAAAGTGATGACTTTATAAAATTCATTAAGATAATATAGTTTTCATATTTATGAAATGTTGATTATAAAAACTATTCTTATGACGTGAAAAGTCCAAAATGCCCTTGTCATAATATTTATTTATCCAACTCCTCTTTTATTCTTTATTTTCCCTTATGATTATCTTTTATCCAACTTAATCATATAATATCCTTTTAAGACATGAAACCACCTTATGATATAAAAGGTATTAATATATCATATTATATTATACTTATCTACACTTTACTTAAATGGAAATTTCCAAAGATCATAATAAACTCCTATTATCTTATTTAAATGGTTCCACATGTCTAGAATATTATTTTATAAAAAAAAGAGCATGCAACTATTTATTCATATCTATAATTATTAATAATATATTTAGCATATCTTTTCTAACAACTTAGACATTTATATTTATATAATAACTTATAAATAGGGTAATCATATTATTTATATTATACTTCTCATTTATATAAATTTCATAATTTAATCCCATGATTTTATTATAATGTTTTTCTCTATATAAAAGTAAATGCAAATTATTTAATATATCTTTTTAGTCTTCTACTTAATCATATAAAATTATCCTTTGATAAGAATATCTTATCCATATTATTTCCAAGCTTTTAATAGTATTAAAAGACATGCAAGTCTATTTTCCTTTTTAATATAATCTTATTTTAATAAAAATCCTTATCTTACATTATTTCTTTTAAAGAGAGATATGCCTAAGTTAATACTTTCCACTATTTATTCATATGTGCTTAAAATATCATTCTTATGAATATTAAAGTTCTAGGAATTGATATATGCTTATTAAAATTATATTACTCATAGATGGGCATGCAATTTAATTTAGTTACATGATTTCCTTTTTAATAACCCACTTATAATATTTACTCAATTAATTTAAATAAATATTATATATGTGTAGTTTTAAATCTAGTATATTTAATATATATCTCATTATCCATGTATTTAAATATAATGACGATAGCTCATTATTTTATTTAAGGCAATCTCATGTCATAGGATATTTTTATTATAGTTAACATGCATAGTAATTATTTAAATTTACCTAGGAACATAATAACAAAGTTTATCTTGTCTAACAACCTAGATTTTTAACCCTTAATTAAATTGGTATGCTTCTAATAATAATTCTAATATTATTTTTGAAAGGTAAAAATTTTATGCAAAGCAAAATTTAAATAAATAAATTAGTAATTAAATTTAGATTGGACCTTCTTTTATTTCTACGCTTCTGTAATACAAGGCAATCAGGGAGAAGCCAAGGGGGAAGGGCGGCACACCAGGGCAGACCAGCGGCGGGCTGGTGGTGGCTCGGCGGGGCAGTGGCGGTGCACAGGCGGACCAGGGGTGGCTCAGAGGTGGCTCAGTGGTGACCCGGGGGTGGCTCCAAGGTGTTTTAATGGTGTTTGGGTGAAAAAAACAGCTTGTAAATTGAACTAATTTGGGGCTGAAAATTGACTATAGAGAGTAGCAAGATGCTAGGAAGAGAGAAGAGTGGATTTGTGTGAGTTTTAATGGAGAAATTCAGCCTTTAAATAGGCAAGGATGGAGCTTCAACTGATCCATGGCTATGGCTTTTGACCAATGGAGAAGGGGAAGATTGATCTCTATTGGTGAGAATTGTGTTTGTTGAAGATGACATATGATGATGATGGTTTTTGGTGAGTCTTTGAAGCAACAATGGAGATTGGAAGAAGACTTGGACATGCAATGGGTATACATTAAATCAATCAGACAATTTGACTCTCTTGTGGAAGAAGAAGAATTATGAGGGTTTAAGATTAAAAGAATTGTAATATGAGTAGTCAAGTTACAATGGTCTGTAGTTTGAGGAGTGTGTGTTTGTGTGAGAGGGGGGGGGGGGGGGGGAAGTCTCGGGTTCGAGTCCCGGCTCTTGACTCCTTTTTATTTGTTTTTCCTTGTACTATTTTTAGCCTTGTAACACTCCATTATTAATAAAATTCGAAATTTATAGCAATCTTTTTTATTTGAATAACTTTTACACTTTAATAATCCTTTATAACATTTTTATAATTTATTAAGAAAATTATAAAAATGATTAAACTCTCTTTTTAAGAGAAAATATTTAAATAAATACTTGACTTGCTTAATATATTTAAATGAATTCTTAATTGTCATTTGAGTAACCTTTTATAATATAATATGAAATTATAAAGATTATTAACTTCTCTATTTTAGAGAAAAAAAAATTATTGGGATAAATACCCGTTTTTATTAGATTTAGAATTTAGCGGATATTAAATAACCAATCACAATCCAACCTCACCAAGGGTAATGTGTTTCACTCGTCTCTCATGTGTTTGGGCTTATAAATTCATCTCTCAACTCAATCTAATATGCAAAAACTCATAGGAATTGGAACTTATATCACCAAACTCTCCACCAAAGATTTGTCAAAACAAGCAAAAATCATCCAGAGAACTTAGGATCAATGAAAAACTTCATAGAAGTTCCCATTCGGCCGGGTTGTAATGGGGCTTGGTAAAGACAATAAGGCGTGGAAATATTTTGGTCATGTGGTGCTAATAATATCCGGGAATCAAAGACTCCTAGAATCTCACACATCCAAAGCTCTCAAAAGATAACAAAACTCACTAAAACAATATGCACATTCTCTCCACTCACCCATTAAATCCTAGAAAGCCTCATAAATATAAACATAAGAATCTCTTGGTTTAAAACTTTTTACACATTTGCACACTCTCCTTCTTTCATCCTTCTTTTTACCCCCTTTTTTTTTCTTTTTCTGCATTTTTTTCTTTATTTTCTTCACGGGTAAGCCTCGGTACCGACCTGAGAGGGTCGGTATCGAGTTGCAACTTCTTGTTTCTGGATTCCTTTGAGAACCTCGGCACCGAGCCCGCATAGGCCGGTATCGAGCTAAAATTCCTTTCTTAAGCTTCTCTTCTTTTGTGCATTTTTCTAACCAAGAGATCTTTTTACATAATTGAAACAAGAGACTTCCAACCTACCCCAACCAAACCTTTATTTTTGAACCAACAAATATCTTTTGCACTCAACAAAAATAATTCCTCTCCAACTAAGTCCTAATCCCCGGATAGGGTAAAGCTTATATCGGCTAGGGATAATTTTGTGGAGCAACAAACAAAAGGCTTAAGGCTCAAATTGGCTATCAAAAACAAGGATAGTGTAATGGTGGATATGGATTAATAGGGCTTATGAAAAATAAGTTCTCTATCAAATGATTTTCACAAGTAATGAACTAAAAATCTTATATAGGTCTTGAGAAATAGATAATCATCACAATTCCAAGAGATAATATACATATAGAGAGCAAATCACACATGAAAAATCAAGGCTAGAAATAAAAGCTCACAAGGTTATTTTTATTGGATTACAACTACTCATGCTAATAGTCATACATGCTCAGTTTCATCATATGCTATTTCACCATATAAACAATTTCATCATGAGATTCAGGCTATACTATCAAAAACATGCTAAAAGGAAATTACATGGTCATGCAAAGTAAAAGCAATCATAGAACCATAAGATCAAGGGTACTCATCTATTCTAAAATCTTTTTGGAATTTTTCAATTTTTTTATGATTTTTTTATTTATATAAAAAAGCGAAAGCAACTAAAGTAAGTATTAAGAAAAACAAACTGAAACACGAACATGAAAACACACAAAAGAAAACAAGTTTTTTTTCCCTCCCTACCCCATACTTAAACATTACAGTGTCCCCACTGTAAAAATAAAGCAAAGCATAAGAAAAGATAGAGAAAAGAAAAGAAACTCACAAAGCAACTATCGAAGCAAAGGAAACATCCTTGAAAGAGAGATCCTCATTGGTTTGGTGGTGGGAAATAGTGCTCAAAGTTGCCCATAAACTCGACCATTGTCCGCCAACGTTCATCTTCAGTTGTTACGCGCTGCTCCATTGTCCTCCAACGAGCGCCAGCTCTCCGTTGTCGTACATCCTCAAGTGCCATACGAGCTGAATAGACATCCTGCCAATGATTCATCTGTTGGTGGAGCTGAGAATGCTGCAAATTCAATTGTTGCATCTCTGATGACAAATCTTATGCCCACTGTGGTGGAACATCTGAACTAGAGTAGTCGGCGGGAGGCGGCGGCTGGTATTGGTGGTGCTGAACAAAGGGGGCATATGGCACCATAACGAATGATGGGGCCCCGGTAGGATGCTGAGAAGGGATGGTGTCGAAGTGGAATGATTCAGTGTCAGCCTCGAAGTACTCGGTACCGAGGCCAGGATGCTCGGTACCGAGGTTGGCAGTCTGTGCAGGGGCCTCGGTACCGACCTGATGGCCTTCGGTACCGAGCCCTTCCACAAGGGCTGGCTAGTCTTCTTCCATGGCGGCCTCCTCACGCTCATACCTCGTCTCAGATATCCGCAATGTTGGCTCATCCTGAGGCTTCTTGGCTTGGGGGAAGGGTTGAGAAGTCCACTCTTCATACCAATTGGGCACGTGTAGCAACTCCAGCTTCTCTCGAGTGACTTGCATAGGCTGTCCGTGAATCAGGGTGTCGACTCCCCCTCCCTCACGTCTATGAAAAATACTAGAAGACAACCAGTAGCTTGTGTCCATCTTCTGTGGACGGTGTGCACTATAGCGCGAGAGATGTATGTTGAGAGTTATAGCCAAGAGGCTCACCATATTGCCACAATAAACTCCTTGTGAGATGGTCCCATTTTTCTCCACATGTTTCAACCATTCATACCCCAGATTCATAGGAGTTGGGTCTTCAAAAAGGATTGTACGGAGGCATCCAACCTCCGTCTTTGTCGGCCTAGAGAGCTCCTTTTTGGGCCAAATGGTTGTGCCCAAAATTCTAAGGATGATGCGGAAAATGGGGTTGATGATGTGTGCCCCCGGGAGTGCAGGTGTGCTAGGATTAACTTCCCCCGAGATCTAACCCCAAGTTTCCGTGACTTTGAAGCCATCCGGTGCATTATAGTATCGGGAATGGTTAGGAAATTGGAGAAGGTCATTGAACTCAGCCAAAGTGAAGTCATGATCCTCATTGCCTAGCCGGAACTTGATCCTCCCCGGAGATTTTTTGGTTTTGAAGCTAGTGCGAAGAGTGGCTACAAACTCCGAGGTGAGGGCCGGATAGTGAGGGACGTCTTCCTTTTTGAGGAGGTGAGGCACACCTAGGATGGAGAAGGCATGCTTAACATCTTTATAGATGCCTGCAAACTTTCCACTTGACCTTGAAAACCATCTTGTGAGGAGAGGCTTTTCGAGGACAAAGTTGTAGATCGACAGTTGATCCTTGGTCTGCAATACGACATCATCCATACTCGGTGGAGATGGAGATCTGCGGGTCCTTCTCTTCTTGCCCGCCCTAGGGTTAGCTCTGCTTGAACTTGCCATTTAGTACCTGAAATGTCATAAACAACCAAGGTAAAATCGACTCAAGCAAATTAAATTCCAAAGAAACCCCATACTTGCATCGAAGCCACGCTCGAATGCAACATTTGACTATTTTGAGGGGGATCGGTACCGAGCTGTTCGGGTCGGTACCGAGGCATTTGGATTTCAGCGTGGTCTAGGCGTTACAGGCTCGGTACCGACCTTCACAAATTGGTATCGAGCCCGTTCCCAGAATGTCGCACATTGAATCGAGTTTCCAAACCCCAAATTTTGACAATAAGCACATCTTCAATCAAGATTCCCTGGAAATAAGCACCTTCATAAGTTTTGGCCCACTCCATCTTGACCTTAGCTTCCCTGGAAATAAGCGGAGTCTAGAGTTAAAGAGAAGTACCTTGTCACCAACTTCATAAGTTTTGGGCACCAATTTCTGGTCATGCCATCGCTTTGTACGCTCTTTGTAGATCTCGGCGTTCTCGTACGCCTTTAGCCTCAACTCCTCTAGTGCTTGCAAATCCATGAATCTTTTTGCTCCGGCCACGTCGAGGTCCATATTGAGCTCTTTGAGAGCCCATAACGCCTTGTGCTCCATCTCGACCGACAAATGGCATGCCTTGCCATACACTAGATTGTAGGGAGTGGTGCGTAGGGGTGTCTTGTACGCCGTTCTATATGCCCACAAAGCGTCGTCCAGCTTAGATGACCAATCCTTCCTTGAGCGGGAAACCGTCTTGTCTAGGATGCTCTTGATTTGTCTGTTTGAAACTTCAACTTGGCCACTAGTTTGGGGATGATATGGTGTTACCACCCGATGTGATACCTCATACTTAGCCAAAAGTGCTTCAAAACTCCGGTCTATGAAATGTGACCCGCCATCACTAATTAGGACTCTTGGCACTCCAAACCAGGGAAAAATGTTAGTCTTAATAAAATTTGCCACGGTTTTAGCATCAATGGTCCTTGTAGCAATGGCCTCCACCCACTTAGAGACATAATCAACCGCAACAAGGATATACTTGTAGGGGCCCGATGAAGGGAAAGGTCCCATAAAGTCTATGCCCCATGCGTCGAATAATTCGACCTCTAGTATCCCTGTCAGCGGGTTCTCATGTCTCCAAGTGGCGTTGCCAAAGCATTGGCATTCGTCACATGAATTCACATATTCCTGTACATCCCTAAAAATAGTTGACCAATAGAGACCACTTTGAAGAATCTTCGCCGTGGTTTTGAATCCTTTTGCATGGCCACCAGTGGGAAGTGTGTGACATTGATGGATCACATTCTCTATCTCTTCTTCTGGAATACAACGCCTAAAGAGGTGATCACTCCCTTGCTTGAACAAGTAAGGTTCATCCCAATAGTATTGTTTAACATCGTGGAGAAACTTCTTTTTCTTTTGTGGTGTCAATCCCTCGAGAATTACGCCTCCTACAATGTAGTTAGCAAAATCCGCAAACCAAGGGGCTTTTGACCCTTTAATAGTATGAATATAATGAAAAGAAGTAGAAGCAAGAGATGAAGAAGGAATTGAATTAAAAGCAATGAATTTAGGTTGAGAAAACGTACCTAGCTAAGTCGTTACCAAGTCTAGTTGGGTCGGTCTCGACCTTGAAGCTTCTATGTTCCCCTCGGTAATGACCTCTTGTGGTTCGGTATCGAGCTCTTCGATTATGGTATTGTTGTGCCCTGATTCGGTACCGATGTGATCGACGCCCTCCGACTTCGGTGATGGCTCGGTATCGACCCCATTAGGGTCGGAACGAGCGTTCTGCCGTTTTCCACCTTGTTCAGCATGAGGTGTTCGTCCGGTCTGGAGTCGTTGATTGGCACTGCATTATTGGAGTCGGTAATTTGTTCAACTGGCAACCTAGATAAGTGATCTGCCACCAAGTTTTCTGCTCCTTTTTTATCTCGGATCTCGTGATCAAATTCCTGCAATAAGAGCATCCAACGAAGTAGCCTAGGTTTGGCATCCTTTTTGACCATTAGATATCTGACGGCCTCATGATCAATATAAACTATTACTTTTGAACCAACAAGGTAGGAACGGAATTTTTCGAAAGCAAATACCACGACGAGGAATTCCTTCTCCGTCGTAGTATACTTACTTTGCGCCTCATCAATCGTCTTTCTCGCATAGTAGATGCGTGGAGCTTTTTGTCCTTCCGTTGTCCTAGCATTGCGCCAACAGCATAGTCGTTGGCGTCACACATAATCTCAAAGGACAGGGTCCAATCTGGGGACTGTATGATAGGAGCGGAGATGAGGGCTTCTCTCAACCTGTGAAAAGCTTCAAGACATTCTGGAGACAGCTCAAACATTACATCTTTCATTAGTAGGTTAGTCAAAGGTTTAGCTATCTTAGAAAAATCTTGGATAAAACGTCTATAGAAGCCAGCATGTCCTAAAAAACTCCTAACGTCTTTGACAGAAGAAGGGGGAGGTAGTTTTTCAATAAGCTCAATTTTAGCTTTGTCTACCTCTATCCCTCTTTTTGAGACAAGGTGTCCTAGTACAATCCCTTCTTGAACCATAAAATGACATTTTTCCCAATTAAGCACAAGGTTGGTTTCTTCACATCTTTTAAGTACACATGCAAGATTAGCAAGACAAATATCAAAGGAAGAACCATACACAGAAAAATCATCCATAAAGACCTCTACGATGTCCTCTATCATGTCAGAAAAGATAGCCATCATGCACCTTTGGAAGGTAGTAGGGGCATTACAAAGCCCAAATGGCATTCTCCTATATGCAAAAGTCCCATATGCACATGTAACGGTTGTTTTCTCCTGATCATCAAGATGAATGGGAATCTGCCAAAACTTGCTATAGCCATCTAAGTAACAGAAATAATCATGCTAGGCTAAGGGTTCCAATATTTGATTAATAAAAGGAAGCGGAAAATGGTCTTTCCTTGTAGCACTATTGAGCTTCCTATAATCAATGCACATCCTCCAACTAGTTGTGGTTCTAGTGGGGATTAGCTCTCCCTTATCATTTTCAATAACGGTCATTCCTCCTTTTTTAGGGACTATATGGACCGGACTAACCCATTGGTTGTCCGATATAGGAAATATGATCCCAGCATCAAGTAGTTTAATGATTTCCTTTTTAACCACCTCTTTCATATTAGGGTTTAACCTACGTTGATGCTCTATGGTGGGTTTATGATTATCCTCCATGAAAATCCGATGCATGCAAAGTGAGGGGATATGCCGATTATATCATCCAGGGAATAGCCTATGGCCTTTCTATATGTCCTAAGCACAGAAAGAAGCTTCTCTACTTCCTCATTTTTGAGTTTAGCATTGATGATGACGAGAAAAGTAGAGTTAGGACCAAGAAATTCATACATGAGGGAGTCTAGAAGGGGCTTGAGCATTGGGGTAGGCTCAACCGGAATAAGAATGGGCTCTTCGAGCTCTGTCTTCAAGACTTCTTCAAGGTAATCAAACGCCAAGATCTCTTCATCCTCGATCGAAAGGCTCGGTACCGATGCAGAGGGGGTCGGTACCGAGTTGTCTTCGCCTGCTAGGAGACTCGGTACCGAGGTTGACATGCTTAGTATCGAGACTGCAATATCTGTTTCGGCCCATCTTCGTCCCGAGAATGCATCACCTGCCAATAGCCTTCCGATTGGGTCCCCACATTTAATGAAATCGTTGTGGATGTAGAGCATTTTAACTTCGGCTTCGTCTGTCTCCTTCATTGTGGGGTTGAACCGGAATTCCACTACTTCATCCCCAGTTTTGAAAGTTAGGAGTCCTCTCCTAACATCAATTATGGCACCGACTGTGGCGAGGAACGGTCTCCCTAAAATGATAGGTACCATTGGATCTTCGGGCATTTCCATAACTATAAAATCATTGGGGACAAAGAATTTGCCCACTTGCACCGGAAAGTCGTCCACAACTCCTGTTGGCTTGACGCATGATCCATCCGCCATGTACAACCGCATGTTAATCGGCTCCAATGGTCCCATGTTAGCTTTGGACCAAATCGACAATGGTAGGAAGCTTGCACTGGCGCCTAAATCACATAAAAGCTTTGAATCTGTGGGCTCCTATCCCGATGGTAATTGCAAACTTTCCTGGATCGCCTAGCTTCTTTGGGAGCTCTAAAGATCGAACCTCATCCGTTAGCTCTGACATAGATATCTTCCTGCTAAGAATGTCTTTCAAGAATTTGGTGTAAGCCGACATTTCGCTTAGGGCTTCAGCGAATGGTATAGAAATATTTAAGCCTTGAAGAATCTTAACGAAATGCTTAAACTTTCCTTCTATTGAGTCCTTAGACTTTTTAGTAGGAAGAGGAAGAGTCCTCACCAATCTCGGAACCAAAGCGGGCTCGAGAGGTGGTGCTACCGAATCGACAACAAGGTCGAGTGGTGCTGTAGAAGGTTCGGTACGGACCCTATTGGGGTCGGTATCGGACCTGGGACTTAGGGAGTGGCTTGGTGTCGAGGACTTACCTGGATTGGGGTCGATAACGAGCCTCAGAGCATCAGTACTGAGGGTGTAAGGCTCGGTATCGAGTCTTTTTGGCTCGTTATCGATCTTGGCCGGAGCAGTTTCTTCGGTATCGGGCTCCTTCTCCTTGGCCTCAGCCTGATTCGGTAGTGTCTTTCCGCTCCAGAGGTGTATGGCTGCGATTTGTCCTTTCGGGCTCTCGTCGGGGCGGCCCGGGAGTTGCCCTTGAGGTCTTGGAATTTGTGCAGCAAGGTTGCCCAATTGGGAATCAACGCTCTTCTTCCATGTTTCAAGACCATTCAATCGATTGTTATGGTTGGCTTGGACTCCATCAATTTTGTTATGGATTCCATCCATCTTGCTATGGATGCCCTCTTATAGCCCTTGTACCCAAGAAGGTACCTCTTGATATTCTGGTGCTCTGTAAGGAGGAGCCTTCTTTTCTTGTGGTGGAGGTACCTGTTGATTTTGATTGTAACCTCCCCAACTGGAATAATTGTTTGGCCTATCATAATTATTAGGTGGGTTTCTGTATTGCCCTCTCATATAATTCATTTCAGCATATGTCTCAGCGGCTCTAACCTGCTCAATGTTAGTGCAAGCAGAAGTACTATGGGCTTGAGAGCCACATTCTTGACAAGGTTAAGAGGTTTTCAGAAAACTTACCTGTTTCTTTAGACGGTTGATCTCATCTTGTAAGAATTGTTGTTTAACTTCGGAATCAACTTCATCTTTATTTGGAACATAGAGCCGTTTTTTAGGCTGGTGTGGTTGCTGGGTCCCATACATGGCATCCTAATTGGTCAATTTATCCAGCAATTCCCATGCAACATCGGGCTCCATCTCTATAAAACCGCAGGCAGTGTGCAAATTGATGCAGTTCTTCGTCTCAACATTTATACCCTAAAAGAATATCTCCTGCAGGGCGTATTGTGGTTGACCATGGGTGGGGCATTGCCTCAGCATCTCCTTGAATCGCTCCCACCTCTCCACAAATGTCTCATTAGGCAGCTGGTGATAAGAAGTAATACACTTCCTTAACTCCGTAGTCTTCAGGTGGGAAGAACTTTGTCATGAACAAGTCATGTAGAGTTTGCCACTTCTTTATTGATTTGGGAGGTAGGCTCTCTAACCAGCTCAGGGCCTTTCTTGCAAGAGACCACTTGAAAGCTTTCAACAGAACATATTCTAAAGAGACACCGTTAGCAGCAATAGTGTCACATAAATCAAGGAAATTTCTGATATGTTCTATTGGGCACTCAGTGGGTTTTCCCTCAAACTAAGCCCTTTCGATCAAGGATATGAATTGAGGTTTGATCTCAAAGGTCTTCTCTATCTCGGGAAGCTCAATAGCGGATTCTAGCATCCTCAATTCTGGATGCATATATTGCTTAGCATTCCTTGAATAGGCATTCAACTGCTCCTGCAGACGAGTAGTGTTCGCTCATTCACGTTCAGCGTTTATTCGTTCACGTTCAGCGGCAGCAGCAGCAGCATCACGATCAACTTGTAACGCCTCCATCTGCCTCTAGAGAGCGGCCATCCTTTGTGCCATCTCTTCAGGTGTCATGGCCATGGCTTGGTTTTCTCTTCTTCTGCGATGAAGGACACATTCGGGTTCAAAATAATAATTAGTGTGATCAAATTCAAGCTGGCGTCGTCCTGCTTACATAAGCTGAGAAAATAAACAAAAGAAAACAAAGTTAGAAATAAAAACGGGGTCGGGCTATTCCCAAACCCAAAAGTAATCAAACACAGCACAGTTGCTTCCCCGACAACGACGCCAATTTGTTGGAAGGGTTTCCCGACAACAAATAAATTTGTAGTCAAGAACCCGCTGTGTATAGGGAGGTCAGGATCGTCCACGGGAAGCAAGTTTATGTTTGATTACTATTCTTGAAAGCGGGAAAGTACGGAAATAAAACAGAGCAGAGAAGAAAGCAAAGACGAGGCTACGATCACGTCGGTACCGACCTTGTCAGGGTCGGTATCGATGCTGACTTTCGGCTCGAACATGACAATTAACACAGACAAAACGCAGGCTTGGTACCGACCTGGCTACCTAGGTACTGAAGCTAAACAGAGAAACTGCGAAGGTGTTTCGAATGGAGAAAAAATCTAGTATAAGGGTTTACCACGACATAATCATGCATTCAAGATAGTGTGAAGGATAAATAACATGCCTTTAAGATAAAGCTGTCAACTTTCATTGATTTAAGCAAGCAAATCAATCTATTTTCATGAATCAATTCACTCCCTACTTATTTTTTGATCCAAAGCTCGAAACTGTTGTTATCGAACAATATCAACATTCAAGATTACAACTTTCTCTTTCGATCAGGCTATAAACTCGAATTACTTCGACTTTCATCTAAGTATAAGCACAAAACAAGTAGATAAAAGATAAAAGGCAATCAAACATTCCTCACACATTCAATTATGCACAACTATGCCGGGTTTTCAACCCCGACCCTAGAAAAGCAAACTACTCACTCATGATTGAAACAAAGCAAACAATTAAATTGAATGAGAACATTGAATCAAAACAAGACAAAGGCTTACTTGAATTAAAAATCGAAACTTGTCTTTGATCACAATCTTCTTCCTCAAGTAAACTCTAAAGAACAAACTAGGAACTAGAAACAAAGAGAAGATCGGCCCCTTGGTTTCATGTCTCTCTCCTTCTACCAAAAACTAAAGAACGACCCCCACTCAACTAGGTTAAGAACAGGGTTTTATACTAAGAGAATCTATCTATAAAGTTTCTAAAAGATAGAACTTTCTAAACTTAAGAGATTGCGAAATAAAAGATAGAATAACTCAAAGTCGCCGCCGCCTACCGACACAGGTAACCTCGGTGTCGACCTGCACAAGGTCGGTAGACATTTTTGTTGAACATCACGACTTGGCTCTGTTGCACAGCTCGGTATCGAACCCACAAGGTCGGTATCGAGGTCTTGTTTTATTGGTTTCTTTATACTTTGTCACAACTTCTTTTGGATTTGTCAAGATCTTTATAGCATCTTCTTCCTTCCTTATCTCGTACATGCTCTACCACCATCCACTCGATCTCAACTTCTTCGGAATGCTCCTACTTTGCTTCGAAAACCTACAAAAAACACTAAAACGGAGTAGCTTCCATACTTTTCATAAAATATGTAAACTCATCCCAAAACATACAAAACAAACACTAAAACTCAACTAAACTAAGCTAAACAATCTAAGAAAAACACTAAAAAACTATACTAAAAACACGAACATAACAGGTAAGCACAAGAAATCCATAATAGAACCTCGACAAAATGATGGTATGAGTCGTTGAAGGCCGTGTCATTAGGATTGGGTTCAGTTGGGTGAAATAATGATTACTTATTTCGTACAATGTTTGGTTTTGTTAAGGAAAAGATATTATGATGTCAATAATGTGCTCACTAGTGGTGGTGTATTTTATGTCGATTGGGGAATTCATGCATGTTTTCCATATATTGGTTTATAAATACAGGTTGGATGTTTTCTTTGTATTTTCTCGCCGTGCCCGAGTTGTAAGATCCGAGTTAACTCCTTGTCAGGTTAGCTCAGGTGGACCCATGTTTACCGAGTAGTACCCCAGTATAAAGTCGGGGTGTTACATGTCTCAAGTGCTAGCGACTAAGTCCAATGTCTCAAATGTAATGAAACATATTGATGTAAAAAATATATGGTACCTTTATTTCAAATATGGCTTGCTTGCTTCAACGTGTTTCTAATGATTTAGAAATGATAAAGCTTTAAGTATGTTGCATTTCAATTTTGCTGAAATGATTGCCTCCTAATCCACTATCGTTGTTCGTCTCTTTGAAATTATATTAGAGGACTTGGGCTCCCCCCTGTGGCGACCTCAATGCTACCCCCAGTTCAACTCCTCCTTGATTCGAAGCGCCATCGGTATGTAGTAACCGTATTCCTGACTCTAACTTGTCATCTACTTGCATTGTTCCTTGAAAGGGGTCGTCGGGTTGGGTAAGAATGAAGTCGACCATAAAATTTTCCAAGGCTTGCAATTTAATAGTTTTACGAAGCTCATGATTAATATCATATCCGCTCAAATGTACCAACCACTTAGTAAGTCGTCTTTGATAACTCTAGTTTTGACATGATACTCTTTATAGAAATTTTATTTTACACATTTATGAAATGATTTTTAAAGTAAGGATGTAGTTTTACTGAGGCTATAACTAATGCAAGTACCAATTTTTTGATAGAAGAATACCTACTTTTAATATCGAGTAAATTTTTATTTACATAGTAAATTGGTAACTAGTTTCCATCTTGTTCATTTATGAGTACAGTGCTACCAACCACCTCTGAAATGTGTTCTCCTGTTCTTCTGTTCACTCGAACGACTGGTTCTTTCTCAAGATGTCGTAGAACAACTTATTCCTATCCGATGAATTGTAAATAAACCTCCTATTTTGTTCATCGTCCTGGCTACTTCGGTCGCATCGACGTTGAACTTGTGAGACGACAACCTTGGAGCAAGTCGTCGGTCAATGATTTGATCAAATAGATGAGGTCGAAGTGTGTTGGCGTGGATAGGCGCAATCTAGTGAAGATGTGTGATGGTACAAACTGTATCGTGATGCATGCTTCCGATCTGATCGCGATGCTTTCGTCATGTTAGTGGCAAAGAGGCCGTCCTCTTCCAATTGAATGAGAGCTAACGCCTTTGCCCGTACTTCATCAAAGTTGGAGAAAGGATACTTAGTTAATTCACGATAAAGTTCAAGGTTACATGTGGAACTCCTTCTTCGAAACGCTTCTAATAACGTCGTGGCATTGTATTCCTCAATTGTGACGAGTTCCTCATTGTACCGATTTAGAAACTTCTTCAAAGATTCTCTAAATTTTTGCACCAAATGATGCAAGTTGCTGGAACGTTTCTTGGTGCATCGATTATTTACGAATCTAAGTCTAAACTTGTCAATCAATTCAGCAAAAGATTATACACTTCCAAGAGGAAAGTGCGAGCGCCAATTTAAAGTTGGATCAGATAAGGTGTTTCCAAACCAACGACACATTACCACTTCATTTCGAATTGGATAGTGTTAATGTTCATCACTTGCTTGAAAGTTGCGATATGCTGGTCCGGGTTGATCATCCCTTCGTACTTTGGTACGTCAAGAACGTGATATTTTCTTGAGATATCAACTCTCACAATAGTTAGGACAAAGAGGAATCGGTATAACCATCTCGCCTTTCAATGGCTATCGGCTGAGGTGCCCTTGGAACCTGAGTGAACCTGTCCGAGGGCTTTAAGTCGTTCTCTCAATGCCACAACTTCGGCATTTTCTCGGACGACATGAAGCGTGTTACCGTTTACCTAGTAACCTGATAATTTTCTTTTGCCAATCGGTATAACAAATTTGGGGTCATCAAGATCCAGTTGTCGTGCAACACCATCCATTGCTCCTAAAACCTGTGGTTAACCTGGACTTGATTACACCAGTGATTGAAGCAAATTTCTTTCACGAATTAGAGATTCAATTTGTTTTTCATAAACTTTTGTAAATAGGTCATGAGCCTCCTTTTGCTTTTTTAAACTCTTATGTAGGGCAATCATTGAGGCCCTGAGTTCAGCTATGACAACCGAGTCAGATGCGACCCCCGGTTCTTGTATCGTGTTAGGGTCATTTGGATCGAGAGTTTGGTCAATGGATGTGTCGGTTTGAATATCGGTTGGAATAGTGGGAGGTATGATTTGTTGTTGATTGAGAGCAACGATGTTAGCTTCTTGGTTTCCATGTCCACAAAAGGGACTGGTGTTGGAAGTCTGGTCGTTGATCATTTTGGTAGCAGGGTGGTTGTGACATGTTTGATTGGTTTTTTGGCTAAAGGCCCCACAGTGGGCGCCAATTGTTTTGGGCAAATCTAAAGCATAAATGCGAGACTTGCTATAATGAGGAAACTCTAGTCAATCACCAATCAAAACTTGTTAACACGTTATAGTACAAAAATAGAATACACAGGATGAATTGATGAGAGTGGTAATATGTAAGCTTATTCCTCTTGATTTTGGACACTAATCGTAAACTGTCGACACGTTAGTTAAGTGAACAATATAGTAGATATCAAAAAATAGACAACTTCATACAATAATGAAAATAAACTTCATCATGATTCCATTCAAATTTTGAAGGACAATTGAGAGGTACACCAAATTCAATCTTCTCAGGCGAAAAGAAAGAGAACTCTAAGGTATGGAATGAATAATCGAAGAACTATAAAAAACGCAATTGATTTTATATATCAATTGTTTTATATTAGAGAGCCATACCCCTCATCGTTGTTCCCCTTTTATAGACTTCCTTATTGGCAATTTTTAGGTGTCAATCCTGATAATTTCGCTATACCATTATTGCCTTCCAACGGCTACTTGAGCACTGCTTCTGTGATTTTTGACATGGAGTTACTACTTCTTCAACGGCTAGTGGTGTCTTTAATGTAGCATCCCGTCTTTACAAAAGGCGCTGCTCGGTAGTAGACCTCTACAGGTACTACTCAGAATAGCTTGACAACAAACTCACTCACAACTTGCAAAGCAAGCACGACGAGAAAACAATTAAAGCATCAAAAATTTTAATTTATAAAACTTGAATGTATAAAACAAGTTTGTATGCCCAAGTACATAAATGAAAATACCAATTAAACCATTCCATCATTCTCAAACCATTATAAAAACAACTACAATTAGGCTAGCAAAAGAACAATTCAACATGGAAATAAATAATAAAATAATCACTGAATCCCACCAATCCATGCGCGTCAATGGTACGCTCCACCATCATGCCTAGGCTCAGGACCATTAGTTCTAACACCCAAATGTTAAACACCCAACTTCGATCAAACCCACAAAACTAACGAAACGAGACCGATAGTTATTCCCGACAACTCAACTTGTCCCGATTGAAAAAGACACATGTCGAGTGGGCCGAATTACAAGTTCTTTACAATTAACCATAATATTCCTTTCCTAGAGAAATACTAAGAAAAACCTAATCCTAAAGATCTCAAATAATGAGACCAAAACCATAAGAAGTGCCAAAGGGTCAAATACACCTTAAAACTGTATAGATGGGGATTTCAAAATCACCTAACGAGTTACACAATCCTTACAACTCATATTACATAACAATTACATTGCGAAATCAAAAGTTTAAAGGTCAAAAAGATCCAAACTAGTTAAATCCCTAAAACAATAAACCTTACCCAAAAAAATGACCGAAATGCTCCCAAACATGAATCGGTGTAGCGGATTTAAGGTTGCATTTCTCGACTCTAGACAGATCTAATGGAGGTCGGCGCCTTCTGATCGAAAGCACGATGAGTTTTCTAATTTGATCTTGACGGTGAGACGGAGCGGATTTGAGCCGATTGGCGACACCGAAGCTCGGCTTAGTGAAACGGCACTTCCACCGAGCGGACGAGACTGTCTTACCCTGTAATAACTGCGGTTTTTAAGGATATTTTTGAATTTTTCTCGGATATCCTTTTAACCTCTTTCTCCGTTTTAACGCTTAATCCAATATTTTTGTTGGAATTTAAATCCTAGAAAATTCTTGGTGACATCCTAAAATCACAAAGAAATGATTTTATGGATCGGTGTGAATTCTAGGATTTTTCGGTGGAAAAAGAATATTTATTGGATAAGCCGTCTTTTTAATTATGTATTGTAAAGGATTTAAAATACGAAACAGAAGCCCTAAAAATTGAAGGTAGCAAGATAAAATCATGGAAAATTGGTTTTATTGGTCTACATAATTTACGGGACGTTTTGTATTTAGTAAGTTTTTCCATCCGAGGTACATAATTTTACCGCTTTAACGCGAGTCCCGTTCGGAGACGGATTTTGGATTTTAAATTCATATCTTCTCTGCCTTAATTAGTAAGGAACCAAGAGATAGTCACAAAGCTCGGATTTTTTTTGTGTTTGTAAATTGAAAACAGAGGAAGGGTGTGGCGAGAGGGTTTGGACGAAACGACGGTCTCAGGAGAAAGAGTCTTCACCGCCGACGATCTTCTTTGCCCAGCCACCACCCTCTGCCTTCCACCTCATCTTCTTCCTCTCTATAAGCCTTGAGCGTGGCTGCTGTAAATAGAGCCAACGAGAGGAGCAGGACGGAGCAATGGACTCGGGAAGGAAGGAGAGAGGACGACACCGTCGGTTACCTTCTCCGCCTCGCCGCGCCACGCCGCCGACGACCATCAGCTTGTCCGACCACCACCCATCGCAAGGGCCGCCGCCGGGCAATACTCGACCACCCTCGAGCTCAGGGATCGAGCCACTATCGAGCCAAACGAGTCATGGGCTCGAGTGAAGGTATATACGATCGAAATTAATTAGCGGGTTGGTAGCAGAGCCACCGTAAGGGCCTTTCGGTTCCGCTTTGCTAATTAAATTTATGGTTTTTATAATCTTGACGTTGATACGGTCCCACAGGTTCAAACCGCTCGTGAAACGGACGTCCGGATCTTCAATTATAGCGAATACAAGTTTTGACACCGATTGGCAGGTAAAGGACTTCGGATAATTACTCGGGATTCGTTGTTAATTTGTTTGATCTGAGATTTGGTCACCTTTAAGAACTGTTGCTAATGAACAATTTTTATTTAGAAAATTGTTTCAAAAGTGAAGCGGATATTTAGTTATAATTCCGCCAAGATGGCTCCTTAAAGCATGATAACTAAGGATTTATTATATATCGATATTCGGAAATCAAATCGTTTATCGATTAGGAAGTTGTAGGATTTGAGTATACAACTAAGAAGTGTATCCATGAGCTCTTTGTTGAGAAATATTTTGTTATATTTGACAGAAGGTGATAAAGATTAATGTTGAATTGCTAAGGACGTTGAGCACGCCTTCTAAGGCAAGTGGACGGTTCTCTCATGCATTATGGTTATTAAATGAGGAATTGAATCCCATTTAATATTTGTGTTGGGAACAACTTGTGTGCTTATTAAAATATGATAGGTTGTTATATTTGTTAGAAATAATGACCATGTTGTTTATTCAGTTTTGCGGTAGAATTGGATTTAGGTCCGTTATGGGTGACCTTGTATGTTGTCTCACGCTGAGACATTGTTGTTGATTAAGGTAGTTTCAGGGAGGGGAACGTGGTTCCATATCCTCTCTTAGATTACATTAGGAGGGGCCTAATCCTAATGGTGGGTCATGACTCTTCCCCTTCTCTTCGTGTGAGAGGGGTGATGCGCACTCTAGCTAAGTGCAAGTTTGGCACGGTGCAGTGTAGATGACAGGGTAATAGGCCTCTCTGATATCTACATCACCATATGCAAATGAAAGATCAAGGATAGCTTAAGTCCTGTGATCTTGGTACAGAGTAGATGACCATGGATGAAATAGTCCGGTGATCTCTACAATACCAAAATATTTCGACAGTAGTTCGAGCCGATTATGAATCACTAACATGTTTGTGAAAAGTTTTAAAAGTAATATAAGATAAGTGCGTTAGGCACAATTAAGTTGCAGAAGGGATATTGTTCTGCAAATGGATGATCTCAAGCATTGAATTTTGGTAATATATCATTGTTACATCACTTTAAAGTGGGATGTCAAGGAGACATACAAGTTGAGATCGACCTTGGAAGAATTTGTTAGGAGTAAGAAGATATTGGAATCACATTTTCCATAAGGATTGCAAGTAAATGGACGCAAGCAATCAACTCCTTTATGAAACTTGCGAAATTAAGTTGGGTTGAGATTGAGTTAAATCAAGCAGAGATTACTCAATACTATGGATTATAGAAAATTCTAGTAGTATGTCTAATTAAGAAAAGTCAAGGAATGTCATCAGGTTCTACCTTGAGGAGGGAATGAAGTGTCACATTCGAGGGAAAATGTGGGGCTCAGAAATGAATTGGAGTATCTTAGCTCCTTTGAGACTCGGTTTTGATTCAAAACTTTTGCCAAGTTGGTAAAGTCAGCTAATGTGCAAGTGTCAGCACAGAACTAGGGCAAAGTGTTAGTAGCATTATTAAGATAAGGTCAGCAATTTTATTTGATGCATTAGCTTGACGCGCCCAATTCTTCAAGAGAGTAGCTAATTTTGTTTCGACAGTATTCAAAGTTAAAGCAAGTATGTTAGTAACCTATGTCGAGTTCCTGTCAAGCTGTTATGATTTAAGGGATATTTGAAATTGTTTTGTGATTTTCTCTTTTGAGAAAAATCCTATGACTTTGTAGAATTTTGGTATGAATTTTTTTTAAAAGAAATGTTGATTTGATATACGGGATTCATGAATAAATTTTCTACGGTTTTCATAGTGGTGAGTAAGAATGTGATTTGTCTTCCATCTTGATCACATGGTAAGGCAAGATTACACGTCTTATTCCTATGAGAATGCGGTAAAGGATTATGTTTAATTTTATTTCCCATCCTGATCACATGGTGGAATAAGATCACGTAATTCCTTGGGTTTTAAAGAATGGTTTCTAGTATGAGTTGGTAATCATATAAGTTTCTCTCAAGTGAAGTTATTGAGATTCAAAGACGAGAGATTTCTTGTATAGCAATTGCTATCAGCTACTTTGTAAAAATCCTTTGAGTTAGCACATCCTTGGTATCCTATACCATTTAAGGAGGATGGTCAAACTTCCCAAAACAGTTCGATTATAAGTAAAGAAATCTGGTAAGATTCTTTACAAATCTGTGTTGGTCTCTGAAGAGCATGGAGTAACTCCGTACTTCTCTAAAAGTTTGGGATTGTTTTCAGACAACGATTATTGGAATTCTCTAAGCAGTTTGCTAGTAGTTCATCTTGGTTGACGTCACGACCTAAGAAAGTCATTGCCTTTTTAGCAGAATTGTCCTTGAAAGTAAGTTGATATGAACTCCTGGGATGGAACCCTTTCTAAGGAATGATATTGTAGTAATCCTTTCTTAGGAATAAAGGATGTACTAGTAATTTCTCCATTAGTTGTTATTTGTTTTCATGTTGTCTTGAAAACTTAAATCTCTTTGAGATAAGATAGTCAAGTGAGGACTTTAAGCAGAACTCCAATGGGTCTGGAGTTTGGATATGTAAATTAGTATTGATATTCAATCTCAGCCTGATAAGTTGTTGGATATAGAGAGTGGACACGTGAGGATATGTTTTTAATCCTAAGAGTTAAGTTACTCAACAAGTCAGAATGTTAAGTGAAGTCTAAACAGTTCTTTGATGAAAAAGACTAAAAATTGTCAATGGAGACAACTTTGTTGGAAATTATTAGACTAAAGGTATTATTGTCCAATATGTTGGTATAGTAATGCATAAGAGTTTAGTTTGAAGTGGTTGAGTAAGATAACTACTTTTGAATGTCAGTATGCCCAAGCTGAGTTTTGGTTGAGAAAAGGATATAAAGGATTGACAAGATAGGTTATTATCTTGTCATATGTTGGATAAATCTCATATTCTTGGTTAAAGTAATATTGAGATTTTATCTCAAAAAGGAAATTGAGTAAGGATTTTAAATAATCCTTGTAAAGAAAATAAATTGAAAAGGACTAAAGGTTTAGTTTGAATGACAACAAGGTTGTGTGAATACCCTAAGATTTATTCAAAATTGTTGAGTAGATCAAGGAAAAGCAGTATGGGAAAGTAATATTGTTTAAGATCAATGGAGAAGATCAAGAAGGTAAGACACCGGGATTTGTTATTCAAGCTTATGGATTGCTTGGTTTCAAAACTGTTCATGTGTATTTGTTGTTGATGAGCTTTGAAAGCTTATTTTAAAGGAGGTATAATTATTTGCTTAATTAGTTCATCCTGGAACAAGTAAATGTATAAGGATTTAAGATAGAACTTTTGATGGCCTGACATGAAGCGAAAGGTCACCGAGTTCGTTTTGATATGTTTGGTTTGTCTGGAAGTCTTGATTGAGCATAGAAGACCAGATGAAATGTTATAATCTCTTCCTGTTTCAGAATGGAAGTGGAAAGATGTTACAATGGATTCTTATCATTAGTGTAATACCCGGGTCTCCGAAAACCCGATACTTAAATTCTCGATCCAATTCTTGTTCGTCTTTCATAATTAGACCTAGGGCCCAATTAAAGCTTTCCTTTTCTTTTGTTTATGTGGGCCGAAAAGCCCACAAGGGGCAAATCTGGCTGGCCCAACTTCACTCACCTCACCCATTTCTTTCTCCCTTACCCGATGATGTTGGAGGAACCCTAATCCCAAGCTGCTGCCTCCTTCTTTCCCACTGGGTGCGCCGCTCATCAGCACCTCCTCTTTGATCTTGCTTCCTTTTTCTCGCGCCGCCAGCAAGGGCTTCGCACAAGGGAAGCCGCCAGATCGACCTCGCCGTTCCCGATCGATACCTTTTCTTGGAACCGCCACCGGCTTCTCGAAGTGGGGTGTTCCGCGTTAGTGGCACCGTGCCTTCGATCTATTACATTGGTGATCTCGCCTCGCTTCAAGTCGGATCCTTAATCGTCGGCTTTCTCCACACACCGATGCTCTGAGTCCGTCGCCGCCACTCGCCGTCCTGTCTTGTTTCGGCCAAGTCGTTGTCGATAAGGCGTGGCTTTCTTCCCCTTCTGCCTGTGTGCCGAGCTAACGGAAACCAGGAGGGTCCTTGATTGTCCACTACGTGCCGATGTCGTCTTCTCTGGACGGTGGGTCAACTGTCGTCGCCGACGAGGACGTGTGTAACTGCCTGCTTGGTAAGTGTGAACGCCAATTTGTGATAATTTGTAACCCAATTTTGACAAGCTTATAATTGTGTAATGCTATCGCTGATCTTGCAAGTATGAATTTGGGCTTGTATTCCACTAGGTAATTGACATGTAAATGATGGGTAATTGTGGAATCGATCGGATTGTTTAGTCTCTTCAGAGGGACTAATTAATCAATTGTGCTTTAAGACTATGGTGGGCTAATGTGTTTCTGGAGCTAGAGGATCAATTTTTTTAATATGAATTATTGGTAGTGAAACCGGAATTAGATTAAAAGGTTTTCAACTAAGGTTGGATTCGGTTGAGTATATTCATGGGTGCAGTTCCATTAGTGAAAATCCTTCGGGTTAGCTTGTTGTATTCCACAAGGTGTGGAAGCTTGATGTTCATGATTTTGAATTTCTTTCGTTTTATATTATGTCAAGATGTTTAATTTGATAATGGATTGTCATTAGTTAATTGGTTTTGGTGAATCAGGTAGTTAAGGTTGTTTTGTTTAGGATTCTAGTGGGGTCTAAACTTAGTTGGTTAAGTAATCTTTGATCACTGCTTATTATATATATATACTTCGAACCTTATGTAATTAGGAGTGACTTAGATTGAGTGGATATCTAATTAAGTTGAAGCTTCGTTGTTAAAATTCTTCTTGTGAGCATGTCAAATTAGGTACTTCTAGTCTTGTTTATTTATTTAGTTAATGTTAGTTGGTGAGTTTTGGGTACGGTATATAAGTGGGTAGTCCTTTATATTTCGTGTCTTCTATGTTCCTAAATTTAACGTTATCGTGTTTAGGAGGTCCCGTTTGTTCAGACTCTTAGCATTTCACGTTCATTGAGAAGTCCGTCGTTCTTGAGGTAAGTCGTTCTGCGACTTGCTCGGCTTAATTCAATTCTTGTTAGATTGGGTGCAATGTATGTGGAATTGGTTTTGGGAATTAGTCCCTCTTTGCATAATATTTTTAATTGAATTTTCTCTCTGTATTTGCCAGAATTGTAATTGCATTTGTTGTTGTGATTGTGACTATGTTTGCATTTCTATAATTGTGATCGTGATTGTAATTGCTTTGGTATTTGTGATTGTATTTGTAGTTGTAACTGTAAGTGACTTTAATGGTAATTGTGATGATAACTTGTACTTGTGATTGAGAGTGTGACTGTGTGTGCGTTTGTGACTGTGATTGCGATTGTGACTGTGATTGTGATTGTGTTTGTGAATTGTGTTTGTGTTTGAACGGGCATTGATAGTGATGGTGAACGGATGCGATTGAATACGGGCGATGATTGTGAAAATAGGCGATGATGGTTGTTGAATATGGGAGATGATGTGATTGTGAATATGGGCGATGATGGTTGTTGAATATGGGCGATGATGTGATTGTGAATATGGGTGATGAGTGATTGAATATGGGCATTGATGATGATGGTGGAGTTGGTGTATTAAAATGTGTGTTTGTGTGTTTGTATGTCTGTATGTCTGTGTGTTTGTGTGTATGGGTGTCTGTGTGGTTATTTTACGTTAAGTGTTGGGTTGATATGAATCGATAATTATTGATTTGTGTGAAAATTGATTGCTAGGGTTCTGTGTGGTTTTTCAAACGTTCTATATGCATCTCACGCTTTCTAGCTTGAATAAGAATTGTAGCTGACCCTTCGGGGAATATTTTTACAGTTTCAGGTACTTTTCAAGAATCGTGATGGATTCTCGACAAAGTGGTGAAGCGGATGTTGGTGACGTGTCATTAGGACGGGCTGTTGGGATCTGGTTATTCATGTATTAAATGTTGTCTGTTGAATTGTTTGTTACTATTTGAATAGAACTGGATTAGAGGATAGTTTGAAATTACAGAATGATTTGATTGTTATCTTCTGTTTATGAATTCGAGAATACTACCATGTTTTCCACTTCTGTTTAAAATAAAAAGTTGGATGTTTATTTGTTTTCTCGCCGTGCCCGAGTTGCAAGATCCGAGTGAATTTGTTGTCTGACTAATCTGAGTAGTCCCGGACAGGGTCTACCACCAAGAAGCGCTCCGGCGAAAGTCGGGGTGTTACAATTAGTCGTTCAAGACTTATTGAAAGAAGGATGCAATATGGAGGTTGTTAATAAACTCACCCAGTGATGCGACTCTGCCCCTAGCTCGGACCCAGCTCCGACGGACCCGAGACGGCCTAGACCTTGGAGACCCCCTTGGCTTAGGACTTAGTCTCATATTATATTATTATTTATATTTCCATCATTTCTATTTCAGGCGTGTGTCCCATTCTTATAGAATGGGCTAGCCTTGTTATTTCCCTTTCTAGCTAGTTTCCATATTTAGTATGTTGTTATTTCCCTTTCTAGTTAGTTTCCCTTTTTAGTAAGTTGTCTTATTGGGCCAGGAGTCGTTGGGCCTTGTTTGCATACAAGCCCTAGGCGCCTCTCCCATTTAGAATTAGGGTTTCATGTGGCCTCCTCTATATAAAGGAGCCACGCCCCATTGTACTTCTTACGTCAAGATGAATTAAGCCAAGATTATAGTTGAGTCGAGAATCCTCCTAGTTTTGGCCCGACGTCACCCCCGGTTCCTTTTGTCGAGTCCTTTGGACCGACGTTCTAGTCCCTTACCTCGACCCACCCTAGTTCCGACGAGCATTAGAGGCCCGCGAGTCCACTTTTGTGGTCTCATATTTATCCGGTACCCTTGTCGGAGAAGATCCGGACGTTTCGAGCCTAGATCCGCCCCTTGCCAATCGAGGGACACATCAGTGGTATCAGAGCGTCAGGCGGTTCGAACGGACCCTTCTCCGTCCCTTCAAAAAAAAACACGTCGACTTCTTCCCAGATTTCGGCCACAAAAAATTTATTTTTCTGCAATTTTTTCCATATTACTGTAGGTCTTTTCGATACGAGTCCGGGCATATATAATTCGTCCAAAACGGACGTCGTTTGCCCCTCCAAAAGGCCGAAATACGAACCAGCTAGCGCGCCGGGACGCACCAGCGTGCCAGGACTCCGCCGCCAGCGTGCCAGGACTCGGATCCTGGCACAGTCCAGCCCTGCAGCGACGCACCAGCAGCGCGCCACACCGCGCCGAAGGTTCCAGCCCGCGCGTCCCCGTGCCAGCCAACCCTTTTTTCGGAAACTCTAGATCTTTTCCGAAGATTGCGTTGGTTTGGATTTGGAGCATATCTTTTTGTTATTTTATTTGTTTGGTTTTATCCTTTTTTTGTAAAAGATCTTAACTATAAAAGATCTCGTTATTTTTAATTTTTAGGATAGATTTTATTTCCGTTTTTAACGGGATCTTTCGGATTGTGGAAGATCTCGTAATATTGTAAAAAAAAAACAAAAAAAAAACGAGAAGCCCGAGCCATGTCTTGGACTTGCTCGGTCGCATGGGACGATTCGGATTCTTGGGATCGGCCTCATCGACGAGTCAACACTCGTCCCTATAGGTCGCTTCCGAGGGACGATCCGGATTGGATCCCGCCATATAGACTCCCGGAGAATCGGGCCCGCTATTACGGCGAAACTCCAAAACCCCGACGTCGATCATACGTTGAACGGGATTGGAGTCCGCCACCTCGGCGCACGTGTAACCGATACAATGAGCGGGATTGGAGTCCGCCACCTCGGCGACCACGTCCCCGAGACCGCACCCTGGAGGCCCCAAGGTCTCCCCCGGCCCGCGCTCAAACCCTTCATTTGAGTCGTGGACCGCCGGTACCGACCCCTAGCGCCAACACTCCGACCCTCTCCGAGAACCAACGGCGCACACACTACGCCATGACCGCGGAGCAACGGATCACAAAGCTCGAGCGCCTTCTCGTCGAGGCCAACCGAGAGTCACAACGGTGGCCGGCACCCCACGTGCCTTCGCACGAGTCGAGTCCAGCGACGTCGGCGCCCATCCTTAGCGAGGTCCCTAGCAACGTGCCGAGACACGAGTCGAGCCTAGCGACGTCGGCACCCATGCCTAGCGACGTCGGTAGCGAGGTCCTTTCCGAGGTCCCTCCCGAGGTTCTTCACGAGGTCCTCCCCGAGTCCAACGCTGACATCGAGCCCAAGCTCACGCCTGCCCCTGTGTCGACACCATATTTACTCAAGACTACACATGTCGATGGCAAGGCTTTGTTGAGATCGTCGCCTTCTTCCCTTTTCCGACACACGTCGAAGCGAGGACGCTTCGAAGCTAAGCGGGGGAGAATGATGCGACTCTGCCCTAGCTCGGACCCAGCTCCGACAGACCCGAGACGGCCTAGACCTTGGAGACCCCCTTGGCTTGGGACTTAGTCTCATACTAGTTGAATTCCCGTACCATGTACGGGTTTTATTTAAAAATATGTTGCATAAATAAGTTATTTTTTCAAATTTACATAATTTAAAAATATATTAATGTTTAAATTTTTAGATGCCTATATTAGGAATGGTAAGTATTTGTTATTTTAATAAGTAAAAAAAAATTAGTTAAAATATAGTGGGACCCAAATTATTGATAAAAATAAAAATTCAATACCAAAAAATGACACATAAGCGAATTGAATAATAGGTTGACATGTGGCCAAAAGGCTTCTTCTTTAGTATATAGATAGAAGATTATATTATTATTTATATTTCCATCATTTCTATTTCAGGCGTGTGTCCCATTCTTATAGAATGGGCTAGCCTTGTTATTTCCCTTTCTAGCTAGTTTCCATATGTAGTATGTTGTTATTTCCCTTTCTAGTTAGTTTCCCTTTTTAGTAAGTTGTCTTATTGGGCCAGGAGTCGTTGGGCCTTGTTTGCATACAAGCCCTAGGCGCCTCTCCCATTTAGAATTAGGGTTTCATGTGGCCTCCTCTATATAAAGGAGCCACGCCCCATTGTACTTCTTACGTCAAGATGAATTAAGCCAAGATTATAGTTGAGTCGAGAATCCTCCTAGTTTTGGCCCGACGTCACCCCCGGTTCCTTTTGTCGAGTCCTTTGGACTGACGTTCTAGTCCCTTACCTCGACCCACCCTCGTTTCGACGAGCATTAAAGGCCCGCGAGTCCACTTTTGTGGTCTCGTATTTATCCGGTTACCCTTGTCGGAGAAGATCCGGACGTTTCGAGCCTAGATCCGCCCCTTGCCAATCGAGGGACACATCACCCAGAGTGTTCATTTTAATGCAACTAAGATGACTTAGAAAGTACAGAAGTTAACTGAGGTGATCATGTAGGAAGTATTTCATCTTCATAAAACTTCAAAGACTATTATCTCTGATTGAGATGGATGGTTCATACCAAAGTTTTGAAAGGAGTGACATCAAGCTTTGTGGAGTGAATTGAATTTTAGCGCTGGCCTCCCTCATCAAACTGATGAATAATGCAAATAAATAAATTCAAACTTTCGAGTCCATGTATTCTGGATTCCACACGAGTGGAATGGTAGTTGAGTTTGAGTGACTTCACATACAAGAATTTTGATCACACGATAAAGAAATGACTCTTTTAAGGCTTTATAAGGCCGGAAGTGTTGGTTGTCAATTTGCTGGAATGACAATGCTGATAAAGTTTTTCGTGGGCCAGACTAGGCCAAGAGAACAGCAGCTGATAATGCACTAACACGATCAAGCGTGCTAACTTCTCAAAGGCAACAACAGTCGTGTTTTGTTTTAAAGCAAGAGCATGTTAAGTTCATTATAAAGAACGACGTTTTTGTTCTGGTATCCGCCTTGAAAGGCATATTCCATTGGGGAATGCGAGACAACGTAAATGCTCGCTATGTTGGATCTTTTGAGATACTGGAAAGAATTGATAAGCTTGTTTATCGGTTGGCATTGCCACCTTCAGTGCATTCTATCTATAACGTCATCCTTGTGATTCTTCTAAGATAGTATGCATTCAATATATCTCATGTACTCAACAATAATGGGATGGATATTCAACCAAATGACACATGTGAAGAAAGGCCAGGTTGAATCGTGAATAAGATAAAAAAATACCTTTGATTAGGCTACCTTGGCCTAAAAATGGAGGTGAAGAAAAGACTTGAGAAACTAGACAGGAAATGCTGAGCCATTTTCCAAAGTTAATGAACGTTGTAAAGAAGGAGTTTGGTAACTAAGCAATGGTTGATTGTGCTTAGTGCAGAAGTAACAGTATGTTTTTTTAAGGGGATACTACAAACTTCTGTATAGGTTTGTAGTGGTTTTGTGTGCTTATGCTATCCTTCCTTGTGATCCGAGTTCTCCTTGGTTTCGAGGACGAAACCATTTTTAAGGGGGTACTAATGTAATAACTGCGGTTTTTAAGGATATTTTTGAAATTTTCTCGGATATCCTTTTAACCTCTTTGTCCGTTTTAACGCTTAATCCAATATTTTTGTTGGAATTTAAATCCTAGAAAATTCTTGGTGACATCCTAAAATCACAAAGAAATGATTTTATGGATCGGTGCGAATTCTAGGATTTTTCGCTGGAAAAAGAATATTTATTGGATAAGCCGTCTTTTTAATTATGTATTGTAAAGGATTTAAAATACGAAGCGGAAGCCCTAAAAATTGAAGGTAGCAAGATAAAATCATGGAAAATTGGTTTTATTGGTCTACATAATTTACGGGACGTTTTGTATTTAGTAAGTTTTTCCATCCGAGGTACATAATTTTACCGCTTTAACGCGAGTCCCATTCCGAGACGGATTTTGGATTTTAAATTCATATCTTCTCTGCCTTAATTAGTAAGGAACCAAGAGATAGTCACAAAGCTCGGATTTTTTTTGTGTTTGTAAATTGAAAACAGAGGAAGGGTGTGGCGAGAGGGTTTGGACGAAACGACGGTCTCGGGAGAAAGAGTCTTCACCGCCGACGATCTTCTTTGCCCAGCCACCACCCTCTGCCTTCCACCTCATCTTCTTCCTCTCTATATGCCTTGAGCGTGGCTGCTGCAAATAGAGCCAACGAGAGGAGCAGGACGGAGCAATGGACTCGGGAAGGAAGGAGAGAGGACGACACCGTCGGTTACCTTCTCCGCCTCGCCGCGCCACGCTGCCGCCGACCATCAGCTTGTCCGACCACCACCCACCGCAAGGGCCGCCGCCGGGCAATACTCGACCACCCTCGAGCTCGGGGATCAAGCCACTATCGAGCCAAACGAGTCATGGGCTCGAGTGAAGGTATATACGATCGAAATTAATTAGCGGGTTGGTAGCAGAGCCACCGTAAGGGCCTTTCGGTTCCGCTTTGCTAATTAAATTTATGGTTTTTATAATCTTGACGTTGATACGGTCCCACAGGTTCAAACCGCTCGTGAAACGGACGTCCGGATCTTCAGTTATAGCGAATACAAGTTTTGACACCGATTGGCAGGTAAAGGACTTCGGATAATTACTCGGGATTCGTTGTTAATCTGTTTGATCCGAGATTTGGTTACCTTTAAGAACTGTTGCTAATGAACAATTTTTATTTAGAAAATTATTTCAAAAGTGAAGCGGATAATTAGTTATAATTCCGCCAAGATGGCTCCTTAAAGCATGATAACTAAGGATTTATTATATATCGATATTCGGAAATCAAATCGTTTATCGATTAGGAAGTTGTAGGATTTGAGTATACAACTAAGAAGCGTATACATGAACTCTTTGTTGAGAAATCTTTTGTTATATTTGACAGAAGGGTGATAAAGATTACTGTTGAATTGCTAAGGACGTTGAGCACGCTTTCTAAGGCAAGTGGACGGTTCTCTCTTGCATTATGGTTATTAAATGAGGAATTGAATCCCATTTAATATTTGTGTTGGGAACAACTTGTGTGCTTATTAAAATATGATAGGTTGTTATATTTGTTAGAAATAATGACCATGTTGTTTATTCAGTTTTGCGGTAGAACTGGATTTAGGTCCGTTATGGGTGACCTTGTATGCTGTCTCACGCTGAGACATTGTTGTTGATTAAGGTAGTTTCAGGGAGGGGAACGTGGTTCCATATCCTCTCTTTAAAAAGATTACATTAGGAGGGGCCTAATCCTAATGGTGGGTCATGACTCTTCCCCTGCTCTTCGTGTGAGAGGGGTGATGCGCACTCTAGCTAAGTGCAAGTTTGGCACGGTGTAGTGTAGACGACAGGGTAATAGACCTCTCTGATCTCTACATCACCATATGCAAATGAAGGATCAAGGATAGCTTAAGTCCTGTGATCTTGGTACAGGGTAGATGACCATGGATGAAATAGTCCGGTGACCTCTACAATACCAAAATATTTCGGCAGTAGTTCGAGCCGATTATGAATCACCAACCTGTTTGTGAAAAGTTTTAAAAGTAATATAAGATAAGTGCGTTAGGCACATTAATATACCTGAATGGTTCGTCCAGTCGAAACGCCATTCTTGCTCCCAGTTATGAATGATTCTTAATCAAACTTTGGTTAAGTCAATCTGATTAGTCGACGGAGGCTTTTCAAAATGTGATGTGATTAATATGAGTTCCCAACAATTGTTCATGTTTCATAAAGGAAACCACAAGCGGTGGTGTTCTCTCTTTTGATTATGCAAGTCTCCTTCTTTTTCTCTATAAGACTGCTAACTGTTGGATCATAATCCGAGTCTAATCGGATTTGGATGCCAATATGTTTAGTTACATCCATAAGAACCAAGTTAGTTTCTCCGCTTGCTTAGTCTTTCATTAGACTAACCCGTCCATCTTCTTTTCTTTTATATGGTCGGCTGGTGTCCGCCGTTGGTTTACGACACATTAGGTTCTTCTTGGAAGTTGATTCAAGAGGCGGATTCAGAGGTTTGAAGCTCCAGAAGTTGAAGAAAGGTTTCCAATGGCTATACTTGAGTGAAGATCATGGTTGAACTACTTCAAAGTGAAGCTGAGTTTCAGAAATAAGAACTTAAGGAAGACTTGATGAAGATTTTGTTTAAATAGAAGGTTGTTCTATTTATTTACTAATTCTTTTTAAGTTAAGGCTTGTATAAGACCTTTTATTCTCTTTTCCGCTGTAAAGTTTTACTTAATTTTGTTAGGTTTTAAATGGTTTCTTTTACCTTGTTCTAGTGAGTTCTGTCAGGTTAAAGCCTTGGGTAACTCTGGTTTAGTCCTAATCGGGGTTACTGGCGGTAATACCTCCAGGGTAAGTAAGGGGGTGTTACATACCCAAAAGTGAGAATGAATCAGATTTTGGCAAGGAGGGAAAAGAAGAAGATGGAAGCATCGGCGAAGTCTTACTGGAATCACGAAGCCGACAACGCCTTGTAGTGGATTGGGCTTGCTCTTGGTAGATCTCACTCGATTTGAACCGTCGATCCAAAAGAAGGAAATTGCAACCGAAATCAGTCAGAAAAAAGAGAAGAAGGGAAAGAAGAGGAAAGGGGCGATCGAACATTTACCGACGATAGGTGCGATCGATGACAATAGTGGAACCTGTGATTGTTGTACGAGGTGAGTTGTTGTGCGAAGTGATGGTTGTATGGCGTGGTGGATTCCCCTTCTCTGGTGCGGCGCAGCCAAGGAAGAACGAAGGAGAATAATAGTAAACCCCTAGCTCCCTCTTGTCTTTTAAGATAGAGGTGGGAATTGGGTTGGGTAGAAGTACAAGTGAAAGGAGTCCAACAAGGATAGAAACGGGTCGGTTGACCCAATTGGGCTAGTGACTTGAATTCTTTTAGACTTAGAATAAAAGGAGGCAAAATAAAAATGAGGGGTAATGTCGGAAATGTCGGAACTAGATTTTAATTCCGCTTCATAAAAACTCCGAAAAATACATTTAACTCTTTCTACTTTCTTCTCTTCTCATCGTGGCCCAACATTAGAATTAGCCAAAGATTTTAGGGCCCAACACTAATTGCCTTCCTCAAACTGCACATTCTTCTTGTGCTTGTCGGTGTGAGCTTTATATTAGGCAGCTTTGCATTCCAATTGTAACTTGGTCCTCTCTTGGAGCTTTTAAATGAAATTCGACCTCTTTAACACCTCAAAATGTTCCTTCTCCTTAACGGCGTGTGGCATCAAATCAACGGGAGTAAGTGGATTCCTTCCATAGAAAACTTCCAAAGGAGTCATCTTTGTTGTTGAATGTGCTGATTTGTTGTAAGCAAATCCAACAAAAGGGAGGCAATCTTCCCATCTTTTAATGTTATATTTAAGTATGGATATTAAGAGAGCTCCAAGAGTCCTATTAGTCACCTCAGTTTGGCCATCAGTTTGGGGATGACAAGATGTAGAGGAAAGCAAATAAAGTCTTCTAAAAATAGCTCAAAGTTTAGCATCCCTATCACTTGTAACACCCCCAAATTATCTCAGGAATGTCACACGCCAATGACCTTGGATTTTTACATCCAAAGTAACCTAAGGCTTTGCATTAGTTTTAAATTTCATAAAGACCTAAATTAAATCATATAAATAAGTAGTAGCGGAAGACTTTTTCTTTGAAAGAAACTCAAATTTTATTTAAACTTTCTTTTACAAATAACAAACTTCTAAAATTTGAATAGCAATATTATGAATTAAATTAGAAGATTAACTAGAACTCTTTCATATAAAAATCAAACCTTTTATTAATAATAAACACAACTATTTTTTAAACCTTATCTTATAGTATCATGGGATCCATTCATCAACACCTTGAGTGCTCTCAGATTGACACTAGTTGCTTGTTAATACCTGATGCCACAAGTGGTATGCCCTCGACGGGGTCAGCTAAATTGACTCCAAAATTTATTAGGTCAAATATATAATTAAATCAAAATTATTATTATCTTGAATGCACATTTTAAAATGTCTAATGCACTTTATCTTATGTTGAAACATTCCTAGAAAACATCATAAAAAGAAACACATATTACATCAATCCTCACAATAACTAAAGACTCGAATAATGACTCGTGACATGTACTCTATTCGAGAGATTCGATTTAATGTGCTGCATGCACTTATCTTATATGATTAACACACAAGCGTAACTTTTTACTTGATCTCGGATTTTTTAGTTAACCTACTTTAAACAAGGATAAGTCACTCAGCTTGAACCTCATTCAAGGATGGACCCAGGAATTTAAATTAGGGTGGGCTAATTGACACTAAATTTTTTTGGATGGGCTAAATTACCTCATTTTAACATATTTATCACTATAATTACCTTAATTTTTATTATTAAATTTACCCTATTTTTATTATTTTTTATTTTTTTAGGGTGGGCTGGGGCTGTGACACCCTTATACCCTATGACATATGCTTAGAAACAAAACTTATTTCTTATATAAACAGATAATTCACATATAGCAACTATCCACATAAGCACATAGCAGACATAAACAACCATAAAAGGTTGCACACACATGTTTTAGTTAGACAGCATAAACAACCATAAAACTTATTTCTTCTCATACTAAAACATTTGTCACTCTAACTTCTATTACAAGCCATATGTCTAAGATGCAAAAATGAGGAGGAGAAGGTTGCATTGAGCTTCAACCGGCCGACCTGTATGAATGTGACCTCTAAAAGAGACACACGTCAGAAAGTTCTTGCTGAACCTGAAAAATTGTTTTGCGATTTACGTGAGTCGCATACTCAGTGAATATAAACCATCATCAATTATTTCACACAATGCCAAGCAATTGGTCAGTATACATATTCATACATATTATATATGTCATATATGAATTTACTATGCAAATGCAAATGCTGATGTATCCGATTCATTATTCTGTGAACTGTTCAAGCTTGAATCTGCCCCGGGTTTCCATTACCGACTCTTTTCCATTACCAACCTTTTTTTTCTTTTCCATTACCTCCATTACCGACTTTTAGGCATCTTAGGCCTCATTTGCTCATATACCATCTCTTAGGCATCTTAGGCCTCATGTATGACCCGTAGGTCTCTTTTGTATACAAATTCAGGGCAAGACAGTCACATGTCATTTTAATCTCATTGCAATATGCTATGCAATCAAGTGCATCATGTAACCATATATCATATGCCATCTGTCAACATGCTTTCTGTGCAAACAACTCTGTTTTTTTTTCTAGAGCTATCATATAAAACACATATATCCATATAATCCATATAACACATATATCCATATAGCTCATATAGCCACATATATCCATAAAGCACATATATCCATATAGCTCATATATCCGTATGGCACATATAGCACATAGGGTTGAATCTCCGATCTATACTCACCTGTTTAAGAACAGATACTATATCTCTTTCTCTTGTCTTTGACCACGATCTATGACTCGTGCTCCTATATATAACCCAATGCAAATTAGGCTATTTACTCTTATAAACTCTAACCCCAAATGCAATGAAATGCCAGAATCATTATAACTTCTTGTGCATAAATCCAAATCCTTTCAAACTTGACAACAATAAACTATATATATAGAAGAACATTTTTCTAGTTCAAACCTTTCTGAAAAACTTGATCAAAGGGCTCCCTAATATCCTTACAAAATGAAACCCTAAAAATACTCTGAAATCTTTTACCGAATATAAATCCGATATCGAAAACACCCTTTGAAAACTATAGATCAACTGATTTCTGAATCCAACTCAACTGTAGATCTGGATTTGGAAAAATTAGGAAAAATCCAGATAAACCATTAACTAATTAAAAACTTACCAAATCACGCTTGTACTTCGAGATTAAAACCCGATTGAAGAGATCTTGTACCAGATCCAGCAAAAACAACAACAACAAAATCAAACTCTTTCCTTGCTCCTCTTTTTCCCCTCTCTTTTTCTTCTTCTCTTACGTAATAATGGTGAAGTTCAAGAACAACATATATATATGAAGGTGAAGCCGGCAAAACCACAAGTCGGCTAAGATTTTTAAGAAATTACATTTTGCACCCTCAAATCTCATTTATTATAAACTTTACCCTGAAATAATTATTAATTAACATTTACTTAAAAACTTTTCAAAATATAATAAACTTAATTCGAAAATAAATATTACTTTTAAAAACTCACTATATATCATGCCAATATGCTATCCATATGCTACTAATCTTATATGAATGCAAAATGACGTAATGCACTTTGGTCGAGGATGTTATAGGGGCCTACCCCATCCGCCCTTAGGTCTATGCCTGACTTCATTGCACTAAATAAGTGATGAACAACCCTTCTCTTGCAGTGGAGAATGAGTCACATGTCATGTGTAATATCCGTGATTTTTAGGATAAATTTGAAATTTTTCTAGACCACTTTCTAAGACCCGCTTAGCAAAGTCGTTACTTGTTTTGGCCGTAAGCTAAGAACTCAGGTCTAAGAATTTACAAGTGACAAAAAGTAATCATGTAACATGATTTTCTTAGTTCACATAAATTATAAGATTGCTCGGACAATTTTTAGAATTGTCCGAACAAGTTCCGAAGACCCGTTGAATAAATCTCGACGCGTTACGATCATATTAATGGAAATTATTCCTAGAAAATTTAAGGTGATAAAATAAAATCATTGGAGTTGATTGTATTAACCAACATAATTTTTGGGATCACTTCCATGAAAGAAGTACTTTGATCGGTTGAGATCCGCATAATTAATTATGTAACTGTTAAGGTTATACTCTTAAACGTAAGGCCTAAAATTAAAAGTGGCGAATAAAAATCATCTGAGTTGATTTTATTACTCTACATAATTTTTAAAGATCATTTCTATATGAAGAGTATTTTAATCTAGGTTATATAATTTTGCCGCCCAATGCAAGTCCCGATCCAACACGTGTAATAATACTCGGTATCGGCATCGATTAATATCTTTATAAAGATATTGCAAATCTCGTGCAGATCCCCTGTAATAATTGGGATTTGGTAAATCCACCAAATTAATTGCACTATTTTTTTTAATTTCCCTTTTCTTTTGCCTTCAATCCTCTTACTCTTTTGCCTTTAAATGTCAAGGGAGATGGAGCTAGTGATCAGTTTAAAATTATAACTCTTTCTCCGTTCAAATTGATCTACCACTCCCCATAAGATCAACAAACTTGTCTTTAAAAAAATTGTGAGAAGTGCCAGTCCCCCACCACATCTTTCTCGTTCAAATAATCAAATTCTTCATTCCATCCTCCCCTTTAAACTCCCTCCGTCTAAATTGGTTCAAGCCGGCATATATCTGCTCGGCCTCGCTCGTTCAAGAGGAACCACACCTGATCACCACCAGCACCACCGCCAGGGACCCCGCCTCCGTTGTTCCATTCCGCGCTCCTTTGCTCGATTTCTTGCAAACTTAGCACAAAGGTGATGGGCTCTTTCCTCCTATATATTTTTTTTTTGCTTATTTTTCCTTGTTGATTTTTAATATTTTGAGTTTTACTTGAACAATTTTATATGTTGATTTTAAGGAGGAGAAGAAGAAGAGAAAAAACAGATTTTATAAGTATAGTTTTTTTTTTACATAACTAGGGAAGCGCCCGCGTGCATGTCATTCATTGAGTCGTTTGCAATTGTCTTTGGTCAAAATCTTGAGCTTTTTTTAACAGAACAGTGAAAACATACAAAAGAGAGAGAGCGAGAGAACATAAAGCAGTGCATGCAGGAACTCACTCTCTGTAACCAATTTACAATTTCTTCGTAAACAATCTATTTCCTTGAAATTAACGAGTTCCTATGTGATAATTAAAAAAAGATATAAACGGTATTATTATGTGTGGGCATTGATGAAAAAGACACTGCAAGTATTGCTTATACAAGCAGTATGCTGAGAAGGGCTGAAGTAAGGTAAATAAAGGAAAAACATACTGAATTCATTAGAAATTCAAGAATTTTATTACAAAATGGGCCTCGATGTAGTAATGAAACTCATGAACCATGAGAAATAAATAAAATTAGTTAGATGTGTAGCAGTAAAGACATTAATCATTGACACCATTCATTAATATATTAGGGTCATTATGCAACAAAATACAAAAGGTTGTTATTCTTAATACAAGAATAAATGAAGTCCCAAAAGCACCATGTGATCCTTCAAAAAACAACTTATTGGACACCATTCTCTTGTTATAGGAACTAGATGGTCTACAGCCCCACTTGGTGCAATCAATATGATTTGTGAACCACCTCTGTTCACAAAAGTATGAGTTAGAAAAAGAAAAGTTCCAAGATACTCGCACTTAATCTTGTTACGAGGCATTTATTTGACCCACTTATCTATATGTTCAAATCAATGTAGGAATTTAAGCGATACACATAAGCACACTACTTTTCTAAAACTACAAATGAATGCAATAGCATCAAAGTTGCACGAATTCCAATTGTTGTAGTTGTTAATTAAGTACACGATGGATGTCCAATACTTATATCAACAATAATATATTCATACATCAACCTAGCTAGATAATGACTATGTGTTCAGCAAAGACTGCAAACTGTAAATCATTTACTTTCAATTCCATAATCAGTAATTCATCACCAACCAACCACAACATAAATCTCTTAATGAGAAATTCCCTAATTGCTTGTAAGCAAATTAGCACCTATGAAGATCGAAATCGAACAACTTAGTATCTAAGCTTGAATTTAAGAAGCAGAGGATAATCAGAAAAACAAAGTGACCACAGAAGGGTAGAAGACATGTTGAATGCATGTGTCTCGGTGCAGATGGGTTTTATAGCTACTTAAAACCTTTTTTGACATCCAAAAAGTGCAAATTTAATTTAATGCTGACAAATTATGTCTCCTTTGTGCACAGGGAGCAAGGCAATCTGGTCCACTGAAAGGCGTCCATCAACATCTGGATACAACCCAATGTGCCATATGGCAATACCTTTTTGTGTAGAGACGACTATGATCTGATATGACATTTAAACAACATTTTTAGGGATCAAGTATAATCCATATGGAGAGAAAGGGATGGGGGCATATTTAGTATACCTTCCAATATTAGGTGCCCATGCAACAACATATACAAGATTACCATTGTCCTCGGATGAAGCCATCCTAGCAACTGGAAGCCATCTTCGATGAACTTGATCGAATTCCCAAACCTGAAATAATCTAAATATAAGATTCAATATATAAGTGAATTTGATTATGCAGCCTTCTTTAATAGCCAATATTCTAGCAGTATAGGTACACGCAAAGAAAGCGTCTTGAAACAACAAAGATCAGAATGGCTGGATTGAGTACAAACAATCTGATAACAAAAGACAGAAAATTTTAAGCATAATAGTTAATTAGTTAGTACCTTGGCTGAATTGCGTTGTGGTATGTCTGAATTGAATCCAACCACAAAACCCAACGGTTGGTTCTCAATTCTTTGAGGTATCAAGGACATTGAAGCAGATGAGTAGGAAAGTCGTCCAACTTTGCATACTGCATTTGCAACATTCTGAAACTCGACATGTAAATAAGAGCACAAATACCATCATTACTCCAATATTAAGGATGATAACCTTTCAGTCAACATCACTTTTAAATGCTTTATCATGTCCAACTGACAACAAAGTTGCAAAATACACAAAAAGCAAGGTTACTTGTAGTTTCCAATTCTTCAGCTCCAAAAATGATAGAGCATAATAATAGAGCATTTTGATACTACATATTTTGAATTTTACATAAGGCAAAAGAACCAACATGTATCTTAGTGTGAAAAAGAACATTGAAATAAAGTAAACTTAGTGTGAGCATCTAGCAAAATTGTTCAACAGAAAGGAAGTAAATAAAATGTCCCAATTATACATTCTGAGCATACATAGGTGACAATAGGTCTGTATCAAAAATTAGATGCAATCATCAGTATTTGTCTGCTCATTTGCCATAGCTGCCAACATTCCATCTTCAGCCACGTTTACAAAAGGACCATGGTCTATAGATGCTTTCGTTGGAGGAGAAGTTTTCATCTACAACAAAAATGATGAATTATAAGGGACAAGCACGCACATAATTTTGTGTGAATTGAAAAATTTACACTACCACAACTTTGCACATGTTTAGTGTTGGCTTTTTCTTTAGGGTTTACTAATTTCAATTTTTTTATTTGACATGTAGGAGTTGAAAAATACACCAAGTTTTTGTATCATCTTCCAATAATAGGAGCATACCTTCGTTTGTGTAAGTGTACAAGCTCTGATGTAAAATGCGGTGGAATTCATTCATAGCTCTCACCATTTAGCATGCCATAGGTTGTACCTAATATCATGCAATTCCTTTGTAAAGATACTAAAGACAGAGAGGAACCCAGATTGACAGCATTCAAAATAATGAAAAGACATTTTGAGATCTTTTAAATGAATTTTTTTTTGAAGGAAAACAGAAATAAACTCACCCATTCAATTGTAGGAGGATGACCACCTCCAAGATTAATGGCACTGCTTTGATGTGCCCCCAGCCCAGTAGGTGTTCGAGCAACGTCTTTAATATCCTTTATGACAGTTCTTAAGAGAAGCATGCTTGTTTGAGTCCTCAATAATTTCTCTTGCAAGCATCTTTATATTTATAAATACACATTATTAGTCATTTTCCATGTGAATAAGAACTAGAAAGCCTGAAGCTTAAACAACTGCTGATGAAGAAGAAAGGAAAAAAAAAACACAACATCTTTTACTTTACAAGCAACACACTAATATTCAGTGCAATAAAGTTTATTGTACAAATTGAGAGAGTATTATTAAAATATATTTGCTTGCTCTCAACCTAATCCATACATGAAAAAAAAATTAATACACAAAGCCATAAAAAAGATTGAAAGATACATAATTGCAAGGCTACTGGTTTGGTTTCTATCACCATCCAAGCGCTTACGCTGATCCAAATCCCCCTTCCTTTTTATTTTTTTTCTCTTTCTAACACTGAAAAGTCTGAAATGATGCGTTAGAACCCATCCTTAAAAAACACCATTCCTAATCTATAAAAAAACAACGTTGAGGCAGAAGTTCATATAATATACTACACTTGAACTTGTCTACACTTGTGAATCCTTTTAAGGTAATAAATTGGTAGGAATGAGATTAGCAGTTAACTCATCTTAGTCATAAATTGGATGAACGCATCTTTAAGAATACCACTGTGGATTGTTGATTACTAGTGTGACTTTCTTATAAAATCTGTGTTTGGACTTGGCTTCTAGCTTAAGTAAAGTTCTGGAAGTAGTATATAGCTTAAGTAAAGTTAATAGTGGCTTTGGCCTTTTTTGGACTTTGGGTGAAAGAGATGGTGATAGGAATTGCATCCACATATTTGTTATATAGTTTTTTAACCTCCTCAGGCTCATATGGACCACCATAAACTGAATATCCTAGCTAGATGTAACCAGGTGAATTACCAAGTGCAACTTAGGTGCGAAAACGTGAAAGAAAGACAGACTTTAGTGGACTTATTTTCTTACCATCTCGTCATATTACAATGATTTTTTGTCACTGCAATAAACAACAATAATTGACAAAGCTGAGAATTTAAACAGTTCAAACCCATTCATTCTGAGATTCCCTTTGCTTTCTTGTCCTCTTTTTGACTTTTCACAACATTGTTTAATGTGTTGATCAATTTAACATTCATTGTGATGTAATTTCCTCTTTAGTATACCTACTGTAGTAACTAACAATGGCTTCATGAAGATGATAAAATTGGGATGGAAACTATGAAGGCGGCAGTGGATTGTGCCATAGTAATCTTTGTTGTGGATGGGAAACAAGAGAAGCTTCGTTTGAACAATTAAGAGGTAACATTCAACAACAATTTATAGTCATGGAATCAAAAAAGAGATTGATTTGCTTGAAAAAGCTTCTATCTTTATCCTATTTGAGTTGTTTAAAATTGCAAATCAATATTCACATGCTCTCTTTTCTAGTTCGCCCACATCTTTTTTGTATTAATTTGACGCTCATTGAAATCTCTAAACCCTCTGTTTTCTTCATTTTTCAGTTCCTTGTCATCTATATCTCTTTGAATTAGTTTTTTGTATGGGTTATTTGGGGCTTGTCAACATTCAAAGGTGGCTTCTCAACAATTAAGCAAAAGTATTTATGTTTCATATCAAAGACTATCATATCTCTACTAATCCTCGACACTTTGACTGATGATGTTACTAAAAACCTCAAACCAAATTTTGCTAGTTAACTAATCAGAAACTACACCTACATCTACATCTATATTTGAACTTTTTTTTGATGAATTATTATGACTTATATAATCCTCCAATTTAAAGATTCATGCAACATACCTATAAGAGGCGATAGATAGCGGAAAAAGGCGATACAGATCTCACTTGAAAGCTCCACTGCCTGCAACACATAAATAAATCAAACTAAAACCTAATACTGTAATGAAGTTGTGGAATTCAGGATTACAAAACCGAATGAGACTAAAATAGCATACTTTGCAATTCAGTAATTGGTTTTTCTTCCTTATAGCAATCCAACAACCCAAATTCAAAGGGGAAATCCCAAATTTGATAGAGCACATTAGCAAAACGAAACAGAAGTTTAGAGTTGAATTGAGCATATATAAATCAAGAACTTCATGAATTACAACCTGTCATGCAATAGGAAACCCTAGAAACATAATAGCAAAGCCCAAGAAAACATGAAAACCATGGAATAAACAACATGTCACGTTGGTTTGCATCTAAACTACTTTTGGGCATTTCATCGAACATGTGCAGTGCTATATTAATAGAAATCGAGCATTCAACACATTTGATGACAAGGCAAACCCTAAAATTGGAATTGCATTTCGTGTTAAGCAAATTCTTGTCAAATTAACACAGATGTGATAGGAAATTTACCAAATTCCTACAACCCTAGAGATGAGTTCCATAATTGTGGAAACCAGATTGGATAACTTACATATAGAGAAGGATTATTGTACGAAGAAATGACGGAGGTGTGGGGCAAGCGGCAGAGCAAGAAAGTGGCGGTGGCGGTGGCTAGCGTACACCGGTGGCATGCGATGGGAAAAAGGGTGAGAAAGTGGAGAGGATAAGAGAGCGGGATAAAGAAGAAACAAGAGGATGAGAGGTAGGATGCAGCAAATGGAGAAGGCGAACGAAGTAATGGAGAGCACAGAGGAGAGGCTAATTTTTTGGGTAGAATGAGCCAGCCGATCATAGCCGATACACGAAGCCGTGGGAAAAAATTCACTGTTCACAAGTCGTTACTGTAGACAAGAAATATGTACACTTATAGGTTTTTGATTCTTATGAAAAGTGACATGCATGCAAGAAATTCAAAGGGGAAAAACTTCTATAAGTTATAAGATAAATTTTTAATAAATCTCAAGGGTATAAGAGTGAATTTTAAACTTTAAAATTCTGTTTTTCTAATTATATTGAGCCTAGACTTCTTTTTCTTTTATTTAAGAAGAATACTTTGTTATGAAAAGAAATGAGTTGAGAAATTGTTAAAATAAAGTTTCTATGATGGAAACCTTCTTGCATGTCTTTTAAATTATGATATAAGCCTTAGAATATTTTTATTTGAATTTTTGACTAAAGTAAATTTAATAAGGACAAGAATAAGCCTAAACAATCTAAATGGGTATTTACATGTGGGTAAAAAGGACTTGTTATACTTTAAGACACCTTTGCATGTCAACTTAGATTTAAAATGAATTTTGATAATTATTTTTGACCTTTCTAAACTTAAAAATGGACTTATATAAGGGTTTTATTTACTTAATTAAGTTAAATTATTGTTGCATGTATTTTTATAAAGTTTTATGGAAGAAATCCATTCTTGCATGTAACTTAGAACCTATTAAAATGTTGAAATAGAAATTGTTATAACCTCCTTAATAAAAAAAAGGGATTATTTTCATAAGCACAAGCTATTTTAAATAACATAATGTGTTGCATGTGGAAATAGAAAGTATTTTTATAAGGTAATATATACACGCATGTTAATTTTATCATTTCACATAAGCTTGTGGAATAAAATGAGTTTTTATGAAATTGTACACACATGTATGTCAATTTTAGACCTCGTTATAATTTTTATAACAAAGTAATTATGACACCTAGAAATAGTTTTAGTAAGTAGCACTAGCAATGCATAAAAATACTTACAGTTGAGAAGAGGTTTAAATGGGGTTAAAACACTCTTGCATGTCAAAATGATCTTTTCACATAAACTTTTGGAATGAAATAAAGGTGGACTTTAGAAATAATGAAATTCATACAAACCATATTTTTAGTCCATTAAAATAATTGTTGCATGTGATTTAAAAAGGGATTTTCCATTTGATTAAACATATCCTTGCATATTTCCTTAAAGTAAATATTTTTTAATTATATAAAAGTTATTTAAAAACATCGCCTTGAAAATAATAATAAACGATTATTATTATTTGTTTTCATAGCTAAATTATTAAACCAAATAATTTAGATTACATCCTTTCTCTTAGAAGAGGAAAATAAGAAAAAGGATTGTTTAAGAATAAAATAAGGTTTTAATATAAATTCGTTCGTTATCTTTTCGAATGACTAGGTCGAAGTGTACGAACTTCACTAGATCGTTCTAGATTCCGAGTTTCGTAAACTTACGAAAGAAATTCAAGGCAAGTGGATATTCTCCCTTGTAACCTTTATATATATATATTTCGTTTCTGTTAAGGAAATTCTTCTATGTTGGGAACTACATGTTTGTTAAAATGAATGAACTTAGGTTTATTCATTTACTTAGAAATAATGACATATTGTTATTATGATTTGTACTACGCTAGTACTGAACTTTAGGACCGATGATTGTGGCCTTGTTTGTTTCAATCTCTTTTCGATATTCGTTATGGATTAGCATAGGCGATATTATGCACTAGCTAGATGCCTATAGGATGAAAGAGACCTATATACTCAGGATGAAAGAGGCCCGGTATCCTCAGAATGAAAGAGGCATGCACACTCAAGATGAAAGAGGCTTGCACACTCAAGATGAAAGAGGCATGAACACTCAGGATGAAAGAGGCCTGAAATTCCTTCATTTCCTTTAAGTGGACTCGGCTCTTTCACAACCTCCACACCCTTAAAATTTATAAATAATATGAAACGTTTTGACACGTAATAAAGATAAGTGCTAGTGCACATTAAAATGAATTAAAACCGGGCTAGTTTAGCACAACGTGGAAGACCGACCCGACTCTCGGTCCGAAAAGGGCACGAGAGGTTTTCTAGAAACTTGTGTGTAATTAAAACATTCCCAACATTAATTGTAATCCAAGAGGAACTACAATCTCGTAGTTTCCTTCGTTTTCGGGTCCAAGTTTATCTCTCTTCAAGATCAACTAAATTCCGTCATTAAGCTTCACATAAAGTTTTATACATCTCAAACACATCTCGCTTATATCTCTTTAATGAAATGTTAAATTACCACATTACCCTTGAGAATTTCCATTCTCACTTGCTTAGTCTCCTTAGACTAATTCTGCTATTTTCCGCTTTTTTGCCTGGTATTTCTCGCCCTTCGCGACAAATGCCAGATTCTAGGAAACTTCACTTGAAGGTTTAGAGATGAAGAATCAAGAGCTGAAGGAAAGAAGGTCGGTCATTCTTGAAGGTGTTTTCCCTCATATTTTGGTTTCGCTACGCTTTACAAAAACAATGTTTCGTTAATTCCGCTGCTTAACTCTTTTGTATCTTGTTATTTTTAAACAAGTTTAAGGATGTAATGACAACACTTGAAGTCTCATGTTTAAGGGTGTAATGACAATACCTTATAAAGCCTTGGGTGACTTTGGACTGTAAAATCCGAGGTTATTGGCGGTAATACCCATCGTTGAAAAATAGGGGTGTTACATCATGGTCCATATAATATCATTAATGGTATAGTAACTATTGATGTTGTTATAAAGAAGTATTTATGATGATGTGCCCGTAAATACTCTTGTCACTGCCACTACTATTAGTATTAATGGTTTATCAACCATTAATGTTGTTATAATGAAATATTTATGATGACACTACTCATAAATACTCCTATCCTACCACTACTTATGCATTATTTAACTTCTTATAATTTCACATATTACAATCAATTTGCATATGTTCACATAAATTCACATACATCCTAAGGTATATTATCTAACACATCTTAAAGTCAAAACTATTATGTGTTGTCATTATTTTAGCATAAATAAACCTACGATTGTTTATAAAAACAAACAAGTTTCATTTGAAAGCTCTCCATTGACTAATTGGGTCTTAACCAATCTCATTGAACTCAGAGCTCCAAGAAAGGGGAGGATAATCACAATGGACAACACCAAGCCCTCCTTGCTATTTTTACATGTGCATTTGAACAAGCCTAAATACACATTCATATTGGAAGCAAGATTTGTTTACTTGGGGTCAATTCGCAACAAATTCATTATCATTATTATTAAAATTAATATCATCACAATGATTATCATTATTATCACAATTTTCTAATGTATTTAGTATAATAATTCATAAAATCTAAATGCTTCACACAAAAAACACAAGCAAGGTTATTTAAACTCTTCCCATAAAGCAAGAAATTGATTTAGCCGAGCAAGTATGAGAACTTGCCTTATTGATGATCTCAAAAAGTCGAAAACGTTATAGTCGAGATCGTATAACCTCGGATTGAAAACCGGATGGGATGAAAATGTGATGAAACAAACCATGAAACGAAGAGGGGCAGGAGGTGTTGGAACCGTGACTTCGAGACTGAGCTAATGGAACTGACGACGTTGAAAAATATGGATGGACGAGAGAGAAATCGAGCCAGAACTGAACGGGTGTAACACCCCCGTTTTTCCCTCGGAGATATTACCGCCAGTGACCTCGGAATTTACTCTGAAGCCACCCAAGGCTTTCACGGTATTCAAGATATAGATAAATAATGATAATTCAATAAATATTAAAACAAAATGTCCAACTTTCACAATCTTGAATAATCAAAATACTTGCGGAAAAAAATGAGATTAAATATTCTTGAACAAAGCGGAAGTAAAATTCTTGAAGGCGGTCCTTACAGACCAATGATCTCGACCTTAAACTAAAAAGTTATTCAAAAGAAAACGTGCAACAACTTCAACAGCTTCAATCTCGAATCATCACTCCTTTACTCCCTGATGTTTCGTATAGGGACGGTTGACACCAGCCGGCCATGCAAAAGAAATAAAGCGGTCGGTCAGTCTAATGAAAGACTACGCAAGTGGAATTTTATGTGAGGTTCTTGTGATCTTAGTTGCATTATGACCATTGGTCTCCGAATGAAAGTCGGTCGATGGCATAACCCAAATAATTTCACGGAATGAGAAAAATATGATGAAGAGAGATTAGGACACCACAATGTTATGGTTCCTTTAGAATGACAAAGGTTATGTTGGGAACTTTAGTTATCAACCAATATTTTGAAAAGCCTCCGTCGACTTATCAAATCTACAACCAACCTCACCGAATGCGTGTTGTCCGAATTCAAATTGGAAAGTAGATTCATCAAAGCTTGGAGCTAGAGTGGTTTTCGAAGTTGTAGTCACCACCCTGAACACGTTTTAATGGGTGTGCACTAGCACTTATCTTATTTAATTACAAAACATTGCATTCAAGTTGGTAGCTTTTAAGACGGCAACGCGATATGCCATAAGACATAAAATCCCACAAAGGGCGGAACGGGTTCCTAAGTCCCGATACAAGGCCCTAGGTGCCAAACACTCCTCAAAGCGGTTGAGCGAGCTAGGTCATGACCAGCATTAGGGTCTAGGTCCATCCTAATGCAAAATATTATAAAGAGGTGTTCAGGGGTTAGTGAACCCCCACCCCTAATTCTACGCTAGTCTAAAACAACGAATCTCATAATGAGACCGTGAAACAAACAGGTGCACAAACATTGCAACCTAAAGATAACTTCTAGCATACAATAGTAATAATAACAATAAGCTACCATGGGTCATTATTTCTATGCATAATAAACCCTAACTCATTTATATGCTTCAACATGGTCATTAATTCTATAATAACCTAAGTTCATTTTATTCAAACAAGCGTTCCCAACACAACATGCAAACATGAATAAAAGTATTCATGACAAAAATATGAGAGCGAACCACCACTTGCCTTGTTAGCAGGCGAACGGTACGAGGATTCGATGAATTGGAGTCACGCTGAAACAAACTAGTTCCTGTTTCAAACAAGAGTACAAAATAAATTGTATTAATTTATTTTGATCCTCTTTCTCCTATAAAAGAGTGATTACGATTAATTTAGGAGGTTATAATTTTATAAACTTCTAATTTAACTAAGATGATTCCCGATTAATCTTGAGGTTATGAAAATCATAACTTTTCATGTTTTATGGAATATGATATTAAATACCTTATATTATGCATAAAAAATATTCTCTATTTATTTTACATGCATATAACGTATTTTTAAATCATAATCTGACTTAATATTTGATTCATAAAAATCATAAATTAATTTAACAATTATAATTTCAGAAATTAATATTTTCCGTAAGTATATTCTCAAAACTTTATTCTTCAAACACAATGTTGGAATAATGACTTTCTTAAGAACAACAACATATATTTAAATATTTAGTCTATAAGATTAACTTGAATTTTTATAACATATTTTCAACTTGACTATAGTCTTAGGTCAATATAATAATTAAATTTATAAACAAAAACAGATTTGTCAGTATATATAACTTTATGTGCAAATAGGTATAATTAATATAATTTTATATACCTCATAATCCTTTAGTTAAAGATTTTTAAAGCAAAATTAACAAAAAGAAACAAAAACAAAGGGAAAATAACAATTGTATCGTAAAAATGGACGGAACAAAAGCACTGGGAAGAGGGAGGGTTTATTGTGGCCGTACGGACGGGCGGTGGCTCCACCAATAACGGTCCGCGGTAGCGTTTCAGGAAGGCAGAGGTACTGGTGGAGGCGGTAGTGACTGCGGTGGACTGGGCTCGGTACAGCAAGAACGAATTGGAGAGAGTTGTGGATTTATTTATTTATTTATTTGTGATGAATGGGGAACGATTTCGGTCTGTATTTATAAGAGGAAGGGTTGATTTTGAATGCCCAAAACAAAATAAAACCTTCCATAAACTCAAATTATCTGATTGGCAACCAAATCGTAGCTAATGAATTTTCGCCCTAATTTCTTCAAATCAGAAAAACGAAATTTTCGGGACACGATTGCTCAATTAAGATTAAGATTTGGTTTGATTACGAAGAAAGGATCATTTCCATGTATAATAAGCTTGATTCCGTGATTAATGGGTGAAAAATTGATTTTGGGCAAAATTCCATTGATGATTGCACTATTCACGCGTGTGTTCAAGAGGTAGAAGATGAACTTTGCTGAATTTTGCAGTTTTGGGCCCATTTCTAACGAAATTACATTTTTGGCCCCTATTTTTTAAAACGTGGCAAAACTATCCCTTTCTTAGGTATTTGAAATTCCGAGAATTATATTTTATACCCAATGTTTTAAGAACTCATTATCTTACCTTAAAAGTTTATTCATTTGTCACAACAATAATTAAAAGATATTAAGTAACTTATTAAAACTCCTTATTCATAAAAATGATTTTAGAATAGTTAAAATCTCTTAAGAAAAATTCTTCCTAATAACTTCATATGATTTTCTTCATATCACCACTTATAAATACTTCTTTAAATTTATTATTAACATTGAGTAAGAATTATGACCTTTCGGGTAAGTTCATTTATCTAAAATAATCTTATAACGATTATTTGTTAACTTTTTATTTAACAAGATGAGGCATTTAATATTTCTGATAATGCCACATATGTTTTATTAAATAAAATAAGGGAAATTACATCATTGTGCTTCTTAGAAAAGAGGGTTACAATAGTACCCCCTTAAAAATAGTTTCGTCCCCGAAACTAGGTTCGACTTACTAGATATCCAGCCAAGAAAAAGGGAGGTTATTACAACGGGTTCGTGTTTTGTTATTTTTGTGGGCAATTTCATCCCCTTTAATGGTGAAACCGAGGGCTTTAGGCAATGATTTGAGAGAAACGGATAGAAGGATTTCGATGGGTGTTTTGTGAGGATTCCAGATTTGGTCTCGAATTGGATTTTTGTTTAATGATGAGAGAGAATTTCAAGTTTGAATGCTCGAAGGGTGTTATGGAGGACGTGTTGTATGTGCCAAAAATTGGAACATATAGGGCTCGTATTTATAGTGTTTTTGGTGCCTTGGGATGCAAGAGATTGTAATCTTCAACTTCCTTATGAATTGGCCACAATTGATTCGGGATAATATCGAATTTTGGCTTTGAATCATGTAAGGAAAGTGAAAGAATGAAAATGGAAAGAGGGACGAAGAAGGAGGGTCATTTGGGATCGATTTATGAGTATTTATGAATTATGCCTCTCAACTTTTGAATTGTGGCAAAAATATCCAACTCATGTACAAATCTATTTTCGAAAGATTATCAAATTCCACCCCCCTTTTCTTATTTGTTTCGAAATCGATCCCGCCACCTCGTCTCTTTCAAAAATCCTTTCTAAAGATATTTTTAGCAAATAATCTCTTATTATACCATAAGATTTAAATTTAAAGTCATGTTTATCTTTCTTGCAAAAATATAATGGATAAAATCCTTTTTTTTGAGATCTTGTTTTATTTCATTATTTATTATAAAGAGTAAATATTCAATCCTAAGTTATGTGTAACACCCCTATTTTGCAACATTGGGTATTACCGTTAGTGACCTCGAACTTTACCGCCCAAAGTCACCCTAGGCTTTATAATAATATTAAAACTTATGAAAATGCGGAAATTGACATAAACGTTACATATATAAATAAAAGGATGCTCACGAATGAGACTTTGTTCTTACATCATTAACCAACTTAACATAAAAACGGTTCGACAACAAAAGTCGAAAGCTTGTTCTTACAACATGAAATTAAATAAACCAAAATGAACGGAAAATACATCTTTGGGAGTCCGGCCCTTCCTTCCTTGTGTGGCTTTGTCTACGCCTTGCTGGGAGACCTAGAGTTTGGCATAAGTCGCGAAGGGCGAGAAATGTCAGGCAAACATGCAGAAAGGCGGAATTAGGCTAAAGAGACCAAGAAAGTGAGAATGGAAATTCTCAAGGGAATTATGGTAATTTATACTATTTGAGAGATATTATCGGGATGTGTTTTTAGATATAGAACTTTATGTGGAGCTTATCGGGACGGAACGGAGTAAAATCTCAAGATGAGATAACTCGTAAGTCGAAAGAAGAACTACGAGATTGTAGATTTTTTAGAGTAGAATGTATGTTGGGAACATTATTAATTCATACAAGTTTTGAAAACCTCCTGTGCCCTTGTCGGACCTCAACCAACCTCATCTTATTCGATGCTCCAGATAGGGGAGGTGGCCCAAAGGCGCTTAAGTACCCGCCCACCTTAGACAAGCCCGAATAAGCATTCAGATTGGAAAGACGATCTTTCAAGAACCGGGAGCCGGGTGGTCTTCCACGTCGTACTATTCCGACCCGGTTTTGGTTTCTTTTAATTATGCTTTTGCACTTATCTTGTATTGTGATGAAAAACTTTCACATACGTTAACTTATTTTAAGAGTGTGGGGGGCATGAATGGGTCCGGGTCCACTTATGGGAACGAAGTTCCGACACCTAGCTAGGGTGCGCATCTCCCTCCTCCGAACAGGAGCAGATAGTGGATCATGATCCTTAAAGTCGTGGAATTTAGGCGTGATGCCATACGACTTAGTAGGTTATATATATATAGATGTGCGGGTTAATCCCGCACCCCTTACTATTTCATCCAAACCGATCTCGAAAAGAGATCTTAAACAAGCAAGGTCACAAACAACACTAGCGTAATAGTCCTATTGAATATTAAATAGCGTAATAGCGATAACAATTGGGTCATTATTTCTAACAATCTATATTCCTAGATTCGTTTATTATTAGCAAACAAGTTGTTCCCAACACCGAGAAATTTCACGAAACGAATTATCGAGGCTTCAAGGAGAAATTCCACTTGCCTTAGCTTTCACGAGCGTTTTCGAACGAATGAACAGTATTTGATGCCTTAGTCGGAAAGGATACTCGACCTAACGATACGATAGATACGAGCAAACTTTAATAAGAATTTCTTTAATTCTTCTAAAGTTTTAAATATCTCTTATATCCTTTTATAAGAGAACTAATACTAAATTAATATAATAATTTAGGTGGAGGTGATAAAATAATAATATTCCTTATTATTATTTCTTAATTGTAATATCCCAAGTATTCTTTATAAAATCTTTACTTTATATTAAGTGTTTTAAGATTTTAAAAATCAAGACATAATATTATTAAGTTATTAAATACTTATAAATCTTAAGTTAATATCTTATTAAAGTAATTATAACCTTTTTAATCACTTATGGTCACAAATAATATCTTCTTATTATTATTAAATAATTCTTTTATTTATTGCATGCAAGGTGATAAATTATATAAAGTCCATTAAAAATATATGTTTCATATTTATATTTCAAATTGATTATAAAAATCATTCTTATGATATAAAAAGTCCATACTGCGCTTATCATATTATACCTTTAACTTTCTTCTTATATATCTTTTATTCCACACTTGAGCATAAAATATCTTTTAAGACTAGTAGATCTTATTTTTATACTTTTCATCTTATCATAAGTTCCTTTTTAAAGACATGCAATCCCTTTTATGTTATAAAAGGTAGTAAGATAATATATTAATATTTTTTTATTTTTTTTTTTGATAAGGAAAGAAGTTAGGGAGGCCGCTAACAAGCTAGCGACCTACCTAGAGCATCCTGAAGGATGAGGTTCCGAAGAACCGGATCAACTGTAAGGGGGACGGAAGAGACACGGCGAAACGAGACAGCAATGTAGTCCGCCACTGAGTTGCACTCCCGAGCGACATGGGCAATACTCCAACACCGGAAGCGGGCAAGCAGACAGTGGATGTCAGCACGTAACAACTCGATCTCCCAAGGACAGCGCCGGTCACCAAGTACGGCCTTGACCAGCTGAAGATTGTCGCCTTGAATTTGGAGGTGGGAAATACCACGTCGGGTGGCCTCTAAGATTCCCTGTCGCAAGGCGATGGTCTCGGACATCAGAACGAACTGCCGACCAATCAGTCCACCGTCGAAATGAATGGGGTCTCCGCTACAATCCCTGAGGACATACCCGAACGACGCCATCCCCTCCGCATTCACTGCACCATCAAAATTAAGTTTAGTAAAGTTAGTTGTGGGTTTTCTCCATTTGGTGCGGTAACTTTTCTTTTTGGCGACTTGGTCACTAGCATTTGGGCCAGTGACAGCGTTCGCTTTGGTGTTGTGCCAATCCTTTATTTGGTTGCGAATAAACTCGCATATTTTATCATTTTGGATTGATTGGTAAGAGTCGGTCGAGTCAAAAACAGCCTTGTTTCTGAAAAACCAAATACTCCACCAAGAACAAATGAGGTTCTCCATTTCAAAGTTGGACAACAAAGCTCTAATCTCATCTAGTATCTGAGCAGGTTTTTTCTCCTCTGCCTTAACTTGGTTGATAATCCAAGCAATTTTAGGGTTGATGTTGTGGATAGTATCTTTGGTACGTTTGCATTCAAGAAGAATGTGGTTGATGTTCTCATGGGGTTTATCGCAAGCGACACACCCTTGAACGACACTGATGTGATTTTCGGCGAGTCGGCATTTCGTAGGCAAACCATTTCTAGCAACCTTCCACGCGAAGTTTTTCATTTTTGGTGGGATATTTAGCTTGCATATCCAGCTTAAGTTAACTTGGGGTTCTCCCTTGTTCCTATGAATCCACTGCATAGTCGAGTGGGTGGAGTACCAACCGTTCTTGCTTGGTTGCCAGTACAATCTGTCTGGTATTTTGTTCCGTGGTGTAATTACTTGTATTACTCGTTGGACGTCATCCTGTGAGAGGGCTTGTTCAAGCTTATCACGGTTCCAAGAGTTATCCTCGAGGAGAAATTCCTCCACGAGGGCCTCATAATTCATGCAGTGTTCAGTGTTAGCTTTCGGGGTCAGACATCCAGACCCCATCCAATTGTCTTTCCAGAACCTGACAGTTTTTCCATCACCGATCTGCCAAATGAGACCTTTAATGAAAAGGTCTTTAAGGCTCATAAGCTTGGCCCCTTGCCACGATGTATTTTGTTTTTTCTGGTAGTTAAATAGTCCCTCAGATTTTAAATATTTTTCCGTGACTATCCGTACCCATATGTTGTCTGGTTCAGCTAGGATTTTCCAGAGGAGTTTCATTTGAAGAGCTTGATTCATCTCTTCCGCTTTAACTATCCCAAGACCGCCGCGAGCCGGCGGTTGACAAATAGAATTCCAGCTAATTAGAGGTTTGTGGTTTCTTTCCTTATTCCAGAAAAAGTTTTTGTTTATTTGATCGAGTTCTTTGAGGGTAGTTTTAGGTAAGAGGAACGATTGCATGAGGAAATTTGGTTGTGCAGAAAGGTTCGCCTTAATTAGGGTTTTCCGGCCTTCTTGGGAAAGGGAGTTAGCTTTCCATTTAGAAAGTTGTGCTTTAGTTTTGAGGGTTAGGGGTTTGAACGTGCTTTTAGTGACTCTACCATTGATAATAGGGCAACCAAGGTACTTGTCCAGAGCGATAGTATTGCTAATTTGGAGAATTTGTTTGATCTGATTACACGTATTGTGGTTAGTGTTTTTAGTCACTTGGAAGGCGGACTTGTGGAAGTTGACTTTTTGGCCAGAGATTTGGCAATAGTCATCAATGATGTTTTTGATGTTGTTACAAGCCTGGTTTTTAGCCTTTGCGAAGATAATAATGTCATCAGCAAATGCTAGGAACGGGATTTTCGTACCGTTTCGTGAAATTTGTATTCCTATTCCACTACTTGGGTTGGTGCTATGCAATTGAAGTTGTCTCGCGAGAACCTCAGTTGCAATAATAAACAGGTATGGGGACAAAGGGTCACCCTGTCTTAGTCCTCTTTTTGGAAAGAATTGGTCATTTGGTCCATTGTTTACAAGGACAGAGAATGACACAGTTTCAACGCATTCTCGGATCCAACCCAAGAATTTGGAATTAAATCCGAACTTGTTCAATACGAACTCCAGGAATTCCCAGCTTACTCGATCGTAAGCTTTTTCCATATCTAGTTTGATTGCGATCCACCCATCCTTCCCTTTTTTGTTTCGGAATGAATGGAAAATCTCATGAGCAATAAGAGTGTTATCATGGATACTCCGCTTCTGCACGAATGCCCCTTGCATAGGGTGGATAAGTTTTTCCAGAACGACTTTTAGTCGGTTAGTAATGATTTTTGAGATCACTTTATAAATTGTGTTACATAGGCTAATAGGCCTATAATGATTCGTGGAGTTGGGGTTGTCGCATTTAGGGAGAAGGGTTATGAAAGTATGGTTGATTTGTTTGAGCAATTTCCCGGAATGGAAAAAGCTCTTCACGGCTTTAATCACGTCGGGACCGACGATATGCCAGTACTTTTTGTAAAAGCAAGTCGGCATTCCATCCGGGCCCGGGGATTTATCCTCCCCAATGTCGAACATGGCCTTCTTTATTTCCGCGTTCGTCACGGGTTTTGTGAGTTCAACATTGTCATTTTCCGTTATTTCCTTCTGGATTGTTTGAGTCATATACCAGAGTTTTCCGTGATTGATCTCTTCAGCAAGGAAACGGTTTTGGAAATCTCGTTTAATTTCTGTTTTTATATTTTCTAGCCCTGTGATCTGCGTACCATCGGTTGTTTGTATTGCTTTTATATTTGTTCTGTTTCTCCTCCCACTAGCAATGCGATGGAAGTATTTGGTATTCTTATCAACAAGTTTAATATGGGTGTTTTTAGCCCTCTGTTTCCAGTATGAGTGGTGGAATTGAATGAGACAGGTTCGTTTTTTGGACAATCAATTTTGTTTTTGGATTAGTTGTAGATTTTTATTTTCTATTATGTCTTTTTGTATGGTGAGAATCTCCTCATCAATTCTTTTGATTTGTTCGAAGATATTCCCGAAGGTGTGTTTGTTCCATTCTTTCGCTTTGGCCTTGAGCAATTGTGTTTTTTTAATGAGGTTGTACATGTGTGAACCTCCTGCGTTATGTCGCCACGCTTGTTTAATAACATTTTGAAAGTCTTTCCTTTCGGTCCACATCATTTCAAATTTGAATGGTTGAGCTTTAAAGAGACCGCTCGTTGTGAGATCGCATGAAATAGGGCAATGGTCTGAAGACGAGAATACTAGCCTTAAACTAATGAGATAATATATTAATATACTTATTCTAGTTCTTTACTTTCATAGTAAGTTTCCACTATTATACTTAAAATAATTATATTATGCTTTCCATGTATGAAAAATAATAATAAATTTCCACTATTTTATTTAAAAAGGTTCTCCATGTCTAGAAACATTATTTTATAAAATATGAGCATGCAAGTATTTATTTTATTTAAATACAAGCATTATAATATTGCTAGTATGTCCTTTTTAACAACTTAGGTCTTTGTATTATAATAGCTTCCCAAAAATAGAGTATACTTAATATTTATATTCCACTAATCATGTATATAAAAATAATGATAATAACCCATTATTTTATTTATAAGAATTCTCATGTCATAAGATTTATTTTATATCATAAATAACATGCATGATATTAATTTATATTAGGAAAGTAATTATTTGGATTTATCTTATCTAACTAACAAGATCTTAGATCTTTTATTTATATTAGGTTGTTATTATAAATCCATTATTATTATTTAGAAGCTATTAGGTTTATAAGAAAAGCAATTAAATTATTTTAATAAAAATCAAATTTAAAGAATTGGACCTTTTCTTTCAACAGCTTCTATGTTCTGTAACACAGGCAAACAGGGGAGAATGCAGAGGAGAGGGGGCGACGCACCACAGCGGCTCGGCGGCGGCGGCTCGTGGACGGAGCGGCGCGGGCTTGGCGGTGCTCGGGTGGGCCGGCGGTGGTTTGGAGGCGACTCAGTGGCGGCCCGGTGGTGATTTGAAGGTGTTTTAATGGAGTTTTGAAGGAAAAATCAACAATTAAAATTGTCTCTCTTAGGCTGAATTTTTTGGTAAAAAGTGTGTAGAAGTACAAGAGAAAGAGAGGAGATGAATGTGTGTCTACTACAATGAACTTCAACCCCTTTAAATAGGCAAATTTGAAGCTCCCATGGATCCTCTACTCCATGAATGAACCAATGGTGGAGAAGAGACTCAATGGGGATAGGTGGGTAGTGTGCTAGTTGCTTGATGACATGGGATGATGGAGTTTTTGGTGAGTCTTTGAAGCAACAATGGAGATTGGGAGGCAATTTGACATGCAATGGTTGTACGTCAGTTCAGTCAGACATAATTCTGATGTTCTCTTGGAAGAAGAAGAAAGGAGTATTTATAATTAAAAGAATTATAATATGAGTAGATAAGTTACAATGGCCTACCGGATTGGAGTGTGTTATTATGGGAGAGGTGCAAGAGGTCTTGGGTTCGAGTCCCGGCTCTTGCCCCTTTTTAGTTGACTTCCCTTTTTTATTTTTTCTAGCCTTGTAAAAGCACTTTATTAAGTAAATCCGAAATTATAATTTATTTTTAATTGAGATTTTTATTTACTACTTTAATAATCCTATACAATGTGTTCTTAATTTTATTTAATAAGAATATTTAAGCTCTCTATATTTTTAAGAGAAAAAAGATTATTTAATTAATGTACTTGTTTAATAAATCTTGAAATATTGCGGATGTTACATTATGAATGAATATTAAATAAAAAATTAACCATTCAATTATTTTCTTTTTGGATCAAATTATTGAAAAATCCTTTTTTAAGGATTTCTTTTAAACTACACTATATTATTTATAAATACTTTCGTATAAAATTCATAAAATAATCTCTATTGAATTTATAAACTCAAAGAAACTATTTGATTTTATCCAATAAGATATTGTTTTAGAATTATTTTTATTCAAAAATATTTTTTGTATAATATGCTCCTAAAATATTCCATTATTTTCACGCAAGGTCCGCGTAAGATTTCTGTCGACTCTAAGCAGTCAGCATTCTCTGACGAATTAAAGCAACTTCTGCGGCGGTTCTCTCGACTAACTCTGGCCCGAGAAGTATCTTATCAGCATTGTCGTCCCAACAGATCGGAGATCGACATTTACGGCCGTACAAGGCCTCGAAGGGAGCCATCTTTATGGTGGAGTGCCAGCTGTTGTTGTAGGTGAATTCCACTAAGCTTAAGCTGACATCCCAACTTGTCGTGCGATCCAACACACAGGCTCGAAGCATGTCCTCAAGAGTCTGAATGGTTCTTTCAGACTGACCATCGGTTTGAGGATGGAATGTTGTGCTGAACTTCAGTTCAGTACCCTTGATCTTATGCAATTCTTTCCAGAAATTTGCCATGTAACGACCGTCTCGGTCGAAAATGATGGTCTTTGGAGTACCATGGAGGCAGACTATTTCCTTGATGAAGACTGTTGCTAGCTTTGGAGCTCCCCACATTTTCTGAATGGCAATGAAGTGAGCGCTCTTGGTGAGTCGATCCACAATAACCCAAATAACGTCTTTCTGCTTTTGAGTACTGGGTAGGTTAGTCACAAAGTTCATTGCGATATCCTCCCACTTCCATTCCGACACGGGGAGTGATTGCAATTTCCCTCTAGGTCTCCATGCTCAATCTTCACCTTTTGGCAAACTAAGCACTTAGAGATGAATTTTGCAACCTCTTGTTTCATGTTTGGCCACCAGAAATTCCTTCGTACATCCTTGTACATCTTACTTGCTCCTGGATGTACGGAATAGGCAGATGCATGGGCTTCTTTCAAGATGATCTTTCGAAGCTCTTCCACTGCTGGCACACAAATACGGTTTTGAAACCAAAGGGATCCGTCATCTTGAATGATGAACCCAGGTGCCTTGCCTTCTTGTACTTCACCATTGATTCTGATCAGCGTAATGTCATCAACTTGCTTCTCTCTAATTTCAGCTAACAAATCGGAATGGATTTCCAAGCTGTTGAACTGTTAACATTGCAACTAAGCCCTCTTGTTGTGTCTTACGACTGAGAGCAACGACCACGACGTTAGCTTTGCCCGGATGGTAAAGCAGCTCGATGTCGTAGTCCTTGAGTAGTTCTAGCCATCTTCTTTGCCTCATGTTCAACTCTTTCTGAGTAAACACGTACTTCAGGCTTTTGTGGTCGGTGAAAATCTGGCATTTTACCCCGTACAAGTAGTGTCGCCAAATCTTTAAGGCAAACACCACTGTTGCTAGCTCGAGGTCGTGCGTCGGATAATTCACTTCGTAGACCTTGAGTTGTCGGGATGCATACGTGATTACTTTCCCATTCTGCATTAATACGCATCCCAGACCTCGTTTGGAGGCATCATTATACACCACCTAACCTTCATGTCCATCTAGCAAAGTCAGTATTGGTGCACTTGTTAGATGCTTCTTGAGCTCTTGGAAACTCTCTTCAGACTTATCATCCCACACAAACTTCTTGTGGGTCTTCCGGATCAGCTTTGTCATTGGTAAAGCGATCTTGGAGAATCCCTAGCCTCGACAAACCTTCGGTAGTACCCTACGAGTCCTAGGAAGCTGCGAATTTCTTTTACATTCCGCGGTTGCTTCCATTTTGAGACTGCTTCAATCTTCTTTGGGTTCACCATTACTCCGTTCTGGTTGATGACGTGACAAGTGATCGCCTCGGATGCGGGTCAAGAGATACAATTTATAACCCGACCCCGTTGTAGCACGTGGTGGGTGTCGAACACTCGGGAAGTCTACTCGATCGATGTGCCTAGATACTAGGAAGCTAGAAAGGAGAGCATAAAACGAAGGAAAACAAAGAAAACAGTCTGGACCGACACAGAGGTCACGTCGGGCCCGAGGTTGGCGACAAGAGGAAGTCGGGACCGACACTGTGTAAGTCGGGCCCGAGGTAGCTGGGTTTGTCGAACTTCAAGGATTAAAAGTAGATCTTGGGCTTTTGGGTTCCTTCTCTAGTAGATTAAGGCTTATCCACCCCAATTCAAGCAATGAGTGATGATCGGACTAGGATCGAGTGCTTTCGCCCTCGTTCCAACCACTTCTACACATCGATCATTGGGGAAATCCCCTTCGAAGCAAGGTCTTGAGATTGACACATGTTCACTTTCGCTACTTTGCCAATCTCAAGCCTTGATTCCCGACTTTCGCAAGGAATTGTAGCTCTATGTAGAGTGGGTTCCTTAGATCAAACACTCAAGGCTATGGAATTGGGGTTTCTAGCCCAAACCTAGCTAGGGTTTTCCCCCATAACCCAAGATCAAGGAGATCTACTCCATGTGGCAAACAAAGAAAGCAAACAAATCAAAAGGGAAAGCAATCAACATCATCAATCTCAAAACAAAGCAAAGTTTCATTTAAAATCAAAAGCAATCCACAAATTCCAATCCAAAAGTTTCCAAATCCACAAGATCAAAACAAAACAAAGCTAATCTATCAACCAAACCTACCAAATCTCCCTCCCTTGGCCGATTCTCTCTCTTCTCCTTCTCCTCTCCTTCCTCCTTGCTCTCCAAGTCTCCTCTTGGCTCCCTTGGAACTCCCCTTTTCTTGTGTGAGAGTGGGGGGGAACCCTTTCTTAGAAGACAAGAGGGCCTTTTATGGATTAGATGAGGGGCAAAAGTGGAAGTCCACAAATTCGTGCCTTGGAGCCCAAGTAGTTCGGTGACCGACTTGGACCGACACGGAGGACCTCGGGCCCGAGTTACTGGGCATGTCGGTCCGAGGTTGAAACTTCAAGTCGGGCCCGAGGTTGGTTGCAACTCGGTCCTGACCTCGTTCCACCTTCTTCTTAGTTGGCTTCTCTTGTTCTTCTTCATGGCTTGCTTCTCTCTTTCCTCCTTTGCTCGGGCCTCGCTCCATGCCTCGACCCTCCTTCAAATCGATCCTTGATTCACGCCAATTTACCTACAAAACACATAAAATGTGCGTAGTTTCCGAATCTCATAGAAATACGGGAACTAAGCTAAAAAGGAACAAAACGCACAAGAAAAGGGGAAAAAGAAACATATTTACAAAGGAAATCACATATGAAAACACCACCAAATAGAGAGACATCAAAATACCCCATACTTAAACTTGCTTGTCCTCAAGCAATAACAATGTAAGCAAGACCGAAACATAATCTTCAAGTAAAGCCTCGTATGAAAACACATTTTAAGCACAAGTGATCAATATTCAAGCAAGATTACATCATCACACATGATTAAGTGTTCCAAGGAATAAAGTCAATGCAACTAAGCCTCACTTTAGGGATATGTGAATGTGTATCACTCATCATGTGTTTGGGTTTAGCAATGAACACTCAAGCTCAAAAATCATGCAAGTAAGGACTTTACTATTGAAGCTAATATCACCAATTCCTCCACCTAGAGATGCCTAATGCAAAGTACACAAAGAATTTCGAACTTGGCTCAATGGAGGTCCTCAAAGAGGTTCCATTCGGCCGGGTTGTAATGGGGCTTTTGGTATTTTTCAAGGTGGGAATTATTTGGTCTTGTGGTGCTTTCAATGGGGATTGAACAACCTAAACTCTCGCCAACTTCACCAAATTCCACAATTACTTTCACACTCACCCAAAAGACTTAACATTTTCCTTTCAACCCAAAATTTCACTTAACATTCCACTTCATCTTTGCTCTTATGCTTTTTGTTGGATTTTTCAACACTTTCTACATTTGGACCGACTTTCTTATGACATCGGGCCCGATGTTGCTTGTAACTCGGTCGGACCCTTTTCTTCACTTAAGCTCTTTGCTTTATTCCACCTTACATTTCCAACATTTTCTTTCTTCCTTTTCTTTCTTTTTTTTTCATTTTTGTACAACAAAGATGCACTACCCACATGATTCATAACACCATTCTTTGCCCTTAAACCCAAGAGAATCTCAACTCTTCAAGTACAATCCAAACCTCTCTTCTAAAGTCCAATCCCATAAGGGTCAAGTCATATAAGGCTAGGAATAATATTTTTGAGGAATTTCAAACAAAGGCTTAGGCTAGAACGGGGCTACAAACAAAGGATTATCTTCATGGTAGGATATGGAACATTTATGTGACTAAAAGAACAAAGTTCAAAATCAATGTGACAATGCTAGGACAATTCTCATGACGGTCTTGGAAAATAGATAAACACCGCAATAGCAAGTTTTACTAAGCATGAATGAGCTAATCACACAAGAAAAATGAGGGATATGCAAATATGAACAAGCATCCCTAAAATGGCCAAAAATCAATCTCACAAGGGTCACTCATACTTAGTTGCATAAGAACTCATCCTAGAACTCACATGTTCAATAAAACAAGCAAGATATCATGATCACATCAAAAGCAACATCATTTTTAGAGGCTAAACTATCCAAAAATATGCAAAGGAATTTACATGCTCACATCATCATTAGCTTACATTTGGCAATCTAAGATGGGAATTTCTAGTCCAAAACCTACAAAACACAAAATCTTTTTGTTGTTTTCAACACAATTTTTCAATTTTTATGGATTTTTTTTTTTGCAAAAATTTCTCTAAAACCAAAAACTAACTCTTCCATTCAAGACCAAATTAATCATTCATGTTTTTTTTCATCAAACCACAAACCAAGAAGCAAACATCCCAAACACAAACTAAAAACACAAACTAAATATCCTCAAAATAATAAACAAACATAAACAAGTGAAATCATGAACACACTTACCCCCACCCCATACTTAAAATTTTGATGTCCCCATCAAACAAGGAAACCAAAACTTAAAAGCAAGAGAGAAGAGTATGAAAAGCTCACAATTTCTTATTCTTCAATGGCATGTATAGGATCAATCGAAGGGGTTGTCACGTCTACGTCCTCTTTGGAGCCTTGGTTGCCGCTCCCTCTCGTACACTTGTTCTTGGTAGAAGTCTTGTGGTGGTGGTTGAAGTTGAGGCTCCGGGCGTGTCCATTGGTCCTCACGGGAAGGGAAGTTCCCGCTCATCCATGTGTTAAAGCTATCTTGGACCCGCCACCTTTGGTCTTCCACCTCCCTAAGCTCCTCTACCTCTCGTCTAGTGTAGCCGAGGGCCCGGTTCATCTCTTGTTGGCTAGCTTGGAAAGAGCTTTGTTGTTGAAGCATTTGTTGTTGTTGTTGGTACATTTGTTGTTGATGTTGGTACATTTGTTGTTGTTGGAGATTCACTTGATGGACCTCTTGGAGAACATTTTCTTGTTGAAGTTGGAGATGAGCCATTTGGTTGGCCAAGAAGGACATGTCCACGGTTTGTTGTTGCTCGGGAAACACCATTCCCGGACCGTACCATTGGGCATAGCCTTCATAACCGCCACCTTGGAATTGCTCTCGCCTTGCACCGCTCCCTTCTCCACGCTCATAATGCCTCGGGACCTCACCACCATGGAATGAACTGGACCGACGTTGAGGGAAGTCGGGCCCGACTTGGTGTGTACCTCGGTCCGCCAGTGTTGGAGCATGGTGCGTGGCTCGGAGGTCGGCCATCAAACCTTGGAAGCGCTCATCTTCTTCATTTTTCTCTTGATCGACTTCCATGTCTTCCCCACGAGGTGCAAACACGAAGTTGTCTTGGTCGGAATCCGGTGTAGATGGAGGGGAGGTAAACCGAATGTGTTGAGATTGTTGTCGCCGCCCCTCTCTTGCACCTTCGGGGTCACCAAATGAGTGTGGCTTGCCGGCCCACACTTGGTACCAATTTTGATACCGAGAAAGGTCATAGAGGTTGTGCACTAACCGGATCGACACACCATCATAGTTTGAGTGAGGGGCCAAGGAAATCATGTAGAGCTTCTCCTTGATGATGTTGGCCTTCTTGAAATACTTCATGTTCATGTACTCCACACCATTCGGAGCCGGAGAATACTTGTCAAGATCAACTCCTAGACGCATGGCGAGCCTTGCTATCATCCCACCGAAGTAGATCCAAGAGGAGCTTTGGAAGTCTCGCACCATCTTGACCCACTCCCATGCAAGGTTCATGGGCTTCTCGGTGTTGAAGAGCATCTCATGGAGCAACATGATCTCCTCCTTCATCGGCTTGCTCAACTCATGACGAGCATAGATTGCACACCCCAAAACTCGCACCATGACCCGAAAAAGAGGGCTAGCAATCTCGTTTGTGGAGGCGCCCTTTCTCATCTCACTCTTCCCGGTCACATGACGCCACACTTGGTTCACCTTCTCATTGTTGACGCCGGCCTCTTCTCTTGGGCATGGAAACCCGAAGTAGGTAGCCAAATCCCTAAGAGTGAGATTGTGGTCCTCGTTGCCCAATCGGAAAGTGAGCGCCCCTTCCTCATCCTCCACATTATCATAAGTGCATTCGAATGTGGCCATGAATTCCGAGGTGAGGGCGGGGTAGTGAGTGTTGTCCCACCTTAGCATCCCATTAAGACCGATGTGGGAGTAGCATCTTGGAAGGGCTTGATCCATGTCCATCTTCCTCACGGCTTCCCAATCAAGCCACCTCGTGTGGTGCTCAAGCGCCATATATCTTTCATAATTCTCCACTTGCTCATCATCCTCCAAATAGACATCATCCAACTTCGGCTCTTTCCTCATCTTCTTGGACTTCTTCCTTGGCCTTTCCACATGAGAGGATGAAGCTCTTGTCTCCATGGTACCTACACACATCCAACCAAACAAAAGGATCCAAGATAAACTCCATACAACTCAACAAAAGCACTCATCAACACACAACAACATTTCAACACAAAGGGGACCCCATACTTAGTCTCTAAACTCACATGCATCTCAATCCAACATAAATCATCATGGATATCTTCTAACAATGGCTAAGCAAATGATCATACTACATCATGATTAGGCTATAGCCAACAATGAAACACATGAATCCACATGATATCACAAGAAGAGGGCAAAAACAACATGGATCGACTTCCAACCTATGTCGGGCCCGACTTGGTGTGTACCTCGGTCCGACATGTTGGACCGACTTTCTCACCTCGGGCCCGACTCTCCTGGGCACTTCGATCTCGACCTAATTCATGCTTCGACTTCTAGCCTTAAATCAACCCAAATCACTCTATCATGCACTTAAATTTCAAATTCAACCATCAAACATCCCTAATCGAAGTTCTAAATGGATCTAAGCATGCATAAACAACTTTAAAGCTCAATTTCACAAATCATGCAAATCCACCATTGATGCTCAAGCTCAAGCTCTAAATCAAACATGGCACTACTCAATCTACGCAATGAAAGCACAAAATTTTCAAAGAAATAAGTAGAGATCGAGTAACACATACCGGATTTGAAGAGTATTGAACTTTTAAACAAATAAGCAACTTAGAACTCAAATTTTCTCAATCTAGATCGAGATGGGGGATGAAGGACTATATTGAACTCGAGATTTCTACTTGGAATCGGGTTAGGGAGGCCTTTTTGTGATTGGATCGAGATGAAGAAAGGAAGTGTGTGGATCGAGTATGGTGAGGGTAGGGGCGGCCGACTTTGAGAGTTCTTGAGGGAGAGGGGTTGTATTTTGGGAATGGTGGTTGATATGAAGATGATAGGTAGGTGGGGGATAGTATTTAATGGGGGAAAAGGACAAATTAGGTCAAGGGCAAAATTGGCATTCCAACTAGTCAAATCGAGTTGGACCGACTTCATGGACCGACGTCCCTATGTCGGGCCCGACTTACCTGGGCTCGATGTGGGAGTATTCGGGTCACCAATTTTACTCCATCCTCTTGCAACTTCTTTCCCATATTTCCATTTAAATATTTCACCTCAAATCCTACACAACTTTGAAGAATGCACGACACCATAAATCCACAAAACACTAGATAGAGATTGGTTAGGGAAAAGCTTGGCTAAACTAAGAAAAATCAAACTAAAATTATGAAAAGAAAGCTACTAGCTCGGGTTGCCTCCCGAGAAGCGCTTGTTTAGAGTCACTAGCTTGACTTCCTAACCTCAACCTCATGGCGGGTGAAACACAGTGAATTGCTCGCCATTGTTATGCCCATTGCCTTCATACCCATAAAACCACCAACGATGGTCTACATAGGCATGGCTCTCCGATCTCGGGCCTATCTCATCATACTCCTCCAACGGATGAGATTTCTTCTCCTTACTTGCTCCATCATGTTCCTCTTTTCCTACACCAAAATTATCCAAAGAATTCCTAGGAGATTCTACCAATTCATCTTTCAAGTCACTAAGGCAAATGTAGGAGTCTCCTAAGTCATCTTTCAAATCACTTAAACAAATGTAGGAATCAAAAGTTTGGGAAGAATTGTGGTCATCACCAACATCAAAAGGATATAAGTAAGGATACTCTTCATTTCTTCTTGGGCTACCATTGATCCTTGACTCATCTTGATCCTCAATTTGCTCCAACAACTCCCTTGCTTGTATTTGTTTATTGAACCCTTCATCACTTCTCAACACAACGACCTCCCTAGCAACTTCCACTTCTTCTCCTTTTCTCTTAGCACTCTCTTCAAGTTTAAGGATGGCCAAGGCGTCCGGCTCATTCAAGGCCTTGTTGAAGTGAAAATCGACCTTTTCTTCACCAATCTCAAAGGAAACCTTGCCGTTTTTGACATCAAACCTTGCCCCCGCCGTAGCTAAGAATGGTCTTCCTAAGATTATTGGGACCAAGGGGTCCTCATGCATGTCCAAGATCACGAAATCATCGGGAACAAAGTACTTTCCAACTCGCACCGGCACGTCATCCAATATTCCCTTAGCCTTGATGATGGAACCGTCGGCCATAGTTAGGGACATATCGGCCGGCTCCATTTCACCCAAATTTGCTCTTCTCCAAATGCTAGCGGGCATCACTGAAACACTTGCCCCAAGGTCACATAAGGCTTGGAAATTTTGAGACCCCACACCAATGGTTATAGCAAAACGACCGGGATCTCCTAGCTTTTGCGGTAACTCCAAGGTCTTGACCTCATCTTGCATTTCAACTATGGACCTCTTCTTGCTCAAAATCTCCTTTAAAAACTTGACATAAGATGGCATCTCACTCAATGCATCGGTGAACGGGATAGAGATGTTCAAGCCTTGCAAGAGTTTGAGAAACCTCTTGAACTTGTTCTCAACAACATCTTTCGGCTTCTTTGAGGGATATGGAAGAATCGTTGCACCTTGAATCTTGCTTGGACCAACTTCCTTGGACTTCCCTACTTCACTTGCAACATTTTCTGGTTGGACCGACTTGGGTACCATGTCGGGCCCGATGTTGTGAGTCTCGGTCCTGGACAGAGGAGTTGGATCGAGGTCTGTGTACGTCGGTCCCGAGTTGCTCTCGACCTCGGTCCCTGGTGAAGGAGTCGATCTTCTTGCTGGGTCGACTTCGGGGAATGTCGGACCCGACTTGCTGGGTAAGTTGGTCCGACTCTCTTCATTCTTCTTAGGCACGTGTGGCTCGGGTAGGTTTCGGCCACTTCTCAATCCAATTGCCCGGACTTCATTTTGATTGTTTTGAGCTCGAGGATTCTCCTCGGGTCGGCCCGGAAGTCTCCCATTCTCTCTCGGGGCTTGAGTCGCAATTTGGGCAAATTGATTGTCGACTTGCCTCCTCCATGCACCAAACTCATTGAATTGGGTCCTCATCTCCTTGAACCCATCTCTCATCTCTTGAGCAAATGTTTGTAACTCATGGAATCCCGGTGGTCTATATGGTGGTGGTGGCGCCCTTGGCTCGTTTTGGTTGAAGTTGTTGTTGTAGCCTTGAGCTTGACCGTTGTTCCACCGGCCATTGCCACCATTGTTGAAATTGCCTCTTCCCCCGAAATTTCCTCGGACATAGTTTGCCTCCTCAATTCGCTCGGCCAAGCGTACTTGGCTCTCATTCGGACAAACTTGTGTAGCATGTGCAAAGGATCCACACTCCTCACAAGCTCTAGCATTTTGCTTGTAGTAGTGGACTTGCCTCTTAAGCTTGCTCACTTCACCTTCAAGGAATTGGAGCTTCACATCCCTATCAATGTCTTCTCCCTTTGGATCATATAACTTCCTTGCACCTTCACCTTGAATTTTCACCTCCTTGCTAGCTTGACTCACCCCATACATGGCCTCATAATCGGATAGCTTGTCAAGTAGCTCCCAAGCTTGGTCCGGTGTCAAGTCTATGAACCCACAATCGATGTGGAGATTGAGCTTGTCCTTTGTTACCGGATTGATGCCTTGGAAAAAGATGTCTTGAAGTACATATGGTTGTTGGCCATGAGTAGGACATTGGCGCAACATCTCCTTGAAACGGTCCCATGCTTCGAAGAGGGGCTCATTCGGACCTTGTTGAAAGCTTGCAATCTTCCTTCTTAACTCGGTTGTCTTTGAGGGCGGGAAGAACTTCATCAAGAAAGCATCATAGAGTGTCTTCCAAGTTGTGATTGACCTAGGAGCTTGGCTCTCGAGCCAATGTGTGGCCTTGCCCCCAAGTGACCATTTGAACGCCTTTAGAAGCACATACTCCAATGTCTCCTCGTCGGTGGAGATCGTCTCACACATATCCACAAATCGTTTAACATGCTCTATGGGACACTCATGTGGACGGCCCTCGAATTGATCACGCTTGATGAGGGAGATGAATTGCGTCTTGATCTCAAAATTCTTGGCAACCTCGGGAAGCACAATAGCCGGCTCGGGTACCCTCAACTCCGGATGCATGTATTGGCGTGCATTCCGGGGTAGGGCGTTGAGTTGAGCCTCGGCTCTCATCCGTTGCTCCCGTTCTCTTCTTGCCACCTCCTCTTGATTGTCCCTCTCAAGTTGCAATCTAGCCATTTCGGCCCTAAGTTGAGCCAACTCTTCATCAACATGGAGAGCTTGATTCTCCATCCTTTTCCTTCGTCGGGCTTCTTTGAGAATACTTTCCGGATCACTCACAAACTCAAGCTCAAGTGTTCCTCGGGAGGAACGAGCTAGCATACACCTATGAAACAAAAACACAAACCAAAACAAATCAAAAACAAACAAAGGGTTTGGGCTATTCTCTCACCCAAATCACTACCAAAACACAAGAAACTCACCAAATTGGCACTCAATGCACTTAGACTTCCCCGGCAACGGCGCCATTCTTTTGATCGCCTCGGATGCGAGGGTCAAGAGATACAATTTATAACCCGACCCCGTTGTAGCACGTGGTGGGTGTCGAACACTCGGGAAGTCTACTCGATCGATGTGCCTAGATACTAGGAAGCTAGAAAGGAGAGCATAAAACGAAGGAAAACAAAGAAAACAGTCTGGACCGACACAGAGGTCACGTCGGGCCCGAGGTTGGCGACAAGAGGAAGTCGGGACCGACACTGTGTAAGTCGGGCCCGAGGTAGCTGGGTTTGTCGAACTTCAAGGATTAAAAGTAGATCTTGGGCTTTTGGGTTCCTTCTCTAGTAGATTAAGGCTTATCCACCCCAATTCAAGCAATGAGTGATGATCGGACTAGGATCGAGTGCTTTCGCCCTCGTTCCAACCACTTCTACACATCGATCATTGGGGAAATCCCCTTCGAAGCAAGGTCTTGAGATTGACACATGTTCACTTTCGCTACTTTGCCAATCTCAAGCCTTGATTCCCGACTTTCGCAAGGAATTGTAGCTCTATGTAGAGTGGGTTCCTTAGATCAAACACTCAAGGCTATGGAATTGGGGTTTCTAGCCCAAACCTAGCTAGGGTTTTCCCCCATAACCCAAAATCAAGGAGATCTACTCCATGTGGCAAACAAAGAAAGCAAACAAATCAAAAGGGAAAGCAATCAACATCATCAATCTCAAAACAAAGCAAAGTTTCATTTAAAATCAAAAGCAATCCACAAATTCCTATCCAAAAGTTTCCAAATCCACAAGATCAAAACAAAACAAAGCTAATCTATCAACCAAACCTACCAAATCTCCCTCCCTTGGCCGATTCTCTCTCTTCTCCTTCTCCTCTCCTTCCTCCTTGCTCTCCAAGTCTCCTCTTGGCTCCCTTGGAACTCCCCTTTTCTTGTGTGAGAGTGGGGGGGGGGGAACCCTTTCTTAGAAGACAAGAGGGCTTTTTATGGATTAGATGAGGGGCAAAAGTGGAAGTCCACAAATTCGTGCCTTGGAGCCCAAGTAGTTCGGTGACCGACTTGGACCGACACGGAGGACCTCGGGCCCGAGTTACTGGGCATGTCGGTCCGAGGTTGAAACTTCAAGTCGGGCCCGAGGTTGGTTGCAACTCGGTCCTGACCTCGTTCCACCTTCTTCTTAGTTGGCTTCTCTTGTTCTTCTTCATGGCTTGCTTCTCTCTTTCCTCCTTTGCTCGGGCCTCGCTCCATGCCTCGACCCTCCTTCAAATCGATCCTTGATTCACGTCAATTTACCTACAAAACACATAAAATGTGCGTAGTTTCCGAATCTCATAGAAATACGGGAACTAAGCTAAAAAGGAACAAAACGCACAAGAAAAGGGGAAAAAGAAACATATTTACAAAGGAAATCACATATGAAAACACCACCAAATAGAGAGACATCAACAAGGAATATCATGAAATCTAACTACCTTCTAAAAGAACAAATTAGCAACATGACTAGCATAATCAGTATTGTGACAAGGAATAAAATGAACCATTTTATAGAACCTATCCATAACAACAAAAAATGGAATCTAGACCTTGCCTAGTCCTAGATAAGCCCACAATAAAATCCATTGAAATATATTTCCATTGAGCAGTATGAATAGGTAAAGGTTGATATAAACCATGTGGATTTGATTTGGATTTAGCCCTAGCACAAGTAACACAACTCTTGATAAATCTTAGCACATAGTTAGACATCTTAGGCCAAAAGTAATGTTTTTTTAATCCATCTAGAGTTTTCTCTAATCCACCATGTCCAATTAACTCATACAATTCCAAGGTTAATAATATCCTAATTGATTATTGAGGTATACATAATTTTCCCATTTCAAAAAGATAACCACTCTAAACACAATAATTATCAAATTCACCTTTTTCTAGGCAAGTAGCATAAATGTCCTTAAAGAAGTCATCACAAACATATAACTCATTAATCATAAAAACTCTTAGAATATGAGCATTGCATTGGTTAAGACATATATGCATGATAGTGCGTCAGCTACCACATTCTCCTTTCCCTTCTCCTGTTGAACGAAATAGGGAAATGTCTCCATAAAGTCAACCCACTTAGCATGACGTCGGTTGAGTCTAGATTGGCCTTTCAAAATACTTCAAGGCTTCATGATCCGAGTGAATGCCAAACTCCTTAGGCCATAAGTAGTGCTGCCATGTTTTCAATGCTTGAATAAGTACAAAAAACTCCTTGTCGTGTGTGGGGTAGTTCAACACGACCCCACTTAGCTTCTCACTTAAGTAGGCAATGGGCATCCAATCTTGTAATAACACACCCCCAATGCTTATACCCAATGCATCACACTCTCTACTTCAAAAGTTTTGGAAAAATTTGAGAGTTGAAGTAGAGTTGTGTTGCAAAGGCACTCCTTAAGCTTCTCAAAAGCCACTTGATGATGAGTGTTCCACTTGAATTCCACCTGAATTTGACTCCCCTTCCATCTCATTTAGTTGACGATGCGTTCCGAGGTTGCTCGGTTCGCACGGGTGCCCGATCTAGGCTCGGAAGAGCCTCAGATCTTCTCCAACGGACGAAACCGGGATAAGTACGAACCACATGGTGGCTTGTGAGAGAGTAACAAGAAATGATTGGATTTGAGTCTGATCCTAAGGCCGAAAAGGGGGCTCGGCCGAGAGGGGGCGATTAAGGATAGAGGGTTTGATGCCTAGGCCTTGGAGAGAGTTTGACTCAATCTCAAAAGGCAATCAATACTAAGCATCAATAAAATTACAAGATAATGGTTTAAATTGCAAATGCAACTAAAACCTAGCGGGCTAGCCCATTGATGCATTCCGTCTTTCGGGAGGATCGCACGGGTGCCCGATCTAGGCTCGGAAGGGCCTCAGATCTTCTCCAACGAATCATAACCGGGATAAGCGCGAACCACAGGGTGGCTCGTGAGTGAAGTAACCAAGAAAGGATCGGATTGAGTCCGAATCCTAGGGCCGGCAAGGGGGCTCGGCCGAGAAAGGGCGTTTAGAGTTTAGAGGGTTTTGACGCCTAGGCCTAGAGGAGAGAAACTCAATCACCATAGGCAAACCAATACTAAGCGTAAATAATAAGGAGTCTCGAGCGCCCCTTATATAGAGGAGGCAACTCAAAACCCTAGAGTACATGCAAGGGGTCGGATTGGGCCAAGAATGCAATCAAGGCCCACATCCTAAAAGTCCAAATATCCAAAATAACAATTACTAATAATATAAAGGTGCAACAAGGAATATCTATAAATAGAAACTAGCTATAAATAGGAAATATAATAAATATAAATATAATAACGAGCTAGGTCGGAATCCAAGGTGGACGCCAAGGTCTCGGTAGACTCGAGCTCGTTGTGATCGATCTAGGTCTAGAACCGGATCGCATCACCCATGTATGCATACATGTGCACACACCTAGCCCAAAACCTAATAAAACAAACATACTAAATATAGAAAGGTCCAACAATAACAATGTCTATAAATAATAATAATAATAATAATAATAATAATAATAATAAATATAATAATAACGAGCTGGGTCGGAATCCAAGGCGGATGCCAAGGTCTCGGTAGACTCGGGCTCGTCATAATCAATCGAGGTCTAGGACCGGATTACATCATCCTCCCTCCCTTAGATTCAAAGCGTCCTCACTTCGAGCTCGGGTGGTTTGGGGAGAGACTGAGATCACTAGGCAGCACAAAGACATCGTCGGGCTCGGTGTCGTCATTCGGAACTTCTATAATGGGCAAAACGAACTCGGGTTTCGAAGATGGAAAAAGGTCAAGGGTGTGATGATGATAGGTGGTGGTTCGCTTGACCCGGAAATCAAAGGCATCGAACAAGCTAGCGGCAGCAGTGGCGTTGGCGGCGATGGAGGCGACGACGAACACGGCTCATCCCAAACGAGGTCGCTATCCCAAAACTGTGGGTTGTGCGCCTGTTCCGCGATCACGGAATGGGGTTTCGCGGGCGCGGAATGTGGTTATGTGGGCCCGAACAGGGGTTCCGTGGGCACGAACTGGGTTTGGACGCTTCTTTGAGCGGGGCTGCAACGACGACGATCGTGGCTCGAACCATGGCTATCTCCTCACGTAGGGCTTCAATCTCACGAGCCATGGGTGTTGGTGGTGGGGCAACTGGCATCACCAAGGGCTCGGATTCTGAGTAGGTCTCCTTTGCCCTAGGTGTCGGTGTTGATGGGTTCGGCCTAGATGGGCGTCGATACTCGTAAAACTCGTCATCGTTATAGGAACAACGACGACAAGTTAGTGGCAGAGAGAAATCATGTCGGTCATGTGGAAGTCTCGACGGTGGAATCCAGCCGGGGTGGCCCTTCGGGATGTGCCTATATGGATGATGATATTGAGGACGGGACGGTGGAGGAATCCATATGGTACTCAAGCAAATGTCGCTATCGTCGGATTCATCTTGTATAAACGAAGAATGAAACATGGCTCTGTTTTTTTAAATGCCCGACTCTTTTTTTAAATGCTCGACTTTTTTTCTATATTTTTTTAAATAGACGATCTCCACATATAACAAGATAATATACGCATAAAGTGGATGGCAAATTAACAAAGATATAAAAAAAGAGATCTTTGTAATTGGATAGGATCAAAGCTAATCAAATCTTCCTATAATAAACAACCGAATGTGATTGTGTGTAACAAAAATTGATATCATCCAATAACTAGTCTAGGCTAGTCGAATTATTTTTTTAATGTTTTTCGGTAAAAAATGCGGACTTGCTAGGTTGCTCGAGGGGACGCAGCCAAGAAGCCGAGGCGGTTGGTGCCAGGATGCCGGATCAGCGGGCGCAGAATGGATGTCGTGGGCGCGAAAAGGGGTTCTGTGGTCGCGGTTCACACTAGAAGCCGGATCCGCGGGTGCGGAAAGGAGGTCGCGGGCACGGAATGGGGTTCCGCGATCGCGGTTCACGTGCAAGAAGCCACCGACGAAAACAGTTGCGACATTGGTGTTGATGATGGCGGTGTCAAAGAAGGACGCCTTCGTCGAGCAACCTGGCTCTAATACCAGTTGATGCGTTCTGAGGTTGCTCGGTTCGCACGAGTGCTCTATCTAAGCTCGGAAGGGCCTCATATCTTCTACAATGGGAAGGAACGAGGATAAGCACGAACCATAGGGCGGCTCGTGAGGGAGTAACAAGAAAGAATCGGATTGAGTCCAATCCTAGGGCCGACAAGGGGGCTCGGGCGAGAGGGGGCGATTAAGGATAGAGGGTTTGACACCTAGGCCTTAGGGAGAGTTCGACTCAATCTCAAAAGGTAATGAAAATATTACAAGAGAATGGTTTAAATAGGAAATGCAACTAAAACCTAGCGGGCTAGCCCATGTAAGCATACATGTGCACACACCCTAAGCCCAAAACCTAATAAAAGAAACATACTAAATATAGAAAGGTCCAACAATAATAATGTCTATAAATAATAATAATAACGAGCTAGGTCGGAATCCAAGGCAGACGCCAAGGTCTCTGTAGACTCGGGCTCGTCATGATCGATCAAGGTCTAGGACCGGATCGCATCAGTTGATATTATCATGAAATATCAAACAAAGGGTTCGATGGAGCTGTTATAGAACGAGACCAAAGTTAGTTCTTTCAAGCTTTCTCACGGGGCTCGACAAGGGGATCCCTTCTTGTCATATCTATTAGTCATGTGCATGGAGCGATTTCCACATATTATCAATGATGCGCTAGCTAGTGGTCATTGGGATCCGTTCTTGATCGAGGGTATTGTCTTATCTGACTTGTTCTTGCGGACGACCTTGTCCTTTTTGCAGAAGCCACACTTAAGCAAGTTAGTGTTTTGAGAGATTGTTTGGATCTATTTTGTGCTATATACGATGAAAAAGTGAAGTTTAATAAAAAATCAACAATTTTTTTCCAAGAAAGTTAGTGGAACAAATTGTTGAGCTATTTGTTCTAGTTCGGAGGTGTAGATTTCGGAGGATTTGGGTGACAATTTAGGTGTGCCAACAATTTGTGGTAGACTTAATACATAGAGTTATAATTTTTTGCTTGATCGAGTCTCGTTAAAGCTTTAGGGTTAGCAAGCTCATAGTCTCTATATGGTCGAAAGGACTACCCTTTTCAATTCAGTTTTAACGAGTCTTCTGTTACATGTGATGCAAGCAACTCTAATTTCGAGGTCTATATGTGATTTGATTGATATGGTGATTTGCAACTTCATTTGGGGGTCAACTTTGATAACAAGAGGAGGCATTTGCTTGCTAGGCACACGATTTCTAAGCCTAAGTTGGAAGGTAGCATTGGTTTTCAGTCTATAAGACAAGTTAACTCTGCCATTCTTGCGAAATTAGGTTGGCGTGTATTTAAGAATTATTTTATATGCATTGTATGGACAAGAAAAGCCGATCCATACGAACAAAGGGATTTTTTATAAACCTCTTCTAGTGTTTATTCTTTCAACTATAAGTTCTAGATGTGTATTTGTTCTTTGATTTGAATTGAACTTCAAATTGCAAGTTAATGCGGTTTCAATCAGATCTGGAATCCTAATTATGTGAAGTGATTCAAGGAATTTTGTCTTAGTTTAGAAAATGGGCAGGGAATGTTTGACTTAACGAAATTTCACTATCTCACATTGGATGTTGGTAGAATAAGGCATATGGAGATGTTGTATAAAACAGAGTTCATTGGGATTTAACAAATAACTAAATCCGTGTACAACTTTACAAGTCAACGGGCCAAACGTAATCCGGCTCATAAAAATATGTACCCATAAATATGGGTACGAGCTGGATTATGCGCCATGATTTTTTATTTTATTTATGGATCATCAGGTCGACCCGTGTCCATAAATTCAGATATGATTCAGATTGAGGTGACTAGTTGGACAACCTTATAGTTAATTATTTCGGATATTTTGCCTGGTAACCCTAACATTTTACTTTATTCACAAGGTTCCCTAAACTTAAACATCATTCGCATGATAACCCTAAGATTTGTATGATATTCGCCCCGTACCCAGTTCTGCCCTATACCCAGTTCTGTTAAAACTAACCATGATCTCCATTAACTCTTCATTTTAGTATTTTTCTAATTAAGAAAAAGGGTTTCAAATAGAGAAACTATACCCAGTTCTGTTAAAACTAACCATGATCTCCATTAACTCTTCATTTCAGTGTTTTTCTAATTAAGAAAAAGGGGTTCAGATAGAGAAACTATACCCAGTTCTGTTAAAACTAACCATGATCTCCATTAACTCTTCATTTTAGTATTTTTCTAATTAAGAAAAAGGGTTTCAGATAGAGAAAGTGGAAACGAAGGGAGTGATAACTTCAACGCCGCCCTCATGGAAGCATTGGTCTTGAAATAATATGTTGCTCGCTGGAATTTGGGCTAGCTCAGTGGGATAGAACCGACCAGAACAATACTCGCTTGTGATGTACTATTCTTATTGGTGGTGGGCTAGTGCGAGACGTATCGTTAAATTAATAACTCAAAAGATGAGAAAGGAAAAATATTTCTTATTGTTGGTTTTTTTGAAATAATAAATCTTCCATTTTATTTATGTTAAAACAAATAGCACATAGCAATCTCGTATCTCATTAATTTTTAAGCATCAATTCCATTTTATTAATTTTGGGAATAAATATTCAATAAAATATCATCTATTTTGAGAATATGTTCATAATTACTTATTATAAGTGTTTAATTAAAAAAAATATGAAATAATCATTAGACAAAAATAAAAATTAATTACATAAAGATAAAAATTATTAAACTTAAAACCTTGTACATTTCTCTCGTACCCTTCCCAGTGGGCTACTGACCACTTTTTTATCGGCCTTTTTTTGTTGATGAGAATAATTTAAAGAGGAATTAGTAGTAAATATACCAAAAAAAAGTCAATATTGCGAAAAAGGTATACCTTTTTTCAAAATTGCAACTTTACCAAAATTAATTAAGTGGGTACCCATTTTTATTGCAAAAATACCCACTCATCCCCCAAATGCAATTTTTTTTAAATTAAAGAAAAAGTTAAATTAAATATTTATGTTTAATTTTGTTTAATACGAAAATTAACTTTAATCATACTTATTGAATTGAATTCCCGTAGATAGTGAACCCTAGATTTACCACCCCCATCAACATTCGTCTCTCTCACTACCATATCCACCGCTCGCTCCGCCGGCACTGATTCCCTCCTCGTCGCTCTCTCCATCGCCGACCGCCATAACGACCCCATCTTCATCTATCGCGACCCCGAAATCTTCTCCGTCCTCCGTTCTAGCAGTCTCCCTTCTTCCACCTCCTCTTGCTTCTCCCGCCATGAGCTCCTCCACGAAGCCTCGGATCCCTTTCGCTCTGCCCGTGCCGCTGCTCCTCTCTCCGGCATCAATGCCTCTCTCGTCTCCACCGTCGTCCCCGCCTCCGATGGATTTGTATCCGCGTTCACAGCATTCGACGACGATCACGGACCCTCTGGATGGCCCACGGCGGCAAGATCTCTACCTACGACTACTTGCTGGTGCCGAGTATCGCCGAAGATTGTGGCCATCGGATAAGAAAACGCTGCCGGAGTCCACTTCTACGACACTTGTGTTGGCTCCCTTGTTGGATCTACTTACTGGGCGGACTCTTCCGATCCGCGGATCTACAAATCGACAATCACCGCTTTCGCCGGCTCGCCAGGACCGGTGATTTTCGCCTCGTTCGATTCCCGACACGGAGAGAACACGGTGCTTTTGACCAATAAATTGACTCTCAAAATCGTCACCGAGATCGGTCGGCAGTCCGGATACTCTTCCAAATACGCCGCCACCGAAAAGCTCAAGTGGACATACCGTCCACGAATGTTATTTCCGGCGACAGGATAAAGCATACATAATGACAGGATGTACTATATAGAAAGACAGGATAGAATTTTCATATTTTTTTTAAAACTCATAAATCAAAAAAAGAATTTTTATTTATTTTAAAAAAGATTTATTAATGTTCATTTTATAGCAAAGATGCCCACGTGGGTATTCAAATGCTATTTAAGTATAACATGGTCATTTTTGCAATAAACACTTTTAGTTGGTGTATTTCTGCAAAATCGCCTAATTTAAAATCCCACCAGGGATGCCAGCGGTAAACAAGCAATACTACCTCCTCTTAAAAAAAAAACAAGCAAATACTACCTATGCGAATTTCTTTATTTTTTAAACAAAAAAAAGCCCTAATACCTCTTTACCCAATTCCATCTTCGTCTCTCTCTTCTCTGGATCTCTCCCTCACCGCTAAACGCCTCTTCACTCTCCACCAGACGCCGGCGACCGCCTCTCCACGCAGACGCCGGCGACCGCTTCTCCACCAGACGCTAGGCGCCGATACCGGCGACCATCAGACGCTAGACGCAGCAGCTCACCTCTGCAAGTACACTTTCTTAATTTTGTGCGAGAATTTGTGTGTGCAATGCGTGAATCTGTGTGTGCAGTCACTGCAGTGTGCAATGTTAGTGTTACTTTGCTAATTTAGCGTTGTCTTTTCTTAAATTTTAATGTTTTGCTATTTAATTTTGAATGCAGGTGGCTTTTTCTTCTTCAAATTTACAAAGTAGTACTATGGGTAGTACTACTTCAGATGATGATAATAAGAATCCTCCTATTTGGAAATATGCTGTAAAAGGTGAGAAAGTAAAGGATGGAGGTGTTAATTGATTAATTGTACGTGGAAGTGCAAATGTTAGTGTTACCTTTATGAAGTGCTTTGTTTACGGATTGTAGAAGTAACTACTATATGTTGGATTTGTTTATATTCTTGTTTTGAACTTTACTTTGTTGTTGGTTTGTAAGACTTGTGAAATTCTGTTGTTTGCTTTTAATTTTTAGGATTGTTTATTTCTTGTATTATGATATAATTAACTTTATATTCTTCCATCCATGATTTTGTGATATTTATATTCTTCATCTTTAGATCCTCAAAAAATATAATTTATGTTCACGTTTCCCTGTGTTTCGCGTTCAATAAAATTTGGAAATAGCGTTTGTGTCCGTGTCCGTGTCCGGGTAACATAGCTTTAACTTCTTGTTCAATACATTAGCAGTTGATTCTATTTGCTATTACGTAGTGTAGTCCTTGCACTTGCCTATCTTGCATTGGATCCTCATTTACTTTTTCCGTGAACACTTGGTGGAATTATTGGCCTTTTCTTGTCCCAAGATTATGGAAATTAATTCCTTTCCTTTAGGCTGGTATTTTCATTCACCCAGTTGAACGCATCTCTAGTTGTCTGCCTTCTGTTATGTTTGGATCTGCTTCCACTTCTTCTTAATTTTCTAACAACTAAATGCATTGGCCTCGCGGTGGCTTGCTTTTTGCTATGTTATTTATCTTCCGCCCTTATGGGTGCTTTTCTTGTTCTATTCAGGCATCATTTACTAAATCTTACCTTTATGTGCTCAGTTGGAGCTGAAACGTATGACGTACGTAACCATTTATTCAGGCATCATTTCTTAAATGTTACCTTTATGTTCTCATTTGGAGCTGAAACATATGATGTAAACTATCTTTCCTTTAACAAGCTTTTACTTTCTGAAACTGTACATGGCAATGTGTAGTTTTAATCCTTAAAAGAGTACATAAATGGGCACTTTTTAAATATGGTATCAAAAATTTGACGTGTGGGCACTTAATATATAGTGTAATATGGCCTGAAATCCTAACCTTTTGGACCTGAGAACTGCCGCTTTAGGATCAAGCATTTTTCACCCTTGACTCAACTCAAAACTACTTAACCCATGGAAAAATTAACTCGGATAACTTTATTTGAAACTACTCAAATCCCGAAATGATGGCAATCTCATATTGCAATAAAATCTAGATTGGTGATCATACCCGGAAGTTTTAATTTAGAATTGAACACCTTTCATATTGTAACCCAAAACTACTCAAATCTCATATTGCAATAAAACCTTTCATATTGTAACCCAAAACTGTTAATGCCACTTGATGTGAACCCAAATTGTCTGGTCTAATTGATGGTCTACTTGATAGACATTAAGGCTCAAAGCTAGAGGTTGATTTCATGTGTGTGGTGTCTGTCTCTCACAATGGAACTAACCCAATTCTTTCAGTTCTCTATTAAGTTTTATTTTTTATTTTTTATGTTGAAGCAGAAAAAGAGATCCAGAGGTTTCGTCTTTTGCTTTCCTTACATTACTAACAGAATATGCACAATCAAGACCGGCATAGCTTCTTGTACTACTTTCATTTTACTGCCAGATTGCTGATTAGTTGGGAGTGCTTTGTGGAAGTATGTGGGCCCAGATTTTTATGCAGTCAGATAACAATGGAACTAGGATTGAAATTTGTGTTAAGAATTCAGGAAGATTGTTCCTAGAGTTGCGGCAGTTTTTCAAAACAGCAGCACTTGTCATTGAACTGTGTTATTACGTCATTGTATTCGTGCTATGTAACTGAAATTTATGTTTACTTCTCTTCAATGACTTAGTTATGTAATACTTTTTCTTGATCGTTTTAGGTTTTCATCCTACCCTGATTTTTTTTTATTTCTTCTTGTAGCTGTTGCCTTCCTCCTGAACTGATGAGGCTCAGTTCTTAGTCTATTGCTCAGATCCACTGGTGGCCAGAACTTGCGTCTGATGTGATCACTGAATTCACAAGCCATAAATGCTAGAAGAATTAGGGTTAAGAGATGAAGGAGAAAGATCAAATGCCTACTAAAATTATTGATAAAGGCTGGATACTAAAACGCAAACGTAAAAATCATTCTTTTGGATCTGATGCATCCGGTACTAAGGAAGATTCTTGTGCAGAAGAATATTCAGATCTCCATTCTTCTGCTAAAAGGAGGCAGAAGACAGCAACATCTGACCAGTCGTCATTGAAAAAGAAAGGAAATGACGGAGTAAGTGTGCTGATATTTCTTGGCTATGCTGATACAACGTTGTCATTGTGTCTTCTTGATTCAGGATGTTTGAACTTTAGTATTTATCTTACATTATGGTTCCAAATCTACATATTTCATGATGCCTGATTGAATCTTGCTCCTCCGTATTGAATTTTTTCTTATTAATTCTTCATAATTATAGAGGAAATCCTAAAAGGTGATAATTCTTGCTCATTATGCTATGTGTTTTAGTGTTACGAAGACATAAACAGATCATATACTTTTTTCTGATTTAATTTACAGCATGAGTTTCGAGTTGCAATTTTCTGCTTTGTCTATTTTGAGGCAGGAAAACAATTTATCTTTAGTGCTATACTCTGCAGGCCTTGAGGCTAGGAGATATTTCTATTGAGGTTTCCTTTTTTCCAGCTATAGACATGGCAGTCTTTTGTCCCTCATTTCTGAATTTTTTTGTAGATCCTTGACCTATCATTTAGCATTAATATTTGTTTCCATTTCTGGAGTAAGCTATAATATTTTGTAGCCTGGCTGTCTCGCTAATGTTTTTGGGGAATTTAGTTGGACTGTTGCTGTAGATCATTGGAGATTACAGTGACAGAGTGTTAGTGGCGACGACCGGGAGGGAGTACCTTGCTCTTTTTTTCTATTCATCTTAGTTTCCCTGTTATAGTTTTATTTTACTGAGTTTTCTAGAGTACTTTCTCGCTCTTGCTTTTTACTTCCCTACTTTTCTCCCTTTTGTTCCCGCCTTCTTCCCCTTTTGCTTTGGGCCCATCTTAGATACCCTCCCGACTTCGAGTCGGGGTAAGGGTGCGTACATCTCAACCCCCCAGATCCCGTTCTCATACCGGGTTCCACCTGGGTAGATGTTGTTGTTGTTGTTGTTATTGCTGTAGATCATTGGAGCTAGTTCTGCATCAGACCTGCCATTTTTCCACTCAGGAAGCTGACTGGATTTCAGCTGTAAATTTGGTCCATTTCAATGCCTTTATAACAAAAATGGAAAATTTTGTTTAGTAAATTAATTAAAATCTCTCTTAGAGCTTCATCAATTATGGATTCAACCGTTGATCCCAATCATTCTATAATCTATAGTAATTGTGTCAAACTTGAAATATTCTCTGATCCTCTTCCCCCCATTTTATGTAGTACTACTACGAATGTGAAATCTGCAATCTTGGAGGAAGCTTGTTATGCTGTGATAGCTGTCCAAGGACGTATCACATTGACTGCCTTGCTCCACCTCTTGAGGTAGTGATAGAGATTTTCCCTCCATCACTTGTTCTATGCACATAAAACTAGATATACCCTTCTAGACTTCGTGATCATGTTTCTTGTTCTGATCTTTTCCTTTTTTTTGCTATAAGGTTGTTCCGAATGGGAAATGGGATTGCCCATCATGCCATCAGAAGAATGAATCTTCAGTGCCTATAAATAGGCAAGACATCCTAAAAAAGCAGGACAGAAGCAAAAAATTAAAAAAGTTGAATTCTGATGTGATCAAACCTCCTTTATTTGCGGGGAGCTTTATTAGCAAAAAAAGGTCAGTCAAGAAAGGAAAATCAGCCTTATCAAGAAAGAACAAGCTAGATCTATCTGAAATAGATGCATCCAATACCGGCAAGTCTGAGAGCATATCTCAGGCTGGTTCGTTATTGTGTGTCAATGAGGGTAGTAAGATGAATTGTAATGACTCATCTCTGAAAGTAAGAATGGTGTCTGACACATCACCAATCACTCGAAAGAAGTCAAACTCTTCTATACTGGAATCACTTTCAGGAGCCACAGACTTGATGCCAAATGATAACAACTCCAATAAGAAAGCTGGCCAGTCAAGGAAAAAGAATTCTTCTAAAAAGGATAATGGCGATACAAAGCTCGTTACTACTGTAGCTCCTAAAAGAAAGCGAAAAGATGGAAAAATGTTATCTAATGCGAGCAAGACTGAACAATCAGTGTATGGCTCTCCCACCTATGTGAATGCAGATGGTGAGAAGAAATCTGATGACCCTTTGCGGACTGAAACAAGCATGTCTGACTCAGCAGTTCATCCTGATTTGAAGTCAGACTCTCGAATTGAGGGATCACGCTCAGGAGCCACTGTTTCCATACAGAATGATGATAGATCTGATAAAAAAGCTGGCATATTCAAAAAAAGTCAATCTTCTAAGAAAAATGATGGTCATATGACTAAAGGTGCAACTTTAACTCAGAAACGAAAGCGGAAAGACAGTAAAGGTGAATCTAAGAAGTCTAGGGCCAGAAATGGGAAGTCTTCAGTTGAAAAGGTTAAGACTTCTAAATCCAAAGATCGAAGTACAGCGCATGGCACTAATAAAGCACGCAGAGAAAAGATCCATGGTGGTCGAAGAAGTTTCAGTTTGGCAGAAGATGCTGGATCCAAAAGGGTAGATGCTCCACAGAACAAGGAGGTATTTATGCTCGTACAATCCCTTATCCTGGTATCTTGTGTAAAACTTATCTGTATGCAGCTTAGTAATTCCCAAAGAAGTATGTGATTAATGATTTTGCTTTATGCACAAGTTGTGAAATCTATGCATCCTACTATCCTAGTAATTCGCAAAATGTATATATTTCAAATACCCAGACACCACATGCTACACTTTGGCTTATTAGGTTCCCCCTTTTCAGTTTCTTTCTTTCTGTAGATGGCATTACTGAGACATTTCTTTTTCTTTCTACAAAAATGTTTTCTTAATACTTTTGTTTTGCTTAGTATTAATTCAAAGCTATGCACCTGTTTCTAAGACATGCTTTTGGCCACTAATAATAAGATTTGAGGCTTGTTTTTTTGTGCTATTGCATGAAATCTGTGAAAATTGCTGCATCCAGGGCCGTCCTAGCATGTAGAAGGCCTAGGCGAAATTGAAATTGAGACCCTAATTAGTACTAAATGAAAATTGAAACTTTCAAGATTATGATAGTAATAAATAAGCATTGTAGAAATAAATTTGATAGTTTATATTAAATACATAAGTTATGTGTAAATATTCATGGCCTAAATGAAATTTGATAAACATAAAGAGAAATGCATGGTAATATAATGTCAACGGCAAAATAGCATATTACCAATTAAAATCACTCATTGGCTACTTTTTATCCCCTCATATTAAAAACGTCACAATATTATTTTTATTCATATATTTCGTTAGATTGCTGAAGATTACCTACACAGCCTTTAAATTTTAGAAAATGGCTCACTTGTTTTAGAGTAAATTTGTAATAACTCTTCAATGTTTCATAAATTTTGACAAAAATCTACATATACAACAAATTTTCCAATAACTACTTGCTGTGTTTTATGAATGACCGTTGTAGTTTAAATTAAATCTAAATGACTATTAAATATTATATTACAAATAGTCAAATAAAAAATAGCATTGAAAAAAAAGTTTTCTATGAATGAGTTTGGATATGGGCCTCCTTTGAGGGTGGGCCCTTGCCCGTACCCCACCCAGACAACCCACTTTGATGGGCCTGGCTGCATGAAACATAGAGTCCCATATAGTGTCACTCCTCTAGGTTTTTCATTATATTCGTTTCCCTTTGGAAAAATGAAGATGTGGCTATGCAGTCTTATCTGTTTGATGTGAAGCCAGGCTGAGGAAGGTTGATCAATAGAGGCTTCTACATCATCATTTCTGTTTTCTACAAATCTGTCATCAGCTAGCTCTTCAAAGGATCAATGCTTTTCTTCTAGTTGAGATTACAGTTAGATGAAAATTGTTTCTTTTTTTTTTGCATTGAAGGTCGCTGAAGAAGAGGAATTGGCATCACATGGATTATTACAAAGGGTTAGAGCTGAAAAACAACCTTTGTCTGAAGTGTATACTCTTGAAGATTCACTGCAGGTAGATTAACTAGCTCCACCCATTTGGACATATCAAAGCTATAGAAAAAATTTGTTCTCTTTTTAGTTTTTTCCGATGAAAAGCTTAAATTTTGCATCTAAACCTGAAAGAAGGGCACTGAGAAATTCTCTGTGACGTATCTGTGCTGGTAAATTTCTGGTAAATTTCAGTCCTTGGCACTCTTGTAGAATCTTGCATCATTTCCTATGTATCTATTTTAGGTTTCCAAAGTACAGTGGTTTCTAACATCAGATGCATTTATCCTTCTTTTTATGCAGCCATACTCTTTGATTGTGCTCTAACTGAATTTCTATATTTGTCCTTATGCAATACAGGTAGATAAAGTTCTTGGGTGTAGAGTGCAGGATCAGACCCACCTTTTAGATAGAAATTCTGGGATGGATGCAACTAGTCAATCTCTTGGGAAGCAAAAATGTCTAAAAGATCAAATAGATTCACTTTCAGACAATCCTAATCTTGATATTCTAGATACTGAAGGTGCTAACAGTCATCTGGAGGATACTGATGGTGAGAAAAATTGCATTCCAGATGTTACTGTGCCGGAAGACTTACAAGTTAATAAAAAATCTGTGAAGAAAGATCAAATAGATTCACTTGCAGACAATCCTAGTCTTGATATTCTAGATATTCAAGGTGCTAACAGTCATTTGGAGGATACTGATGGTGAGAAAAATTGCATTCCAGATGTTGCTGTGCCGGAAGAGCTACAAGTTAATAAAAGATCTGTGAAGAAAGAAGGTAAAGTGATGAATACAGAAGGTGTTATAGGAAGGGGCACTGAGGGTGTGGACATTGTTGCAATAGATAGTTTAGATCGAGAGAATGAAACAGAAGCAAATGGATCAGTAGGGGACGAGTCTTGTGCTGGAAAGACTCAAGCATCATCAGCAAAAATTGAAGATTTGACTGGAACAAAGATCTCATATGAGTACCTAGTTAAATGGATGGGAAAATCTCATGTTCATAATACTTGGATTTCAGAGTCTAGTCTGAGAACTTTAGCAAAAAGGAAGCTAGATAATTATTGGGCTAAGTATGGAACAGCTGAGATTAATATCTCCGAGGAGCAATGGATACAGCCCCAACGAGTGCTTGCTCTCTGCTCTACAGAACTTGACACAACCGAAGCTTTAGTGAAATGGTCTGGACTCCAATATGATGAATGTACTTGGGAGAGGATAGATCACCCAGTAATTGAGAAATCATTGCATCTGATTGACCGATACAAGGAATTTGAACTCCAAGCATTGACAAAGGATGCTGATAATTTAGGTATTGGGAGGAAAAAGTCACAGAAAAGTGAGATTCCAGTCCTCAAGGAGCAGCCAAAGGAGCTGAAAGGCGGTATGCTATTTCCACATCAGCTAGAAGCTTTGAATTGGTTGCGTAGATGCTGGCACCGGTCAAAAAATGTGATTCTTGCTGATGAAATGGGCCTTGGTAAAACAATTTCTGCTTCTGCTTTTATTTCATCCCTTTACTTTGAGTTTAAAGTAAAGAATCCCTGCCTGGTATTGGTTCCTCTTTCTACAATGCCTAACTGGTCGGCTGAGTTTGCCTTATGGGCCCCAGACTTGAATGTAGTTGAGTATCATGGATCATCTAAATCCAGAGCACTAATTAGACAATATGAATGGCATGCCAGTCATCCAGATGATCCAAATAAGAAGACAGATTGCTATAAATTTAATGTCCTTCTAACCACCTATGAGATGGTTTTGGCAGATGCCTCACACATGCGTGCCATTCCTTGGGAAGTTCTTGTTGTTGATGAGGGTCATCGACTGAAAAATGCTAGCAGTAAGCTTTTTAGTTTGCTCAATTCATGCTCCTTTCAGCATCGTGTTCTTTTGACTGGCACTCCTCTGCAAAACAACATCGGTGAATTGTTTAATTTGCTTAACTTCCTGCAACCTGAAACATTCCCTTCCTTATCAGCCTTCGAGGAAAAGTTTAATGTTCTGACAACTGCTGAAAAGGCAGAAGAATTGAAGAAACTTGTTTCTCCTCATATGCTTCGCAGACTGAAAAAGGATGCGATGCAAAATATTCCACCCAAGACCGAAAGAATGGTTCCTGTGGAGTTGTCATCTATTCAAGCTGAATACTACCGTGCTATGCTAACAAAGAACTATCAAATTTTAAGGAATATTGGTAGAGGGGTTCAGCAACAATCAATGCTTAACATTGTGATGCAATTGAGAAAAGTTTGCAACCATCCATATCTAATGCCCGGTACAGAACCTGATTCTGGATCTGTCGAGTTTCTTCAAGAAATGCGGATAAAAGCTTCAGCAAAGTTGACACTGCTACATTCAATGCTTAAAGTTATGCATAGGCAAGGCCATAGGGTTCTTATTTTTTCTCAGATGACAAAGCTTCTGGATATCCTGGAAGATTATTTGACTGTTGAATTTGGGACAAAATCTTTCGAGAGAGTTGATGGTTCTGTTTCAGTTGCTGATCGCCAGACAGCTATTGCCCGCTTCAACCAAGATAAAAGCCGATTTGTTTTTCTCTTGTCGACTCGGTCCTGTGGTCTTGGGATAAATCTGGCAACTGCTGATACTGTCATTATATATGATTCTGATTTTAACCCACATGCTGATATACAAGCAATGAACCGAGCACATCGAATTGGGCAATCAAACCGACTTTTGGTTTACAGGCTTTTTGTTCGTGCCAGTGTTGAAGAACGTATCTTGCAGCTTGCAAAAAAGAAATTGATGCTAGATCAGCTTTTCATGAATAAGGCAGAATCCCCAAAAGATGTGGAAGATATCTTGCGCTGGGGAACAGAGGAACTTTTCCGTGATTCATGTGACAAGGACGTTGCTCAAAATGATGCTAGCGAGGATGCAATGGTAGATACTGAACATAGGAGTACAAGGAGAGTTGGTGGCTTGGGTGATGTTTATAAAGATAAATGTACAGAAGGAAGAAACAATATTATTTGGGATGAAGCTGCAATAGTGAAGTTGCTTGACCGTTCAAATGTTCAGGATGGATGGGCAGAGAATGATGAAGTTGATATGGAGAATGATATGCTAGGATCAGTGAAGGTGAAGTTTATGGGTTTGTTAATATATTTATGCTGTCAATGAAGCTGATTTGGAACATGAATGCTAAGATCAATGAAAAAGTATGAGTCATGTTGGAAACCCTTATTATTAGTTGTGGTCACACCCAACATTTATTAAGCTTCAATCCATGGAAATCCTTTAATGCTTGACATGTTTACTTATCTTTGCTTTCACAATTTTTATTTGTCTCTTGAGTTTTAGAAATTCTGTATGGGTAATTCTTCATTTTATTATCTTTTTTTCTTAGCCATCTTATTTCTATGTTTGTGTCTCCTTTTATCAAAAAATTTCTTTGTTTTTGCTTACCTAAAACATAGACCCCTTTTTATACGATTTTCTAACCTATGTCCTTGGGGCATATGTTAAGCACTCCTATTTAGAAATATTATGTTCGATAGTGTTTATTTAGTGATATTTAAGATTTATTTACTGGGTTTATAAATTCCTTTTTAGGGTTCAGTTCCTAAAAACGGAATTCTTAACCTATGAGCATAGGTTAAGAACCCCTATTTAGAAAGATTAGGTTTGATTGTGTTTATTTAGGGATATTAGTTCCTAAAAACAGAAATATTAATCTACGACCTGATATGCTCTGATTGCAATGTAATTATTCTTTCTGATCAGTCTGTGGAGTGGAATGATGAGCAAATGGATGATGGAAAAATGGAATCACCTTCAGGGACTGAAGACATTTCTGCTCTTAATTCTGAAAATAAAGAAGACAAATTGGTGACTGGTACTGAAGAAAATGAATGGGATAAACTTTTACGTGACAGGTAACAGCCAACCCTCCTTACTTGCATGTCTTAGTAGCAGCTTTACCTGTATGTCATCTTGGCAATGCTATTAAAAGCTAAATGCTGGCTTGATGATGCTTTTTTTGTTATCATATGGTATTTTAAGGTCCAGTTTGCTTATATTAAGGAGTTGTGCCCATCTTTCAGTGAAGCTAGAAACAGATCATTCAAAATGGAGAAACATATCCTGGAAGCATGCACTGCCATCAGAAAATTTGTTCTTACTTCAATTGGGATGTTAAAAGACAAGCATAGGTTACTTTGAATAGACATTCTAGGTTTCCAGCATTGATGTTTTAACATTTCACAGAAATTTGATCTTTCAGCTAAGTGAATTATTATAATTTCACTTAAATATGGTGTAATGCAGTGGCAAAAAGTAAAATAAAACTAATGCTCTCTGTTGTTGATACATTCTTGTTTGCCCTCCCATGATGAAAATTTACTTCATTTAATTGGGAAGGATATATTTGTTATTTGTTTATATATCATTTCAGGAGATCCAACCATGCTCTTCTTTTTAGGAGGGAAATGGCTATGATATATAGTGCTCATGCTGTTCAATTTCCTTTTTTTAATTATTTATTGATGGCCTTCGTCACGATGTACTTTTCTGTTTGATCTTCTGAGACTAAGTTTTTAATATTTGCAAGGGGTTGGGGGGAAGTTGGGGAGAGGTAGATGATTCACTGCTGGTGTTCCTTTAGATTTTGGGCACAAAATGCTCAAATGAGACCCTATGTGGGGCTAGGGGAGATTTTGGTTGGAAGAAGACAATATGTTTGTGCAGATGATCCACCATATGCATCAAGTCATGTATTACCAATCCATTTATATATTTTCCCTTTAGAATTATGGTTTTAGAAACTGTTTGAGAATGACATTCCTAAATTTATTAATTTAGGATTTTTGATATAAACTTTTTCAAGGGCTTTATCTTTCCATGCTAGAGGAATAGTTTCTATGTAGAGCTTGTCCAATATCCTTAGGGCAGAGATTAGAAAGACCATCAAAGATAATAATGGCTACATTCCCTATTTGTGGCATTAAGCTCAGCCCAGATTGCTCAACAAATAAATAAGTGTTGTGGATAAAATAAAATTTTTCTTTTCTGCTAGTTTCTTCCTATCAATGAATGAAATGAAGTTGTATTACTGAGTGGTGGTATGATGAACACACATATATTGATATTTATAAGCACACCAGTTAATATTGGAGCATGAGATGATGTTGAATTGATACTTGTATCATTGTATGTAGACCTGTTGTGAAAGAAGATAGTTTAAATATGATTAACTTGCTTAATAACTCGAAGTGGAAAATTTTATTAGTTTCGTATTAGATTTTGTTTTGTAATTTTTTTATAAAAAGTGAGTAATCATTTCACTTAACTAGTCTTAGCTTTAGATTCATTTTGCAATTTTTCTTTCTTCGTATTCTCAATTAGTTCATTTTTGGTGCTATAACTTACTGTTTTTTAGGTGGGAGAAATATCAAACTGAGGAGGAAGCGGCTCTTGGTCGAGGAAAACGACAGAGAAAAGCTGTTTCTTACAAAGAAGTGTTTGCTCCACATCCATGTGAAATTTTGAGTGAGGTCAGCATTTAAGAACGAACCAATATTTGTTGTGAACTTTACCAAGTTGAACCTTTTGATCAGTTGGAACTTTCTGTTTTTTTTTTTGAGATGGCGCTATTTGCAAACTGTCAATTTAACTATACTAGCAATTACTGAACTTTTATTTGATATTTATGTGGATGATGCATTTCGTCTCAGCTTTGTGTCAAATCCACTGTCACATTTCATGCTTATATAAACAAGATGCTATAAAACTATTGAGATTATAGATGTGGAAAACTTTCATTTTTTGTATGGTTGTAGATGATTCAATCAAATAGATACTTGCAAGCTTTGATGTAGTGAACAGTCTATATGGTGACTTATTATCATTGTGCATGTTGTTATAGAGCGGAGGAGATGATGAACCAGAATTAGAAACTGAGCCCAAGAAGGAATACACTGCAGCTGGACGTGCTTTGAAAGAGAAATAGTAAGTCCTCATCCTGTCTTCCCTACTGACCTGTAAAGGTCCTGCTGACTTTCTGTTCCTTGTCTTATATATGTGGCTACACAGCTTGGAACATTGGTCTTTAAGCCAATTTTGATCTATTGTGTTAAGAGTAAGAAGATACACCTAGAGAATTTAGGGTAGAAACTCAAATTTGATTAATATATCCCAACTGAATAAATTCAGAGGGCCACCCAGGAGACAGCACTCTACAAGGGCCGAGGCACAAGCCTTACAACTCCCAGAAAATGCGTAACTCTAAAAAGGGTAAAACCCCTTTTTTATACTGTCGTGGTTTGCCATTTAACAAGTTTAACAGCCATGTGACTATAGCTAATCTCCTATAACTGCCTTGCTTCAGTCATTTACTGAATTGTCCCCTTCCCCTTCTATCCTTGCTTTCTGTTATTCCTCCTCATCTAAACTTTGAGAGGTTTGGGGCCCACTGCCTTATCATTTCCTTCTCCCTCAAAACAAGCCTCGTCCACACGGCTAGTATAAGGGAACTGCTTCTTGAAGTCTGCACAAGTCATCCAAGTGGATTCCTCCTTAGCCTTGCCTTTCCAGTTTCCACTGACTAAGACCTTATGACAAGCCATAGGATCAGGGCTAGTAATCTGCACCTCCAAAATGCCCCGAGGAGTGAATTCTTCGTCATCCAATAATTTGGCTGGCAGATCTGTAATGGCCTCATGACGTCCCACCACTTTCTTCAAAAATGACATGGAAAATTGGATGGATTTTAGATGTGACAGGCAACTCAAGCTTATATGAGGCAGAACTCAACTTTTGAATGATTTTGAAGGGCCCATAGCACCTGGGAGACATCTTCTGATTGACCCTCCTAAGCAAGGTGGATTGTCTATGAGGCCCAAGTTTCAAGAACACAAGATCCCTATCTTGAAACTCCAATTCTCTTCTTTTCTTATTTGCAGCTTAAACCATTATCTTCTTAGCCCTGTCTAGATTGAATCAAAGCTGCTTGAGTATCTCATCTCATCAGCCATGGAAGCTACCACAAATTCCCCTGGTAAGTGTTGTCCAAAGCCCCTTGAAAATTGGTATTATACCAATACTCAACCCACACAATCCATTTAGCCCACTTTTCAACTGTTCAGAGGAAAAACACCTGAGATACGTCTCCAAACACCTATTGAGAACCTTGGTCTGCCCATCAGTCTCTGGATGGTAGGAACTACTCATGCTCAATCGGGTACCCTGTTTGGCGAACAATTCTTTCCAGAAACAACTAAAAAATAATCCCTGTCACTCACTATAGGCTGAGGAACCCCATGTAATATCACCACTTCTTTGACAAAAACTTCAGCCACAATCTTTGCCGTATAGGGTGCATGAGTAGAATGAAATGAACCATGTTTAGACAACCTGTCGATGACCACCAGGATGCAATCAAACCCTTGGGATTAGGCAGTCCTCCAATGAAATCTTATGAGATAGCCTCCCAAATTCTTTGTGAAATTGGAAGGGGATGCAGTAGCCCTGCTGGAGTGAGCGTCTCTCATACTTGTTCTTTTGGCACACAAGAGAGCTGGCCACATATTGCTCGATTGTTTTGAACATGCCTGGCCAATAAACATTTGTTGCCATCCTTTAATACGCTCTTAATGCCTAAGAGTGGCTCCCAACTGGTGATGCATTGAATTCTTTAAGTAGTTTTGCAATCTAACCGTAGTTTGTTGGAATTACAATCCACCCTTTGTAGAAGAGCTTTCCATTGGCAAGTGTAAGGCTGTTGCAGGTCAGCTTCTAAGTTCCATACCACCTCTTGTAACTTAGCGTCATGAAGGGCTGTCCAACGGGTTGATCTGGTCCGATTAGTATCTGGATTTACGGATTACGGGTGGACCCGGCTACCCGTAAAAAAATAACCTGGCCCATAATCCGGCCTTTATCCGTATTTACAAGTTACGTGTCAAACGGACCGGATTAATGGTCGACATGTTTGACCTGCAATTATAAAATAAAATTCAGAAATTGAGAAAAAAAAAAAATTAGCATCGTGAGAACTGAGAACTCAGATCGTTTAGACATGTTGTCTCCTTCTCTCCTTTTATTTCACCACAATTTCTGTTTGATTCCTTCGTCATTCTCTCGTAAATCTACAATTCTCAACTGGATCTGGGTAAGTGAGTGGGCGGCGACCGACATCCAGATCTGGGCAACTGGCTTGGCAGCGAGGTCTGAGGTGGAACAGCGGGATCTGAGCAGATTTGAGGCGAGGCGACGTGATCTGAGCGGAGGTGCGGAGGAGAGGTGCGACGACGAGATCTGAACAGAGGAGAGGTGCGACGATGAGATCTGAGCCGAGGAAGGCTTCAGCGCTAGAGAGAGGTGAGACGAGGATGTTGAGGTCTGTGAGGAAGGCTGGAGGTTAGAGGGGAGTGAGAGCGGTGAGGGAGGCAGGAGGTTAGAGGAGATCAAGAGATTAGAGATTTAGAGGAGAACAATAGGTTGGAGACTAGAGGAAGGGATTTAGGTCAAGAAAGGCTATTAAAACAAGATCAGGATCCGTATTCCGGCGTGTCGACCCGTAATCTGACCTGTAGTCCGTAAATGACTAAATCCTGTCCCGTTATCCGGCCTTTAAATTATTGGTCGGATTTCCAATCCGTAATTTTACGGATTGGATTGAGCCGGGTTACGGATCATGGGCCAGTTGGACGCCCCTAGCATCTTGGGCCAACCTCATTTTGAACTTCATCCCTACACACAAGATAAGTAATGGACAGGGATGTCAAGTGTGCATCCTCATCCCTTCTGGATAGGGCATTAGCTGTTGCTTTGTTGACATTTCCGGGCTAATACATAATCTCCATGTCGTAGCCAATTAACTTGGCTGCCCAATGTTAGGCAACGTTTATGCATATGGGACATATCAAAGAATATGCAAGAAAGCTGTCGAATGAGTAAATTGTGCAAGAGTAAGCACAAGTTAGTTAGAAGGGGTATTAGTGTCTTTTGCTAAATAATCAGTTGTACAGCCTGCGTGCTGCACTATGGGTTTTGTTTATATAGGAGAGTCTAGCTACTAGGGAGAGGCATCCAGAAATCAGAAAAGGATCTCATTAGAGAGAGTTTCTCTTTTGAGATTGGCTCTTTGGGGTTGTCCCGTTGAGATTTTGTTCTTATTTTCAGTTATCAATCAAAAAGAGTATTTTAGGGTTTGTTCATTCTCTACTATCTAACAATTGGTGCTCTTGTTGAGAGGGGTTTTCCATAGGGTTAGATGTGAGGATGAACATGGAAGAAGAAATGAGAGAATCTGAGATGGACATAGAGAAAAATCGAGAAGAGGTTATGGCTTTTTTCCGTAGCTGGGTTGAGGAAGTAAGAGACTTAGTATTTGCCTGGATTTTAGAGGGGGAGAGCAGATCAAAATTGGTTGGGTATGATACTGAAATCAAATTGGGAGTATTAGGATCATGTCTGGAAGGGGTGATGGAAGAAATTGAGGAAGAACAGGGTAACAAGTGCCATCAAAGATTGAGTGGGATTGCCAAACACAAGTACCATGTTGAGTTTTGGACATCGCTGGTGAGGGAGTATTCGAAGAAGATCGATGGAGAAAATTCCAGAGGCGTCGTCAAAGTGGAGCCCGCATCTGACGATAAAGAGGAAGATGAACACAAGACTGAGAACGATCGAACGAGAGAAGAGATGAAAGAGAAGACCGACTCCGATGACGGTTTGACAGAAAGAGGACTGGCTTCAAAGGAGAAGAATGCACTGCAACCGAAAACCGGCGCTGAAACTGTTGTGTCGAGTGTGGTCGAACCAGAAACCGAGGAAGACGACCCTGCGACCGATCAGAGCAAGACGAGACTCGAGGAGGAGGACGCTCTTCAGATTGGGAGTGACTGTGAAGACACTTCTCAGATCGGTGGATGGAATGGAGAAGGGAGGATTGAGAAAGAGAAAATACCGACTCCAGAAAGTATGGCCAAAATCGTCGACGCAAAAACCCCGATGGTAGAGAGTCACGCCACGATCGACCGGCAATGGCACAGGAAGGAACTCACAGGCGAATCCGAGAAGATGCTGATGAAGATGGCGCGTGAAATGCAGTCGCCAAAAGCTGTGTGGGTATTAGGGTTGGCTCGGCAACAGGGGTGTGAACCCGCTTTTCTCCTAGTGATGGAAACGGAAAAATTTGGATCCGAAATGTTGCCGGGTCCTATACCTTTAGGCCCACCACCCTGGTACGGGTTTACAATTAAAAAAAATGAGCCCACAAATCATCTGATTCATAAAGCTGAGAGTATGGGTCTGGATTTGGGGTTGTCCTTAGAGCTCACGGGCCCATTTCCTTGGCCCAACTTCATATATACTTCTTCTTTAGGCCTGGATTGGGATGGAACCCAAATTGGGACAATTTTTCCTCGTACTTTCTTGGCAGCGCTAATCCTCTATTCCATAATTGTGTTCCACTTCCATGTTACAATTAGCTATATAAATATTAAATTAATGTTAAAAAAATTTTAAAAATTATATTTCTATTATAAACATCTATATGCATATGTGTACAAATTTTTATCTTAAAAATCTTATTATAAAATTTTTAATAATTAAGAGAATGATTTTCGTACAAAATATTACCCTTTTAATTTTTAAAAATTGTATAACATGATTTTTAAGTCAAAAATTTGAACACATATACATATAGTTGTTTTAAATACAAATATAATTTTTAAATTTTTTTTAACATTAATTTAGTATTTATATAGCTAATTGGAACACTAAAGTGGAACAAGATTTTGGAACAGAGGATTACTGCTGCTTTCTTGGAAGGTATAGGGTTAGAGAAAATGCAGATGTGCAGCCTGTTGATCGATTGGGCCCACCTCCTTGGATATGTTACGAAATAAGTAGAGAGATCCACTGGAACTTTATGCGTTTTCCACCTCCCGAACATCTGGGTTCCATTTGCCTGACAGAACCCAGCTACAAGCGACGGTGTGCTTTGCCACCGCCACCAGCAAAACCACCCCCACAGCCGCCGGGCTTTTCCTCCAATTTTCTAAGGTTCGAGTTGATCCCAATCCCTTCTGTTTCCCATTCCACTTCCTTCCTAGTCTCTCTCAAATTCAATGGCAAGGAGAACGCTGTCGGCGACGACCCTGGTGACAGTCAGATTCATCAATTCTTCTTGGCATCCGTTACATATTCCATATACAGCCTTGAGGACAAGGCTGGTTTGAAGGGGTCAGTAAGGGCCGTTATACTCAGAAGAAGTCGAGTCAAGGGTGAGAGCTTTATTCTACTACCACCGCCGGAACCTCCGCCATTCGAGCGAGAGCATATACTCAGAATTATAACCAGGCTGCAAGCAGAAGGGAACCATGAGATTGACCGTATTTTCATATTATCCTATCAATTGCCTCGACCCCCGGAGTTTGGAAATGGTATAAAGGTCTCTCGTATTGATACAAAAAGGTACAGTTGGGTGAGTGAGGAAACTGGCCTTCAATTTCTGGATGAGAGGGAACTACAACTGCACTTGATCCCCAAGTGGGAAGGTGGCACTTCACTAAGAAAATGGGACCTTAAGCTGAATTTGTGGAAGGTTCGAGTTGATTTCAAGATGATAGATGGCCGGCTAAGACACCAAGCCAATTGCACTATCAAGAATGTGATCAAGCAGGACATGGGAGTTGGAAGATTTCAGAAAGCCTCGGTGAGAGTGGGCAATGCTAGCGCCCAATGGTCAGACCCATATATATGGTGCGCTCTTGGGTTTCAGATCTCTTTTCTTGCCACAACCTTGAGGGCAAGGTTGTTCGAAGGAGGGTGGAATTGTTAGGCAACGTTTATGCATATGGGACATATCAAAGAATATGCAAGAAAGCTGTCAAATGGGTAAATTGTGCTAGAGTAAGCACAAGTTAGTTAGAAGGGGTATTAGTGTCTTTTGCTAAATAATCACTTGTACAGCCTACGTGCTGCACTATGGGTTTTGTTTATATAGGAGAGTCTAGCTACTAGGGAGAGGCATCCAGAAATCAGAAAAAGATCAGGCCATTGGCCTTGGGCTCATTAGAAAGAGTTTCTCTTTTGAGATTGGCTCTTTGGGGTTGTCCCATTGAGATTTTGTTCTTATTTTCAGTTATCAATCAAAAAGAGTATTTTAGGGTTTGTTCATTCTCTACTATCTAACACCCAATTTTATTGTGCTGGAGACGTGATAGGCTGAGACAGAGATGTTCGAGGCTTCTATGATTGGTTTTAACCACGAACGTCCCTCGTAAGAGATGGTCTCCAATGATCATCTCTTTTTCATAAGCTCTTTTGGAAAGAACCTTGTTGTTCAAATCCTTGGTAATCAACACAGCTCTCACACCTGATCCTAAAGCATCACACTCAATGACAAACTGATTAGGGCCTGTTTGGTACCAAGCTGGGAATCGGGTTGGTATATGGAATGGGGTTGAGTGATTTTAGGTATGAGTAATACCTTGATGTAGAGGTGGGTATGAAGTTATCTGAAAAAGTGGGGAATGGGTGATTCCAGTGTATCACTCATTCGTGAAAAAAAATTCTAACCAAACACAAAAATAGGTTTGAGTCATTCCTAATCCCATTCCCTATGCCGAAGGTGTAGAAACAAACGGGCCCTTAGAGAAATCAGGCGAAAGCGCTGTAATCCACTCAAAAGCACCAACTGCCATCCTTTTTAACTAATAGGACTGGGCTAGGATGTTTGGTAGGTACGGTAACTTGATTTAAAGTCCTGTAACCCACACAAAATTGCCAACGGCCATCCTTTTTAACTAATAGTACTGGGCTAGAGAAGGGCTTTGGCTTGGCTGGAGAATTCCGGTCTTGAGCATTTAAGTTACCAATTTCTCAATCTCATCCTTTTGACAGTGTCCATAACTGTAGAGCCTCACATTTACAGCATCTGCCCAGACCTGTATAACTTCGGGCTAGCCCGCCTGGCCCGTCAAGGGGCTTGGACAAGGTCATCGGCCTGAACGGGCCGGGCCGAGCCAGCCCGCCAAAATTAGGGCATAGGTCCGGCAGGCTGGCCCTTTATATAAATAATAAATCTATTATTAATAATATTAGCATATTACTATTTTTTATTATAAATATATAAATATATAAATATATAAATATATAAATATATAAATATATAAATATATAAATATATAAATATATAAATATATAAATATATAAATATATAAATATATAAATATATAAATATTTAAGCTTATTTTTCTACTTAATTTCGTATAAGCATTATTAGTTTTTTTACATTTTTAAGTAATTTATTTTAAAAATAGTAGTGGGCTGCCCCTGCCCGGATGTATGGGCGGGCCTGGACAAAAAAATAGGCCAGAATGAAAGCCCGGCTCGCTTGTTTGGATAAATTTTTTTGGCCCAGCCCGAGCCCGAAATTGTACATGTCTACATCTGCCCCAGCATGCAATGCAATTTGATGATCGACTTCTCTTCTAGGAGGTAGTCCCTTAAGTTCCTCAAACAGATCATCATAATAAGATTCCAGGGCTGTGGGGGTTGGACAAGATCGACCAACATCAAGTAAGCATTAGATTTCTCACCAGGACTCTATATTAAGGTGCTATACTCACTTTCCCAGCTTTTGCAAGAATTGATAGGAAACCTCAGTTAGTACTAATAAGATTCCAGGGCTGTGGGGGTTGGACAAGATCGACCAACATCAAGTAAGCATTAGATTTCTCACCAGGACTCTATATTAAGGTGCTATACTCACTTTCCCAGCTTTTGCAAGAATTGATAGGAAACCTCAGTTAGTACTAAGGTGGGATCTCCCTGGATGGCGACAACTCTGTCTTTGCCTGAGAATTCCAGTGTGTTTTTCCCAGTCAACCAGGTTTTTCCTAATGACCGCAGCCAAGCAAATCCCAACTAGTCAATTCCTCCTAAGTTAAAAAGGATAGCAATCAACCTGCATCTTGCAAGAATTGAACTCAATTGGCGGCCCTTTGCACATCCCCCTCGCTCCTACCTTCAGGCCATTACCTAAGTGTACCCCAAACGTCTTAGTCATCTCCACTGGCAGGTTTTCCACTTCTACAATTCCTTGGTTCATGAAATTGTGGCTGGTTACTCTATCAACTAGAACCACCACTTTTTCGATTCCCAAGTTTAGCCCTAATTCTCATCGAATAGGGTTTGCGCCCTCTTCTAAAGCGTTAAATGGTTCTTCTAGCTATTGAAGAATGGTGTCTCAAGATAAGCTTTTCTCCTTGATGGCCAGTTTTTCAAGTTGCACCAGTTCCCAATCGTTTTCGGGATCTTCCATCTCTTCCTTCTGCACTTTAACCAATCGGAACACCTTCTCATTACACTTTTGTGAAGTGGAGAGTAGGGTTGTCGACAGTTAAAGCACAGATCCTTGGCCTTGAGGTCATTGATGTTTTTCTGTGGAATGGAGCAAGTCACTCGCGACAGTGTTGTATTTCCCTGAAATAATCCAGAGGAAGAACCCCAGGACAATTTGGGCATGTCTCCTCCTTTTTCCTTAGGCTCAATTTCACTATTCTGACTTGAAACTTGGCCCACTAAGCTTTCTTCCATGGACCCCTTCCCTGTCCTCAAGCAAAATCCAGTTTCCGCTAAACCCTCCTTGCCCCATCCATTCAGCGAAAAATTCCTTCTTGAAGGTTTGAAGATCTACTTTAATCTCACTCCTCAACTCGAAAAAACAATAACCCAGCATCTGGTCGTCTCCCAACCCCATTGTATGAGTCACACAAGCAATAAGTTCATCAATAAACTCATCAACTGTACCTTTTTGCTGCAGCATACTCAAATGATTGAAGCGATTCGTGGCTCATGATCCCAGAAATCTCTTAACCAACTCCGATTTGAACTCCTCCCACGAGAACTGACCGTCTCTGCCTTAACCATGAGAGCCAGTTCAACATGGCTCCATCCATGCACATCATGGCTACTGTAACCTTGTCCTTGGTACAGGTTTCCTGAACGGTGAAGTCCTCCCCGTCAAACGATGGAAGCTCCACCTTGCAAGCTGTGAGTTAAGACTTATCAAATTCCGACTGATTTTCTCTCACCATCAGCTGCTAAAGTGAGGCTGGTTACAAATCCATCATTGGGGCTTTGGAATTCGATTACCCGCTTCCACTTCCTGGCATTGCTGGTCCCTTCTGAACCAGGAACGAAAAGTTGCTCAGAGTCTCGTTCATGGTGTTCATTGACTTCAGCATCTTCGATTTGAACACTTAAGCTTGACTCCAGGTAGTTCAAAGTTCAAACGCTGTTTGGTCACAGATTGTCCAGCTTGCAACTTCAGGACATCATCTGAGAGTGAAGCCACCTTCGTCTCTAACTCTCCTGATCTCGTCATCATCATGCTCTCAACAAGAGCACCAAAATGTTAAGAAGGTGTGCACAGAGAATTTAGGGAAGAAACTCAAATTTTATTAAAATATCCCAACTGAATAAATTCAGAGTGCCACCCTGGAGAGAACACTCTCCAAGGGCCGAGGCACAAGCCTTGCAACTTTCAGGAAAATGTATAACTCTAAAAAGGGTAAAACCTTCATATTTATACTATCATGGACCGTCATCTAACAAGCCTTTCCTATAACCCATGTGACTATCGCTAATCTCCTATAATGGCCTTTCCGGTCATTTACTGAATTGCCTCCTTCCCTTCTATCCGTTGCTTTCTGTTATTCCTTGTGTAAACTTTGTGAGGTTTGGGGCCCACTGCCTTATCACATTTTGCTGCTCAACTTTTGTACTTGGTAAAGGAACTCATCCATTAAAAATTTGTTAAATGCTATACAAAGATAATTTTAAATGTTTCTATGAAAACAAATTGTTTCTATGATGAGGAGTGGGAGGCTGACACTTGTGGCCTCAGCGCTTATTGTCTTATATAATTTGATAGATCTGTTCGACTCGGTGTGGTTTGTGCCTCTTGTATGGATAAGATCTGCTGTTGTTGATTGATTTATTCCAGACAGGACTGGACTCCAAATATAATTGGATTTTGTGACTGGAATCTTAATAAAAATTGCATGTTCCTTTTAGGTTTTTACGGCTTTTTCTGAATTATGAAGTCTGTTGTCAATGTATTTCTCAAACATTAGAATCAATTACATCTTTCGAGGCATCTTACTGTGGTCTTGGCCTTGTTTTCTGTGGGTAAAACAGTACAAGACTCCGTGCTAGGCAAAAGATACGACTGGATCAAAGTAAAGCATTGGCTGAGTCCCTTGTTGGAGAAACCCTTTCTAGGCCGGAATCCCTTCCTTGGGTGCCTTTATCTGGGGCAATGGTGGACAGCAAAATAACCAGACTAATTCAGAATTGTGGAGAGAAGGCATCAGCAAGGGAACCTAAGGATAGTGAGATTGAGGCTGGAGTTGACCACCCGGCACAAAAGATTCCAAAACACAGACTAATCAGTCAACTGAGTTCTAAGACTTCTCCTCCTGGTAATAATATTGAGGGCTCAACCTCGGAGCCTACAACCCACATGTTGCCACCAGTGCTTGGACTATGTGCTCCAAATGCAAGTCAACGTTACAGATATTTATCAAGGTCCTACAGGAGGGAGAATGGTCAAGTGAGGAAACCAGATTTCCCTTTCCGCCCTCATGAGTCTCCCAAAGGCTCACCTGAGAAAGATGCAACTCTACTGAAAAAGGCTAATAATACCGGCAAACTAGAAATCCCTGACCAGCCAGCAGAGGCTCTTCAACAGCATGCGAAGAATAGTAATCCAGACATGCATTTCCCATATCCTCAGGTAATCCCTATCCTTTTGAGTTGAGTATGAAATCATTTTAGGAAATAGAAATGTTAATTCCAAATCGTGATGATTTTGCAGTTACCTCCGCAGTTCCTGCAAGGAATTCAGCCAGACGGTATTGGAAATTATGGACCCATTTCTGGCGATTTCTTGGAAAAGATGGGATTGCGTAATCTACCATTTGATGAAAATTTGCTCTCTAGATTTCCACTCCCATCTAAAAACTTGCAAAATACTGCACATGACTTGTTACCCAATTTGTCATTGGGAAGCAGAGATGCAACATCATATGGACCAAGACAGGTGCCTCACTCTATGCCTATGTTGCCAAATCTGAAGTTCTCTCTGCAAAATGTTCCCAACATTAATCAGCCAGAAACAGAAATGCCTCTTCCATTGGGTTTGTCTCAAATGCCACCATACACAGCTCCAATGTTTCCTGAAAATCATAGAAAAGTTCTTGAGAGTATAATGATGAGAACTGGAGCTGGGTCAAGCAACTTGTCCAAGAAGAAAGCAAAAGTTGACCTCTGGTCAGAGGATGAGCTTGATTCCCTCTGGATTGGTGTTCGAAGACACGGACTTGGAAACTGGGATGCAATGCTGAGGGATCCCAGATTGAGATTTTCCAAGTACAAGACTCCAAATGACTTGAATTTCCGGTGGGAGGAGGAGCAACTCAAGGTTTTGGATATTCCTTCGCCAGCAAAGTTGTCATCTAATTCTAGGGCAAACTTGGACAAGTCTGCCCTTCTCCCAAACCTCCCTGACGGTATGATGGCTAGGGCATTGCATGGAAGCAGGCTTGGTGGACCCTTCAAATCTCAGTTTCACCACGTGACAGACATGAAACTGGGTCTTAATGATCTCAATCCTAGCTCAAGTCAACCTTTGCCACCGTATCAGAGTGAAATTCTCCGTCCAAGATTTCAAGGAAACTTTATGGGAGAAATCCCCACCTTCTCTTATGACAGAATGGCCTCTTCATCTTATGCAAATGTGGAATCGTCATTTCCTTGCAATGTTTATGGAAACACCACTTTGGCTTCTTTGGGTTTGAAGAGCTTCAGTAGTAATGCACAGAGCAAGGGCAATGAATTAGGGGAAAAAGTTTTTCCTACTCCCAACAACTCAGGCAAGGAGGCCACCGCTTCAGACACACCACTCCCTAATCTCAGTGACGGGCTAAAACTTTCCTCGTACAAGGGGAAAGAAGTTGCACCTGAGAGTAGTAATTCCAAGGACAAGCTGCCTCATTGGCTTAGGCAAGCTGTGACTTCTACTCCTAAGCTGCCTCCTGATCCCGAACTTCCACCAACCGTCTCAGCCATTGCTAAATCTGTTCGTGTTCTGTACGGAGAAGAGAAACCGGCCTTTCCTCCCTTTGTTGTTCCTGGTCCTCCTCCTTCCAAGCCAACAGACCCAAGGAGTATTATCAAAAAGAAGAAAAAGAAATTAGGACTAGTTCTTGGAAGCTCTTCCAATGAAAACATGGCAGAAAGTAGCCATAACTCAGTTGCCGTTTCTCCTAGTGACGATGCTAATCGAAATTCAAGTGCTGGGATTTCCCCTTCTCCAGAAATGATGCAATTGATGGCGATGTCTGATGAGAAAGAAGACCAAGATCCACAACAAACAGATACTGTGGGCCCCAGCTGTCCACCAGAACAGAGGTTGAAGGAACCGGAGAGTGGGGAGTCTTCTAGTAAGACTGAGGCTGATTCCTCTAAATCTGGAGGCGAGGAAACCGATGTCCAGGAGATGTCGTCAGAGGAAACCATATCTGACAATGATGAAGCTAATCATTAGGCGAGATAATAAGCGTTGTTGTTATTGGAGGTAGGAATATTTTGGTTTCTGAACTACAGAAGAGAGCTAGTCCTTTTTGGGTATGGAAAGGGCTAACTTAAACTCGTATCTTTTTACTTTTCTGCATTGTGCATGTGTATGTACCCATGAATTTTTTTTGCAAGCTCATGCGTGGAAAATCTGCATGGGAAGGGATTTAGAAAATGGTATAACATATTATAGGACAAGTACTTTGTTGTAAAGCCTTTATGTGTAAGGAATGTGAATCGGGTCATATTATTACTAGATAGACGCCCCTGCCCCTTTTTCACTTAAGTGATTAGCTAATTGTTTTTCATGTGTCATCATTTTGCATTATGAGCTCTTTTGTTATAACATATGATACAGCCATAGGTGATCGGTTATAGCCCAGAATGTTGATATGGGTTGCTTGGATTTGTTCTTATTAACTTTTTTTTTTTTTTTTGTAATAAAGCGGGACTTAGCCCATAAGAACTTTTATTTATCCGAAGTGAACTTTTAAAGAGTTTTAAGAATTAAGAATCTATATGATTTGACTTAAATATCTATAATCTTGTAATTCTTTTTCCTTTATATTATATATTTATGTAATTGTTTTTAATTAATGAGGATAATATAGGAAAAAATATGGTAAAATATGTGAAATAACAAGTATTATTGAATAAAAAATTAGGTTAAAACGACAAGTATTTCTGAACGAAGGGAGTAAAATAAAAAAGTATGTGGGGGTTCGAGTTATTATGTTGGGAGCAATCTTAAACACGCATTCCTCATCGAATAACATATTTAAGTCCTCAATTTGAATTTGGAGTTAAGTAATCATATAATATTTGGAAGACTTCTTCCTTGTAATTTTATGCTTTTTATTTTTCTTCCTACTTTTAACAATTATCCTCTTTTTTCAAATGTGTAAAATTCATTTCAAAACCGTATTTGTAGCATTTTCTCGTCATCATTTATTCGCAATTCTTTGAACGTGTGACTGATCCAAAGTGTGGTAAGGCTCAGATCGTAGTTTGGTAAGTCACGACATTCCATTTGTTTCGTTTTGCCGTGTCACCATTGGCTTTCCATGCATATCGATTTTGATTCGATAATGACGGTTGTCGTTACGTTACCTTGGACTTATCCATATCATTTTTACTAAGTTGTTGCTATGAGAGGTCTGTGGAACACAATCCCATAGACATTAATAAGTTGGAGAACGACATTAAATTGAGTTGTTCCGTATAAAGTCCAGTCTCAATCCTTGGATTTCCCTGTTATCAGGTGCCACTACCATATTTTAATGTACTAGCTCATCCCTCTAGCATACAAACTAGAGAATGGCATGTCAACACTCTAAAGGCAGGGAGTTTGGTGGGAGTACCCCTTGTGAAAAGACGGCGAATAGGGCCACAAAGCACCCAACAACTTGAACTTGAGGATCACAACAAACTATATGCTTATTTGGTGGATGCACATCTTGGGCTCTTTTACCGAAAACTCGACATATCGTAGTATAAATAAAAGAATCTTAACGCTCAATGATTCCCATGATTTTTGGTTGTCAATGTCAACACAATAGATGTAATGTGAACAACGCTTTGCAATTTATCTATATCTATTAGGTTGCAACTACGCTGAATGAGAAAGCCTTATTCCCAAACCTTTCTTGGTTAGACCAACCGACCATTTCCTACATATCTTTTTGAACAAGAAGCAGAACTACATGGATGAAATGAAAAGTGTTTCTTACGATTACGCCCGACAACCCACTTGAACAATTTACCATTATCCCATTGATTCCTATGAATATAGGAAATTTGTATTTCCCATTCACAAATCCATCTTTGTTTATGCTACTAACTCTCAATTCGATCCTACTTCTGGTTCATTTTGTTACTAAAATGGGGAGGAGGAAAATCAGTAACAAATGCTTGGCAATCCTTGGTAGAGCTTATTTATGATTTCATGTTGAACCTGATAGAACAAATAGATGGTTTTTCCAGAAATGTTAAACAAAAGTTTTCCCCTCACATCTTGGTTACTTTTATTTTTTTGTTATTTCGTAATCTCAAAGGGTATGATACCTTATAGCTTTACAGTTACAAGTCATTTTCTCATTACTTTAGGTCTTTCATTTTCCATTTTTATTGGCATTACTATAGTGGGATTTCAAAGAAACATTTTTTAAGCTTCTCATTACCTGTAGGAGTCCCACTACCATTAGCACCCTTTTTAGTACTCCTTGAGCTAATCCCTCATTGTTTTCGCGTATCAAGCTCAGGAATACGTTTATTTGCTAGTATGATGGCTGGTCATAGTTTATTAAAGATTTTAAGTGGGTCTGCTTGGACTATGATATGTATGAATGAGATTTTATAATTCATAGGAGATCCTGGTCCTTTATTTATAGTTCTTGCATTAACTGGTCTGGAATTAGGTGTAGCTGTATTATAAGCTCATGTTCTTACGATCTCAATCTGTATTTACTTGAATGATGCTACAAATCTCCATCAAAATGATTATATATTTATAATTGAACAAAAGCGAGGTATTTACAATACCTTCCCCTTGAAAACTCAGTATTTACAATACTGCCCAAAAAAGAAAATGAATAGGAGATGCAGATATAAACCCTAGGAATATAAAGCCCAAGCTTGAGAGTTGGTATTCCTACTAAACCTACGACTTCGCCCATTGAAATCCACTGACGTAGTTCATTCCGTGGGAGAATCTCGTTTCGGTACAGGTCCTTCTTGCGCATACTCCTCATACGTTTAAACAAAGTATATATGAGGGAGCCTTTATTCTTTGGCATTGCCTCCGACCGTTGGTAACTAAGCGGGCTTTGCACCTATCAAGGCTACCCATCCGCTTTTTGTTTAACATGCCATGTTTTCCCTATTACATTGGTAACCTTAGGAGGAGGAAGAAGAGTCCAAGTTTTAGTAGCCATGAGAGCACAATTCTTCGACCATAGCGTTGCCTTATATTTGACCAAGAAAAATTTCAATATTCTAAAAAAAGTAAAAGGGCATGAGAAGAAAAGGCGGTCATCATCTTCATCAATAGAAAGAAGTAAAGTTTTGCTTTCTTACCCCAATAATATTTAAAAGGAGCTTCGTTCAGAGGGATGAAGATTTGCACGTACATACTTAGGCACGGTCCAAGAGAAGAAGATGAGAACAATAGAAAGACTACTCAGGTAGAAGAGGATAGAGAGTCGCAACACTTTGGCTCAAATTTAGGCATCGACCTTTCCTTTGATTTTGAAAAAATGTCCACCGACCGTGATGGTGGGTTAGAGGGCACCTCCATAGCAGGTGTGGCCGTAAGATTCGCATCAAAGCGCTTAGCAAGCAGAGTGAATGAAGATATTCATGGTGGACCTTCCCTTTCTTTTCCAATCTCTCATCTTCTTTTTTGTTGGATTTCTAATTAGAAAATGAGTTATCGATATTCGTTTTGAGAGGTTGGTCTGACTTGCTATCAACTTCTTAGAGTAAGAGCTAGGAAGATTTAAGAGTATTGAGGAGTTTGAAAAACTCTCTCTTTCTGTGGAAGAGGAGGAAGGATTTGATGTAGGATGAATTGAAAGAGTTGAAGAGAAGATCAAATATAGTTTCTTTGATTGGAAAGATGTTGCCAGATCGACAATCAATTTAGTAGAAGAGCGCAGACTCTTTAAAGTATATGAGGAATGAGGAAATAAGTGAAAATCTTGGATATGGAAGAGAACATATTCCATGTTTGCTTTGCGGATGAATTTAATAAGAAGATTTTATGACAAGTTTGACAACCAACTGCTTGCTTCTTTTTAGTAAGTCCAGGTTTAAATAAAAAGAAACTCTCCTTCTCTAAGGCTACGTGTTGGCTTTGGGTCCATATCTATCTGGTCTTTGTCAACACAAGACTCGAAGCCCCCTGCTAAAAAAAGGGCAATCCTTCAGATTCCTTATTATAGTGGAGGGGGAAGACTCATTTTTCATTCTATATAGCTATTATGAAGCCTAGAGAAGTGGAAGCGGCAAATCGCTTATATTGAGTTCCCTAAAAACAGTTTTGCTTAATAACTTAAATTTCTCTACTAGCGTGGTACAACTGGATGCTTCGATCAATAGAACAAGAAGAGGAGGAAAAAAAGCTTATCTTATGATGAGCATCTATTTGATTCGATCATTTCCAAGATCTAATTACAGTTTTTCTTATGTAGTGGAAACGCCTTACAATATGAAGTTTTATGCTTAAAGGAAGAAATGTTCTTGGTGGATGCAAGACCTGAGATCGCCAAAATTTGTATGAAAGATGAGCCTACAAGAGTGCCAATCAACCGAGCCACCAGGTTTGAGAATAAGGTAGGATCCTTGGATCTAGTGGCCGGCGAATCACTTATCAAAAAGAAGATTTTGGAGAGATTATTCATTGATCTAGTGGTTGGTGAACCGCTTCTTTTTCTTCCAAGAAGATTTAGACAAAACCAAGCTTGGGTAGAATTGAAAAAGATTTGCCGAACGAATAAAAAGGTCAAAGGCTTTATTATTAGGAAAGTAAAATGAGGTTATTCAATAGCCATCACAGGTTTCATTACTTTTCTTCCATTCCGTCGTATGATAAGGAAAAGGATATCGAATGATCAATTCAACATTGAGAGCATTAAACTCAAAAGGACAAGGACGAATATTGTGGTGTTCTAAAAACGATAGATCAAACAAGAACTTGATGAATGAAATCCGCTGACGCATAAAAAGAGCACATTTTCAATAATGAAGCCTAGCATCTTCTGATAACACTCTATGACCTTAGTGCTTGTTTGGTTAAAGTTTAAAATCACATGATTTTGAAAATCTCAAGAAGTAGCTTTTAATATATGCGTTTGATTGGATTATTCTTACAAAAAAACCCAGGAACTTAAATTCCCATGAATTGCAATACCTCCAAAATGGGGGAATTGCAATTACCATGGTGGGGGTGGGTAAGATTAACTTCCTCCATTTTTATTTAAATTTTTTTTCTTTTTTTCCCTTTTAAATTATAAATATCTTATTTAGCCTTGAGTTACATTATTATTTTTATGGATAAGAGTTCTTATAGTAATTTTAAATAAATTCCCATGATTTTCTCTTCCAGCCAAAAAAGTTGTAGCAATTTAATTATAGGGTAATCAATTATAACCAAACACATTTTGACAAATCCCATGAAATTCAATTACCGGGAATTACATTTCATATGAATTAAATTCCATGGATTTCTACTTCTCGCGTTTAACCAAATAAGCACTTAATCCATTCTTTTGTTGAGGTTCTTGCACTTATGCATTTCGGCCCTCTATTTACATAACGAAGAAAGGCAAAAGCTCTTGCTCGAATGTGTGACTGCGACATGCATATTGCCCCAGTATAGCGGCTTCCCTTCCAGTTCTTCGGAAGAGTCAACAGACTTCTTTCTTCATTCAAGGAAGGGAGATAACCCCTTTGTAAAGAAGGGGCATTCTTTACTTTCTTCCTATGATTCCTCTAAGGGGATCTCAGTCTATCTCTTTCTCTTTCAACGGTGGCGATGGAGAGCAAATGAGCGGCCATCGCAAGGTCGTGGAAGCCGTGATCCGCAAGGATCAGAATGATGGCAGAGAAATAAGACACCAGTTGCTTGAAACTCTCCTGGTAGAAAGAGTAAGGTGGTGGAGACGTGGTGGAAGGAGCTGGTGGTCTTGCTGTAACTTATGGCCTTGTGATCTAGCTTTTTTTAGTAACCACTAGACTGGTCATACCTTCACATTAGGATGAGTTAAGCATGAGATGTTTGCTAAGGATCTGGGAATTTACCAGCTTTAAATGGAGGAAAAATCAATTACCAATTCAAGTCTCCGATTAGTATCAGTTAAGGCATGGTGATAAGTAGACTATCAAGGTCCAAAATGTTGACTAATTTGTATTTTGACAAGCTAAATAGAATCTGTAGCAAGCATGAATTGTTTGACGTTTTTCCGTTGTTGAATAAAAACAACATCTTTAATGAACTTCTAATAAAGGAGTACCCTTAGGGGCATGCTCTCCAATTCGCATGATGAGTATCAATTCAAGTATCACCAAATCCGCATTCTCCCTATTCTTTATTCTATTTTTTGCTTGCATTACTGCCTATCAATTAGTATAGTTCCAAGCCTTCTCATTCTATTGTGCCTTAGGATTCATTCGTATCTTATTTGGAATTCTCCAAAACGATAGTTCTTCGAAAGACGTGAACCACTAGTGGTGATGGTGGTTGGTTCATCTTCAGGGCAAGCGAGAAGGCATAAAGAGTCAGCCCACCTTTCAATATTGAGGACCAACTCTTCTACACCGAGATACCATCATGTTAGTGAAGTTTTCATATTCTTTGTTACTCAAGCATTTATTGGTGGTGAAACCGAGGCAATCCACTTATGACCTTGTCTTTGTAGATGCGCATAGTGAGGAATCTCTTAACTTAGCATGGAGTGAGTCCTAAGAGAAGGAAAGAAGGACAAGAGAGTCCTCAAGGACAAGAAAAGACTCAGACCCCAACCATTTGATCATCATTGGCCCTTCTACTTGACTAAGTAGTATTCCATTCATTTCGTGCAGTCGGTGTATGGGCTAGCCCATGGTGCGATCATCTATGATATACTCAACTTCTTCTTTAGTAGATTCATCTACAACATATGATGGTGCCCTCATGGACATGTTCCTCTCTTGGTCATTCTGGTCTAATCGAAGTAAACTGACTTACATGGAATATAAGGTGAGTTTTCACCGGGCTGGTCGCTTGAGTCTAGTCTATAGGCTATTTTTTCTATCCGCTTCTCTACAAGGTGTACTTTCTTCTTTCTTCAGACCGGGCTAAGCCCTTAGGTTAAGTAGGTTGGGCTAGGTCGTTACCCTCTTGGCAAGCTCCTTCCTATCATAATGGTGGGGGGGGGGGGTCAGAGGGCCCCGTGTCCAACTTGAGGGGGCTAAAGTTTGATGCAGAGCTTTTTGGTTGTTAAGTTATATTGTAGTAGTACTAAGCAATATCCAACATCTCTAGTCTTTTTGGTTTGCACTAAACTTAAGTATCCTTCGAGAGATCCATGTGGATCCATGTGGATCAGTTCCAAAGGTCTTGTAGTGCTAACCACCTTCTATGGTTTGAAGGAACTTCTTGTTTGCCTTCCTTTGACATAGGTTTCCCACATCATAGCATTGTCGAGGTTAATCCTTGGAAGACTTGTTACCAAGTCTTGTAGAAACAACTTCAAGATAAGATTTACTCCTGCATGCTCAAGCCTCATGCCCCAAAGTTATGTATCATCAGTGGAACTCACAAGACATAACTTCCTTGGAGGCTCAAAGTTGGTATCCATGATGTACACGTTATTTGATCTTTTCCCGTTGAGGATAATGTTGGTCTTTTTTTAATCACCGGGCACTCTTGAGAGTCAAATGTGACCACGTTGTTCCCTTGGTCACACATTTGAGATACTCTGAGTAGGTTGTAACCCAGGCCCTTGACTAGATTCACATTGCTCACTTTTGTTGACTTGTTCAACATGATTTTGCCAGTTCCTATGATTTTCCCTTTGTTCCTGTTGTCAAAGGAGACATGTCTTCCTTCGACTTGCGTGTGGAGTGAGGTGAGGTAGTCTTTGTTCCATGTGATATCATTTGAGCATCCACTATCTATGACCGACGTGCAACCCCCCCCCCCCCCCCCACTACCACCTACAAAGAAAATTAGTTCTTGGTGACCCAGGTAAGATGTCTCTTGCCTGGTTCCTTACAAGGAAATACATCTTTAAAGATAGTATACTTAGAAATATTAATGTTAAGAGAGTTCCTAGCAAAATGAGTAGAGTTCCTAGATTTGAAACTCTTCCATTTTCTACCATTTTGATTTACACTTTGGTCTCTCTTGTTCCACACTCTATGACTTCTCTTAGCATGAGCCTCTCATTTGGGACATCTCTCCTTGTAGTTCCCATGTGCACCACTGTGCCAACATGTCTTATAGTATTCTCCAAGGTAGTATTTGGGATGAGGCCTCTGAATTCTATTCCTATCCATGGTTTCTTTATTGTAGACCATTGACCCGCTTTCTTTAGCAATCTGGACATAGATTTTGTGTGCATTGTTTCCAGTGAAGTATTCTTTCTTCCCATTTACTCTACTCTATAAGACACGTATTTTCTCTTCTAAGTGGGAATTTTTTATTTCTCACATTGAAGTTCTAGGAACCTAGACTCATTCAGTTCCCTTTTAGTGAGAGGAGAGTCATTATCCTTGGTTTATCAAGCTCATACCCAATTCCATGCCTAGAGGGAACAAATGTTGTTTTGTGGGGGTTGGCTACAGAGTTCCCATTAACCTTCCTATTAGACCCAGAAATTCCAAGTATGATTTCGAGACCGTCGTCGTCAGAAGACCGTCATCGTCACCTGACTATCCCATAGTGGCAACGAGATCCCAAGATCTTCAGGTCAGTTACAACCACTTTTGACCAGATCTTCCACAATGTCCACGAAGACCTATTTTTTTAGAGGAAGTTTATCTCTTGATCTCCTAGCTTGTAACTACATATATCTAATTCTCCCAACCATGTAAATAGATCTAAGAGCATGGCCACGATTCATCTACATTGATACACTGTGATTCCCTCTCTCACATGTAATCCCAACACCCTCGTAGCTTACATTGCTCTCGAAGACGGCCGGTGTTAGAGAAAACTGTTAGATTCCCAGCAGTTTCTAAAGGACTACGGGTCTTAGATCCCGGATCTCAGCTTGTAATCGCTTGTTTATAATTAATAAAAGGAGATAAGCAATTCGTCTTCATTTGTATTGTCTTTACATTCAATTTCATTACTTATTTATCGCTTTCAATTATAGATTTCATTCGTTATCCCGACAATCCAATCCGATCATATACCTTTGGTTATCAACTCATGTTTTTTCTTCTTTCAGTTTTGCAACTCCTATCTAAAATTGGTGAAGCTCTTATTGCCCGACTTAAGCTTTTCAACAAGTTTCGCATAGTGGGAACAAGGAGAGAGACCAGTTTGCTCATCAAATAGAATTTCAGTTTCATCAAGTTTCTTTTGCAACTTTACATTATCTTTCACAAGTCTAGACATTAAACTAATGAGCTCGGGTTTACTATAGTTAAACAAAGAATCGAGGATGGTTTCAGTAGTTACCTCATCGGGTTGTTCCCCAGTAGATTCTCCTATGGCCATGACACACAAATTTGGGGTCACCCATGCTTCTGGATCCTAGTCCTTAGAGTCACCCCATGCTGCAATGTAAGCCTTTTTGTTGAGATTCCTTTCCTCAGTTCCCTGAGGGCAATGTTTGACAAAGTGCCTCTTTTTGTAGCACTTTTAGCAAGTGACATCTTTGAGGTCCTTCTCTGTCTTGTTGTTCTTGTTGTTGTTGTTGTTGTTCTTGTGCTCCCCACTATTGTTCCTTTTGAACTTCCCTTTCTTGTAAAAGGAGCGTAGAGCTTTGGTGACAAGCACAAGTTCATCCTCTTCATCTTCCTTTGAGTCTTTGTTAGTTCCTGTACAGACTTCAACATCTTTTCTAGTTTCTAGGAAATTTCCTTGTTTTCCTTATCATCTAGCCTTCTCTTCTCATATGAAAACAACTTCCCAAAATTCTCATGAAGAAGGAGATTTCTATTTTCTGGGTTTTCTCTGAATGTCGTCCTCTCATGGGACCAGTCCGAAGCCAGGCCGTTGATAAGCTTTGCACCTTCATCTTGTCAGTGATTTCCTCCTTGGAGATCCCAAGTCATGTGAGCTTGGTACAGAGGGCTTCGAAGCAAAATAAATAAGTGGAGACGGGTTCACCTAGTTCCATTCGGAAGTTGAAGAACTCCCTCCCGGTGTTCATTTGGTGATCTTCTTTTAGATAGAAACTCCCCATGAGTATCTGTTAGATGCGGCCCACATCTCCTTGGTCGTCTCTAGGTTCCCAACCTTGTCCACATCCTGTTCATACATGACGTTGTTCAGGTACATTTGGCCTTGAAGTTGGCCTCCATGCATTTTCACCCGTTTTGCCCCCATTTTGACAGATTGCAAAAAATGGCTTTATCTACTTGGAAGTTCCCTTTCTCGATGACACACCAGGGTTGAAAGTCGTGGCTACTCATCGAGTCTTTCATGAGGCCTTGTCACCTTTTGAACCTTCCAGTGATGAGTTTGGGTGGGTTCTTGTTCCCATGCCCGATTTGTATTATTTCGGATGACATCTTGTAAACCTGCAAAGCTAACACAAAGATCTAGAACAACCAGGATCTGATACCAAATGTTGGATCGATATGCGTTAGAACAAAGTAGGGAACAATTATAAGGCAGTTCCTTAGGCAACGAAAGAAAACAAAAGCAGGCAAAGAGAAGTAAGCAGGACATAGTTCCTTATAGAGGAACTCCACAATTCCCTAGGCAACTAGTTGGTTATCAACTAGTGGTGTGGGTAAACCTCTACCTACGTGGGAGGATTTGAATGATTCACTTATATGATTGATTTTGAACAAGTCTTCTCAATCAAGTTCCTAAGCAAACAACTCAACTAAAACAAGTAAATCGAACCTTACACCTGAATTCAACTATTTAGTTTCCTTGCTCATGGGAACTCCTTCCTTCCATCGTCGAGATCGGACGCTCGCTGCCGGTGACTTCTTTGGATCTTCCTTCCTTCTTTCTTAGCTCACTCTAGGGTTCAGTTTTTGTGCTTGGAGAGAAGTGAGTGGTAAACTCACTATTCATTTGTATTTATAGACCTTCTTGCCTTGAAGCCCCATCCTTATCTCTCTGGGCAATTGTCCGAAATGCCCTTGTCTTACCCTCTAAGGATGTGTACTTTCTTCACATGTGACTTGATTAAAATTTTGCCAACTCTAGAAGCTCATCAAGCCCTTGGATGCATGGGATCAGTTTGATGTACAGATTCTCCCTTTGTTTTGTGTGGAATAGGTCTTCGCATTTCACGCTTGTTTGTCTTTGGATTGAATTGAGAGTTCCCTTGGATAGGGAACACGTGATACTTATGGCTTTGTAGTTCCTTTGAAATACTTGAATAAAACACATTAGATCCCTAATGATTTTTGTCATTATCAAAACTGGAGAAATCAGTCGTTGGTCTAGCATTATAAAACGTGAGTTCCCAACCCTGCTCCACCAAATGTAAATCCTTAATGTGCTTAGTACAACCTATTAATATATTATCTCTCTAAAAAAATTAATATTATTAAATAGAATTCCTCGTAATCAACATTTAATGTCGTAAAGTCATTAGGGGTTTGATCCTAGCTTGCATTAAAAATTCTAATATAGGTGTCATGTAAATCTAACAAGATTGAACCAATCAACCCAAATATTGTTGTCCGACCGCGTTTTAAGCGCTTGGCAACTCTGCCGCACATGCCTTCTGTCTCCTCTTCTGCATGCTTTTTGAGAATCTCTCCTACTTAAGTTGTCACATTTACATTTAATAATCTTCCCTTTCAAAAAGTACTTATTATATTTTTTTTCCTTCTAATTAGAACAGGATTTATGTAGGTTTAAGAAAACCGATATAATACTAATAGAATCTTTTAAATTGCTGTATTATTCAATCAAGAAAGAACACACCTAATTTAGGACAAGGCACCAAAAATCCCAGGATTGGCGACGAGCAGCATATCAAAAGAACCAACGGAAAAAATAAAATAAACGCAAGCCCATATAGTTATTCATTCAACACAGGCCGAAAAACACATGGCCTGGGTAAAAAGTAAAAACCCAGAAAATTTTCATTCCCAAAACGAACAGATCAATTAATTAAGCACTTTACACTTGTAGAGGATGTATTCTGAGAAAAGAAAATACAAACCATGATGGAGCGAGTAAAATTGATCGATTAGGAATTTAGCAGTATAACTAATTAATTAACATATGACTGATGGACTTGAGTAGAAGCGTTGGAGGCGGCGGCGGCGAAGCGGGAGGAGAAAGCGCAGAACTGGTAGAAGTAATCCTCATCGTCGTCCAGGGGGAAGCTTCTACTATCAAAGTTGAGGGAATAGCTCAAAGGGTCATAATTGTAATAACACTTACATCTGGTGGTGGCCGTAACGGCGCTTGATCTTCTAATGAACATGAGTTTGCCCTGTTTCTTGACCTTGGTAACCAGCCTTCTCAGGCACCCACACGCAGTCGCCGGAGCCGCGATTGCGGCGGCGGTGGTAGGGGTGGTCCTGTGGCCGCGCATTTGGACTTTGGAGAGAGTGGGTAGTTAACTGAGTGGGAAAATGTGGCCGAATTGTTAATATTATATAGACGGGGAAGAAAGAGAGCTTTAGTTTTCAGTTTTCACCACAAAACAAAAAAGAAAAGTGCAGTTCAGTTGGGTCTGTAAACGGGACTTTTTTACAGCGGAAGCCCCCCATTCCTTTCCTTTTACGGGCTTCACTGGAAAAGTCAAAGGTAAGCATTAATTTCGATTGCGCGTTAGAGCTGCTTTTTTTGTTATCTGTTATAAGAAAAATCGATGAAGTTGTTGATTGAGTTACTACTACTAGTTACAATGCTCATCCATTTACTGAAAATCAAAATATGAAGTAACCGGGATATTATGAGCAATTATGGCTCACGGTTTCGACATGATTAACCGAACTACATCTAATAACGATAATTACTAACCGTATCTACCGTTACCATAAACGGAGTATATCATACACCATTACCAACGAGATGGTTTATAATTATATAGCTGGTAGTCATGAAAAGTTATTACTAAGATTTTTCATGTTGCATTTTAAAATCTGATATATATATAACTATATATTAAAGCTATTCCTTTTCGAGCCACCAGAACGATTCTGACCCTACTTCATATTTAAAATTTTAATTTATATTGATATAACTTTTTTGAGTTCTTTCTATTGAATTCTTTTTAACTATTTAAATTTATCTTAAGATCAAACAAATATCTATTGGGTATAACAATATCTTTTGAAAGCTTCCTTATAAAAGTATTTAAAATTAAAGATAAAATATTTAAAATAAGATATTAATAAATAAATAAAATATAATATATATACTATTTCTTTAGTATGCGATTGATTATAAATTCCGATTTCTTCATTAATTTTGGACATTCTTCCTTAAAATTTGCCCTCCTTTCAATTCACACCCTAAAATCATGAACAACCGGTATGAATATTGAATCCCGTAATCGAACGCCATCAACCTCCTAATACTTAGTAGCTTTCGATCGTAACACAACGTGTTCACTCGAGAACTACTCCCATAGTCCCATCCAATTGAAAACAAGGAGAGCAAAGGGGAGTACTCACCGGAATTACGAACTGAACGAGAAGAAAACCGGATCGTTAAACACCACACCACACCACAACGATGACGGTTATAGAAGCAATCGGGATGACGACGGAGGCTTGTTGAGATCGGCATAAAACCCAAATCAAACCCTAAAAAATCCCATAAAACCCAAAGTTTGCAATTGAATAAATTGGAATCGGAATTAGTTTACATACCTTACAAAACCCTAAATTCTCACCAAATATGAAGATCTAAACAAAGAACGAGTACCACACGAAGAATAACAGATTTTAAGCATAGATCTAGAGTTGGATTAGAGAATACCTTGAAACTAAAAACAGGTCTGACGATGAAAGAATGATGCGAGAATGGAGAGAAGAAGAGCAGATTAATTTTTACGAAAATTGGGGAGAGTAGATAATAAATTGGAAAGAGAAAAGATTTTCTATCCAAAATTATCTCTAATAGAATTAATCTTGTGTTTTGTAGCCCATATCATATCTTACACCCCTTTTAAACAAAATCTCAACCATTTAAAAATTCTAATCTAAAGATGCATATTCACCCTCATTTTCCATCTTAAAAGCCTTTCTACTAGAACTTAATACTATATATATATATGTTGTCTCGTAATTTTTGGGAAATAAGTTTTACTTACTATGGAGTATTAGAATAGAAGATATACAGTGTATTAAAAAAAAATATCAAGGAAATAAAATAGTGTGGATCTGTTTAACTGGGTTTGTGGATTGAGGGGACTAGGTGGGATTGTGAAGGCTGAAAAGGGAAAAGGGCGCATTAAAAGCAAGTGGCATATTTCTGGGGCATGTCAGAATTCTGAAATTGCACATTTATTAACCTGTACTGTACAGGATCCAACGGTTATTATCCCATCTCACTAGTCACCACTCTAGTGACATTCTTTACACCGCCAAGTCACCAACAACCTTAGTTCGCTAAGCTATTCATATTTGATAATGACAATGCTCGGTAGCATCATATTTTTATTCTCAGTAATCTTAATTGTTAGTTTATCTTGGCAGAATCACATATGTATTATTCCATATATACATATATATATATGTATCGTGTATCTTTTCATATATCATTCCATATATATGTCTCGTGTATCTTTTCATATAATTTTGTATATTTTTAGTTTCCTTCAGTTAAAATATTGTATACACTCAAGGATACTAGGGTTTCACTTTTGTAATATATATACTGATAATCAATAAAAAAAAAGTAACGCTTCTTCTCATATTCTTCTTTAGGTATCACCCTAGACATCGATCCTCACGATCATGACTAACAACCCATCTTCTCCCACTCAAATTCTCCAATCCGCCTCCTCTGATGGCTCATCTCAAAACCTTCACTTGCCCAACTTTTCCATTCGCCTAGATCGTTCCAACTATTCGCGGTGGCGAAGCACTGTTCGATCGGCGTTGGAAGCATTCGACTTGGACTCTTTCTTGAATCCCGAGTCTGCTCCGTCGGTCACCATTCCTGCTCCTGCTGATGATGATGAGGATTCTCCCTTACTGACTCCTGAAGCCGCTCTTGCTGCCTTTGCAGCCGGCGCTTCCGCTCTGGCTCCTCGCAAGCGTATCCCTAATCCAGCATATCTCGCTTGGATACGCAAAGATCGTCTTGTCCTTCTATGGATACGATCGACTCTCACTACTCCGCTGTTAGGCCACATCGCTCGGGCCACAACTGCTTATGAAGCCTGGAACACGCTGGCATGGGTGTTTCATGCTCAAACTCGTGCGCGTCAGATGTTCCTTCGCCATCAACTACAAACCCTAACCAAGGGCTCGATGACTGTTCTTGAGTACGTCGAGAAGAAATGTGCCCTAGCTGATGAACTTGCAGAGTGTTTATGCGTCGTCTCTGATGACGATCTAATCTCTTTTATTCTTCACGACCTTGGCTCTCAGTTCGCCTCCTTTCGCTCGGCGTTTGCCCTTCACAGGAACGACTTTCTCTTGACGAACTTCTGGGCTATCTTCTTCAAGAAGAGGCTCAAATTGAGGAGGACAATCGTGTTCTGTCCGCTGTCTCCCCTGCTGCCAACATCGCCTCAACAAGGGGTCGGGGACGGGGATGGGGTCGCGGGCGCGATCATTCCCAATCTGATCGCTCCTCCTATCGTCCCTCTACTTCTGCTGGTTCAAGCTCCACTGCTTCTTCAGACAAGCCTCGCCCAATATGTCAGATTTGTGGCAAACCAAATCATGAAGCATTTAATTGCATTCAACGCTTGAATCTGAATGATTTCCCAGTGACAAATCCACATGCTGCTGCAACACTTGGCCGACAAGATTCAGCACAGGGCAAGGCTGTCTACAATGCAGCCTGTCAGTCGGAAATTTCGGATCCTTGGATCGTGGACATGGGTGCCAACAACCATGTCCAAGGTGACTTGGGCAATCTTACTCAGCACTCCAATTACAGCGACACCGACCATTTAGTGGTTGGGAACGGTATGTCTCTCCCCATTAGTCATTTAGGGCAATCTAATTTACCTGTCTTACATGCTGCTCAACCATCACTTAAATTGACCAACATCATGTGTGTGCCTAAAATCACCAAAAACCTTTTAAGTGTTTCCAAACTCACTAAAGATAACCATGTCTACCTTGAATTTCACTCGGATTGTTGTCTTGTTAAGAATCTACAGGGTCAAACTCTACTCAAAGGAACCGTTGAAAATGGCTTGTATCACCTTCCGCGCAAACCTGAGTCGTCCTTTCCTTCTCATTTGAGTCGTTCGGTTGCTTTCGTTGGTGAGCGTGCCTCCATTTCATGTTGGCATCATCGTCTTGCTCATCCGAATGAAGTCGTTCTTCGTCGTCTTATTTCTAGTTTCCGTCTTCATGTGTCTTTAAATAAGTTGGAAGCTGTTTGTGGATCATGTCAACTCGCCAAAAGCCGACGTCTTCCGCTGTCCAATCGTCCAACAAAGTCTGCCAAGCCTTTTGATTTAATTCATTCCGATTTATGGGGTCCTTCATCTGTTCTTTCAAATTATAGCAATAGATATTATATCAGTTTCATTGATGATTGTACCAAGTTTGTTTGGATTTATTTTATTTCTAATAAATCTCAGGTTTACTCTATTGTCCAATTATTTATCAAATTAATCCAAACACAATTCTCCACTCTTATAAAAGCCTTTCAAACAGACTAGGGTGGTGAATACAGAAATGTCTCTCAATTGCTTAATTCAGTTGGTATCACTAATCAAGTTTCTTGCACATACACCCCTCAACAAAATGGATCTGCAGAACGTCAAAATCGAGTTATTACGGAAAAAGGTCTTGCCTTACTATCCCATTCAAAATTACCAATGTCATTTTGGGAAAATTCTTTTTCATACCTCAGTATAATTGTCAAATAGAAATTTGAACTACAAATCACCTTTTCAACTTTTGTATGGGAAAATTCCGGATTATAGCTTCTTAAAGTCCTTTGGGTGTCGATGTTATCCATATTTGCGCCCCTACAATCAATCTAAACTCGAGTTTTGTTCTCTTCCATGTATTTTTTTGGGGTATAGCTCTAAACACAAAGGCTATTTATGTCACCATGTCTCCACCAATCGTACATATGTATCCCGGTTTGTTGATTTTGATGAGAATGTCTTTCCCTATCTCGACGACGTCTCATCATCTCAACCGGCGTTTCCTTCTCTTGAGTCGAGTCTTCCGTTGTCCCTCCTTCAAGATGTGGCGCACTTGCCCGTCCGTTCTCCTCTCGAGCCTCCTAATGTCTCTTCTCCTGAGTCAACCAATTCTTCACAGTCAATTGACAATTCTTCAACTCCACTCTTGTCCCCACCTAATGTGTTGCCCTCCATGCCTTCACCAATTCAGCCGCTTAACTTTGAGAGTTCCCCTGCATCATCTAATGAGTCAACTTCTCCACAAAACAGCCCCTCTCCCTCTCTCTCTCTCTCTCTCCACAAAACAGCCCCTCTCCCTCTCCCTCTCCCTTGTCGGCACAAGACCCACCCGAGCCCTATCCAAATGCGCCGTCATGGTTTAGACCGCCGACCAACTCCTCCCATCAAATGACCACTCGTTCCTCAACCAATTCTTTAAAACCGAAAGCCTTTCACTCCACCAAATACCCTTTACCCACAACTTTACTATCCAATCCCGAACCAAAATTTTTCCATCAAGCCTCAAAAGACCCAAACTGGCAGCATGCTATGCAGTTAGAATAGGATGCTCTTATGAAAAATGGGACCTGGGACTTAGTTCCTCGGCCACTTGGTGCTAATGTAGTTGGTTGTAAATGGGTGTACATGGTCAAGAGGAAATCTGATGGCACTATTGAGCGTTACAAGGCTCGTTTAGTTGCCAAAGGATTTAATCAGGAAGCCGGTGTTGATTATTTTGACACATTTAGTCCTGTTATCAAGCCAACTACGATTCGTCTTGTTTTAAGTTTGGCTCTTACTCATGCTTGGCCTCTTAGACAGGTTGATGTGAACAATGCTTTTCTGAATGGTGACTTAGTTGAGACAGTTTTTATGGACCAACCAAAGGGTTTTCAGTCTTCTGATCATCCTTCTCATGTTTACCGGCTTCGTAAGGCTTTGTATGGACTCAAACAGGCGCCTCGAGCATGGTTTCAAAAGCTCAAAGATGCTCTCCTTCGCCATGGATTTCGAGGTTGCATTTCTGATTCATCTTTGTTCATCAAACATCATGGATCTCATGTTGTTTATGTCCTTATCTACGTTGGTGATCTTATAATCACCGGCTCTCATGCGTCCTTTATTGATGAATTCGTTTCTAGTCTTAATCGGGCTTTCTCCCTGGAGGATCTTGGTCCGTTACATTTCTTTTTGGGAATTGAGGTCTCCAGGTCTGATTCTGTTATTCAGTTAAGTCAGCAAAAGTACATTGTTGATATTCTAGAGCGATGTCATATGTCGGGCGCTAAGCCGATTGCTTCTCCTGCTGAGCCGGGATCTTGGCTTGTTCAATCTGGTGATCCTGTTGATGACCCCCACTTGTATCGCAGTATTGTTGGTGCCTTACAATATGTTACCATTACGAGACCAGAGATTGCTTATGCTGTTAACAGAGTGTGTCAGTTCATGCATAATCCGATTGAAACACACTGGGCTGCTGTTAAAAGGATTTTAAGATACCTTAAAGGGTCAATTTTCGCCGATCTTTCTCTTCATAAGGCTACTGACCAACGTTTGGTAGCGTATTCCGATGCGGGTTGGGCATCCGATCTTGATGATTGCCGTTCTCAGCATGGTTTTGCTATCTATTTTGGTGGTAATCTCATCAGTTGGTCTTCTAGGAAGCAGAAAGTGGTTGCTCGGTCTAATACTGAAGTAGAATATCGGGCCATAGCCTTTGCAGCTGCTGAATTAATCTAGCTACAACAGCTACTTCTTGAGATGTCCGTGCCTCTTCATCAGCCGCCCATTCTACTACGTGACAATCTTAGTGCTACTTTTTTATCTGCCAATCCTGTCTTTCATCATCGATCCAAACACATTAAGATTGACTATCACTTTGTTCGGGAGCAAGTATCCTCTGGTGACCTTGTTGTTCAGCATGTCCGTTCTCTTGATCTGATTGCTGACATCTTCACCAAGGCGGTTGGGACTCATCGTTTTCAAACGTTAAGTTCCAAGCTGCATGTTCGTCTTCGATCATGAGCTTGCGGGGGCGTATTATTCCATATATATGTCTCGTGTATCTTTTCATATATCATTCCATATATATGTCTCATGTATCTTTTCATATAATTTTGTATATCTTTAGTTTCCTTCAGTTGAAATATTGTATACACTCAAGGATACTAGGGTTTCACCTTTGTAATATATATACTGATAATCAATAGAAAGAAAGCAACGCTTCTTCTCATATTCTTCTTTGCTTTACAATATGTAACCAGAAGTATTATTTTTTTACGCTGTATACTTAATATTGAAGAAAGTAATTTTTGGAAATAAAATGGCATATATCCAGTGAAACACCCAAATTATTGATTTAGCTAGTTATCTAACGTTGGTAACCATGAGACTTGTCTTATAAGAAATTAGGGTTATCGTACATGAGACTTGGATTAACCTAAATTGTTATTATGGATGAGCTATATTAATTCATTGATTAGTTCAACTCGGCAATGCGTGTAACAAAAAAATCCAAGATTGTTAATTCATCTACTCTTATAATTTTAGAGAAGTACGATGATAAGAGATAGATTAGCTAGAGATAGGGATGGACACGTACGGGCCGGGCCACAACCAGGCCGGGCTAGAGAATCCGGACCTAGGACCGGCCCGGTATTATACCGGGCTTAAGCGGGTCGGACTGGGGGCGGTAAGGCCCGTGTCGGTTTTTTTAATGCAACTAAATTAACCGGTCCGGGCTCGGCCGGGCGACTTTCCCCCAGCTCGGGACCGGCCCATGGCCCGGACGGGTTTAGCCTGGCTGGCCCGCAGGCTGACCGGGCCGTGCCATTTCGGCCCACTTTTGCGGTCCGATTCGGGCTGGTCCGGGCTCGACCGCACTCCTGTCCATCTCTAGCTAGAGAGTAAGAGAAGAGAAAGAGATAGACATCTTATGTTTATTTGGTCTCCAATTGAGTGTTTTATATTGGATTACAAATTTACAATGCTCCGAAAATAAGCCACTTTTAGGATTTAGATAGACTTATCTTATATATGTGGGTGAATTTCACAAAATCACCGGTCAATTATAGGTTTGTGCAAATAACAACCCGTAAAAACCGAAATTTCAGTAAACCACCCTTAAAAAATTTGTTTGCACAATACCAACCAAGGGCTAAATACGTTAATACTTCCGTTAACTAGAAACGAAGAAAGGATTTCCATTGCAGATTTAGTGTGCAATGAATGCTCTAGTTTCCACGAACAATTTCCATGATAAAATTAACTCCATTACAAGCATAAATTACTCACAAACACCTGCCAAAAACATTGACTAGGGACGTTTACAAAAACTGTGAAATCCGAATTTTTCCACTATCAACTCTACTCATAACACACCGGAAGAATTATCAAATTCCCCTAATTAAAACACCGATTTCTTCTTTCCACCATTAAAGCCCAATATAGAGCTAGAGAATCCCCTCTCCGAGGGACCCATAATTAGGATCCAGTGGGATATAGCGTGACATGAATCACTCTATTATTGGGCCGAATAGCGTCCCCACGTTGAAGAGGGATTGATTGAAACAGAGGCACTGGAGATTGATTGAAAGATGGCTATGGATGTTTCTCGTGTTGTGGATTCTTCCGTATGGAGCTTTGGGCAACAATAACATGCCGATCCCGGCTTGCTATGGATTCATGTCTTTTCCGTTGTCGATGGTGGTAGTTAAATTTTCCGACGCGAGTGAAACAAACTCACCAATTACCACTTTTTTTTAAAAGTTTTGAGATATTTGTGGGTAATCAGAACAAAGGAAACATATAGGAAATTAAAACAAATGGGAATTTTTATCTTGGAGTAGAATCTTAGTCCACAATTTTCATTTTTCTAAAGAATTGAACATAGATAAATAGCTCAGAGAACAAGAGGAGAGGTGGGAAGAAGATGATAAAGGGAGATGTTCATAGAAAAATAGAGGGTTGACCTAAACAGAAATTTTTTAGAGATGGTTTATTGAAATTTCAATTTTTACGGGTGGTTATTTGCACCAACCAATAATTAACAGGTAACTGCTTGAGCTGATACGCAAACAAGACCGTGGTTTTGTGAAATTCACCCTATATATGTCCATAAATAATAATATTATAGCACTCTCTTAATGTACATAATTATTATCTGATTGAAAACCTTGTCTTGAAAATCCAATATAATAAGACCATGCAAGACTAGGAAAAAAGAGTACAATTATAATTCATATATCTTCTTGATTGAATAATTTATGCATTCATCGTACTTTTGATTGAATCTTGCAACTAGAGAAACGTTTTAACGATATGTATTTTGATGATTGACGCATGTTACATTATCTTTATAATTTGTGATCAACTTCACGTGATTTGATATTTGACTATTAGGGTCAATTTTGTTGAACACCATGAAATAGTAATTCCTCCATACATGAAACCTTATGTAAGGCCCAAGGCCTTCAAGGGGTGTTTGAATGAGATTGATTTATATTGATGGAGTGGCGATGAAATAGGATTATTTTGTATGAGATTAAAGTGATGGATATGGATGAGAAAGAAGGACACGACTCACCTTCAAAATCAAACTAAAACGAGATCCACTCTAAGATATAACTCACTTAGATTGAAACTCAAAGGATAATTTTACTCACAATCTAACACAAACTAAGGCAACAAAGTCAAGGAGAGATCCTCTTAGAATTTGTCCATGGAAGGAAAAACACTTAGGGTTCTTGTTCTTTTTGTTTTGACGTGAATGAAAAACAAAGACAAGCCTAGGTGGCTAAAGGGAAAGACTAAGGGCAAAGTGGTCTTTTGCCCTAGCATAAAGCTCCCTTATTAAAAAACAAGCCCAACTATCCAAAAATTTCCAAATGTGCCCTTACACTAGTTATAAGAAACCACACAAGTTGTGGCCTTTAATAGGACATGATGTTCGACGTTAGTGCGGCCGGGCCAAGTTGCATAAGCAAGCAAAAGGCATCCGAGGTGTTAGGGATGAGCACCTCCAAGGCTAAAAGGCCAAACTTGATATTTTCTTGCAAGGCCCGAGCCCGAGCGCGAGTGATCCTTCCAACGTAGGGAGAATCGACAACTTCTCCTACACACACCGCGATAGTGTCGACACCAAAAGGTGTGCAGTGATCTTGGGCTTCCGGACTCGAAACCTTGGCGTTCTTGGGCTCAAATCCATCCTTGGAATCAGTAGGGTTGTCCTCCAAAAAATGGCTTGGTGAAAGTGGTGTCACACCCTTGGTAATCTCCTCTTGGGCATGGTGCTCGACGCGTCCTTGCTTAACGCGGGCGTGGTCGAGGTCTCCGAGCTCATGATGCGACGTAATCACATCATCCTCCCTCTCTATAAAAGGGTTCACCCACAAACCTTGATTATGAAATTCATCATCAAGGTTAAGATAAAAAAGGAGCTATATCAGAAACATTAAATACCTCATGCAAACCATAGCTAGGAGGCCTTGATCTCAAATTTTGAGGAATTCAACTAGACTCATAGATCTAACTCCTCGAGTTGGAATCACTCCAATCCCATTCCGAAGTAGGGAGAACTGCTCTTGTGAAGCCATAGAAGAAGCGCCAACATCAGATTTGGTTGTCGCCCATTATTCCAAGCCAAGTGGACTTCCTCGCACCCCTTCGACCACAACGATCCTCAATCAAAAGAGTCCTAGTTAAACTGTAGAAACTATAGTTTATCAAATTCCCCCGTACTTAGACCTTGCCCGTCCTCGAGTAAGATCAAAAATAAAATCTAATTATAATATCATGTTATTTTATAGAAGAATATTCTTAAAATATTCTTTTAAAAATAAGGATATCCTTTATTTTCGTTTCATTCAATTTAAATCATATCTTTAAAGGAGAGATGAATAAAAATTTGCAAATGAAATTATTTCCTAAATAATTTGGCAAATTTTAATATTTAATAATGATGAGTCTTTGACAAAAATAATTTGAGCGGGCCAAGCTGGAATTTAGTCCACTCAAATTATTCTACTTCCTTTCGCATGAGCTTGACCACACGCCTCTGACCACCGACATTGATCGCTGCAGCCGCGCTGCCATTTGCTCACCGTTGTCACCGCCGATGAAGTGTTCGGTGCTGCTGCTACTACTTCTATCGAAACAGAGGAGGAGAAGGGAGGGGTAGAAGGAGGATAGGCTTGGGCTTTCTCTTGTGGGCTAAAACTTGGGTATTTTTTTAACAAGCCCATCTGAATTTTTTTTTGAAAGGAAGGAGCCCATCAAATTTTAAAGTGAGGACAAAGGGATATGAGCCCAACCTAGTTGCGACCTTGTTTTGCGCGCACATTCCATCTCTGTTTTGTATGGGTACTGATGGTGCGCAAAATAACGATGTGTGAACAGTAGGCACGAATAGCGAGGTAAAAGCAACAAAGACAGTATTTGAGGGAATTCCCTGAGGGTTTTCCTGCACCCATCCAAAAAAATGAGATGCCCAATCAGGCTAGTCCCGAGTCGGAGGAGTGGTGGAGACCAAACCTCGTGCGTTCCCCGCGGGAATGAGGTCAAAACATCGCGACCTCTCAAATAAGGATGTCAGTCAAGCGATGCGCTTCTAGAAGCAACGAGGATGAACCTCGCGTACTCAAAAGCTGACACACCCACCACGCTCAACCATTCAAAAGCCGCCTTATTCTCGACCAATAATTGGCCACCTCTCTCTCGACCAATCAGATGGCCGTATCCCGAACATCCCACATCGGATGTTGGTAAAAGCCATGCTCCTCAAACATCTATAAATAGAGGAGAACCCCGAAGGTTGCAAGGGTCGAAAAACATCTCTAACTCAAGAACTATCTTGCTTGTTGAAGATCGACATGTTGGAATAATCATAAAGACCACGCTATAATCAAGAGAAGATCAATAAAAAGACTTCAAGTCGCTCAAAGAAATCTCAAGTCCCAAAAGATCCCGGAAACCGCTTTGCAAGCTACAATCCCGGTATCATCAATAAGATTTTGGCCTCGCTAAATAGATAGCAATTCTCAAGCTTGTAATAGAAAAGGATCTCGCTAGTAGTTTGTAAGCGGTAATCTCGTTGTAACAAAGAGGTCTCGAACCTCGTTAGGCAGAGACCTCAAATCTTGTAAAGAAGATCTTGGGCAGAATCTCGTTGTTGTAACCTCGTTTGCAAATCATTAATAAAAGCAAGGGTTTGTCTCGTCGAATATATAATCTCGTTTCTTGTCTTTAGCGTTTGTTTATTTCGGGTTTTATGACTGGCGCCGTCTGTGGGAACCTCTTCATCCTAAGTAGTTTCCCGACGAACACAAACCTCGGCTTTCAACCTCAAAAATTGGCTTGCCTAAACAACTTTTCCCCCTCCACTCCGATAACATGCTCGAAACATCGGAGTGGGTCAACGGGGCACCCCAACCGGGTTGGCCGTATGGGGTCCCCCCCAGGTTGGACGTACGCCGCCCCACAAAATGCGTACCCTTTCCAAGGATGCGCGAATCAGTCTCCGACCCCGCAAAATCCTTACCAATATCCCTACCCAGGTTATAGGCAATATCAACAAGGCTTCGCCCATTCGCCTATTGATGGCTATGCTCCTCCGTTGCCCGAGCACGTTCCCATCCCAGGGCCTGGACAGCCCCATTCCGAGTATGTACCTCAGTATGTCCCTGGACATGTTCCGGGGCATGAAGCATCGACCAACGGCTCATCAATGGAGAGACCGGCCCGGGATCCAATGCAAATCCGAGGTCTCACCCGCGACGTTCCCAGACGCAACGTCCGGAGATGTCCGAAACCGCGAGGAATGTAATGCATGCCTTGAAGTCACGCTCTTGACGCCGTCCGGTTGAGGCGGGCGGATTCTCACCCTTCATAGACGAGATCCAGAGCGCACCAATGCCCAAAGGCTTTCACAAGCCGCATATGGGGTTCTATGACGGGGCGGCAGATCCCGAGGAGCACGTGAAATACTTCTCCGTCCAGATGAACGTCAATTCATACAACGACGCAATTTTCCCCCGTGTTTTCCCAACCACCCTGAAGAAGGCCATGATGATCTAGTTCATAAGTATCAAGACCGGGTCTGTCTCCTCGTTTGCCTAGTTGTGCGATGCGTTCATCGCGCACTTCAGCGGATTGAGGAAGCGCAAGAAAAACATGCGCGATCTTCGCGGTATTGAGCAAGGGGAGGACAAGACGCTGGGTTCATTCTTCATGAGGTTCATAATCGCGGTGCGGAGATTGTGTATATCGACGAAGCGTCGGCGCGAGACACTCTCATGAGCAACCTATGTCACGGGGTGTTCAAGAATTTTATTTTCCTAAAGTGCCCAGAGACATACGACGACCTGTGTGTCCGGATCACTGCTTAGGTGTATACCGAGTTTGCCACCAACCAAAGCTCTCGGCCAAGGACCGATAAGGAAATCGCAGCCGATGCTAAGGGAAAGGCGGAGGTGGGTGTGCCCGACGCCAAGGATGCATATGTAACGCAAATCCAGAGCCACAAGCCAAGCAGAACAACGTGAAGAATAACAACGCAAACAACAACAACACAAGGGGAAACGACGAATGTGGGGGTTGGAACTGTTTCGTAGGGAAGCAGCGAGGGTACATGGAAAAGGGCAGCCCCTTGTACAAACCAAAAGACAAGGGCAGAAGAAACCCCACCTCGGGTGCAAACAATGTGTCGCAGGGCCAAAATCAAGTAAGGACCAACAACTTCGACCAGCAGGCTCCCGCAAAGAAAGCGCGCTCCGGTCATGCCGCGACACCCGATGGTTTCATTTACACCATCTCGAGTGGTCCCACATTGGCAGGCTTGAGCCAATCGAAGCGAAAGAGGTACGTGAGGGCCAGCCATCACGAGCCTTCAGTATTCAGTGTCGAGCAGTCTGGCCTTCATATCCGAGGATGCTGAGGGTCTGCATATGCCGCACTCCGACCCTGGGCTCAAAGATGGTAAAGCGAGTTTTGGTGGACACGGGATCTTCCATGGACATCATGTACTACGATGCCTTCGAACAATTGGGTATCTCGGCCACATCTCTGAAGCCCTACGCGGGAAAACTAACGTCCTTCTCGGGAGACGAGGTTGATGTGGCGGGCCTCATCGAGCTTTGGATGACGTTGGGAGCATGTTCGACAAGGCGAACCGAAATGATAGAGTTCACCGTGGTGTGTTTGCCCTCGGTGTATAACGCGATCATCGGGAGAGTATCCTTGATGAAATTTCAAGCCGTGGTGTCCATATACCACACGAAGATGAAATTCCCGGTTGAAGGTGGAGTTGGCGAGGTCAAGGGCGACCAAGAGGAGGGTCGCATGTGTTACGCGACCTCCGCAAAGTAGAAGTGTCCGGTGTTCATAGTGGAAGCTCCCGAGGGCGATGATCTTGAGGTTTGGGACTTCGCGGTCCAAGCCTCGGAGACCGAGAGAAGGGTCATCACTCCCTTTAACACCGAGGTAGAAAAACTCTACCTAGGAGAATGTCTCTCCGGGGAATCAACACTATTGCTAGTATCCTTGCTTGCTGATTCCCGCGATGTGTTCGCTTGGACCGCGAAAGATCTCTGTGGAGTCCCACGGACTGTGGCCCAGCATTCCTTGAACGTCGACAACGCCATTTGTCCCGTGGTGCAGAGGCAAAGAAAAATGAATGAGGAAAGGACAAGTGCCGCGAATGCAGAAGTGGGGAAGTTGTTGGCCGCGGGGTTTGTCCGCGAGGTCCAATACCCAAAGTGGTTGTCCATTGTCGTGCTAGTCTAGAAGGCCAGTGGGAAGTGGCGCATGTGCGTTGACTTCAAGGACCTGAACAAAGCCTACCCCAAGGATAGCTACCCCTTGCCATCAATCGACGAATTGGTCGACTCCACCGCAGGCCACGGGGTCCTAAGCTTCCTTGATGCATATTCGGGGTATATCCAAGTCCTAATGGACCCGCGAGATGAGGAGGAGACAGCCTTAATCACGCATCGGGGGACCTATTGCTATAAGGTCATGCCTTTTGGCTAGAAGAATGTGGGAGCCACTTTTTAGCGGCTCGTGGACCGAATCTTCAAAAACCATATGGGGAGGAATGTGTCGGCTTATGTTGACGACATCGTGGTCCAGAGGAAGACCCCGGAGGAGCATCTAGTTGACCTTACCGAGGTATTTACGACGCTCAGGCGGAACCGGCTCAGCCTCAATCCCGAGAAGTGTGTGTTTGGTGTGTCGTCCCGCAAGTTCCTAGGGTTCATGATCAGTGCGCGGGGAATAGATGTGAACCCCTCCAAGATCGAATCAATCCTCTCAATGCGGTCACCCCAGTCTCGAACCGAGGTACAACGACTCAATGGTGTTGTGAACTATCTGGGGAGATTCTGCTCTCGATTGGCGGACATGTCACTTCCTTTCTTTGCGGCCTTGAAAAAGAATGAAAAGTTCGTTTGGGACGAGGAATTAGAGCTCGCTTTCTCCGGGCTTAAGGCATTTTTGTCAAAGCTGCCCACGTTGGCGCCTCGAAAAGCAAGCGAAGATCTGCAACTCTATATGGCTGTGAGTCCGGAGACGAGCAACGTGGTATTGACAAGGGAGGCGATGTACCTAGTTTACTTCGTCAGTCACATGCTCCAGCCTACGGAGCAGCGATACTCCCTGATGGAGAAAATGGCCTTGCTGTGGTAACGGCCGCGAGGCGGTTGCGCCCATACTCTCATGCCCACCCCATTCAAGTTTTTTCTGATCTCCCTCTCCGCCAGATCCTCCATCAACCCGCCCTTTCCGGGAGAATGACGAAGTGGGCGGTCGAGCTCTCTGAGTTCGACATTAGCTACCTGCCAAGAACTGCGATGAATGGACATGCCCTCGCCGACTTCATGGTAGAGGTGACATTGCCCAAAACTAATGAAAGCGCAGAGGAGTGGAAGGTCTTCGTGGACGGCTCGCGATGCGACTCCGGAGGCGGGGCTGACATATTCCTCGCCGGTCCCTCAATCGAGATGGAGTATGCGCTTAACTTCGATTTCGATGCCACCAACAACGAGGCCGAGTAAGAGGCTATGATTGCCGGGATATAGGTGGCACTGCTTAGTGGGGCTCGCAAAATCAGGGTGTACACCGACTCCAAGTTGGTGTCGCGGTAGTTAAGTGGACAGTATGAGTCCAAGACAGGTTTCTTGCCCGCGTACCATGAAAAGGTTAAAGCCTTGGTATCCTGTTTAGAAACGTTCACCGTGGAGTCCATTCCACGCGCTGCGAACATAAAGGCAGATGCCCTCGCAAGGCTGGGGTGGACTCTTCCTCTAGAGGTGGGCAATTACGTAATGGTGGAGAGAAAACTCTCGCAGAGTGTGACAAATGGGATTTTCTCCGTCATGCTCGAAGATTAGATGGCTCCCATGATCCGGTATGTGGAAAGCGGGGTTCTTCCTGAAGATCCCACAGAGGCAAGGAAGCTCAAGATGTGAGGTGCTCACTACTACGTTGTTGGAGGGTGTCTCTATCGTCGGGGCTTCGCAGAGCCCAATTTGATGTGTGTGCCGAGCGAGGCCAAGGAGCACATTCTGTTTGAGGCACACAAGGGAGTATGTGGCGGGCACCCTGGATAGCATGCCTTGTGGCATAAAATCATCCGCCTTGGGTATTTCTGGCCCACCCTCAGGCAGGACGTGAGGTCCCATGTCCAAACTGTGACGGATGCCGGAGGCACACCAACGTTCAGCATGCCCTTGTTTCCACCTTGAGTTCGATTCACGCACCATGCCCCTTTTCGATTTGGGGAATGGATATTCTAGGTCCCTTTCCAAAAGCCGCGGGGCAGGTACAATTCATTTTGGTTATCGTGGATTATTTCAATAAATGGGTCGAGCCAGATGTAATGGCCAAAATCACGGGAGCGAAGGTCTGCTCTTTCTTCTAGAAAAACCTCGTGTGCCGCTTCGGAGTCCTCATGACCATCATGACCGACCACGGTCCCCAGTTCGACTGCGAGGAAACTCGAACTTTCTGCTCTGAGTTGGGCATAACCCTCAAGTTTTCCTCAGTTGCCCATCCCCAATCAAACGGCCAAGTGGAAAACATCAATGCACGAATCCTATCCGACCTCAAAAAGTGACTGGGCACCGCGCAAGACCGTTGGGCGGAGCTCGTCCCCCTTGTCATGTGGACGTATCGAACAACCGCGCGCCACGCCACGGGGGAAATTCCCTTTGCTTTAACCTATGGGGTTGACGCATTGGTCCTTGTCGAAACCTTGGCTCCTTCGGCAAGGGTCTTCAACTTCGACGAAAAAGAAAACGAAGCAACGCTCAAGGCGGAGTTATAGTTCAGGGATGAACTCTGCGAGGTTGCGGCCTTACGATCCGTGGAATATAAGCGACGGGTCGCGGTGTACCACGACAAGAAGGTTAGACCTTGACCTTGGGAAATCTCGTTTTAAGGCGTACCGACGGAGGAAAGCTAGACCCCAATTGGGAAGTACCATATCTCCTTGGAGAAGTCTACTTAGTTGATCACCAACAAGATTTCCAGCTCCCTTCTTGTCTCTTATCTCAATGTCAAACTCACTCAGCAGAAGAACTCATCTTATCAATCTCGGCTTTGCTTGTTTCTTTGTCAACAAGTAACGAAGAGTTGCATGGTCCGTATACACAATCACCTTGGCCCCAACAAGTATTTCGATCTTAAACTTCTCCAAGGCCAATAGGACTGCTAGCATCGTCTAATATCATAAATTAACTTTTCTCAAAGCCTAAATTATTGTACTACTATCAATTTAGAACTCGTTTTCGTGACGAAACAAAACCAATAGAAGCCCTTTACGTACTTAAATTCTAGACGGTAACTAAACTTGTCCCACTCTCTTGATGCCTCAAATTTAATTCAAACACTTAGAAGTTCTATTACAATTACCAACAAGAGAAACAATCTCAAGTTTAATCCTATTTTTTCCAAATAAAAACAACCACCTCTCAATGTGCTTTTTCTATCTTAATTACTTACTAAGATCACAAGCACTCGATGCGTAATCAAAGCAATACTCTAACAAGTTTAAACCAATTAGATTAAGCCCATAGAATTAATTCATATTATTTTCCAACTCAATTCAAACAAAAGGTATTGATTTTTATCCGCTTCACATCGTTAGGATCACCTCAACTTTAGACCTATAAAACTTAGCTTAGCATGATGTAATTCATGATAAAATCAATAAAATAAAATATGGAAGAAGAATAAGAACAATATTGAAAACAAACACACTAAATTTTTACTTGAAAGATGCAAAAAATATTCAAAGTAGCAAGAGATTTCCAAATTGAAAGCAAAATAGAAGTAAACCCTAGGAATTGTCTTCTCTCCTCTTCTCTAGAAAAATAGAAACTAAAACATAACAATAATCATCGATCTTCTCTTCCAAGGATTCTTAGAAAAGTCATTAAACTACGGTAAAAAGACATCCTCTAAAATAAAACAAACTTGGGCTCAACACGAAAGAAAGCCCAAAAATCGCGCCCCAAGCAGCCGAGGGATCAAGACCCATGACATGTAACTGAGAGCTTTTTTGGTTTGTCTTGTCTTAGTTTGGGTTGTGGTGACGCTCACGGCTCGTGACATGGATCCTAGCCTCTTCCTTCACTTCCTAGCTTGTGCCACGACTTGTAATGGCCTTTCCATAACTCTTAAAGCTCCTAGAATCCTCAGATCTTCATTCCTTAGAGTCAGTCCTTAAGCTCTGGTATGATCTTGTCTCAATTTCATCATCTCCATTTTGACTCCAAAACACTACCGACAAACCTAAAAATACAAACAAAGATGTATAGACTTCCATACTACAAATAATACGAAAATCAACACAAAAAAGAACCTAAGCTAGAAAAAGAATCAAACTAAGATTAAATGATAATGTCATATGCAAACTAGATGACATCACTAAGACGGCGCTCCCTAACCACGTTTCAAATTAGACAACACTAATCGATCTCATGATCTCATCTAGTTGGATGATCTAGGACGGTGGACCACTCTCGCTTACTTGATGATATTTGTTTATGGATGGATATTTCCTACCACTCGCTCAAATCACAGAAAGGGGTATGAAATAAGTTGATGAAAACCAGTTTATTTGGTATTGAGGTAGTGTATGCAGTTTTCCGTTCAAAAAATAGGTAGTGTATGAATTCTACTATCACTAGAGATGTTCGATCCTCTTTTGTCTGTAAACACAGTACGTTCAATCATATGGCCAATAATGAATACACTAGATGTGCAATACTCCGTATTATACTCGATACACAATTTATGAAGTTGGCCCCATGTGGAAGCTCAAACCCTTGCCTTTGATCCTTGGTTGTCATGCTCAACAATTCAATTTAGGGTAAATTACACAAAACCACCCTTAAATTTGCTGTGTTTTCACAAAACCACCCGTAAAAAATACAATTACATAAAACCACCCTTAAATTAATAACGTTAGCAAAATACCACCTGTCCATAGTATTCTGTGAAGTTTACCGTTAAAGTTGGAAAAAAAAAACTAAAATTGCCTATCTTTGGGGGAAATCTTATGATTATGAGATTATCTACACTTTTCTTTAAAAAAAGAGTTGTTAACTTTTTAATTTTATTTCTATTTTTTTATATAAAAATCAGTTCTAGTATCTTTAATTCTCTATCCTCAAATTTCTTAAATCTGAATTTTACCATTTTCATATACGAAGAAGAAGAAGAAGAAGCAAATATGCAAACACTAAAGGTCTTTTTTTGACAAATTTGAGTTGTTCCATATTCAAAAACCCTAATATATGGCAAATCGATCTGGGAGCAATTTGTAAAATTAGTGGCAAAGCCTCCTGTTTCTGGATTTGATTGCATGAGCTTGCGTTTGTACTTGCAAAAACAAGTAATGTTTGCAGAAGATAAAGCTATTCAATAAAGATAAAAAGAATTCTTTTAGTTCAATCAAATCTTTGAAAATTCTTATTTGGCATTCAATGATGTGGAATTAGCAAAAAGAGGAGATTCTATCTTGTGTTTTCACGTTCAATTGCATAGATGCGTTTTTCAATTTATGCACACTTAGTTCTTTAGTCAAAGCTTGAAAACAAACATGGTTGTTCGTAGATATTCTTCTCCCCTCTCACTACAATACCTTTGTAAGTTATTGAAACTGAAAATTGAAGAAACATTCAGATAACCTTGTTCATTAAATACCAAACCTGCGTAAAAAAGGACACAAATCTACTATGTTTGGCTTGCTAATGAGAAAATTAAGAATGAAGTCTTTTTATTTTTAATTTGTTAAAATATATGACATTGAACGGTGATTTAACTGAATGGAGAGGGTTGGGTGGTCCTTTGCTAACAGAGTTAATTTAAGGGTGGTTTTCTGCAATTGTATTTTTTACGGGTGGTTTTGTGAAAACATAGCAAATTTAAGGGTGGTTTTGTGTAATTTACCCTTCAATTTAAGTATCTACAGTATTTATTTTTAAAGTGTGTACACAGACCAGAAATCAGTCTCTCAGGATGAATTAATTATATCGTTTTCGATCACTGTGCAATCAATCTTGTATTAGGATTTCGGATCATGCCGGATCAGGATGGTGTATATAAAATGCACAATATGCACTTTATGCTAGCTAAAGCAAATGAAGGGTGCACCAAGTCAAATGAGAAATGCTATAGGGGCCTATTCCGTCAACAGTCAAACTGATTTAAAAATAAGTTAAATCCCTATACAATGTCTGAGGCATCACGTGACGCCTAGGCTGCCTACTTCTGCGCGTGGTGGGACAAAGATAATGGTCGGTAGTATTTTACCGATTGATGGTAGTGACATTCCAAGATTTCATATTTTTATGTCACATTTTTTTTATGGAAACACTTAATAACATTAAACCAAATCAGCATTCAGTGTATCATAAAAAGATAACGAGAAATAGCATTGAGAAAACACAATAAAAGTATTCTTCGGACGCCATTTGCTCAACCAATCAGCGACATTGTTAGCAATCCTCTTGCAATGCACCCATCGACACACAAGGAAGAACAGACTTTGTTCAATTGCTAGCACCATGACATTGCCAAAAGCTGTAAGGGGAAGAGCACCCTCTAACGCCAACGAGATCACCTTCGATGAGTCTGACTCGAGAATGATCTGATTTAAGCCCAACGAATGCGCCATTCGAAGGCCCCATAACACAGCTTCAGCCTCCGCAATGTCCACTAGAGTCCCCGATTGTATGCGCTTTGCACCAGCAAAAATGACATCCCCACTGTCCAATCTCCCCAAAACTCCAATGCCACACTCCGATCCTTGTACCGAGGCGTCCTCATTTATCTCGATCCACCCAGGGGGAGGTCTTTGCCATTTAATGCAGACTGTCGCAGGATGGACTGGCTGTTGCACACGGTCATGAGCTCGGTGATAGTCCTCCAACAGTGTACAACATTCATAAATAAGATCTCCAACCTCTTGCTTGCCTTCAGCAAAATAGCCTGATTTTTCGCTTTCCAAATTCCCCTGCATAAGCAAGCCCATCTTTCTTGGTTGACATGCTCCAACGCAAAGACACATTCTTCCCAGTTGAGGAACTTATGCAAATCCTCACCCAGCACTGCTAAATGTGGACAGAGTTCCCATACTCCTCTCGGTAAACGACAATGTAGTAGCGCATGCAAGCTGGTTTCTTCAGAACCACAAAACTCACACCGGGAATCCAACAACAAATGATGACTTCTCAATGCAGTTTTGCACGACAGAATATTACTCCCTACTTGCCAGAGGAATAGTTGAACTCGAGGAGGAACATGTAATTGCCAGATATTATTCCAAACTTTCCTGACCTGGGAATCGTTTGTCGTCTCTCCTCTGCCTGAAGATGATCGGCGTTTTCTTTCTAAAGCATGGTATGCCAATTGTATTTCCGAGCATCCTGCCCTCCCCATAGAAAATTGCACATGAGTTGCTCAATCTCCTTAACGAGACTACTAGGGAGCAGAAAACAGGACATGGTGTACATGGGAATGGATTGAAGCACATATTTAATAAGAATCTCTTTTCCTGCTCTTGAGAGGATACTAGCTTTCCAGCCCTTCAATTTTTTCCACACTTTCTCTCTCACTTGAGCAAAGATTACCTTCTTAGACCTCCCTACCATAGTCATAAGCCCTAGATACCGCTCGTGTTTTTCAACCTCATGCACATTGAGTATATTTTGAAGAGCGTCTCGTTGTTGCCTGCTCACATTCTTGCTGAAAGATAATTCTGATTTACTCAGATTGACTTGTTGTTTGGATGCTGCTCCATAAACATGGAGAATATGCACAATTTCGTTCGCTTGTTGACAAGTTTCTTGAGTAAACAAAATGCTATCGTCAGCAAAGAAGAGATGAGACACCTTTGGAGCCGCCCTAGCAATCTGAATTCCCCTTAAACGGCCCGCCTCCTCAATTTTCCTAATTAAGGCCGAAAAACCTTCATCTACAAATAGGAACAAATAAGGAGAGAGCGGATCGCCTTGTCGAATACCTCTCGCCGGTGTAAACTCTCGTGATGGACGACCCTTATCAAAACCGAAAAAATGACGGATGAAACACATTTCATTAATAAAGCAATCCACCTTTCATTCAGCCCTAAACTTCTCATAAACAGCTCCAAGAAACTCCATTCAACACGGTCATAAGCTTTAGCCATGTCGAGCTTAAGAGCCATGTAGCCTTTTTTACCATTCCGCTTGTTCTTCATAAAATGGAAGAGTTCAAACGCTGCTAACACATTATCAGTTATCAACCTTCCGGGAACAAAAGCACTCTGAGAGGTAGAAATAACTATGTGAAGTACCTTCTTTAGCCTGTTTCTTAGGACCTTAGAAATAATCTTGTACAACACGTTGCATAAACTGATGGGACGAAGATCCTTCATTCTAAAAGGGTCATTCACCTTAGGAATAAGAGAGACAAAAGTATGATTAAGGCGCTCCGGGAACGGGGCGCCATTCAAAATATCTAAAGCAAAAGAGATAACCTCGGGTCCGATAATGTGCTAATGTTGTTGAAAAAACAACGCTGACATACCATCGGGACCCGGGGACTTAGTTGGGTGCATGGAGAAAAGGACAAATCGTACCTCTTCACTGGAAAATGGACGAGTGAGCATCAGGTTGTCCTCATCCGTCATGAGAGGTGAAAGTCCTTGAGGAGCCGATATAATGTGTATGTTAAGATTAGTTTTAAATAATTCCTGGAAGTACTCCATGGCTACCCTCATCATATTTTCAGAACTCCTCCACTCCATTCCATCATCATCCAACAGCCGTTTCAACTGATTTCTTCTTCGACGCCCATTGGCTTTTTTATGGAAGAAAGCGGAATTACAATCGCCCCACCTCAACTCATTCGCTTTCGCCCTTTGATACCACAAAATCTCTTCCTTTGTCATTAAATCTCTCTCTTTTCTTTCAAGCTCTCGTCTTTTCCAGACCCACTCACCCGTCATGCCAACTTTGTTTAGCCGTCTAAGCTCTTCTCTAACCTCAGTCAACTTGGAGAAAACATTGCCAAATTCCCGACGATTTCAGCTTTTCAACTCCTTAGCACAACGCTCAAGCTTACCCATCACACCACCATAATAGTTGGATATACTCGGATTACGCCAGCAATTCCCAACCACGGCTTCACACCCTTCATCCGTAGTCCACATAGCTTCGAACCTGAAAGGACGTGGCCCCTTTTGATGCTCGTCCTCACGGTCCATGCAACGGAACGACTCGATCAAAATAGGAATATGGTCCGATCCAAATCTTTCAACATGTCTCTCCACTCCATTCGGAAAAAGATCAAACCATTTATCATTTTCCAATCCGCGGTCCAAACGTTCTTGTAAAAACTCGTCACCAAGACGTCCATTATCCCATGTGAACTTTGAACCCGAGAACGACAATTCAGTAAAACCACATCTATCAATTGCTTGACTAAACGCCATCATGTCAGCCCAATTCGGTTCCAAGTCACCATCTTTCTCCTCCCTTCGTAAAATTTGAATGAAGTCTCCAACACAAAGCCAAGCGTCATGCTCATCCTCCGCTAACCGAGACATAAGCTGCCATGAGAAATGTTTGTCTTCCTTGCATGGCCAGCCATAAAACCCGGTTAACCGCCAAACTTTTTCCTCCTTGCCCTCCTTCACGTCCGCATCAATGTGGTGACTTGTGTAAGTGTGAAAGTGAACATTCAAACCCTCCTCCCATACAACAAACTAAGCCCACCCGACTTGCCAACGTTATTCACAGCAAAGCAACCCTCATAACCCAATTTGAGCCTAACTTCCTCCATTTTCTTACGGTCGCTACGAGTTTCCATAAGAAAGATCAACCTCGGGGCCTCACGGCTCACTAAGCTCGTGAGCCTTCCAATTGCTCGGGCCGTCCCTAATCCTCGACAATTGTAGCTTAAGAGACTCATAATCCCTGTAAAGAGAGACTCGTAGTCTCTCCCGCTGATCCTAATTTTTGTTTCTTATCTCCTCCCTAACCATTAATCTGCATGGGATCCTCTTGTATCTTTCTTTTAGCAAGCTGAGCTGTATCAGTAGTCTCTTCTTTTTTGTCCATTCTCGCTCTGCATTTCCACCCCTTCTTTTTGACTTCATTAGTTTTCCGCCCATGCACAACACTGGACCCTTCCTCTTTTTTCTTTTGTTTTGCATTCTGCTGCTTTTCCTTATGTTGACTTTTACCCTCACTTTCCTTAATAACACTCACATTGCTTTCTTGTTCAGATGCAACTGTAGTTTTACCCTTATCTTTCACTGCATCTGGAGTATCATCTAGGGAAATATTTTTGACCTGTAAACTAACTTCAATAGTACCATGATCTCCCAAATCAGCAGCCTCATTATTTTCCTGAACTTCGTCCAACAAAGCCAGCAGATATTTCCTCGGTTTGTCTTTCTTCTCTGTACTTGTCCCCTCCTCTATCTGTTTTCTGCCCTTCAGCAACGCCTTTTCCCTCTCACTCTCAGCCAAATCTCTCTCAAGTAATGGCTTCATTGGTGACGCTCGTAACCAATCACCGAATTCCCCATGTGTCTTCTTCGCTTCATTGTCATCACAGTCTGCTTCCACGTGCCCAAGAACACCGCAAGCATAGCAGAAATTGGGAAGACATTCATACCTAATATCACTCGAAGACGGATAAACTTCGAACAGCCAAGCATGTCCGCTTCAGCAACCCTAATCAAACCTCCGAAGTGACGCCCAATTGCTTCTGTTGTTGTTAAAGTCATGGCATCCAATGGAAGATCATAGACTCTGATCCAAAAAGAAGCCTGTTCAATTTAGCAATAAGAGAATAGGCAACGACGTCGTGCTGAGCCCGTGGCTATCTTTTTGGTAGTTGGAATTTGAGAAGCTGGAAAAAAAAATAGCCACTCGAAAGTGGGATAGGAATTTGAGGATATCTCTATTTAATTTGAAATCTCTATTTAATTTGAAAAATCCAATTTCTTAATTTTTTTTACCAAATTTAAATTAAAAGATACCATTAAAATGTCAAAAGATGTCATTTTAAGGCTCCATTTGCCTATTCTAACGGCCTCCTTCAACTCGCCACCCTGCCCCTGCCATGATCCGTCCCGTGAGACTTGTGGTGGAAGACCGCAAACGAACCCCAAAAATTATGTTTGAAATTTCGCTCATCCAACCTCCAGTGGGGATGATCGCCCCCACCTGCATCCTCATCCCTCTGTCGTTGACTAGTTCTTAATGTTGTATGTAGCAGTTTTTTCCTAATCTAACTGAGATACATGTATGACATTGAGTTATATCTCAAACCTAGAGATCAAAGGATACGCCTTCTATCTATAATGTCATCAAAAGCATATGGATTTACCCATGCCAAATAAAAATAGTTATATTGGATATTCAATCAAAATTTTCATGTGTTTAAAAAAGTTAATGTTATGACGCATTGGATTGTTAGGCTGAACCACAAACTTCAATATTTGAATATGGCCTTCGATTCAATTCTACATGATCTTATGTAAAGAGATGATTTATATCTATTCTTATCTAGATAATAACGTCAAGTACTAAACAATTCCCTTTTCAAAAATAAAAATAAAAATGAATCAGCTGAGCTGGTTATAATTCAAATATTTGAAAAATAAATACGAATGTACGCACTAGATTATCAATCGGGTCGGTTTTATCGGGTTCTAGTTTGATCATTTTGGGTTTGGGTTGAGTACGGATTCTGACGAATCAAATTATGAGTCAAATCGGATCGGGTTATGGTAGGTTATCATGTGGGTTCGGGTGAACCACAAACATTATTTTCACTATTAAATTATTTTAAAAGTATTAAATATTAATATTAATATTTAAAAATAATAAAAAATTTAAAAATATTAATAAAAATTTACATTTATAGGTCTATTAAAACCCGAAAATAATACGCGCTAAGAACAAAATTTTATTGATTGTTTTGTACTCCTCTGATTGTTACTCCTCTTTACAAATAAAATATTTTTGGACTTTATATCGTAAATAGCTCGATCCCTCTCGGCTGATTGTTACTCCTCTTTACAAATAAAATATTTTTGGAGGACTTTATATCGTAAATAGCTCGATCCCTCTCGGAAATTAAATACGTTAAATGTAGGTACAAGAAAAGATCTTCTCCCAGAAAATTTTTTCAACCCTTGAATCCGTTACACTTCTTTCCTATTTATAGGCTGCCTTAGCTACTTGCTTACCCATTGATTTGCCGATGTGGGATAAGCACTACATTGTCCATTTGAAGGTGGTGTGCCAAGGTGGCAGTGCTTTTGCCGACTTCATACTTAACCTCGTATAGTCGATCATGTATGCTCGATCGGGTTTGTAATTTGTTGATGGGCCGATATGGTTTTTGGGCCAAGGCCATGTTTGCTTGGCAGCCCATCTCCGCGCTCCAAGAGGAACATAAAGAGAGAGATTCATGCAATTTGCCCCTTTTAGGGAAGTTAATTAAAACTCAAATGTGCATGCATGGGAGGTTATGTACGTACTACTACGTAGCATGTGCAAATGTAGGCATAAATATGCCTTTTGAGAGCAATATTGTAATTATTATGCACTGTAAACTAAACTCGCTTATTTAGGCAAATTCGGTATAAGGCGATATTCGTTTAAGCATGTGTATTTTTTTAACACTGATGAGCACTTTTATGTTGCTGTAAAAACACTGTCAAAGAAATATCCTAACTTCCTAACCCGAGTAAAGTGGAAGCAAGGGTCGAACCCACAGGGACTCAGATTATTTGTATTTAAATAATATTACTAGGAAAGGGGGGGTTATGATTGATTTATCTAAACTCTAATACGCAAATAAAAACTAACTATGAATGCAAATATGATTGTGATTAACAAATATGAGAAAAACGTGTGCAACTAGTTAAATCCATCATAGATGTGCTTATTGCTCATCGATTCTCTTGATTCTCAAATCCCTTGAATAATCTATTGTGGATTATACTCATACTAAGGATTATGACCCAAACTTCAATTCTAGTTGAAAGAACTAACAGTCTAAACAACCCTAATCATTTAACAACCTAAAACAACGTCTAGATTCAATTAAACGACAACTTTACGAGCCAAGTTATCAATAGAAACAAACACTTAGAGCAAACAAACATCTAAGTTATTTGTGGATCTATTCCCTTCTACAACTGAATAGCCCGAACGGGTCTAAACAATTATAGATGCTACTTTATCTAATCAATCCCGAAAGGGACTTGATCAGATTAGTTGTAAATTAACCTAGAAATTCTATTAGGTGGCCAATCTAACAAAACCCTAGAATAATTTTGATTCAATTAAGCACAGGGAATAAAACCTATTCAAGTTGTTGAGAATCAATCAAACCTCACAATAATATGCAATTTATGATTTCAATAACTAGTCAAACACAAAGAATTTAGCAATGCATAATTAAATTAAAAGCAAACTTACAAGAGTTTCAAAGTTGTTCTCTTGAGAGAAAAACCCTAGTCTCCAAAGTTTGATCAAAGTTATGAAAGAGAAAACTAAAAACAAGGTTGAGAGAAAAACCCCTAAGATATCCAAAAATCAAAATATCCCGAAATACAATCAAACCAGTCGGAAATCATAAAATCAAGGCCCAACTCGAAGCCCATTCCGTCGGCCCAATGCTCTGGCAGTGAAACAAGGAGGCGCGGTCTCTCTAACACGCCGCGGCCGCGACACCTTGATCTCCAGCCCGCGACACTTCTCAGTTCAATATTTCAGGCGACACTTCAGAGGCTGTTTTCACCCCCTTCGAGTTGGAATATGGACTCGGAGTAAAAATATGAATTGTAGCTCTTCGAGTTAGCTTTCCAGTGATACCAAATTCAGCTTCATACGACCATTGTAGCTCCTAAACCAAGCATTGCAAGATAGAGGTGTCAAAACCAGACTCCAATGAATGACCCGGATTTAAGCGTTCTTTTCACTCAAGCTCTTGGGCCTTGGTTCTTCCAATCTTCACTTGTATCACTCTAAGCTTCCTCAAACTCCACCATAGTACCCTAAGATCCTAGCTCCATCCAAGCTTGTTTACCTAAAGATCTGCAAAACCGAACAAAACAAGTGCAAAACTTCGAATTTCCTAGAAAATCTAAAAACCTAAGAACTAAGCTAAACTAAACTAAAACCATGCAAAATAAACATAAAAATGCATCCTAAGCTATACCTAAATGCAAGCTGTAAAATTCCCCCATTCTTAACCCTTCCTTGTCCTCAAGCAAGTCATAAATCCAAATCACGCCATAGAAATGCAATCATGCATCCATCTCATAATCAAACAAGTATTTCACATAGAATCAAAAACACGACCAAGACTTCATAGCATGTATTTTATTAAGCATAGAGCAAAGAGTACTCATCCATTCTAGACCTTACAAAATCAGCCATGAAAACTAGACTACCATAAAACTAGACTACCATAAGCTTGCATCAGCGTTCTGAATCTCCGCCGTTGGGGATCAAACACATAACAAAAATCATGAGGTCTTTTTAAGGGTTGTTATGGGGCCATGGTAAAGAGAAATTTGGAAGGGATCGTATTTGGCTTGTGGTGCTAAATCCGGGATAAAGAACTAATCCTAAACCCAAACTTTTACACACCTCATTCATAACACTTCCTAACTTCATTTACCAACTCCATCTATACATTCAAACACTTTGTTTCTTTCTTCACTTTTGTTTTTCTTTCTCGCCTCTTGTTCAACTCTTTCTCTTACACTTATGAAGACTAATAACAATTGTGCTCAACTTTTTCTTTTCTTTGCAACATACTTTTCACCTTCATTTTTTTCACTTTATACACAAGAGTTGTATTCCTCTTTTCCACCTCCCCATACTTACACCAAACTCACATAAAACAAAACCAACCTAAAGTCCTAAATCCCGGATGGGTCAAGCTTATTAGGCTAGGGATCATTTTGTGGAGTTATAAAAATAGGCTTAAAGCTCAAAAGAAATAGGGGTGTCAAGAACATGGATCTTGTAAGGTAGGAAGGGAAATAATAGGCTAATAAGAAACATTGCCTCAATCATTTTAATGTCATGCATTCAATCATATAAAGCAGTCTTGAAAAAGAGTCATAACGCAAGTTCTAGAGCTAGATAATCATGGTGATACACTCGAGAATGTAGAGAACAAATATAATCATGAAAGGCCAAAAATCTCACGAGGTAAATTGTTGTCTAGAACTTCAGAACGAATCAAATACTCAAGCTAAATACATGCTCAGTCCTATAATCAAAGTAATCAATCAATGATCATGCTCATATCATATAAACTTTAGCAAATCATGCAAATCATGGGTTAGGACTCATACTTAGCATTGAAACACAAGAGGAATCAAACAATGGGAAAATAAGAACCTAAATGCAATATTTTTGTATTTTTTCAAATTTTCTGATTTTTTTTTAATTTTCAGGATTTTAATCAATGCACACAAAAATTTTAAATATGACCTAAACTAATGCAACTATATGCAATGCAAACAAGTAATTCCCTTCCCCCATGCTTAAAATATACTTTGTCCCCAAAGTATAGTAAAAAGTAAAGAGAAGATAAATACTCACAACACTCTAGTCATCCGGGTATTGTGGCGGGAAATCCGACGGTGGTGGTTCTTCGGGTTATCAATCTTCAGACCTGGGATATCTAACACACACAAAACTACCTAAAAAGCAAAAGATTATAACTGAAAAACAAAACTACTCTAAACCTTGGGTTGCCTCCCAAGAAGCGCTTGTTTAATGTCATTAGCTTGACATTTAGCATGATTTGACAAGATTAGACATTGTCAATGCTCTTAATAACCTGTCAAAGCCCTGTGCACACATCTCAGAAAAGCATAAGTAACACAATGACCGTTTTAATATAGCTTGCAAAGACCGTTTTAATTTATCAAACCCGTGTGCCCAATTTTCATGAGAAGGAATATGCTCAAAAAATTGCAACACAAGTGGTGATGTCAGAAAATACTTACAGTATCACCATTACCACTTTCCTCAAAGATGAATTGTGAGTATTCTCCAGTACCAACCTTAAACTCACTTGGTTCTATAGGCTTCTTCATGTCAAAAGGGATTGAACTTGGCTCCTTGGTGCTCTCTTCAAGTTGAATTATAGGGATAAAATCATATTGGACAATAAACTTGTAACACCCCTATTTTACAACATTGGGTATTACCGCCAGTGACCTCGGACTTTCCCGTCCAAAGTCACCCAAGGCTTTTAGAATGATATTGAACTCATACAAAATGCGAAAAATTAACATAAACATTACACAAATAAACGGATGTTCATGAATGAGACTTGATTCTTTAATTGAAGATAAAATTGACCAAACGCGGAATTTTATTTATTGATAAGAACTTTCGTTCATTACATTGAGGGTTGTTTTACAATAGATGTAGCAGCGGAAAGTAAAGCCATATAAAAAGGAGTTAAAAGACGTAATTGAAAATTTACAAGTATGTTTTCCCAAGACAACTCATGTGATGATGATTTGTTTGGTTCTAAAGAGGAAAGAGCCGGTGCACTATCTTCGGAATGCCTTGCTCTTATGAGAATTCCTTCCTTCCTTCGATGTGGTCTTGCCTTGACCTACAATCCTCGCCTAACGCTTCTTGAATTTGTCTTCAAAACTTCGGTGTGCATTCCTATAGTCTGGCATTTGTCGCGAAGGGCGAGAAATACCAGGCAAAAATGCAGAAGTGGGGAATTAGTCTAAGGAGACTAAGCAAGCGGGAACGGAACTTCCCGAGGGTATTTTGGTAATCGAACAATATCGAGAAGATACTTGGGTTTTGTTTAAGATAAGGCTTATTTGTATGAGGTTTTACGGTACGAAGGAGAGCGTATCTCAAGCGGAGGTAGCTCGATAATCGAGAGAAGCGCTACTAGATTGTAGACTTCTTTTGGAATCGAAAGTATGTTGGGAACATTATTAATTCATACAAGTTTAAAAACCTCTCGCGCCCTAAGCGGACCGAGAGCCGGATCGATCATTTGAGATCGGTCCGGTTTTGGTATCTTTTAAATGTGCATTGGGCACTTATCTGATATAGTGACGAAAATATTCGATTTCGTTAATGATTTTAAAGGGAGGTGGGGGCATAGATGGCCCGATCCACCAAGGGAAAACCCAGTTTCCCGGCACTTAGCTAGAGTGCGCACGTCCCTCCTTGCAATCGGATCGGACTGGACCATGATCCGGAAAGTCGTACTTCAAACACGTAGGCATTACGACTTAGTAATATTATATAGAGGCGTCGGCTAGACCGCGCCCCTCACTAGTTCGTTCAACACCGTTCTTGTAATACCCCCAATTTTCCTCGGAGATGCTACACGCCAGTGACCTTAGAATTACCCTCCAAAGTCACCCAAGGCTTTACAGTAACAAAACTTAAATACAAAATTCATAAGGAATGAAGATATATTATAAATATGGTAATAATCCGTTGTTTACATTAAGGAACAAAACTTAATAAATGCGGAAGTGTACTATAGCAAATGAAAAAAAAAAACAGAACGATCCTTACAGACCAAGGAGTTAAACTATTAAAGAAATGCTCATTGTAGGTAAAGATAAAAACGTGTAACCTTCTTCAACTTGTAACTCTTCAAATCTTCAACTCTCCTTCTTCAACTTCGGTCTTTTGAACTCCGATGTTCCGTATAGGGACGGGTGACATCAGCCGGCCATGCAAAAGAAAGAAAGCGGTCGGGTTAGTCTTGTAACAGACTAAGCAAGTGGAATTTTGTGAGTGGTTCTTGTGGTTGTATTAAAATACTAACATTGAAATCCGCATGAAACACGGTCAATGATTTAGCACTGAAATACTTCCACGAAAAGGAAAAAGGAATGCACAGGAAGAGACAGGACACCACGGGACCATGGTTCCATAAGGAAGTATGAGGTTTGTTGGGAACGTTTAATTATTACACATAAAAGTTTTGAAAAGCCTCCGTCGAGTAATCGAGTCTACGACCAACCTCACTGAATACGTGTTGTCCGAATTCAGATTGGAAAGAAGACTTTTCATAGTCGGGACTAAGAGCGATTTTCCAAGTTGTAGTCACCACACTGGTTCATTAATTATGTGCATTGGGCACTTGTCTTACTTTAATGTCAAAACGATACACTCAAAGTTGATAGCTTTTAGTCGACATCGCGTATTTGTCGAAGATCATGGGCTCATTCGTCCCAAAGAAAATCACAGGCTCATATGTCCCTAATAAAAAGGTACTTAGCTAAGGTGCAACACCCCTCAATGCGACAGAGCGGGTCGGGTCATGACCAGGCACTAGGATTTTAATTCCATCTAGTGCGAAAATGTTATAAAGAGGAGTCCAGAGCAACTATGGCTCACCCCCCTAGGTACTACGCTAATCCAAAACAAGTCTCAATCGAGACGATAAACACACAAGGCCACAATCATCGAGACCTAATCAACATCTAGCGCAACCTAGCAATAATATCTAAACGATAATAACAAGGTCATTAATTCTATAACAATAAATAAACCTAAGTTCATTATTACCACACAAGCGTTCCCAACAAGGTTTCAAACATGATATGAAAAGTCATGCTTAAACAAAAATGCAAGCGAACCAGCCACTTGCCTTAATTCAAAGGCGAACGGAAAAGTCGACGAGATACGGATCCAACGTCGGGCGCTCCTTCTTGTGTTGATCCAAAGCAATATCGAAAATAATATCAAAATAAATTAATGATAATTTATTTTGATAATAATCAAATCTTTTTCTCCTTAAGATCATGTCTAAGTTTATATTTTAATAAACTTAAGGTATTAGCATTAATAAAATCCCAATTTATTAATATATGATTATTTGGCTATACAAAATAGTATTTCGTATTAGATAACCAAATAACAGTCATAGATGAAATTTGTATAAAAACATGTATAATTTTATCCTAACAAATTTATTTCTTTTATGTAAAAATACTTTCTCATAAGTTGAGCAAACATACCCATATTAAATATGTAAAACAACCCATTTTAATGATACAAAAATACCCATTAAAATCATATTTTTAACATATGAAAACGAGGGACCCGCGGTTACTATTCATAGCTGAAACTTACAGCACTATTTCCCGAAACAGAGGTTCAGCGCAGCCGGGTTTGGATGGCTCGTTCTCCTTCGTCTGGAATCGGTTCGAGGCGTGTGAGGTGGCGTTGGACTCGGGACGGAAAGGGCTACCGACTGTTGGCAGTAGCTGCTGCTGAAGAGGCTGGATATGGAGGCAGAAACCTGCTGAAGTCGGCTGTACCCAAAAACAGAGTACCGAACTCGGTCTAACTTCTTGAGTAAAATCCGATCGAATTAAGCCACCATTTTGGAGGATTCTTGTTGAGTTTTGTGTATTATGAATGAAAGGAGAAGACTCAGGGCCTTTTATAGGACCAAAAACCGATCTCAATCGGATCAATTTGAGCAAATTCCGGGATTGTAACCGATGAAATCAACTCGAAATCAAATCCCAAAAATTTCGTCAATTCAAGTGCTCCAAAACGGAATTGATTTGTGCTTATCCTTTAACCACATAATCTTATCCAAAATCTACAAAAATATCTTTTTAACTTCATCAAGGACGAATCTAAATCGAACAAAAATCCCCATTTTACTCGGAAGTGCGTTTTTCGACCTAGGTCATGAAAATGGAGAGACTTCTTGATTAAAAACCCCAAAAATAATTGAGGGCTTTTATATAGGAAGGAATGGTTGAATTTTAGGAGTTTACGGAATCGAATTTGGTGAAGAAAAGAACACGAATTTTGATTTTGAAGATCAAGTGTCCAAGAACACCCAAAAACCCCTTGTTGAATTGTTTTTCGGAAAATTGCCAAAACAACCCAACAATTTGTGCAAATGACACACATATCCTAAAAACATTAACTTTATGAAAATCTTAATTTAATAAGTTTTTTTTACATAATTTAATTATTTTTAAATAAATAAGTTATTTAAAACACGCTTATAATATAATTTATCTTACAAAATTATTAAGTAAAATTTATGAACTTTTGGATAAGATCCATTAACCAAATAATTCTATATAAATTATTTGTTAAATTTTTATTTAATAAAATTGGCAATTAAACATTAATACTTTAATGGTGCCATATATCATTTTATAAAATAAAAATAAGGGATTTTACATAATTGCTCTTTTTGAAAAGAGGGTTATTACAGTTCTCTTAATGAGAGCGTAAACAATCAAGGCCACAACAAAGCTAGCATAATATTCCTATCGAATAATAAAGAGCGAACTATGCTAACAGTGGGGTCGTTATATCTAACAATTGATATTTCCTAGGTTCATTTATTGTTTAACACGCAAGTTGTTCCCAACATCGAGAATTTCATGGAAACGAAATATAAAAGGTCACAAGGGGAAATTCCACTTGCCTTAGCTTTTACGATTGTGTACGAACGAACGAACGGAAATCTTTGACTTTACTCGGAACGGAGACTCGACCTATCGACACGAGAGGTACGAACGAACTTTAATAAGAATTTCTTTAATTCTTCTAAAGTTTTAAATATCTCTTATGTTCTTTTTATAAGAGAATTAATTACTAAATTATTATAATAATAATTTAGGTGGAGATGAATAAAATAATAATATTTCTTATTATTATTTTATATTGGTAATATCCTTGTATTTCTTATAAATTTTTTTCTTAATATTTAAACATTTTCATTCTTGGAAACCAATAATTTCCTTATTTAATTTATTAAAATATTCTTTTAATTTCACTTGCTAACTTCTTAATATAAATAAGCAAGTATAACTCATGAAAGCTTATTATATAATATTTTACCAAAAGGTTCTTTGAAAATATATCTTCCTTAAGATTATAAAAAGTCCATTATAACCTTATTACAATAATTCACATAATGTTATTATAATATTTCTTTATTTTCAATAATAATCATAAACATACTTGAAGTATTATTTTCTCACTAGTGCACATTTTTATCAATATTATCTTAATAAAATCTTATTTAGCCATATAGCCCATGTTAAATAAAGATAGAATAATAATAAACCACTTTCTTGGTCATTTCTATAAATAGACTTTCTACTTACTTTATAAAGTAAACTTTCCAAAACTAACATAATATTAAATTAATCTTATTTATTTTATTCTCATAATTCTTTCCATATCTTATAGTTTATATAATACATGATCATAGCTTAAAATATCTTACTTTATACTTATAGTATATTTTTATGATATCTTGGGTTGCAAATATAATATCTTTTCTATATCTCACAATATCTTTTCATGCAAGACATCTTTATAACTTAATAATATAATGACATATTATATATCAATTTAAAGTCACAATTATCATATTTATAATAAAAACTTATGTCTTTAGTTTATGAAATAGAAACATGCCTTAGTTTATTTATTTATAATAATATCTTTAAATCTAGTATATTTAATATATAAATATCTCATTATACATGTATATAATTAATGATGAAAAGTCCGTTATTTTATTTAAGAAAACTCATGTCATAAGATCTATTTTATATTAAAATAACATGTATGATAAAATTTTTATCCATGTACAAGGAAAGTAAGAATTTGAGGTTATCTTTTCTAACTAACAAGATCTTATATCTTTATTTAACTTAGTTATTATTATAAAATCTACTATTACTTTAAATGATATGCAAACTCTCTCCTTTAATAAAAGGGTCTTAAAATAACATTTTTCAACAACTTGCTCTAGATCTTTTATTTATATGATAAGCTCCAATATATTAATATACACATATTATTTATTTTATACTTGCCAAGTATGTAAGGCTCATATTTTAATCTCATAAATTTATTTATAAAATTTCATGCCTATCATGGTTTATTTTATAAAATAAACAAGCAAGCTATTTCAACCCCTTTATGTACAAGAAAATTATATAAAATAAATAAATAAACTAATTTTTTAATGTATAAGAATTTAATGTGGGTTAAATATGATCTTTCCTAACAACTTATATCTTATATGGGTATTTAAAATATGCTATAATAAAAATCTCTACTTAATAAGATTAGAAGGCTGAAAATAAATTAATAGGTGATTTTAATTAGTATTTTGGGCTTAAATTTCCAGCCCATGTTTAATTAGAAGATTACCCAAAAATTAAGCCCAACTCCCCTTCTATCTCCCTCCTCCTCTTTTGTACGCATAACCAGAGAACAACTTCTGGACGACGACGGACGGCAGCATCCAGCGGTGGAGGGCGGGCTCGGGTGCCTTCTGGGCGGCGGGTGGCGCGCGGACGACGGCCGGCGGTCCGATCAGAGGGGTGTGGTGGTCCGGCGCCCCAACGGAGGTGAAGAAGGGTTTTTGTGTGGGGTTTTGAAAAAAATCAGATTTAATGGGGCTTTTTTCTTGGCTGATTTTTGAGTGATTTGTGTAGCAATTTACTAGAGGAGTGGGAGAGAGTTGATGTGTGATTTCTAATGGAGAAATTCAGCCTTTAAATAGGCAAATAAGGAGGACTTGGTGATCCATGGCAATTGAATTTGACCAATGGAGCAAAGGATGATTGATGAGGATTGGTTGTGATTGTGTTTGTTTGAAGATGACATAGGATGATGAATATGTTTTGGTGGTCAATTGAAGCAACAATGGTGATTGGGAAGTCAATTCAAGGACATTTGATATACGTCAATTCAATCAGACTTTGCCTGATGTTCTCTTTGAAGAAGAAGAAAAATATTGTTTATAATTAGAAGGGTTGTATTATGAGTAATCAAGTTACAATAGTCTAGCGGATTTGAGTGTGTGTTTGTGAGGGGGAGATGCAAGAGGTCTCGGGTTCGAGTCCCGACTCTTGACTCCTTTTTATTTATTTTTCCATGTATTAAATTTTAGCCTTGTAAGACTACATTAATAATAAATTCGAAATTTACATTATTTATTTTTATTTTGAAATTATTTTGTCACTTTAATAATCCCTTGGAATATTTTTATAATTCATTAAGAAAATTATAAAAATATTTAAACTCTCTATTTAAGAGAAAAATATTTAAATGCACATCGGATTTGCTGAATATATTTAAAAAAATTTAATTGTCATTGTAATAACTTTTATAACCTTTCATAATTTAATAAGAAATTATAAAGATTATTAAATTCTCTACTTTGGAGAAAAAAAATTATTGGGATAAATATCCGTTTTATTTTATTTAGAATTTTAGCGGATATTACAAAAGTCACCCTCATAACCCAACTTAACTCTAGCGGATTCCTCCTCAACTTGCATTTGGGTATCTAACTCAAGGGCATTTGATTCCAATGCAACCTCTCCCATCATTGGATAGGGAATTGGTGGAGATAATTCGACTAGCATACATTGATGGCTCATGTACCAAAAGAAATCCCAACACTCTTCTGGTCCCATACACCAAAGCCTATAATTGCTCATGTACTCTGCGAGCCCTCGAGTTTGAGAATTCAAACCGTCTAGGATGCATTCGCATAATTCTCTCTCACATGGATAATGACCCAGCAAAGTACCATATTCATGAATCTTTTGTTGTAGTCTAGCAAAATACTCATGAAAATATTGATCCTGTAGTTGTCTACATGCAAACATAGACATGGATCAGTAGCACGGGTGTTATGAATCGTAAGATAGGTTCACAACACCAAAAAAATAGTAATACTAAATAAACACAAGGAAATAGCCGAGTTCCCCGACAACGGCACCAAATTTGATGAGCACTTTTATGTCGCTGTAAAAACACTGTCAAAGAAATATCCTAACTTCCTAACCCGAGTAAAGTGTAAGCAAGGGTCGAACCCACAGGGACTTAGATTATTTGTATTTAAATAATATTACTAGGAAAAAGGGGGGTTTATGATTGATTTATCTAAACTCTAATATGCAAATAAAAACTAACTATGAATGCAAATATGATTGTGATTAACAAATATGAGAAAAACGTGTTCAACTAGTTAAATCCATCATAGATATGCTTATTGCTCATCGATTCTCTTGATTCTAGATTCCCTTGAATAATCTATTGTGGATTATACTCCTACTAAGGATTAGACCCAAACTTCAATTCTAGTTGAAAGAACTAACAGTCTAAACAACCCTAATCATTTAACAACCTAAAACAACGTCTAGATTCAATTAAACGACAACTTTACGAGTCAAGTTATCAATAGAAACAAACACTTAGAGCAAACAGACATCTAAGCTATTTGTGGATCTATTCCCTTCTACAACTGAATAGCCCGAACGGGTCTAAACAATTATAGATGCTACTTTATCTAATCAATCCCGAACGGGACTTGATCAGATTAGTTGTAAATTAACCTAGAAATTCTATTAGGTGGCCAATCTAACAAAACCCTAGAATAATTTTGATTCAATTAAGCACATGGAATAAAACCTATTCAAGTTGTTGAGAATCAATCAAACCTCACAATAATATGCAATTTATGATTTCAATAACTAGTCAAACACAAAGAGTTTAGCAATGCATAATTAAATTAAAAACAAACTTACAAGAGTTTCAAAGTTGCTCTCTTGAGAAAAAAACCCTAGCCTCCAAAGTTTGATCAAAGTTATGAAAGAGAAAACTAAAAACAAGGTTGAGAGAAAACCCCCTAAGATATCCAAAAATCAAAATATCCCGAAATACAATCAAACCAGTCGGAAATCATAAAATCAAGGCCCAACTCGAAGCCCATTCTGTCGGCCCAATGCTCTGGCAGCGAAACAAGGAGGCACTGTCTCTCTAACACGCCACGGCCGCGGCACCTTGATCTCCAGCCCGCGGCACTTCTCAGTTCAATATTTCAGGCAACACTTCAGAGGCTGTTTTCACCCCCGTCGAGTTGGAATTTGGACTCGGAGTAAAAATATGAATTGTATCTCTTCGAGTTAGCTTTCCAGTGATACCAAATTCAGCTTCATCTGACCACTGTAGCGCCCAAAACAAGCATTTCAAGATAGAGGTGTCAAAACCAGACTCCAATGAATGACCCGGATTTAAGCGTTCTTTTCACTCAAGCTCTTGGGCCTTGGTTCTTCCAATCTTCACTTGTATCACTCTAAGCTTCCTCAAACTCCACCATAGTCCCCTAAGATCCTAGCTTCGTCCAAGCTTGTTTACCTAAAGATCTGCAAAACCGAACAAAACAAGCGTAAAACCTCGAATTTCCTAGAAAACCTAAAAACCTAAGAACTAAGCTAAACTAAACTAAAACCATGCAAAATAAACATAAATATGCATCCTAAGCTATACCAAAATGCAAGCTATCAAACACCTCTATTAATATTTTACCCTTGGTATCGATTATTTCGCGGACCATTACAACCCCTTGCCTCGGTGTTCTTATTCTACGAGGGCAACAAGACAATAAATAGGTGTGCCCATCTTGCGTTGGGTGTTTGTGTTCATTTGATTATAGCCACGCAACACGATCCAAACATGAGATCAGGTAGAATGGGTGCATTTTACAAAGGGAATTTTGGACCTCATCTTTTTAACTAAGAGTTGGCGTCAACCCCGAGCCTCGTTTGGGTTGCGCGCATTTTTAGAGAGTTAGGACCTCGTTCTTCAAATCGAGAGTTGGCGTTAACCCCGAGCATTGCTCGGGTTGCGCACACTCTTAGAGAGTTAGAACCTCGTCCTTTAAATTGAAAGTTGGTGTCAACCACGAGTCTCGCTCGGGTTGCGTCCACTTTTTTAGAGAGTTAAGACATCTTCCTTTAAATTGGGAGTTGGCGTTTAGAAGTTAGGACCTCGTCCTTTAAATTGAGAGCTGACATCAACAACGAGCCTCACACGGGTTGTGCGCATTTTTAGAAAGTTTGGACCTCTTCCTTTATGATGGATTGTTTCCAACCCCAAGCGAGAAGCGAGTGGTGGAATGATTATTCCGATCACTTTCGGATGCCTCCTTAATGATCGCGATCTTTCTACTAAGATTATTTCCAACCCCAAGTGGAAAGTGAAGGGTGGAATAATTATTCTGATCACTTTAGGAAGCCTCATAAATGACCGTGATCTTTGCAATAACATTGTTTCCAACCCCAAGCGTCAACTCTTAATTTGGCCCAGAAGTGACTCTCCCAACATGTCAAGCATGAAGTTCTAGATGTTGAACGATAGAATACTAAAAACACCTCACCTTTGACCAATTGGTCACTTTAACATCTCACCTTTGGGAATGCTCGTTTGAGTACCTGAACTATACACATTGCGACCTGATGAACAACTGTTTTGTCAAAAAAATTGTCGTGCATGGGATGTGTAATACTCGTATTTTCGTTTTAGGTCTTGTAGGTCAGAATTTAGGTCTTGTAGGTTGGAAAAATAGGTTTCTTAGTCGACAAACAACGGACTATATTTTTAATTCTTGACCCGCAAGTAACTTCCGAGATAGGATTTGACTCGATATAATCCTTTATTTATATTAATGCCTTTAATACCTTCTAGATATATAAATTTTTATAACCCTTATTTCTAATTATCCTATCAAAATTTTTTCTATCTAATGGAGATACTTAGCGTCGGCCACACTAATCGAAAAGCATATCTACCTTAGGAAAATCCTATCAAGTTTTATACATAAATTTCGGTTACATTAATCACCAAATTCTATTTTTTTTATCGTAATCACCAAATTCTATTTAACCTAACAGAAAGCCCTATATTTGGATTAATCTCTTATACGTAAATCAAAGCCCTCAATAATTAACGCCGCCGATTCCCGTCCACATAATCTTCATCCTTCCCGATTCCTTAAGCCTAGACCGGAGAGATCGTAGTCGCTGCCGGCAATCACCGATCGCAGGTAATTAACGCCGTTTTGGTCGTCCTCGGTAGGGGATCACCGGCCTTTGTTTCTTTTCTAATTCGATTCAACTACTCATCAATCCCTTTTCTAGGATAATCTCGTAGAGTTTTGGTTGAGGAGCAGAAGTGAGTCGAGTTTTTTGCATCGCCGGCCTCGCTATTTTTTTTCCGGTGAGTTACGTTCCTCTCTGTTCAGTGGACATGGGTTAGAGTCGGGTCGCTTTTGATCGAAAAGGGCCGGACCATGGGCTGCTGGCTGTTGGTTGGGGTAGCGGGAAGGGATTGGTTGGTGAGCGATTGCACCGGCTGTGCTCGTTCAGGCCGTGCAAGCCTCCAATGAGGCAAACTGCGGTAGACTAGTTAATAGTGGTGGTCACCGAAGTCGGCTCCGATGTTGTTGTTAAGTGAGTTACGTGGTTATGTTGTTAAGTGAGTTGTTAGTGCATATGCGTTTAGTGTATAAGAGTTATATATATATATATATGTTTCGAGATATCAATCTTGTCTAATGAGATGGGTTTGTACGAGTTAATTAGTGCTAGACTAGGTCAAGATTTGATAAGGTAATTACAACAGAGAAGTGGGTTTGGGTTTTAATTAATATATAAAGGTAGTTGGTGGTGGGGATTGACTAGTATGAGGTTAGTAAGAATAGTTGGCTTAAATACAGTGGGTCGGAAAGGTGTTAGGAGAGTTAACTTGTGGTTCTAAATCGGTCTTTGTTGTAGTAATTCTTTTCGTTAAAATCTCCAAGCTTTCGCGTTATTAAAATTATCGATCGTTAATATGTTTAGGAGATCCTGTTTGTTCAAAGTATTGGTTTTCTAGCGTTCTTCAGAAAAACCTTCACTTGAGGTAAGTCGTTTTCGACTTGCTCGGTTCTTCTCTACCCTGTTAGATTGTATACCGTTATTGTAGGACGGGTTTTGGGAACTAGTCCCCAATACCTTTTTAAATTGTTTTGAACTTCTTGAATTGTTGTGTGTAAAATGGTTTTGGATGCAATTTATCGGCAAGATATTTTCAAAACGTTTTCTCTGTGTTGGTACCGTTTCCGACACGACCCCATCGTAGCTGGCGTGGAGGAAGAGTTGGCTATGTATGACCCATGTGACAGGGAAACCGTGCCCCTTCAAAACGAAAATTAGTATCTATGTGTTTTGGCAAGCGCTCCAGTGGAGGCTTAGCCGGGGTTAGAAGGGAGATTGTGAAGTGGAGTGAGAGGGCTTGCCTCTGCACTCGGCGCGGCGATGAGCGCCTTGGAAGTCGGATTGTGAGATGGAGGAATTGCATTGTTATAAGGTTGAATTTGTAAATGTGAATGTGGCTATGTGTGACTAATTATAACTAATTTAGGTATTGGCCTTTAGAGATATGATTGCGGTTGTGGACTTGGATGCTGACTTTAGAAATATTTTCAAAACGTTCTGCAATTTCCGTATTCTCTCTAACTTGATAGATTAGAAGCTGACCCTTCGGGGAATATTTTTTAGTTCCAGGTATGAACCAGGGAGCCGTGCAGGAACCGAGGCCAGATGGCGGGCCGGAGCGGTAAAGAGCGCGTGTCATAGTGGGATGGGTTTTACGCTAGTTATTTATGATAGTTAGGATGTTGATTTTATTATTGTTATGATGGAGTTAGTATTATTACTTGTCTTTGTTTCCTCGAATAATTTATTGTTAGTAGTAATTCGTCGGTTTTGAATATTTATATTTTTCGGGAACGCATGCATGACTATGTTTTCTAAGTTTTACTAAATATAAGGTTGGATGTTTTTATTATGTTTTCTCGTTGTGCTCGCGTTGCAAGATCCTAAAGTGTAGTTGTCAACCTACTTAATAGTACCTAGTAAGGTCTATTTCTAAGTAGCGTCCCGTCGGAAGTCGCGGTGTTACAAATTGGTATCAGAGCCAGGTTGACAACAAGGCACAAGGAATTGACCAACGAGTGTACCCGAGGTCTAACTTAAAACCAAAACCGGCCGGTGTTTTCAAAATGTTTTACTGGGGTAGTCATGTTGCATATAGGGGGTAGGTGACACGTCGCGATTCCGCCCCATCAGCCGTAGGACCTCATGTAGAGTAGTAAGAATTGCGTTAATAGATAGGATGTTTAAGTTTTGACTGTGGGACTTTCTGTTATAGATGGCCCCACCAATGTTGACGGGCCTTCACTCTAGACAAAAAATAAATTTATAAGTCAAGACCCCGCTGAGTATAGGGGAGTCAGGATCGTTCCACGAGAAGCAAGGTTGTTTGTTTATCGACTCCTAATAACAAAAATCAAACAAAAACAAGCAAAACATTCACAAGCAGCCTCGTTAACGACGTTGTCAGGGTCGTTAACGAACCACCGCAAACAAATGACCAAAAATAACGACCTACACAGGTTAGGTGCCGAGGATATGAACTCAGTAATGAATATTACTTAAGAGAATTCAAATAAAAACAAAGATCTAGGACAAGGGTACCACAACATAGTCATGCATAAAAACTTGTAAGAAAATGAGATCATGCCTTCAAATAGATAAGTTCATCAACTTTCATTGACTAGCAAGCAAATTAATCTACTTTCATAAACTAATTCACTCAATTGCTTGTTTCGGATCTAAAGCTTGAAACTTTCATATTCAAACAATATCAACCTTTAAGTCTATAACTTTATCTTTCAATCAAGTTAAAAACTCAAATCACCTTGACTTTCATCTAGGTCTAAGCACAACAAACAATCTCATAAATAGATAAAAGGCAGTCAATACATACTCTTACTCATCAAACATGCATAACTATGCCGGGTTTAAACCCCGACCCCAGAAAAGAAGACTACTCACTACTCATAACTAAGAAACAATTAAATTCAACAAAAGAGATCATTGAAAACAAAACACTACTCAAATTAATAAATATCGTCTTACGGAAATTCAGAAGAAACCGAAAAAACACAAAACACCGAATCGAAACCACGACTAACGACCCCGATAACTCTCGTCCACCGAGCTCTCGATCTTCGACTCGTCTCTCTCTCCTTCGGCTCTTCCTCTTCTCTCTACTACTTCGCTTCCCTAATTTCGTCCTCTTTTTTTTTCTCTTCTTTTTTTTCTTTCTCCCTGCCTCGTTAACGAGCCACTTCAGGGTCGTTAACGAACTTCATCGTGTACTCTTCCTCTTTCTTAACAACTTTCTTTTGTGCATCTTTTGCTATCAAGAGATCTTTCTTTTTACAACTTAAAAATCAAGAGACTTCCAATCTACCCTTCCCAACAATCCTTCAAATTCAAACCAAACATAACATTGCTCTCAACAAAATATACCTCACCAATCTAAGTCCTAATTCCCGGATAGGGTCAAGCTTATCTCGGCTAGGGAATAATTTTGTGGAGCTATAAATAAAAGGCTCCAGGCTCAAATTGGTTGTCAAAAAGAAGGATCATGTAAGGGTGGATAAGGAATAATAGGGCTTATAAAAATAAGTTCTTTATCATCTGATTTTCACAAGTGATGAACTATAAATCTTATATAGGTCTCAAGTAATAGATAACCATCACAATTCCAAGAGATAATATGCATATAGAGAGTAAATCACACAAAAAAGAAGAGGGATTTTTGATGTTCTCACTATAAGGCCAAAAATAATTCACTAGGTCATAATTTTTGTTGGATTGCATCACTTATGCTATAAAGTATATGTGCTCAATTACATCAAATGCTATTCCTTCTAAAAAAACAATTTCATAACAAGAATCCGGCTATACTATCAAAGACATGCTTGCAAGGAATTATATGATCATGCCAGCAATTACTATCATAGAACCTAAAAAAGGGATATCTATCAATTCTAAAACTCTTTTTTAGATTTTTCAAAAAAAATTCGATTTTTTTTTCAATTTTTTTTATAGAACAAAGAACTACTTAAAACAAACTAAACACATAAGTTAAACGAGACACAAAACAAAAAAGTTTTTCTACTTTCTCCCCACCCCATACTTAAAATTAGAGTGTCCCCACTGTAAGAAAAATAAGAAGAAGGAAAGGTATAGAAAAGAAAAACAATAAAAAAACAAGAAAAGAAAAACATAAAACTTACAAAGTCTCAAAAGTGGAAAGTAAGGAAAATTTCTTCTTCAAGCTGAATCAACGGTTCGGTGGAGGAAAGTAGTGCTCAAAGTTCCCCATGAAGTCGTACATCGTCCTCCAGCGCTCTGCATCTTCCGCCTCTCTCTGACGATGCCTCTTGTCCTTCCATCGCCATGCGAGCGGAGTAGACAGTCTCCCATCTATCCATCCTCCTATGAATGTGGTCCTGCTGGAGGTGAAGCTGTTGCATCTGTGCAGAAAGATCCTCGGCCCATGGTGGCGACATACTCGATCCAGTGTACTCGGGCTGAGGAGGTGGTGGGTAATGCGGCTGGAAGTGGTCTTGGTAAAGCACCGGGTTGTATGGCATGAGTCCATAGGAATGAGGGTCGGTAGGAGCTTGCGGAGGGTCGGTAGCTGTCCTCGGGGGGTCGTTAACGAAGCTGGGTGCCTCGTTAGGAGCATATGTAGAAGCCTGAAAATGGTCGTTAACGAGCCTAGTAGGCTCGTCAACGAGGACGTTAGTGCCCAAAACTTCTGTATCGAGGTCTTCATCCTCGAAGTTAAGCTCCTCCGTGCCTCCTTCTGTGTCAACCTCTTCAGTGTCGTTTCCTCCAGCTACCTCGTCAGTCTCATCGTCATCTTCATCCATCCCTTCTCCTTCTCGCTCGAACCTTGTCTCACAAGGCCTAAGTGATAGCTCATCCTCCGGCTTGGGCTCTAACGGGAATGGATGACCCGTCCACGCCGCGTACCAATTCGGTACGTAAAGTAGCTCTAGCTTGTCAAGGGTTGGTACAACAAGGCGGTCTTGAACTTTTACCTTGAACCCTCCCTCGGCTTGAATGAAAATACCGGAGCTATACCAATAATGCTTGTTGAGGAGTTGAGAATGAGTCGGCGTGTAGCGAGTAAGGTCGACTCCAAGGTTTGTAGCCAAAAGACTAACCAAGTTACCACACCATACTTCCTTGGACTTGGTTGATTTCTCTATATAGTAGAGCCACTCATACCCCAAATTCAAAGGGTCGGGCTCCTAAAAAAGGATAGTGCGAAGACAAGCAACTTCCGTCCTTGTTGGCCTGTTCAGCTCTCTCTTTGGCCAGAATGTGGCGGCTAGGACTCGGAGGATGATCCTGAAAATGGGATTGATGATGCTTGCCCCGGATAATGCTGCAGCGGAAGGCTCGACCTCTCCGGTGATGTAGCTCCAAGTCCTTGTCACCTTGTAATTCTTCAGACTGTAATCTCGAGAAGGGTTTGGGAGCACCAAAATAGCGTTGAACTCCGCCAAAGTGTACTCTCGGTTCACATTACCGAGCCTAAACCGAATGCGTCCCGCCGAAGTCTTCGTTGGGAAACTTGTCTCTAGAGTGGCTAGATACTCAGATGTGAGAGCCGGGAAGTGTGGTAGAGTCTCCTTCTTCAGCAAGTGAGGCACACCTAAAATAGCAAATGCCTCCTTGACATCCGTATAAATCCCCATTTGCTTGGCACTCGTCTTTGAAAACCACCGAGTATTGTGGTCTTTGTCTAAGATGGCATTGTAACGATCCACTTGCCCTTGAGTGCGCAAGATCACATTGTCCATGCGGGGTGGAGATGGGGACCTCTGGTTCCTCCTCTTCTTCTGGGCTCGGGTAGTGGGTCTGCTTGAACTTGCCATGTGATCTACAAAACAATAATGATTTTCCAAGATAAGATCCACTCAAGTAGATTAGACAAGAGACCCCATACTTGGTCTCGAAATACTCTTCGGAATTATTCGTTAACTACCCAATTGGGTCGTTTACGAATCTGGACTAGTTTTTGAACTTTGCAGCTACGCAGGGTCGTTAACGAGCCTGGGTGGGTCGTTAACAAGCTGCCGAGATCCAGTTCGCAGAATTCCGAATGATTTTAACTCAAAAATCAAGCCATGAATCAAGCATGCATTCTATCAAAAACCTCCACTAGACACACCATCGGGTATACGCACCCCATACTTGCTCAATTACCCATCCCGAATATGCTAAATTTACCCAAAATTAATCATGGTGAAGATCAAACTCAACTCCTAGGACAAGAAAAATTCATGCTTTTCTTAATCAAATTATTGCAATGGAGAATCTAGCATGAATAACCTTCCCTAGATTGAGAACAACTAAGCACAACCAAAATTCATGAGCAAAATTCAAACATGCAATTCGGCCTTCTCTATAAACACCATCCAAATATGAAATTTCTACCCTAAAAACCATGAATCATGCAAATAAAGAGTTAGGGTTTAGAAATCATACCGGAAGATCAAAAAATTGAAGAACAAAGGATCGGATTTTGGATGGTAACTAGGTTGGATCTCGTCAGTGGGAAAAACGGGGTTCCGGGCTTCGATAACGATGATGATTCCGACGGTCGGTGGAGTGGGGGATTCCGATCGGTGGTGAAGGTCTTCGATGGAGATTTGAGGGATTTGGAGTTTGGGAGTTTTGAGAGTTGAATTTTTGAGAGTTTAGAAAGATTAAATAGGAGAGGGTAAAAATAGGAGGGGGGGGGGTAGGTAATAGCGGCGGCTAGGGTTAAGAAGGGGGGGGGGGTAGAAGATAGAAGATAGATTTAGGGTTTTAATAAAAACTTACCTGCCCGAGTCGGTTCGCCAAACCGGTTCGTTAACGACCCTGGGTGGGTCGTTAACGAGGCACTGTAGCCTCCTTGAATGACTTTCGAACCCTTTCTCCTGCGTCTTGTTAGCTAAAAATTTTATCCTATTTTCCTACCCTAAAACTACTAAAAAGAACTCAAAAGAAAGCTAGGAAAAAGAATCTAAAAAGAGAAGAAAAATCTAATCTATACTAAGAGCGGGTTGCCTCCCGTAAGTGCTATTTTTAACGTCGTTAGCCCGACGTACTTACCTTGGCTAATCTGACGTTAGGAGAGCCATTGTGACTCTAATCTCTTCGTCTGGGTCGGATTGCTCATGAAACTTTTTCAATCGGTGGCCGTTAACCTTGAAGATGACGCCTTGGTTATCGATCAACTCTACCGCACCGTGGGGATAAATGTGATGAACCACGAATGGCCCGCTCCATCTTGTCCTAAGCTTCCCTGGGAATAAACGGAGTCTAGAGTTGAAAAGAAGTACCTTATCGCCAACCTCATAGATTTTGGGCACCAATTTTTGATCATGCCACCGTTTGGTGCGCTCTTTGTAAATCTCAGCATTTTCATACGCCTTAAGCCTCAACTCTTCTAGTGCTTGCAAGTCCATGAATCTTGCTTGAGGAATAGTTTTTAGTCAAGACTTGTATCCCCGCCAGTCACGCGGGTGACCCGGGTTCGATCCCCGGCAACGACGCCAATTTGTTGAGAGGGTTTCTTGACAACAAATAAATTTATAATCAAGACCCCGCTGAGTATAGCAGAGTCAGGTTCGTCCGCAGGGAGAAAGTCAGTATCAAGTTTTGTTCTTACTTGGAGCGCAAGTAAGAGAAAAAGCAAGGATTTTTATATCAAGGAAGAGAAATTCTAAGGTTTAGGTATCCCCACAACAACAATTATGCATGCAAATGCTAATGAAACATAAAGATCATGCTTTTATCACATAAAGGCACTAACTTTCGTTAACTTTAAGCTAGTAAATCAATCAACTTTCGCTAAATCAACAAACTTGCTATCTAATCTCTTCTACTCCAACTAGGATAGATCTGTTTTCGCTTCAAAACCCTAAATTGACTATTCTGATTCAAGGTTTCTGCTTTCGCTTCAACTATGAATGAGAAATTCCTATCAACTTTCGTCTCAAGGATTAAGAACAAGAGAGAAGATTCATACAATAAAAAAAAATCAAGACATGATCATAAACAAGCATGCACAACCATTGTTGGGTTTAACCCCAACCTTAGAGAGGAAGACTACTCACTAATCATAATTAAAAACAAAACTGAATTAAATTAAAGAGAAAGCTTACAACTTTAAATCCAAACGATAGTTCTTCCCAACAAATCCCCCTCGTTGCTCCCTCTCACGCCTCTCTCCTCCTCCTCCTCTAACTTCAATGATCCTCCGAAAACTAAAGAGGGGACAAGTGTATTTATAGAGAAACTATTCTATCTTAAATCTATCTTTAAGGAAATAAATCTATCTTAAATCTAACTATAAGGAAATAATATCTTTTAATAAAATATATCCCTTCTATCTATCTAATAACATAAAAGGAAATAGGATAGAAGCCTTTAATTAAACACCGACTTGGATACGCTGCTCCTCGCGGTACCTCGTTAACGACCCTGTTCAGCATTTCGAACAGCTTAGAGTAAAAATTGCGTAGAAGATTCGTTACAACTCCGTTTGACTCGATTCTTTTCCTATGTTCTTGTAACGAATTTCTCTATCTCTTTCCAAGCTCAAACTTGATCTTCAATGACTTTACTTGAGCGCTTAATCTTCATCTTCACTTCCTTCTTGAGTGCTATCTTCAAGTACTTTCCTCCTTTCTTCAAAAGTGCTCCAAATAGCTTCTAAAATCCTACAAAATACCACCAAATCTTATGTAGACTTCATATCTTAAGGAAATACAAAAACCTACACAAACGACTCAAAACAAAACACAAAACTAAAGAAAAAGACTCAAACACACTAAAAACACACCCTAAAAACATGACTAAAAAGGCGGACATCAAAATACCTCATACTTAGACTTGCTTGTCCTCAAGCAATCAACAAAACATCAACCAAAACCATCAACACATATATCAAGTCAATGCCCCTATCAAAAAGCAACATCAAAGCACATGTAGAAATAGATAGACAAGTGAATCTAACGTCATCACACATATATAAGCAACCTCAAGCAAAAGCAACTAAAAATCCAACCTCACAAGGGATATGTGTTTTCACTCAACTCTCATGTGTTTAGGCTTATAATAAGAACTCTCAGCTCAATCCAATATACAAAAATCAACATAGTCATTGTTACTTATATCACCAAACTCTCCACCCAAGATTTGTCAAAACAAGCAAAAATCATCAAGAGAACTTAGGCTCAATGAAAAACTTCATAGAAGCTTCCATTCGGCCGGGTTGTAATGGGGCTTGGTAAAGAAGATAAGGCGTGGAAAATATTTTGGCCATGTGGTGCTAATAATATCCGGGAATCAAAGACTCCTAAAAACTCACACATAACATCAAAACACTTCATAAAAGATCATACCAAACTCTCTCACACATTATGCACACTTATTCTTTACTCACCCAATATATCCTAGAAAGCCTCATAAAAACAAAAAGAATCTCTGATTTTCATCTACACGAACACAAATGCACTCCAAACTTCTCTTCTCTCCTCTTTATATTTATTCTCTCTTCTTTTTTTTCTTCTTCTATTATTTCGTTCTTATCTCTCGCTGCCTCGTGAACGAACCACTTTAGGGTCGTTAACGAACTTCATCGTGTACTCTTTCTCTTTCATAACAACTTCCTTTCTTTTGTGCATCTTTTGCTATCAAGAGATCTTTCTTTTTACAACTTAAAAACAAGAGACTTCCAATCTACCCTTCCTATCAATCCCTCAATTTCAAACCAAACATATCATCTCACTCAAGAAAACATACCTCTCCAATCTAAGTCCTAATCCCCGGATAGGGTCAAGCTTATCTCGGCTAGGAAACAATTTTGTGGAGCTAAAAATAAAAAGGCTCAAGGCTAAAATTGGCTTCAAAAAGAGGATAATAATAAGGTAGATAAGGATTAATAAGGCTCATGAAAAAGTAAGTTCTCTATCATATGATCTTACATGCAATGAACTATAAATCTCATATAGGTCTCAAGTAATAGATAACCATTACAATTCCAAAAGATAATATGCATAAGGAGAGTAAATCACACAAGAAAAGAAGAGGGATTTTTGATGTTCTCCCTATAAGGCTAAAAACAACTCTAGTTTTTGTTGGATTGCATCACTTATGCTAAAAAGTATACATGCTCAATTTCATCACAAGCTAAATATCCACATGAAAACAAATTTTAGCATGATTCAGGCAAAACTATCCAAACATGCTATGGAATTACATGACTATGCTAGCAACTACTATCATAGAACCTAAGAAAGGATATCTATCAATTCTAAAACTCTTTTTTTTTTTTAGATTTTTCGATTTTTTCCCTTTTTTTTTCTTCTTTTTCTAAATTTTTTCAAAACACAAAGAACTACTTAAAACAAACAAAACACATAAGTCAAATAAGACACAAAACAAACAAGTTTTTTTACTCTACTATTTCCCACCCCATACTTAAAATTACAGTGTCCCCACTGTAATAAAAATAAGAAGAAGAAAAGAAATAGAAAAGAAAACAAAAGAAAGAAAAACAAGAAAACAAACAGAAAACTTACAAAGTCTTTAAGCAGAAAACAGAACAAATCTTCAAACTGAATCAACGGCCAGGTGATGGAAAATAATGCTCGAAGTTCCCCATGAAGTCATACATCGTCCTCCAGCGCTCTGCATCATCCGCCTCTCTCTGCTGATGCCTTGTATCCTCCATCGCCATGCGAGCAGAATAGACACTCTCCCATCTATCCATCCTCCGATGAATATGTGTCTGCTGAAGGTTAAGCTGCTGCATTTGTGCAGAAAGATCCTCGGCCCATGGTGGCGGGATACTCGATCCTGTGTACTCGGGATGAGGAGGTGGTGGATAGTGAGGCTGAAAGTGGTCTTGGTAAAGCACCGGGTTGTATGGCATGAGTCCATAGGAATTAGGGTCGATAGGAGCTGGCGGGTGTATGTCGTTGTAGTATAGTGGTAAGTATTCTCGCCTGTCACGCGGGTGACCCGGGTTCTATCCCCGGCAACGATGCCAATTTGTTGATAGGGTTTCTTGACAACAAATAAATTTATATCAAGACCCCGCTGTCGTATAGCAGAGTCAGGTTCGTCCGCAGGGAGAAAGTCAGTGCTAAGTTTTGTTACTTGTTACGCAAGCAATCAACTAAAGGTAGGGTTTTTAACAAGGAAAGAGAAAATCTAAGGTTTAGGGTATCCCCACAACAACAATCATGCATGCCAAACGCTAATGAAACACATAGATCATGCTTTTATAACATAAAGGTGTCAACTTTCGTCAACCAAAGCAAGTAAATCAATCAACTTTTGTTCAATCAATAAACCTACTATCTAAGCTCTTCTACTTCAACTAGGATTGATCCACTTTCACTTCAAAACCCTAATTTGACTATTCTGATTCAAGGTTTCTGCTTTCGCTTCAACTATGAATGAGAATTTCCTATCAACTTTCGTTTCAAGGATTAAGAACAAGAGAATAGATTCATGCAATAAAAACAATCAAGACATGATCATAAACAAGCATGCACAACCATTGTTGGGTTTAACCCCAACCTTAGAGAGGAAGACTACTCACAAATCATGATTGAAAACATAACAATTAAATAAAATAGAAAGCTTACAACCGAATCCACAACGATAGTTCTTCTCACAAATCCCACTCGTCTCCCCCTCTCACACGCCTCCTCTCTCTCCCTTAACTGAATTATTTTCGAGCCCTTCTCCTGCATCTTGTTAGCTCAAAATTTATCCTATTTTTTTCTATCCTAAAAACTACTAAAAAACTCAAAAGAAAGCTAGGAAAAAGATCTAAAAGAAAAGAAAAATCTAGTCTATACTAAAACGGGTTGCCTCCCGCAAGCGCTATTTTTAACGTCGTTAGCCCGACGTACTTACCTTGGCTCAAGGTGGCTCTTTTGCAGCTGTGTTGGGGTCTTTTGGTACCCCATACTTTGCTTTGTAGGCGTTATTAGCTTGAGTCACTAATTTGGTCCTTCATCTTCTATCAGTATGCCCGATATTCCTACATAATGGTTAGTGAAATCCGACAACCAAGGTGGTCTGGATTCCTCTGTAGCACATATAATGGGGCATGGTGTAGGAACAAAGTATGAAGAATAATCATAACCGGCATTAGCGAATTCATAGTTAGAGTACTCACCTTGATTATACCCTTGCATATGAGACTCGGTGGTGGGCCAATGAGATTCGGTAGGGACTTGCATGATATTCTCGTGTGTTTTGATAATTGGAGGAGGCTCGGTAGGATTAGCTATGTCGAGTTCCGGTTGAGTCAACTCTATCTGTGCAACCGCAGTTGGGTCATTAGCATTTTGATCCAAGCTGAACTCCACGCGTTCTTCCCCGATATCAAAAGTGAGAAGTCCTTTCCGTACATCGACCCTAGCACCTGCCGTGGCTAAGAATGGTCTGCCTAAGATAATGGGGACGTGAGGATCTTCAGGCATGTCGTAGATGATGAAATCATTCGGTATAAAGAATTTCCCGACTTGAATAGGATAGTCATCCACTACTCCTGTGGCTTTGACGCATGATCCGTCTGCCATGTAGAGGTTCATATCTACAGGCTCTAGTGGTCCCATGTTGGCTTTAGACCAGATCGAGAGAGGGAGTAAACTAGCACTGGCTCCTAGATCACATAAGGCTTTAAACTTGTGGTCGCCTATGCCAATCGTTATTGCAAATCTCCCTGGGTCTCCTAGCTTTTCTGGTAGAGCTATAGATCGGACTTCGTCCTGCAACTCTGTAATGGATCTTTTCCTGCTAAGAATATCTTTTAAAAATTTCGTGTAAGCCGGCATTTCGCTTAGGGCCTCAGCGAATCGGATGGAAATATTAATGCCCTGAAGAATCTTTACGAAACACTTGAACTTACTCTCAGTAGAGTCCACAGATTTCTTAGTGGGAAATGGAAGAGATTTCACCATTCTCGGAACCAAGTTAGGCTCGAGAGGTGATGCTACCGGGTCGACAATAGGGTCGTTGGGTATTCTCGGCGGGTCGTTACCGACCTTGGTGGGGTCGTTAACTGCCCTAGAATTGAGAGGAAGGCTCGGATTAGAAAACTTACCTGGACTAGGGTCGTTAAGTACCCTCGGAGCCTCATCACCACGGTATGCTGGTTCGGTACTTGCCCTCGCTGGCTCGTTACCGAGCTGAACCGTGGCGTCCTCTTCCATCTTTTCCTTAGTTTGGACACGCTCCGATAGTGTCTTTCCACTCCTAAGGTGTACAACTGCTATCTGTCATTTAGGGTTCTCTTCGGGACGACCCGGAAGTTGCCCTTGTGGCCTCGGAATCTGTGCAGCAAGGTTCCCTAGTTGGGAATCAACATTTTTCTTCCATACATCGAACTCTCCCCATCTTTTATTTTGGTGGTTAAGGTTAGCTTGAACTTCATTAACTTTATTGTGGACTCCATTGATGCTTTCCTGTAACCCTTGTACCCATGATGGTGGCTCCTGATGGCTTGGAGGTCGATAAGGCGCAGGTCGTCTATCCCGTGGAGGCGTTGCATAGCTTGGATTTGGATTTTGATTGCCCCACGTCTGATAGTTGTTCGACCTGTCAAAATTACTAGGCTGGTTCCTGTATGGGTCTCTCATGTAATTCATTTCAGCAATTGTCTCAGCGGCTCTTACCTGCTCTATGTTAGTGCAAGCAGATGTACTATGGGCAGAAGAGCCACACTCTTGACAAGATTGAGAGGACTTCAGAAAACTTACCTGCTTCTTCAAGCGGTTGACCTCGTCTTGTAAAAATTGACTTTTAACGTCTGGGTCAACTTCTTCTCGGTTAGGCACGTAGAGACGTTTCTGAGGCTGGGTAGATTGCTGGGTACCATACATTGCATCATAGTTAACCAACTTGTCCAACAATTCCCATGCAGCTGTGGGCTCCATCTCTATAAAACCGCACGCTGCAAGCGTGTTGATGCGGTTCTTGGTCTCTGCATTGATACCCTGGAAAAAGATTTCTTGAAGCACATATAAAGGTTGCCCGTGAGTGGGACACTGCCTAAGCATGTCCTTAAATCTTTCCCATGTTTCAACAAAGGTCTCATTAGGCAGCTGGTGATAGGAGGTGATGCGTTTTCTCAACTCCGTTGTCTTAGCAGGAGGGAAAAACTTTGTAAGAAATTGATCATACAAAGCTTTCCAAGTCCTGATAGACTTAGAAGGTAAGCTCTCCAACCAGCTCAGGGCCTTTCTAGCAAGAGACCACCTGAAAGCTTTTAACAGAACATATTCAAGTGAGACACCTTCAGCAGCTATGGTGTCACATAAATCAAGAAAATTTCTAATATGTTCCATAGGGCACTCAGAAGGTTTCCCTTCAAACTGAGCCCGCTTAATCAAGGATATAAATTGAGACTTAATCTCAAATGGTTTCTCTATCTCCGGAAGCACAATTGGGGACTCTAGCACCTTCAGTTTCGGGTGCATGTATTGTTTAGCATTCCTCGGATAGGCATTCAGCTCTTCTTGTAGACGAGCATTGTTAGCTCGTTGACGCTCAGCCTCGGCAACAGCGTCTTCTTTCTCAGTTTTCAATGCCTCCATCTGTTTCTGAAGGACTTCCAACTGACGAGCCATCTCTTTAGGTGTGGCCATGGCTCGGTTCTCTCGGCGTCTACGGTGCAGGGAACGTTCAGGTTCTGAATAATAACCAGCGTTGTCAAATTCGAGCCTTCGACGTCCTACCGGCATACGCTGAGAAAACAGACAAAGAAAACAAAAATTAAAAACAAAAACGGGGTCGGGCTATTCCCAGACCCACAGATAAACAAACAAACTCGTTGCTTCCCCGACAACGGCTCCAATTTGTTGACGGGACTTCACTCTAGACAACAAATAAATTTATAAGTCAAGACCCCGCTGAGTATAGGGGAGTCAGGATCGTTCCACGAGAAGCAAGGTTTGTTTATCTATCAACTACTAATAATAAAAATCAAACAAAAACAAACAAAAACACTTACGATCAGCCTCGTTAACGACTTCGTCAGGGTCGTTAACGAACCACCGCAAACAACTAACCAATACTAACGAACTAAACAAGTTCGGTACCGAGGCTACGAACTCAGTAACGAATATGATCTAGGAGAATTCAAATAAAAACAAAAATCTAGGACAAGGGTTACCACAACATAGCCATGCATATAAACTCGTAAGAAGATAAAAAATCATGCCTTTAAATAGATAAATTCATCAACTTTTATTGACTAGCAAGCAAATTAATCTACTCTCATAAAATTAATTCACTCAATCACTTGTGTTGGATCTAAAGCTCGAAACTTTCGTATTCAAACAATATCAACCTTCAAGTCCATAACTTTCTCTTTCAATCAAGTTAAAAACTCAAATTACCTTGACTTTCACCTAGGCATAAACACAACAAGCAATCTCGAAAATAGATATAAGGCATTCAACACATCATCTTACTCATCAAACCATGCATAATTATGCCGGGTTTAAACCCCGACCCTAGATAAGAAAACTACTCACTACTCATAACTAAGAAGCAAATAAATTCAATAAGAGAAAACATTGAAAACAAAACAACTACTTCAAATTAATTAATAAGAAAAATAATCGTCTTATAGAATTCAGAAGAAACCGAAAAATACAAAACACCGAATTGAAAACCGTGATTAACGACCCCGGCAACTCTCGTCCACCGTGCTCGATCTCGTCCCGACTCCTCTCTCTCTCTCGGCTCTTCCTCCTTCTCTACTTGCTCCCCCCATTCTAAGCTATAAAGAAGGGTATTCATACTAATAAAGCTAGAAAAATAAAAAGCTAAAAGATAAAAAAAACTTTCCTAAAAGATAGAAACTAACTCTAAAAAGATAAAGATAAAATCTAGAAAGATAACAAGACCTAAAATACATAATATAATAACCCAAAAACTCATTAAAAACACTCTACCGACACGGAATAAGTTCCCGCACAGGATCGGTAGGTCATCACTAAGATCTCTCGAAAAACCTATCTCGTAGCCTCGTTAACGAGCCCTCACAGCCTCGTTAACGAGCCTGGGCTTGCCTTCTTCAACACTTCAACTTTAAAAGCTCGAACTTCGACTCTCTTATCTCGCATTCTTCCGTCCTTCACTATAGTATTCCAATTTCAGCTCCAAACAACACCGTTTCCTTGCTAAAACCTACAAAAATACACAAAATGGAGTAGCTTCCATACTTTTCACAAAATATGCAAACTTATCCAAAAACACACAAAACTAACCCTAAACTTATCAAAACTAGTCCTAATAAACTAAGAAAACCTACTAAAAACTATACTAAAAACACGAACATCAACCAACCAGAGCAAGAGTTGCTGAAGTTGGAGGAAGAGACCACGGAAGAGGCCGTGGTAGAGGCCGATGTAGGGGTCGTGGAAGGGGTAGAGGAGAGGCCCCTGCAGATGCTGAGCCAGAGATACAACATAATACTCACCAGGAGGAGGTCGCTGAGAGTCAGGATGTGGCTGCTGCTGTTCATCAAGAGGACAGTGCATCGGTCGCTGGAGGGGTTCCCCCAGCTAACGGGGCTCAAGTGGGAGGAGGAGTGACACCAGCAGGACTGGCCCCAGAAGTGAATGCTGCGATTCAGCTGTTGTTGTAGACCTTGATGGGTGTGGGGGCTGCTGTAACACCCCTGATTTCCCTCGGAGAGGTTACACGCTAGTGACCTAGGAAATTCATCCTAAGCCACCCAAGGCTTTACAGTAACAAAACATTCATACAAAATTCATAATAAAATAGAAAGTAGAATAACAAATTATAAAAAGAGTGCGTACATAATTAAATCAACTTTAAAAATGCAGAATTAAAACAATCCTTTAATGCAAACTTGTTTTGACGGACCTCACAAGCCAAAGATCTCGCCTTTATTTTAAATAAAGAAATAACTTAATAGAAACCTTGTCACTAAATAGAAACTCCAAGTATGCTGTAATCACCTTCTTCACTCCGTAAGCTTGAGACCTGATGTTACCGTACAGGGAGGTGGTCGCGAAGGCGCTTAAGTACCAAGCCCGTCTTGCCATTTTATAGGCGTTTTAACAAACACGAGCATGCATTCAGATTGGAAAGAAGACTTACTTAGCCGGGAGCAAGAGTAGGGTCACAAATTGTAACCACCACCCTGGTTCATTAAAGGTGTGCATTGGGCACTTATCTTATTTAAATGACAAAACATTACACATCGAGTTATAAGCTTTTAATACTTCTCGAACTAGTCGAGGCGCGAATACAAAAACTACTCGGGATTCGATAGAGAGCATTAGCTAGATGCTACACCCCTCATACACGGATGAGACGGGCAGGGTCATGACCAGCATTAGGGTTTAGGTCCATCCTAATGCGAATGTTATAGAGAGGTGTCCAAAGATCACAAATCCTACACCCCTAGTACTACGATAGCATATAATGTCCATAGACAAAGCACAACAATTCACAAACAAGGCCGAGGCTATGCACAACCTAGTATATATCTAGCGCTTTATAACAAGGTCATTAAATCTAAGACGATAAATAAACCTAGTTCAATTATTTCCACACAAATAATTCCCAACAATAATTAAACATGGATTCGATCAATTCCAATGCTTAAAGAAATAATGCAAAGCGAACCAAACCACTTGCCTTGATTGAAGACGAGTGTACGGATTAACCTAAAGAGAGAAATTCCAACGCTCGGACCCTGAGTCAACAATAATTTACAAAATAAATTACCAATAAGTTATTTTGATTTATTTTCACTTTATTTTTTTACTACATTAATAAGTCGTCCATATTAATGTATAACACTTCGATTAACATCCAAGAATCATGTTAACTCTATGGACTTATATAAATAACAATAGTATATGCGCTAGCACATACATGTATTTATATCATGCTTCTTACCCATATAGTATAAGTCTTTTATCTTAAATCTCTAAAATCATAAATAATTATTAAACAACTTTATAAATCATAACATGTTGTATAAAATCAGAATAATTCATATTCTGATTTTTATTTTAAAAATTACAATAATTCTTTATTTCCATGATTATTCTAGTTTTAAAGACTATGCATAGAATTAAGCAATAAAACTGAATTCTTTTAGACTTTTCTGAAATTTTGATAAATCTGGAATTTTATAAACAGTAACATCATAAATTTTTAAATTAATTTCAAACTAGAAAAAAATAAGAAAAAACATTAAACCGAAATAAATAAATAAATAAATAAATAAATCTGAAAATTAGGATTAAGGGTTTTGGGCTGCTCACATACTTCTAGAAAATGGCTCGGTGTGGGCGGCTCGGACCACGGAAAGGCTCGGGACCGGTTGGGTTCAAACCCCAAGGGGCTGGCGCACACACGGAGGGTGGCGGCGGCGCTATTGGTGGCCTGTGGTGGTCGGAATCGGGACGGAAAGGGGCTGTTCGTTCCCCTGTTTTTCGCTGCACAGGTCGGACTTTGTTTGGGTTTTTCCGGAGAGTTGGAGTGATGTAAAAATTATGGGTAAAGAGGGCTTTTGTAGGGAATTGAATGAGGATTTCAGATCTTATTTTAGTTTTGGGATTGGCTTTGTGGTTTGAAAGATATCGGCGAAAAACCGAGAGGTGTGCTTTTTAGGGTTCGTGATTTTGTGAGGCGGAAATCGGGCTCAATTCTCCGCTCTTTAAAGTGCTACCAAAACGTGGAGATCAAGTAGGACATAATCTACAACTTTCCTTTTGGGAATAGCCACAATCGTGGCCTAATTTGATCCGAAATCGAGCTTGAATGGGTTTAAGGAAGGAAGAGCAAGAAAGGAAAGAGGTGGAGAAGAAGATATGGACGATTGACCCTTATTTTTGGCAAAATTACAATTTTAAACCAACTTGTTTTTAGTTGTGATAATAATACCCTTCCATGAACAAATAAGTTTTCAAAAATTATGGAAAGGTACCCAACTTCTTCATTTTGCTTAAAAACGTCCCTCTTAAACTCTTATACGGAATTTTCATTCCCAAAATACAATATACCTCATTCTTTCTTTTTTTTTATTTAAAACAATATAAAAATATAACCATACTTTTATGATGAACATAACCCAATTTTATTTCCATAAATTTATTTCTTATGAACTTATAATATCCTAAGACTTATATATACTATTATTTTGGGTAAGGTCCAAACTCGATAATAACTATTACAAGTTATTATTTAACTTTTCTTATTCCTTTAAGAAATAAAGAAAATTCTTTATTAAGATATGAGAAAGGAGGAAATTACAATAAGGTACGAACAACTCTGGGAACTAAGGTACGAACAACTCTGGGAACCGATTTTTCATGTCTTGTTAAGTTTCCCATGTCTCCCATGTAATATTTTCATCACCATTTTTAGACCACAAAATCCGTACTAACAAAACCTTCTTGTTGCGTAACTCTTTCACTCGGTGCTCCAAGATACGGATTGGTCTCTCTTCATATGTGCCATTTGGTTGTACTTCAATGTCGTCATAATTAAGAACGTGTGATTCATTTGGCACATATTTGCGTAAGAGTGATATGTGGAAAACATCATGAACTGGATAAGCTGACGGAGGCAGAGCAAGGCGATACACGAGCTTACCAATCCGTTCCAATATCTCAAAAGGACCAACATAGCGAGGGTTTAGTTTCCCACGCTTTCCAAAGCGGAAAACACCTTTCGTCGGTGATACTTTAACAAACACCTTTTCTCCCACTGCGAATTCCAGATCCCTTCTCTTCAAATCAGCGTAGGATTTCTGTCGGCTCTGAGCTGTAAGCATTCGCTGTCTGATCAAACCAATTTCAGTCGTGGTTCTTTCCACCAACTCTGGCCCAAGAAGGAGTTTATTAGCTGGCTCATCCCAGCATATCGGTGATCTACACTTTCGACCATACAACGCTTCAAATGGTGCCATTTTGATCGTTGAGTGCCAACTATTGTTGTATGTGAACTCAATCAGACCCAAACTATTCTCCCAGCTACTAGGGTGATCTAGTACACATGCCCTAAGCATTTCTTCCAATGTTTGAATAGTCCTTTCTGATTGCCCATCAGTCTGTGGATGAAATGCAGTGCTGAAATGCAATTCTGTCCCCATGGCCTTATGTAGCTCTTTCCAAAAATTAGCCATGAATGGCCCATCCCGATCAGATACAATAGTCTTGGGAGTTCCATGTAGACGGACGACTTCATGTATAAATTCTTCTGACAACTTTGGAGTTCTCCACTTAGACTTAATTGCTATAAAATGAGCACTCTTTGTAAGTATGTCAATGATCACCCATATAGCATCTTTCTGGTTCTGAGTCTTTGGTAGTCCCGTAACAAAATCCATGGCAATGTCTTCCCACTTCCATTCTGGCACTGGAAGGGGTTGCAGTTCTCCTCCTGGTCTACGATGCTCAATCTTCACTTTTTGACAAACCAAACATTTTGTCACAAATTCTGCTACTTCCCACTTCATGTTTGGCCACCAGAAATTCCTACGCAAATCCTTGTACATCTTACTAGATCCTGGGTGTATCGAGTAAGCAGAAGAGTGTGCCTCCTTCATGATCAATTGGCGAAGCTCCTCATCAGCTGGTACACAAATGCGATCACGAAACCATAAAGATCCATCATCCTGGATGACGAATCCAGGTGCCTTTCCTTCTTTCACCTTACTGCTTATCTTTACTAACATGGGGTCGTCCACTTGTTTCTCCTTGATTTGGTCCAATAGTGTAGCCTGAATGTCTAACATGTTCAGCCTACTCTGTTGATGTCCAAACCAAACTTCAGTCTCGGTCCTCAATAGCTCAATCTGCAGTACTGGTTGTGTTGTGAGCCATGCTACCATGGTCTCTTGAGTTGCCTTTCGGCTTAAGGCATCAACTACAACATTGGCCTTACCTGGGTGGTACAACAGCTCAATGTCGTAGTCCTTGATTAAGTCTAACCATCTTCGTTGTCTCATATTTAGCTCCTTCTGGGTGAAAACATATTTCAGACTCTTGTGATCCGTGAAGATCTGACATTTCACCCCATACAAATAATGTCGCCAAATCTTCAAGGCAAAGACAACTGCTGCCAACTCTAGGTGATGTGTTGGGTAGTTAATCTCGTACGGCTTGAGTTGACGAGATGCATAAGCGATGACTTTACCATGTTGCATCAGTACACAACCTAGTCCTTGCTTGGAAGCATCACTGTACACCACATACCCCTCTTCTCCATTGGGTATAGTTAGGATTGGGGCACTAGTCAAGCGTTTCTTCAATTCTTGAAAACTCGTCTCACACTTCTCATCCCATATGAACTTCTTGTGCACCTTGCGGAGTAAGTTAGTCATGGGGAGGGCGATCTTGGAGAAACCCTCCACAAACCGTCTATAGTACCCCGCAAGGCCTAGGAAGCTACGTACTTCGCTGACATTTTGAGGTTGCTTCCATTCTGCTACTGCTTGTATCTTTTGAGGGTCCACCATTACCCCCTCTCGGTTGATTACATGTCCAAGGAATGCAAATGCCTTTAGCCAAAAGTCACATTTGGACAATTTAGCATATAACTGATTCTGTCTCAGTATCCCTAGCATAGTCCTCAAGTGTTCTTCATGACTACCACCACAAGGCTCGGGACCGGTTGGGTTCGAACCCCAAGGGGCTGGCGCACACACGGAGGGTGGCGGCGACGCTATTGGTGGCCTGTGGTGGTCGGAATCGGGACGGAAAGGGGTTGTTCGTTCCCCTGTTTTTCGCTGCATAGGTCGGACTTTGTTTGGGTTTTTTCGGAGAGTTCGAGCGATGTATAAATTATGAGTAAAGAGGCCTTTTGTAGGGAATTGAATGAGGATTTCAGATCTTATTTTAGTTTTGGGATTGGCTTTGTGGTTTGAAAGATATCGGCAAAAATCCGAGAGGTGTGCTTTCTAGGGTTCGTGATTTTGTGAGGCGGAAATCGGGCTCAATTCTCCGCTATTTAAAGTGCTACCAAAACGTGGAGATCAAGGAGGACATAATCTACAACTTTCTTTTTGGGCATAGCCACGATCGTGGCCTAATTTGATCCGAAATCGAGCTTGAATGGGTTTAAGGAAGGAAGAGCAAGAAAGGAAAGAGGTGGAGAAGAAGATATGGACGATTGACCCTTATTTTTGGCAAAATTACAATTTTAGACCCACTTATTTTTAGTTGTGATAAAAATACCCTTCCATGAACAAATAAGTTTTAAAAAATTATGGAAAGGTACCCAACTTCTTCATTTTGCTTAAAAACGTCCCTCTTAAACTCTTATACGGAATTTTCATTCCCAAAATACAATATACCTCATTCTTTTTTTTTCTTTTTTTCTTTTTTTATTTATTTAAAACAATATAAAAATATAACCATACTTTTATGATGAACATAACCCAATTTTATTTCCATAAACTTATTTCTTATGAACTTATAATATCCTAAGACTTATATATACTATTATTTTGGGTAAGGTCCAAACTCGATAATAACTATTACAAGTTATTATTTAACTTTTCTTATTCCTTTAAGAAATAAAGAAAATTCTTTATTAAGATATGAGAAAGGAAGAAATTACAATAATACCCTTCTTAAAAAGAGTGGTTATTACAGCTGCACCGAATCTGAACGCAGTTGCGGGGCAACAAGGAGCTGAGAGGAGGGCACCCGGACTAGACTCTGTTTTGCCTGCCCAGTTAGGAGCTATGTCAAATTCGCAAGGACCAGCGATAGCTGATCGTGTGGTCGAACCAAGGAGACAGTATCGCGAGCCTCAGCTTGACAAGTGGCTCGCAGAGTTTAGGAAGACTGGGGTGCCGAATTTTGCTGGAGCTTAGGGTTCTGATGTAGAGCAGTGGTTGAGGAGGGTGAAGTCTGCGTTGGACTCCATTAAGGCACCGAAGGGGAGGAAGATGTCCTTAGTACAGAGTCTGCTACAGGAGAGTGCTTTTGACTGGTGGGAATTGTGTAGGGATCACCGGACTGAGGTGACTTTTGAGGAGTTTGAGAGGCGGATTCGAGATCAGTACTGTCCTCCGGTGGTGAGGGCGGCTCGGGAGGCTGCTTTTCAGGATGCTGGACCCGAAAATATCACAGTAGCTGAGACTATTCTGAAGTTTCAGCAAGAGTTGGCAGTGGTGCCAAATGCTGCCCCTACTGAGGAGTTGAAGATTGCGACCTTTCTAAAAAGGTTGCAGCCGCATTTACGTGCTTATGTGTCTGGTCTCCGAATCGCGACATTGACAAATGTTCAGCAGTCTGCTTTAGCTTATGCTATGGCTTCGACCCGACAGAGTCAGCTAGAGGTGCATACCACTAGGAGCAAGAGGCAGAAGTTGTCTGCCCCGACAGAACCTAGGAGAGATAGTCGTCCCGGCTCTTCTCAGCCGCAACGATCAGGGTTTCAGTCACAGGGTCGTCAGGACCAGCGCCGTCAGAGTTAGTCCACTGGAGGGCTGAGAGAGTGCTTCAACTGTGGAAGCACTGCTCATTTGAGGAGTTAGTGTCCGAAGCCAGTCAGGAGTTGGTTCAGTTGTGGGAAGCGTGGCCATTTACAGCAGTACGGTAATGTTGGAGCACCCTCACTGGGATCTTCACCGGGGACAGTGAACCAGGTGCCACGTCGTCAGCCTCAGCAGTTTCAACAGGCACCGAGTCAGGGCAGAGGTCGCGGCGCAGGAGTTAGTACTACTGCGGGCAATCAGCCTCATATGTTTGAGATGAGGAGGGCTGACGCCTTACACGCGCCGACTGCTACAGGTACGATTTGGATTCAGTCTATACCTGTTCATATACTGTTTGATACGGGTGCTACACATTCTTTTATGTCTTCTGCTTGCGTGGCTAGACTAGGACTGACTTGCACTGAGTGGGTGTCTTTCGTTGTGGGGCTGCCTGACGGCAGTAAGGTGAGCGGGAATAAGGAGATTTTACAGTGCCCTATTAGAATAGGGAATAGGGATTGGTATGCAGATTTCATAGTAATGCAGTTGTCGCCAGACGATGATGTAATTCTAGGAATGGACTGGATGAGACGCTACCGAGCAATTTTGGATGCATACAAGGGTATAGTTACAGTGACAACGGATGATGGGACCAGACACGTGTGTCAGAAGTTAGAGCAGGAGGGACCCGGATCGGTGATTAGTATGGTAAAGGCCGCCAAGTTTCTCAGTGATGGATGTGTAGGATATTGGTGTTATGTCCTACAGGGGGACAAGGAGAGACCGCACATTCAGGATATACCTGTAGTGTGCGAGTTTGAGGACGTTTTTCCCGAGGAGCTTCCAGGACTACCTCCTCAGAGAGAGGTAGACTTTGGTATTGAGTTGGAGCCTGAGACGAGACCGATTTCGAGAGCCCCATACCGCATGGCCCCGATGGAAATGCAGGAGCTGAAGGCACAATTGGAGGAGCTGTTGGAGAAGGGTTAATTACGACCGAGTGCGTCGCCATGGGGAGCTCCAGTCCTATTTGTGAAGAAGAAGGATGGTTCTCTCTGTCTGTGTATCGACTACCGGGAGTTGAACCGGGTTACCATCAAGAACAAGTATCCGCTGCCACGTATTGATAATTTGTTGGATCAATTGCAAGGGGCTACTGTGTTCTCTAAAGTGGATTTGAGGTCGGGATATCACCAACTGAGAATTCGGGAAGAGGATATTCCCAAGACGGCTTTCCGAAAGAGATATGGGCATTATGAGTTTGTAGTGATGCCGTTCGGACTGACGAATGCATCCGCTGTATTTATGGAGCTGATGAATCGGGTGTTTATAGATTATTTGGACATATTTGTAGTAGTGTTCATCGACGACATTTTGATCTACTCTAGGAGTAAGGAGGAGCACGCTGAGCATCTTAGGCTGGTGTTGGGAGTATTAAGACAACATCGGTTGTTTGCTAAGCTGTCCAAGTGTGATTTTTGGCTGCCTGAAGTTACCTTTTTAGGTCACGTGGTATCTGCCCAAGGAGTTATGGTGGATCCTGCAAAGATCGAAGCTATAAAGGCATGGGAGCCTCCGAAGAATGTGAAGGAGGTTCGGAGCTTTCTAGGATTAGCAGGGTATTACAGAAGGTTTGTGGAAGGGTTTTTCCGGATAGCCCAACCACTTACCAACCTGCTTAAGAAGACCACTCGCTTTGAGTGGAATGAAGCCTGTCAACGGAGTTTTGACGAGCTGAAAGGGAGGTTGACTTCGGCTCCTATACTTGCTCTTCCTCAGGGGAATGAGGATTTTGTGATTTACAGTGACGCCTCCAAGGTAGGCTTGGGTTGTGTGCTGATGTAGAGGGTCAGGGTGATTGCTTATGCCTCTAGACAGTTGAAACCGAACGAGCAGAATTACCCCACTCATGATTTGGAGTTAGCAACTGTGGTTCATGCTCTAAAGATTTGGCGTCATTACTTATATGGGAGTACCTGCAAAGTGATGACAGATCATAAGAGCCTCAAGTACATCTTCACGCATAGGGAGTTGAATATGAGACAGAGGAGATGGCTTGAGTTATTGAAGGACTACGACCTTGAGATCCTTTACCACCCAGGGAAAGCGAATGTGGTCGCTGATGCCCTTAGTAGGAAGACGCCTCAAGAGCGTATGTTGGCTCATTTGACAGTTCAGCCAGAGTTACAGAGAGAGCTGATGAAGTACGGTATTGAGGTGCAGATTCAGCGTTATCAGGGCAGTCTGAGAGCCCTAGAATGTCAGCCGTCCTTACTTGAGGAAGTGAGGCAGAAGCAGGAGAGTTGCCCAATGATTTAGGATCTGAGGCAGAGATTGAGCCGAGGAGAGGCACCCGACTTTATGGAGAGAGCAGATGGTATTTTGTGTTTGCGTTGTCAAATTTGTGTACCTCGAGATGCAGAGTTGAGGCAGAAAATTTTGCAGGAGGCGCATGCTACACCTTACTCAATCCACCCCGGGGCGAGTAAGATGTACAAGGATTTGCGACAGTTTTATTGGTGGGATGGCATGAAGCCGGATGTAGTGAGATTTGTCGCTAAATGTCAGGTCTGCCAGCAGGACAAGATCGAGCACCAGAGACCTGGAGGAATGCTTCAGTCACTCCCTATTCCAGAATGGAAGTGGGAGGACATCTCCATGGATTTCGTTACAGGATTGAGACTCAGCAGAGGCCACGATGCCATTTAGGTAGTGGTGGATAGACTGACGAAGACTGCTCGCTTTTTGCCTATCAGGGAGACATGGCAAGTGAGCAAGCTAGTAGAGGTGTTTATCGGTCAGATTGTCAGACTACACGGAGTACCTAAGACGATCGTGTCGGATCGTGACGGGCGTTTTACTTCCAGATATTGGCAGCAGATACATGAGGCATTGGGGACGAGATTGCATTTCACGACTGCTTACCACCCGCAGTCAGACGGCCAGACAAAGAGGACGATTCAGACTTTAGAGGACATGTTGTGGTCCTGCGTGCTAGACTGGGAGGTCAGTGGTCAGACCATTTGGCTTTGGTAGAGTTTGCTTATAATAACAGCTGTCACTCGTCGATTTAGATGGCTCCTTATGAGGCTTTATATGGTCGGAGATGTAGGACACCGCTATGTTGGGATGATCCCTCGGATGTAGTAGGTGAGAGGCCACATATGATTGAGGAGACGATTAGGAAGGTGGCCTTAATTCGGGAGAGGATGTTAGCTGCACAGAGTCGCCAGAAGTCCTATGCGGATAAGAGGCGTAGACCCTTGGAGTTTGAGGTAGGAGCACACGTCTGGTTGAGAGTATCTCCTACCCGCGGGGTCAGGAGATTTGGAGTTAAAGGGAAGTTGAGCCCTCGCTATATCGGTCCATTTGAGATTCTAGAGCGAGTGGGCGAGGTGGCCTACAGGCTAGCTTTGCCGCCCGCTTTGGATGGAGTTCACCCTGTATTCCATGTTTCACAGCTGAGACATTATGTCCCGGATCCTAGTCACAGACTTAATTATGAGGAGTTGGTGGTAGAACCAGATCACACTTTCCGAGAACAACCATTGAAGATTCTTGATCGACGAATGAAGAAGCTGCGGAACAAGGAGATTCCTTTGGTGCTGATTCAGTGGTCTCGACGGGGAGTCGAGGAGGCCACTTGGGAGACAGAGTCCAGGATGAGCGAAAGTTACCCAGAAATCTACTCGGGTTTAGTAGAGGCATTTGAGGGGAAGATTAGTAATTAGTGTGTTGTTTTCAGATTCAATGTTTTCTTCGTGATTGTTGTTCATTTTGACTTGCTTGTTTGACCATCGGATTATTTGATTGATATGTTGTTTGTTTTGAATGGATAATATTGGTTATGTTTGTCTTCATCAATAAATTCCGGTTCGAGGACGAACCCCTTTTTAGGGGGAGAGGTTGTGAAACCTCGAGATATAGTTTCCTTTGTTATAAAAGTTTCGGGACGAAACTTTCTTAAGGAGGGTAGTATGTAATACTCGTATTTTCGTTTTAGGTCTTGTAGGTCGGAATTTAGGTCTTGTAGGTCGGAAAAATAGGTTTCTTAGTCGACAAACAATCGACTATATTTTTAATTCTTGACCCGCAAGTAACTTTCGAGATAGGATTTGACTCGATATAATCCTTTATTTATATTAATGCCTTTAATACCTTCTAGATATATATATTTTTATAACCCTTATTTCTAATTATCCTATCAAAATTTTTTCTATCTAATGGAGATACTTAGCGTCGGCCACACTAACCGAAAAGCATATCTACCTTAGGAAAATCCTATCAAGTTTTATACATAAATTTCGGTTACATTAATCACCAAATTCTATTTTTTTATCGTAATCACCAAATTCTATTTAACCTAACAGAAAGCCCTATATTTGGATTAATCTCTTATACGTAAATCAAAGCCCTCAACGCCGCCGATTCCCGTCCACATAATCTTCATCCTTCCCGATTCCTTAAGCCTAAACCGGAGAGATCGTAGTCGCTGCCGGCAATCACCGATCGCAGGTAATTAACGCCGTTTTGGTCGTCCTCGGTAGGGGATCACCAGCCTTTGTTTCTTTTCTAATTCGATTCAACTACTCATCAATCCCTTTTCTAGGATAATCTCGTAGAGTTTTGGTTGAGGAGCAGAAGTCAGTCGATTTTTTGCATCGCCGACCTCGCTATTTTTTTTTCCGGTGAGTTACGTTCCTCTCTGTTCAGTGGACATGGGTTAGAGTCGGGTCGCTTTTGATCGGAAAAGGCCGGACCATGGGCTGCTGGCTGTTGGTTGGGGTAGCGGGAAGGGATTGGTTGGTGAGCGATTGCACCGGATGTGCTCGTTCAGGCTGCGCAAGCCTCCAACGAGACAAACTGCGGTAGACTAGTTAACAGTGGTGGTCACCGAAGTCGGCTCCGGTGTTGGGTGCTATATATATATAGTTAAAGTTTATATGAGTTACGTGGTTATGTTGTTAAGTGAGTTGTTAGTGCATATGCGTTTAGTGTATAAGAGTTATATATATATATATCTGTTTCGAGATATCAATCTTGTCTAATGAGATGGGTTTGTACGAGTTAATTAGTGCTAGACTAGGTCAAGATTTGATAAGGTAATTACAACAGAGAAGTGGGTTTGGGTTTTAATTAATATATAAAGGTAGTTGGTGGTGGGGATTGACTAGTATGAGGTTTGTAAGAATAGTTGGCTTAAATACAGTGGGTCGGAAAGGTGTTAGGAGAGTTAAATTGTGGTTCTAAATCGGTCTTTGTTGTAGTAATTCTTTTTGTTAAAATCTCCAAGCTTTCGCGTTATTAAAATTATCGATCGTTAATATGTTTAGGAGATCCTGTTTGTTCAAAGTATTGGTTTTCTAGCGTTCTTTAGAAAAACCTTCACTTGAGGTAAGTCGTTTTCGACTTGCTCGGTTCTTCTCTACCCTGTTAGATTGTATACCGTTATTGTAGGACGGGTTTTGGGAACTAGTCCCGAATACCTTTTTAAATTGTTTTGAACTTCTTGAATTGTTGTGTGTAAAATGGTTTAGGATGCATTTTATCAGCAAGATATTTTCGGAACGTTTTCTCTGTGTTGGTACCGTTTCCGACACGGCCCCATCGTAGCTGGCGTGGAGGAAGAGTTGGCTATGTATGACCCGTGTGACAGGGAAACCGTGCCCCTTCAAAACGAAAATTAGTATCTATGTGTTTTGGCAAGCGCTCCAGTGGAGGCTTAGCCGGGGTTAGAAGGGAGATTGTGAAGTGGAGTGAGAGGGCTTGCCTCTGCACTCGGCGCGGCGATGAGCACCTTGGAAGTCGGATTGTGAGATGGAGGAATTGCATTGTTATAAGGTTGAATTTGTAAATGTGTATGTGGCTATGTGTGACTAATTATAACTAATTTAGGTATTGGCCTTTAGAGATATGATTACGGTTGTGGACTTGGATGCTGACTTTAGAAAAATTTTCAAAACGTTCTGCAATTTCCGTATTCTCTCTAACTTGATAGATTAGAAGCTGACCCTTCGGGGAATATTTTTCAGTTCCAGGTATGAACCAGGGAGCCGTGCAGGAACCGAGGCCAGATGGCGGGCCGGAGCGGTAAAGAGCGCGTGTCATAGTGGGATGGGTTTTACGCTAGTTATTTATGATAGTTAGGATGTTGATTTTATTATTGTTATGATGGAGTTAGTATTATTACTTGTCTTTGTTTCCTCGAATAATTTATTGTTAGCAATAATTCGTCGGTTTTGAATATTTATATTTTTCGGGAACGCATGCATGACTATGTTTTCTAAGTTTTACTAAATATAAGGTTGGATGTTTTTATTATGTTTTCTCGTCGTTCCCGCGTTGCAAGATCCTAAAGTGTAGTTGTCAACCTACTTAATAGTACCTAGTAAAGTCTATTTCTAAGTAGCGTCCCGTCGGAAGTCGGGGTGTTACAAGATGCACGCCATGTCACAGTGCCACATCATCATGTATTTGAGTAATAAAGTTAAAAAAATTAAAAAATTTGCCACATCATTTTTTTGGGGTAGAAAACCAGTAGTTAACTTTCAACATTAATTGATCTCCAAAATTCTATTAGTCAAAATTTTTAATTCCTTCCTCCTCCAACCATTATGCCGCCTCCAACCCATCACACTTCATTACTGTTAAACTCTTCGTCGACTCCTATGGCTCTACCTTCCTCAACGATGTTCGGCGACTCCTAGGGCTCCATCTCGCTCGACAATGCCTGGCGACTAAAAGGATTCCACCTCGCTCAATAACATCTGATGATGGGCATGGCTTCACCTCGCTCGACGACAATCGATGACTGCCATGGCTACTCCTCGCCCGAGGACGTCCGACGAATCCCTTGGCATCTTCTGGATCTAGAGAAAGAGTTCGAATTCTTCACCGTTGGCACTCTGCATGACAGAACGATGAACTCGGGAGAAAGGATTCGAAATCTTCACTGCCGACATTCTTTTTCTTCACCATCGGCATTCTTCTCCGTCGGCAGGATAAGAACAACGAAATTAGAACAAAAGAATTTTTTTTCTTCACCATCATCGTTCTTCTCTGCCTTGTACAACAAAGTGAAAGTCCAAAGAAAAGAAAAAGAGAAAAGGAAAAAAAAAAGAAAAAAGAAAAAGAAAAATGATTTTGCTTGTGTATTGCTTACATGCGAGTAATAAGTATATATCTAATCTAACCTACATGTAAATTTGTATTTTTTTACATTCAATGTTTTGAATTTAAAGCATTCAATTGCCTCCTATAGACTTAATGTCATACATATCTTACATATTCTACCTTAGCCTCTTGACTTTCCACACATAATATTTACTTAATATTATACATCAATCATAAATTAATTATTTAAAAAACCTATATTTTTATAGGTTTTCTAAATAATTGAATGTCAATTGTAAATGCATGTGATAATTTAAACGTAAAAAAGACATACAACTTCAAAAACTTCATTGATGGAATATAATATTTGAAAAAACTAAATACGTAAACATGTAAAAAAAGAATTTAAATAGAATTATTAACCCGTGCAAATGCACGGGCATATACTTCTAGTTATTAGTATTTTTCTTCTGCACTTGCAGTAATAAATGAATTAATCGAAGTCGGCAACATCAATCGAAGGTGGGAAAGATTTTGCTTGTGCACTCGTTGGTAATAATACATAAATTAATCACAAGTTTTGTCATAGAAAAATAAGAAAAAAGGAAAAAAAAAAAACAAATTTGTGTCAAGTAGGTTCTACATTAACCTCTTAACTCTCTCACTCGCCCATAAGAGAGTGTAACTCACACAAATTACCACATCAGCGATGAGGTGTTCAATAGGTCGCAATGTGTATAGTTCAAGTACTCAATCGAACATTCCCAAAGGTGCGGTGTTAAAGTGACCATTGGTCAAAGCTGAGGTGACTATATATGTATTCTGAACATGTTGAACCATGACATGCATGCCCACACATCCATGCATGAAAATATGTGTGGATAACACCCACAAATAAGGTCAGCCACTAGGCCAACTAAACTAAGATTCCTCAGGCTACATATATATATATATATATATGTGTGTGTGTGTGTGTGTGTGTGTGTGTGTGTGTGTGTGTGTGTGTGTGTGTGTGTGAGCGGGTAAATTTAACCATCATAATTATTTTCTCTATCAACCGCCATAAAGGTATTTTATTTATTATGCTTTTATTATCTTTTAGTATTTTCTTATAAAATTATATATGGTGGTTATATGAAAAAATGGAACATTTTATCTAATTAAAAGATAGAAATTTCCCTTTGAGTAGGGAATAAGATATCGCTTGCTTGGGCTCTAAGGCATCGATCCGATCCTAAGGAAGAAGCTTTTTGGCCTCCCTTTCCCTCTCTCTCTTCCATTATAAATGCATGTCTTCGCCGTGTATGAAAAGCATATATTGAAACACACCTTGAGAGCTTGAACATACTAATATTCGCTTAGCCTATTTGTTCAAGAAGACTCATACTCGCTGAGTTTTTTAGCTTTTCTTGTCTTTACCTTGACGCTCGATCGACGACTGTTCTTTTGACTTAGGTATCAGAGGTCGATTAGGAGGTCCTCTCCCCTTTGTCCATTGTTTTGCAGGTTTTAAGTTAAAGAAACAGTTGGAACGGAAGGTGAAGAAGGAGCATTCAATTAGTGCATTAAAGGCATAATTTTTGTGCGCTAACAATTGGCGCCGTTTGTGGGAAATGAGTAATCGATCCACGCAATTACATCGATGGAATCGATCCTAAACGAAGAAAGAAGAATTTTTCGAAACCTTGGGGCACTCGCGCAAAGCGAAATCGATCGTACTGCCTCAGGTGAGCAGATCTGCGACTGCAGAACAGTAATCCGTGACCGCGAATCGGGAAACCGCGACCACGACCTCTTTGGCCGCGATCGTGGCGCGCGGTGCGATCGAGCGAAGTTCGATTTTTGTTTGGATGATCAAACCCTAATGCATCCCGAGGTCTAAAATCAGTTACCGTTTGATGGTTTGGGGTCGACTACGTGCCTAGTATCCTAAAAATGAAAACTTGATCACGAAACACAAATCAACAATCATCAATAATCAAAGCGAATGAGCCCAAGCGTGAAGGGGTCGTAGAATCCTTGGGCCAAAAACAAAGACGTACAAACAACGACGACCGAAACTCACTTGGCCGATCTTATGCAGCCGCGAAATTGAATCGCGGGACCATCCACGAGTGCGGATCTCCAGCCCGCGATCGCGGATCAGCGGAAATTAATCTCGGTCAAACTCGACGCAATCACGGTTCGCGTACCCACACCTGCGCCCCTTCTGAGGTCAAGAATCCTTCGAAGCAATGTGAGCCCATATATTTCACCAACATAGGCTCAGAGCCGAACCAGAAATCTGTGGACGAACTTCAAGAAATTTCTGTCGGAGATGATGAGCCCGAGAAGAAATTTTTCGTGGGGGCAAACCTCTCAAGCGATGAATTTTCGGCCATCACGCATCTATTATGATGAAATCGTGACGTCTTCGCTTGGAGCCCATATGATATGTTTGGAATGGACCCGACTCTAGCTTGCCATAGGCTAAACATCCTCCCAGACGCAAAGCCGATCGGTCAATGAACAAGACGGTCCTCTATCCAGCATACTAAAGTTATGATCGCTGAGATAAAGAAGTTATAAGAAGCTAACGCCATGTGAGAAGTGTGGTACCCAACTTGGCTAGCAAATGACGTCGTAGTCAAGAAAAAGACGGGAGATTGGAGAGTCTATGTGGACTTTACTGATCTCAAAAAGGCTTGTCCAAAAGATTTGTTTCCACTTCCAAAGATATCAATTGGTGGATGCCACAGCAAGCCATGAGCGCATGAGCTCATAGATGCATATCGAGGTTACCATCAAATCCCAATGCATGAAGATGATCAGGAAAAGACAACCTTTGTCACCCCAAGGGATATTTTATTACAAGGGGATGCCTTTCGTATATATTGAAGAACGCCGAGGAAACTTTTCAGCGGCTTGTTACCAAGTTGTTTAGTTCAAAGATCGGGAAAAACGTTGAAGCTTATATTGATGACATGGTGGTCAAGAGTAAAAGGGCATCATCACATCTAGAATACTTGCAAGATCTTTTCGACATCCTAAGAGAATCCAGACTTAGGCTCAACGCCAAAAAATGCGCATTCGTAGTTGATTCAAGCAAATTCTTGGGCCACCTCGTTACCCACCAAGGAATGACAGCAAGTCCAGATCAAATTCGAGCCTTTGACACCATTGTAAGCCCTAGAAACATCAAAGAGGTGCAAAGATTGACAGGAATGACGACAACTCTCAACCGATTCATTAGTCGGTCATATGACAAGTGTCAGTCATTCTTCAATGCATTGAAGAAAGGCCGCTCCTTTGAATGGGATCAAAAGTGTGAAGAAGATTTGCAAAAGTTGAAAGCATATTTGCAATCACCTCTAATCTTGACTGTGCCAAGTATAGGAGACACCTTGAAGCTTTACTTAGCCGTGTCTCCTCGAGTAGTCACCGTCGTCTTGATTAAGGAGGAAGGTGGGGATCAAAGGCCAGTTTATTACACTAGCAAAACATTGCTTGAGTTTGAAACGAGATATTCACCTATGGAGTAATTGTTGTTAGCTTTGGTAACAACATCTCACAAACTCAACCATTATATCCAAGAGAACCTAATTCAAGTCATTACAACCTATCCTATTCAAGCGCTTCTCTCTGGCTCGGATCCCGCGGGATGGGTTGCCAAATGGGTTGTGGAATTGGGGCAATACGATATTGGGTACATGCCTCGAACTGCCATTAAAGGTAAGGTGCTGGCAAATGTCATAGCTGAATTTTCTCAAGAGCCAGCGAAGGAAATCGTGGTCGCGGAATAAGAATCCGCGGTCGCGAAATGTCCACGGTAAGCATACAGTTCCCAGTTAAGTAAAACCGCGGTCGCAGTCCCCCTTTATGCATCTGCGGGTCAATCTCCAAGCGTAGAAAATCTCGAATGGATCCTTGAAATTGATGGTGCAAGCAATAATCAAGAATTCGGAGTCAGAATTATGCTCACATCACCTACTGAGAGGCACTACAAATTGCAGTTCACCTTGGCTTTGATGTAACTAACAATGGAGTCGAGTATGAAGCAATAATACTCGATGATGTGAACCCCGTTAAGGATTCACGAGTGGATCTTGTCGTGTACTCGTATTGGGTCTTCTTCACCGTAGTAACCGACAGATTTGAGACCGCAGTCTAGAGCTTGAGATGAGAATGAAGTGAAAGGGTTTAAGAGGGTGTCTAGTATGACCTAGACGAGGAGAGTATGGGATTAAGAAGAGAATTATGTGTGACGCCTTTTAGAAACAGTTCTGGAGTAATCTCGACAACATAACAGTGTATTCAGTCAAAGCATAAATGAAAACAATAGAGGAGGCTCCTAGAAAACCCTAAGGAGGCAAGGGGGCAACTAGGGTTATACATGCAAGCGGCCCAACGTTAGGCCCAAGCCCATAAATACTCAACAATAATAGAAAAGACATATTAAGTAACGTTTGGAAAGGAAATAGTACTAAAAGTAGTAAAAACAGATAGTTGTCACGGTGGCCATGTCGCGGGTGTCGCGACAAGGCCGTGACATGGGCTAGCGCGGCGTGACAAGGCTGTCGGCGTGCTAGTGTGCACGCGCAAGGGCAGCGCCGAGTCTGGCGTGTCGGTACAGATGTGGGAGTGTTGGTAACGAGGGCTGGCTGGTCGGTACCGATGCTGGAGCATTGGTAACGTGGCTGGTGGGTTGTTACCAAGGGTTCGCACGTCGGTAACGAGGGGCGTGACGCACAAGAACCTAATGTGCCAACGGTGGGTTGGCCCGTCGCTGGCACGACTCGAGCATTCGGGGCCGTGGTGCGGATGTCAAGGAGGGCCACGGGTCTTGGCACGAGTTCTATGGAGACACGGATTAGCCCAAGGGGCTCGCCATGGTCTCGGGACCCTAGGATTGGGGCTGGTACACATCATCCTCCCCCACTTGGATTCGACGCGTCCTCCCGTCGAGCGTCGGAGTGGACGGCACGTGATATTCGTATAAACCTGCAAAAGCAAAGAGACAGAATCAAGAAGAGTGGGTCCTTTAAAAATATGAAGCTTTAAGAATGGACAAAAGGGAAAACAAGAAAAACTCCCTTGAAGTGATTGTGCCGGTGGCAAACCTAGTCGGGGTGGCCCGTCACCCTCCTAAATCTGAGAAGATCTAGGGTCCCAACTTTGTAGGCCAGTAGCTCCTTGCATTTGGAGCCCATTCTCACTAGGAGCGCCGGGAAAATGTGGCTGGATCGAGCCATGGCTCGATTTTCCCGTAATTGTATCGGCGTAGTGCGTTGACGGACTGTCCATCGCCGTTCGTCTCGTTATCTTCGTTGTTCCCGGGCGTTCGTCATGGATTAAAAATTTAGGAGCCATTTCTGATCCATTGGAACCCGAAACGTCGCTGGAAGTGGTGTCATGCCCAGAAACGCTCGTAGCTTCTTGTCTTGGCGCTAGTGGCGCCGTGTCGGTCTCCCTAGGCTTGGCATGGTGCCATTCGGCTTCATCCTGCAAACTTTCACTAGAACACACAAGGGGAAACATTTTAGTATGAAAATCAATGGACAAAGTTGGAGGTACTAACCTGTTAATCAATGAGTCGGTGGGCGCCAAGACAGTCGCGGTAGGAGTAAATGTGGGTGCGGCCTCGTCGGTGACCTCGACAAGGGGCACTGGTGCCGTGGCCATGGGAGGGACATGAGGTATGGCTGGCTCCATGGTGGCCTCCACCACAGCCGTGGGTAGCGCAACAAGCGCACTCGTGGACTCGGGCGACACGACATAACGAGGTGTCGAAGACGATGCATGTAGCCATTGTTCAACAACGCTCTCTTTGGAGCGACCACTGTATGGCATGTAGAAAGCTCTCTCTTTGGCCATGCGCCTCATGATGTGATCCTTAAATGCGAGGGCGTCCACATGAGGAATAAAGTGTGGAACCATCTGGCATAAAAGGTTTGACCAAGTCGCAATGGGACGCCGACGCTTAGACCATCGATCATCTTCAACTCGTTCAAACCAGTTACGAGCATAGCCTTTAAAGCATCCAATTGAAATCTCAAATTGCTCATATTTTTTGTAGTCCCTTTGACCAAAGTAAGTGGCTATATGTTTTGCCCATGCCAAAAACGCTCAAGGGTCATCATACCCGAAAAAGCGTCTTCGATGAATGCTTGTCACAACAGAAGACATAGAAGAGTAACAAGTCCAACAACAAAAACAAACAAAGCCGAGACCTTGTAGGACTCACCGATCCAAGTACTCTTAGTTGCACGAACAAGAGGCTTTAAAGGGTGTGGGAGGCTAAGGGTCTCGACAATGCACATTCAATTGCAAAGCAACAAGCAAACAATCATGCAATAAGGGAAGAAAGGAGAGAGAGAGGGGCGTGAGCTTTGGCTACTAGCCTTGGCTTACACGAGATAGAGAAGGAAAGAAGCAAGAAGATCTCGGCCTTAGAGGGAAAGGCGAGATTATGCAATCAAACAATATCAATTAAGTTTATTAATTCCAAACAAGAAAGATATGCAAGATATTATAAGATAAGAATAGAAGATATGGGAAGATATGAGATAATTAGAGAGAGAAAGAGGGTTGATTGTGATCTTGCAAATATGGGAACACTTGCCTTATTTTAGCTTGTGTGTCCCCACAAAATCTATTGTTTTTTTTGTTATTTATTTTATTTTATTTTTTAAATTGGAAGGATATTACCATATTTTGGCTATTATCTTCCAATTATTTTTTTTTAAATTGGAAGGATATTACCTTATTTTGGCTGTTATACTCCAATTAATTTTTTTGGCAATTTCCAAATAACTAACAAATCTTGTGGGTCTTATCCTCCAAGAAAGGTAACAAATCAAACCGTGGCAAATCTTGGACAATCAAACAAATCAATGAATTTTATTCTCTTGAAATGTGGATCGAGCAAGATGGGAATGGATTTTATCCTCTTTCCAACCATAAGAACAACAAGAACATGCAAGAAGAAAGATGAAGCTACTCGACCAACCACAAAATTTCGGCAATTAATTAGACAAGAAATCGACTCTAGCACGCAAAACTCAAAAACTTGAGCAATAGCAACCAAAAATATGCAAAGTCGAGTGGGTATGGCTATTTTTTGTGAATTTTTTTATTTTTCGAAACAAAAACAATGGATTTAGATGAATGATGGTAGAGATGGCGGAAGCTAATGATGAAGTGATGGAAAAAAGAAAAAATTTGTGCAAACAAAGAGATAAATGGGTGTAGTAAGACCTACGCAGTCCTTCGGCTCTGATTCCAGTTGATGTGAACCCCGTTAAGGATTCACGAGTGGATCTTGTCGTGGACTCGTATTGGGTCTTCTTCACCGTAGTAACCGACAAATTTGAGACCGAAGTTTAGAGCTTGAGATGAGAATGAAGTGAAAGGGTTTAAGAGGGTGTCTAGTATGACCTAGATGAGGAGAGTATGGGATGAAGATGAGAATTATGTGTGACGCCTTTTAGAAACAGTTCTGGAGTAATCTCGACAGCATAACATTGTATTCTATCAAAGCGTAAATGAAAACAATAGAGGAGGCTCCTATTTATAGAGGAGCTCTGCAAGCAGCCCAACGTTAGGCCCAAGCCCATAAATACTCAACAATAATATAAAAGACATATTAAGTAAGGTTCGAAAAAGAAATAGTACAAAAAGTAGTAAAAACGGATAGTGGTCACAGTGGCCATGTTTCGGGTGTCGCGACAAGGCCATGACAGGTTCTGGCGCGGCGCGCCAGTGCGCGCGCGCAAGGGCAGCGCCGAGTTTGGCGGGTACCGATGCGGGAGCGTCAGTAACGAGTTCTGGTTGGTCGGTACCGATGTTGGAGCATCGGTAACGTGGCTGGTGGGTCGTTACCAAGGGTTGGCATGTCGGTAATGTGGGGTGTGACGCACAAGAACCTCAAGTGCCGACGCCGGGTTGGCACGACTATGGCACGACTCGATCGTTCGGGGCCATGCTGCCGATGGCAAGGAGGACCACGGGTCTTGGCACGAGTTCTACGGAGACGTGGATTATTCCAAGGTGGTCGCCATGGTCTCGGGACCCTAGGACTGGGGCTGGTACACATCACTCACGTTAGAAACGACAGCTAGTCTTGGAATCGCCAAACTACTTGTCGTCTCTGATTCAAAACTTATTGTTAACCAAGTGTTGGGGCGTTATGAAGCCAAGTGTTTAAAAATGCTCAAATATATGGAGAAGACGAGAACTATGCTAGAAGAGTTTGAACATTGTGAGCTTGAATATAGATCGCGTGATTAAAACAAGTCTACTGATTCTTTGAAAACTTTGGTTGCTTGCTCGGGAAATACACTCAAGACATCAATTCATATTGAAGTTTTAGGATGTCCAGCAATCGGTACCATAAACGTAACCATAGGTGACAATATGCCTACAACTATGACCGCAAAAATTGCCTCAACAAAGGCCACAACAAATGATGATCAAGGTTGGCAAGCGCCCTTGATATGTTACTTGGATGAGAACGTCTTGCCCTCGGATACCGCTGAAGCTAAGAAGGTTTGCTTAAGGGCTCATAGGTTTTGGTTGTTACCAGAAAAGATTCTATATCGTTGATCTTTTTCTGGGCCAAACTTGAGATGCGTACCCCAAACAAGGTTGAGCCTTTATTATACGAGATTCATGAAGGCATATGCGGGATGCGCGCTGGAGGTCGTAGTCGGGCGTTACGAGCTCATACTCAGGGGTATTGGTGGCCTTATATGCAAGGAGACGCTGAGCTATATGTGAAAAAATGTGACAAGTGTCATAGGTTCGCCAAAATCACACACATACCGATTGAGGATCTCCACTCTCTGACTAGTCCATGGCCTTTTGCATAGTGGCGCCTTGATATCATCGGTCCCTTCCTAAGAGAGCTCGTGAACATGCACTATCTTATTACCGCCACGGATTACTTCACTAAATGGGTGGAGGTGAAGCCATTAGCAAATATTGATGATTCTGACACCCAAAAGTTTGTTTGGGAACACATTATCACGCGCTTTGGAATCCATTTTGCTCTTATCTCTGACAATGAAACCAAGTTCAACTGTGAGAAGATTAAAGAATATTGCAAAGGGATGGACATAAAAAACATATACTACTCTGTTGGCTACCCACAAGAAAATGGGCAAGCAGAGGAAACAAATAAAGTGATTGTTGAGGGATTGAAAAAGCGTCTAGAAAGAGCTAAAGGAAGATGGACTGAGGAATTTCCAGCCGTGCTATGGGCCTATCGAACCACCCCGCGTAGGTCGACCGGGGAGTCGCCCTTTGCTTTAGCATATGGCACAAAAGCGGTGATTCCGCTAGAAGTCGGCTTGCCAACATTGAGAACAACGTTATTTGAGCCTGAAGAGAATAATCGAGCTCTCTCCGCGCACCTCGACTTCGCCGAGGAACGCTGGGATATTGCATCTATGCGCCTTGCGACCTACCAAGGGGCAGCCGAACGGGTCATAGCTCACGGGATCCCGTAGATGGCGAACTCGGCCTAAATTGGAAGGGACCATATCAAGTAACAACATCGTATGGGTGGGAAGCGTACAAGTTAAAAAGTCTTGACGGCAAAGTCGTCCCCAGACTTGGAACATCGCCCATTTGAAGAAATTCTACCCCTAGAAGCAAAACCGCAGCGCGGACTTCCACCGCGACCGCGACCTCTTCTAGTCGTGACCGCAAAATCGTCGGCGGTGCATTCGTCTGGGGCTCCTCTCATGGATGTTGAGTTAAGGATAAAACTGTTAGGAGAAGCACCTCGTCTTTTGTATTTTTTGTTTTCTTAAATAAAATCCTGGCCAGTAACTTTTCACTTATAATGTTCTGTTCTCCCTTCTCTGTTTTGCTTGTTCTAATAAGTCTACCATAATTCTCAACAAGTGACACGCTTAAGAGTGAGCAAGATTCCCATGATATTCGCTCATGGATGTACGAATATACGAACGCGTTAGGGGACTTGCAAAACTACTAATCCGCATGGCCACTTCGATTAGGACACCTATGTACCCTACGTCCTAGTTACGTGGGAAACTGATGCGACCTTGTTTGAGGACACTACAGATCTTTGACTTGGCTCGTGTAGTGTGTCTCTAAAGACCGAAGCGGAAGGCTTTGTGGATCGAATCCAACGTAGGTTGGTCCGATCTTGCAAGAACACAAGGAAAACGAGAGCTTTTGAGAACGTTTAATCGATTGAATGCAAAAGGGCCGCAAGCACTACGACTAGTTAAAGGAGAATCCCTCGACAATTAATCTAATCCAAAGTGTGCGTAAATAATAAATGAGCTCGATAGCTACTTATAAAGAGGAGGCTCTCGAAACCCTAACAAGCAACAAGGCTTAATGGACTAGGGTTTGCATGCAAGCAAGGCCCAACATCCAAAGCCCATAAAACATAAATAGTAATACTAAAAATAGCAACAACTAAATTCAAAAAGACATAAATGGAAATATGCGAAAATAGGGAAATACATAAATAGTAATACTAAAAATAACAACAACTAAGTCCTACGCCAAGGGGGTCATCAAGGTGATGCTACCCCGTCCTTGGACGCTAGCCAAGAGGATGATGCCTTCACCATGTGCTTAGATGAACCGGTCACTCGTGCTCAGGCTCGTGCCATCGAGACCGCGACAAAGTCCATGGTGTCACGCATTTCCGCGGGCCATGGCGCGCCCTTCTCCGTGCCGACGCACACCACCATATGTGTCCTTAGCTTCAGAGAACATCGAGATGAGCCCTCGGTAGTATCCACCTCGGACCCGTCCCTCGCACCAGACCCCGGACCCGCGTCACCCACCAGCGGCGCCACTTGAGGTTCTCGCCAGCCTCAGCCGTTGCCATCGTGTCATCGCCCGTGCCAGCGCTTGCGACATCGTGCCAGACTCTCCTCGCGCCTTGCGATGGCCATGTCATGACACTCCCGTGTCGATGGAAAATGACATATCACTTTTATGCCTATTTTAGCATGTTTTCTATTATTAGACACTTCTACTTATGGTTTTGCATTATTAGAAGGTCCTACTTGGGCCTTGCGCCGATGGGCCTTGCTTGCATGCAAGCCCTAGGCGCGCGCTAGCTTCTTTTTAGGGTTTCATATTGCGACACCTATATAAGGTGCTATGTTCTTGTATTTCAGTTTGGCAGGCACACTTGGGTTAGTTTATTAGTTGAGGGATTCTCCTAGACTTTAACCTAGTGCTTGTGCCGTCACTATTGCTATCAAACATTCGTTCCAATTGCTTGTGTTCGTGTTCGATCGTTCATTTTAGACCAATCCAACTTGGTTCAAGTCCTTTTCAAGTCTTCCGCTTGCCATTCGAGACCCAATACTCTTGCCATGGAAAGATCCGTCGCGTCCTTCAAAACAAGGTCGCATCAATTGGCATCAGAGCCAAAGGTTTGAGTAAGTCTCGCTACACCCTTTCTTGTTCAATTCACACGATCCATCCATTGCTTCAAACCCTAGATCCATCCATCATCTTAAACCGCCACCTAGGGTACCGAATTTTTTTCTTGCTTGAGTAATTCTTTAAAAAAACCCATCCACTACAATCAACCTAGACCTACTCGACTTAATCATTTGATTTTGGTGAAATTACTACTTTGTCTTGCTAGTTGCATGCACCTAGGGTTTTGTTTGCCGATTTCTAGCTTGTTTAATTCGAGCATATCTTGTGTTGATCTCAATATTATCTTGTTATCATATCTCTAAAGGATAAAATCCTAGAGATTGTTCGGTTATTATAAAAAAAATCTCGGAATATCACAAACCCAAATAAGGTATGATATCTCCGATTTATTTTATTAAAAAAAAATCTTGGAAGATCACAAGCCAAAATAAGGCAAGATATTTCCATTCGCTATCCAATCTTTGATTTTCGGCAACTAACTCTACACGCCGATTGCTTGTTTCTTTTCCTTCCTTTCTCGATTTGACATTGCTTTTCGTGTGTTGCTTTAGCTTTCATTGTTTGTTTTTGATCCTTATTTCTCTTGCTTGAGTCGAGTGACCTTAAGCCAAGCCCGTCCTTGCTTGTTCGTGTGGTTGAACATTAAGGGTAGGCCGACTTAAGCAAACTCTAAATTCTTGGCCGTTGCTTGTGAACTCCTTACTTGTGCGATGACTGGTGTGACAATAGGTACGGTGTCCGAATCGGGTAATGAGGATAACCGGAACAACAACGATCCTCCATCAACGCAACAACACCAACAACAACACTTGTCACCAGAGGCTGCGACGGCTCGGATTGCGGAACTCGAACGCCAACTGGCCGAGAGTCAAACGTAGTCCAAACACACTGTGCCACCGGCGCAAGGGTTAGAATCGGAGGTTCATGGCGTTCCGGGCGTGTCCGCGGACGACGTCGCGCGCGCGTGCCAAGGGCAAGGGACATGCCCAGCCGTCTTTGCAATATGGCACCATGCACCGCATGGAATCCATAAAAGAAAGTCTCCAGTTTGATCGGTACGATGGTGGTCCCCGGACCGCGGATCGCCTTCAATTGGCGCGAGATTATAGGGACACTCAAGTGTATGACGTTTATTCCGATGAGGAGTATGACTCCGAGGAGTATCGACGTCAACACGGTAGTGGTGGCCATAAAAAGAAATCAAAGAACAAGTCGCCGGCTGTTGTGTACGAAACCCCAAAGTGGAAGCACGGGGCCAAGTACTACGACGCCAATGACTATAGAGTTGAGGATTACATGGACCATCAAAGTGCTCGTAGTCCTTATTCCGAATTTTAGAATAATTATGATGAATTCAGTGATTATTCCGAAGAAACTAGTTATGATCATCCGCAGGTACAAGATCCCGAGGAGCTTAATAACCGGTCATCCGATTGGATACACCGCCTCACCTAGCCAAAAATCAGAAGGAGTACGAGCGTTCCTATGGCACGGCTCGCAAGGCTGGACATCGCCAAAGGCGAGATCGCGATCGCGAGGATCGGCGCCCTCGGCACCCCGATGATGGCGACGATCTGGATGATGGTGATGATGGCTACGATCGTGAACCACCCCGTGATGGACGCCCACGGCGCGCCCATTCCCCTTGATACCGCAGCCCCCGCCCCGACAACGATAGGCGCGACGCTCGTGATCCCCGCATCACAAGACGCGACATCAAGGTAAAATTTGAGCCTTTTTATGGTACTTAAGACCCTGATGCTTTTATTGAATGGTTGTAGGGCACCGAGCACACGCTCCGTCACTTGGGGTACGAAGATGATGAAAAGGTCGAAGTGGTGACCTTACATTTTCATGGCGCAGCTCGAACATGGTGGAACCGCTTTGAGTCCGAAAGGATTCGAAGGGGAAAGCCCCTCATTCGAGAATGGCATCAATTGGTTTACATTTTGAAGAAACAGTATATTTCGTCAGACTACAAGCATAAAATGCACATTGAGATTATGCGTATCAAACAAGGAGCCATGACTCCGGAGGAATACTTTACCAAGCTCGAAGATATGTTCTTCAAGGCTAGAATGAGTGTTTCGTCTTCGGTCATGAGGACCTGGTTTTTATCGGGTCTACGACAATCCATCATAGACATGTTGGAGATTTTGACCATTAAAGATCTCAATTCACTTGTGCACACGGCGATGCAATTGCATAAGCAAGAGATGCGTGCTAAGCCATCTTGGCCAAATTCAAGGTACTCATCTACCCCTAGTCCTTCGAATTTTAGTACTAACCATTTGCCTTCTTCCATGCCAAATGTTAAGATAGGATTGGCAGCCAAGGCCGAGGCCACGCCGAGAGAACGCAACACAGCATCGAGCGAGCTCGTGACATGGCGTGTTACAAGTGCGGTGGCCGTGGGCATTTCATGCGAAACTGTCCAAACCAAAAGAAGGTTTTGTTCACGGCTCAAGGTAATCCATATGAGACCCAAAAAGAGGATGAAGACACCGCGCCTTCCGAATTTGGCCCCGAGTTACAATGCGATCCATCGGACGACATCGACGTTTCAAAGCTATAATTGGTCACACGCCGTGCCCTAAGCATGCGAGAGGCACCTAAAACTGATCAATGGGAACAATTGTTCCACACCCGTTGTTTAGTTGATAACGTGTCTCTTAGCGTGATTATCCACTCGGGAAGTTGTGCCAATTTTCTATCAAAGAAGGTTGTCGATCTTTTCAACCTACCAACCACGCCGCATCCACATCCGTTCAAACTTCAATGGATATCAAATGACGGTGGCAACTGGGTTGACAGGCAAGTAATTTTCTTCTTTTCCATTGGTGCTTATAAGGATTCGATTTTATTTGACGTAATACCTATGGACGCCACACATCTCTTGTTGGGGCGCCCATGGCAATACGATCGTCGCGTGCTTCACGACGGGTTTTTGAACACTTACATGTTCAATTTCCATGAGAAGCGCGTGACTCTCTTACCTATGTCACCTAGTGGAGCATTATAGGATGAAGCCGAGCGGCAACGCCAAAAATCTAGCGACAAGAGCCCCACCGCGCCTAGCGAGCCTCCTTCGGCGTCTCAAGCCAAAGTTTTGGAAGCCAGCAGCGTTCCCATCACCAATCATACTCATTCTGCTACAACAGAGGTTGGGGGCATGAAGCGTCGTGAGAAAACAGCTCCTGACCGACAGAACTTCTTGCGTGGCCCCGGTGCTGCGCCGAGCGACGCTGATTTGTCAAAAACAGGTCTTCAGCTGTTTTTAGACACTTTGATGGGCGTTTCTGGGGGGTCCTATTATTTTAGGGTTTCCAACAGATCCAACACAAAAACACCCAAGGGAGCGCAATTTGATTCGAGGATCGTCGCTAACTACTCCCAGCGTTGCGCCACACGCCGTCGCTTCACGAAAATTCGGAATCGAGGAGCTTCGGGACGAATTTACAGGCGTTTCCAAGGGCGTTCTTCCTAAAAATCCAAGGACTACAACTCCACAAAAAATGGCCCCAAAACTCCCAAGAATTCTTGAGGACGCCGAGCCACCACTCTTAGGCACGTGCTAGGATCGCTTGCTATTGGCCCGACGTCGCGACATGACTAAGTCACTTCAGGGAAGTCATACTTGTTTCATTTTATGTCCCTTACTTTCTATTACTCAGTCTCTAGATCATAAGCTTCCTCCTTCTATTGTGTCTCTTTTGAAGGAATTCGAAGATGTAATGCCGGATGAGTTGCCGGAGGGGTTGCCACCGATCCAAGGGATTAAACATAAGATCGAATTCATGCCGGGAGCTTCATTTCCGAACAGGGCTGCGTACAAGGCTTCTCCAAAAGAAACTCAAGAGTTACAACGCCAGGCCCAAGAGCTTTTGGACAAAGGCTTTGTTCGAGAATCGCTTAGTCTGTGCGCCGTGCCTGTGATCCTAGTGCCAAAGAAGGATGGCTCGTGGCGGATGTGTGTCGATTGTCGAGCCATTAATCAAATCACGGTCAAGTATCGGTACCCAATTCCACGCTTGGATGACATGCTCGATGAGCTCCATGGTGCAGCCTTCTTTTCCAAGATCGATCTGCGGAGTGGCTACCATCAAATCCGTATGCATGAAGGAGATGAATGGAAGACCGAATTCAAAACCAAACATGGTTTGTACGAATGGGAATGGCTTGTCATGCCTTTTGGCTTGACAAACGCCCCTAGTACTTTTATGCGGTTAATGAAATTTGTTTTTCGCAAATTTTTGGGACGTTTTGTCGTCTTATATTTTGACGAGATCCTTGTTTATTCTAGGGACTTAGACTCTCACGCAAGGCACCTTAGGTTGGTGTTAGATTGCCTTTCTCGAGCACAGTTTGTTTGTAAATTTGATTTAAGTGTTGTTTTTGCACGGACACGACGAACTTTCTTGGTTTCGTCGTGTCCAAGGATGGCCTTCGTGTGGATGACGACAAGATCTGCACCATCCGTGAGTGGCCCACCCCCACGACCCCGACGATGGTTCGCTCCTTCTTAGGGCTCGCGGGGTTCTATAGGCCATCGCTGGGCCACTCCATAATTTAACCAAGAAAGCAACCACAATTAAGTGGATGCCCGTCCATGAGGCCACCTTTCAAGCCTTAAAGGACGCTTTATGCCGTGCTCTGGTCTTGCAATTGCCAGATTTTTCAAAGCGCTTTGAGGTCGAGTGCGACGCCTCCGACTACAGTGTAGGCGGCGTACTCCTCCAAGAAAAACGCCCTATCACTTATTTTAGCGAAAAACTAACAAGGGCAACCTTGAACTACCCTACGTACGACAAGGAATTGTATTCTTTAATTAGGGTACTCAAAACTTGGCAACACTACCTTTGGCCAAGCGAGTTCGTAATCCATACGGACCATGCAACCTTAGTCTATTTAAAGAGTCAAACGACTCCCAACCGCCGCCATTCTAGATGGGTGGAATATATGGAAACTTTTCCTTATGTTATCGCCCGCAAAAAAGGGAAAGAGAATGTTGTGGCTGACGCTCTCTCGCATAGGTACGTTTTACTTACACAACTACAGGCCAACTTGCTCTGGTTCTCCTTGATTAAGGAGCTATATTTGCATGATCAATTTTTTAAACCGATCATGGAGAACCTCGAGCACAATTGAATCCATGAGACTTACTTCTTGGACAATGGGTACCTCTACCGCGCCGGAAATCTTTGCATTCCGAGCTCCTCGGTGAGGCATTTGTTGCTCAAGGAGGATCATGATGGCCGTGGACATTTTGGCATAGCCAAAACCTTGGCAGCACTTCGTGAACACTTCTTTTCGCCTCACATGGCCTCGGATGTTCACAAGTATTGTCAAGGTTGTGTGCCGTGCCAAACCGCAAAATCAAGGTCACAACCTCACGGCCTTTACAAACCCTTGCCAATTCCGGATACTCCGTGGGAAGATCTCTCCATGGATTTTATCACGGGTCTTCCTATGACAACGGGTAGTAAAGATTCGATCTTTGTCATTGTGGCCCGCTTCTCCAAAATGGCTCATTTCGTGCCGTGTAAGGGGAACAACAATGCGACCGAAATCGCAAACTTGTTTTTCGAGCACGTCGTGAAACTACATGGTGTTCCTAGAACTATCGTTAGCGATAGGGACACCAAGTTCTGTGGTCAATTTTGGAGAACGCTTTGGGGAAAGCTAGGTACACAATTACTTTTTTCCACTGCTTCTCATCCCCAAACCGATGGTCAAACTAAGGTGACCAATCGGACTTTGGGCACCCTTCTTAGGACGGTGCTCAAAAATAACCCACGCCGGTGGGGGGACTTACTATTTTTTGTTGAGTTTTCTTATAATAGGTCCAAGCACTCGGCGACAAAAAAGACCCCCTTTGAAGTGGTCTACGGGCTCAACCCTCACTTGCCCATGGACTTGTGCCACACCACTTGAAGACCGGCGAACACCTCAATGCGACCAACCACGCCGACGCCATTCGCCGCTTGCAATAGCGCACACGAGTTTAGTTGGAACGTAGGGTGAGCTAGTACGTGGCGCAACACAACAAGGGCCGCCGCCGCATGATCTTCAACCTTGGCGATCTCGTTTGGTTGCACCTCCGCAAGGACCGTTTTCCGGACGCTTGCAAAACGAAGCTTCATCAGCGTGGCGACGGTCCTTTCCAATTCTTGGAGCGCATCGGAGACAACGCGTACCGCATTGACCTCCCAGGCAAGTACTCGGTACATTCCACGGTCAACTTTGCCGATCTCTCCCCCTACATTGAGCCTGCTTATGAGGAAACGAGGACGTTTCCCAACCAAGTGGGGGAGGGTGATGCGACCCCGACCTTGGACGCTAGCCAAGAGGACGACGCCTTCACCATGCGCTCAAATGGACCGGTCACTCGTGCTCGGGTTCGTGCCATCAAGACCGCGACGCAGTCCTTGGTGTCACGTATTTCCGCGGGACATGGAGCGCCCTTCTCCGCGCCACGCACACCACCGTATGCGTCCTTAGCTTTGGAGAACCTCGAGACGAGTCCTTGGCACCATCCACCTCGGACCCATCCCTCGCACCAGACCCCGGACCCGCGTCGCCCACCAGAGGCGCCACTTGAGGTTCTCGCCAATCTCAGCCGTCGCCATCGTGTCGTTGCCCGTGTCAGCGCTTGCGACATCATGCCAGGCTCTCGCCGTGCCACGCGATGCCTTGCGGTGGCCATGTCATGACACTCGCGTGTCGATGGCGAACGACATATCACTTTTATGCCTATTTTAGCATGTTTTCTATTATTAGACACTTCTACTTATGGTTTTGCATTATTAGAAGGTCCTTCTTGGGCCTTGCGCCGATGGGCCTTGCTTGCATGCAAGCCCTAGGCGCGCGCTAGCTTCTATTTAGGGTTTCATATCACCGCACCTATATAAGGTGCTATGTTCTTGGATTTCAGTTTGGCACGCACACTTGGGTTAATTTATTAGTTGAGGGATTCTCCTAGTCTTTAACCTAGTGCTTGCGCCGTCACTATTGCTATCAAACATTCGTTCCAATTGCTTGTGTTCGTGTTCGATCATTCATTTTAGACCAATCCAACTTGGTTCAAGTCCTTTTCAAGTCTTCCACTTGCCATTCGAGACCCAATACTCTTGCCACACAAAGATCGGTTGCATCCTTCAAAATAAGGTCGCATCACAAGGCCTAGGGACTAGCGGGTTAGCCCGGATCGGGTCCGAGCTTAGGCAAGGTCGCATCATTCTCCCCCGCTTTGATTCGAAGCGTCCTCACTTCGAGTTAGTGAAGGAAAAGGCGACCAAAACAACAAAGAAGTGGAGCTTGTCATCGACCTCGGTCTTCTCTAAAGTCAATATATATACGCTTCGAGTTGGTGAAGGAAAAGGCGACCAAAACAACAAAGAAGTGGAGCTTGTCATCGACCTCGGTCTTCACGAAAGTCAATATATATGGGGTCAATGTAGGCTCAAACTAGATCTCGGACTTAGCGCCAAAAAACGAAGGAAAGGGCATGGGAAGTGGCCAATCCAACATCGAAGACAAGTCCAAGGAAGTTGTCGGTGCTCGTAGAGATTGTGGCACGTCTTTGACCACAAGAGTGGAACTCAAAACGGAAGGCGTGGTCATGGGTGTGACAATGGGCGGGGTTGGCACCTCGGTGGCCTCTACCACGGGCACATGTGGCGTGGTGATGGGCGAGACAAAAGGTGCGACTGACTCATGTGTGCTACGGCCATGGGCGTGCCAACAGGCTCGGCTGGTGCCTCAAGGGCCTCGACCATGGCCACGGGTGGCGCGACGGGAACGCCGGTGGACGCATTAGGCATGGGCAGCCGTGGAGCGACTACGGGCAATGGTGTCGATGTCGCGCAACCTGTGTCCAACAATGCTCGCTTTAGTTCCTTCGTCGTGTCGAACCTGTATATCTCTCGTTGTTTGGCCATGCGCCTCAGAAGATATTCTTGAAAGGCTATAGCGTCCACATTAGGCGCAAAGTGTCGAGCCATATGGTAAACAAGTTGGCACCATATCTCAATTGAGGGCCGCTTCCTATACCATCGATCATCCTCCAAACGCTCAAACCAATGGCGATGTCACACCACTAGGGTTTGCATGCAAGCAAGGCCCAACGTCCAAAAGCCCATAAAACATAAATAGTAATACTAAAAATAGCAACAACTAAATCCAAAAAGACATAAATGGAAATATGCTAAAATAGGGAAATACATAAAATATGACTAAGTCCTACGCAAAGGGGGTCGCCAAGGCCTAGGGAGTCGCGGGCTGGCCGGGATCGGGTCTGAGCCTAGGCAAGGTCGCATCAGAAACGTATACAAAGAAATAGGTGGGGCATTTGTGAGCGGGTAAATTTAACCATCATAATTATTTTCTCTATCAACCGCCATAAAGGCATTTTATTTCTTACGCTTTTATTATCTTTTAGTACTTTCTTATAAAATTATATATGGTGGTTATACGACATAATGGAAAATTTTATCTTAATTAAAAGATAGAACTTTCGCTTGGAGTAGGGAGAAAGATATCGCTTGCTTGTGCTCTAAGGCATTGAGCCGACCCTAAGGGAGAAGATTGTCGACCCCCCATTCCCTCTCTCTTCCATTATAAATTCACTTAGCCTATTTGTTCAAGAAGACGCATACTCGCTGAGTTTTTTTAGCTTTACTTGTCTTTAGCTTGACGCTCGATCGACATTTATTCTTTTGACTTTGGCATCAGAGGTGGATTAGGGGGTCCCCGCCCCCTTTGTCCATTGTTTTGCAGGTTTTAGGTTGAAGAAACAGTTGGAACGGAAGGTGAAGAAGGAGCATTCAATTAGTGCAATAAAGGCGGAATTTTTCTGCATTAACAATATGTATGCCAAGTAAAATGAGTGGTGTGCATGAAATCAGCTCCACGAAGCCAAGCCTAGAAAATCATCTCGTAAGTACCGAGCCGGAGTTGCACCGATGATGGCCTGATGGCCATATCAGGAACAACATGCGCCCCTAGGAGAAAGCGTTATTGCACCTTGAGAGGGATCCCGAGGTGAAGCGGACAACCCAAGACGATGCTGGAAAGGCAAGGGTGCTCATAGAATGAAGGCGGGTCGCCACCCATGTAAACACCGCGGGGAATGATCTAGGGACCACTCCATGGAAAGAGAACGCACATCGACCGATGACGAAACTGAAGAAAGTTGCGCCATCCATGGAATATGCAAAAGAATAAAGGACACGCGGTTGGAATTGGGCTCATCGTCGACGCCGAAGTTGGGCAAATGAACGTGCGATGGAGTCGGGCACACCGCCGATATCGAAGCTTAGGCAGAGACCGCGATGTTTGGTCAATGACAAAGACCGCGATGTTCGAACAATGACGATTGCTATCTTTGGTCGTGCATGAGCACCGTGTGGATTGGCAGCGAATGCAAGCCACAAGACGTATTGGCTGGAACGCGGTGCCCCCTCACCTTGGAGCCACATGCCAGGTGAAAAATGGCCCGATCAGAGACGGAACATGCATGTTGGCATTGGAATGACCCAAATGATCTTGATATATACCCTTTCAAATGGCCACACTAACTAGCCCCGCAAATGACATCTCTCATGCAAGAGGAGCATAGAGGTGTGCCGACCATTCCTAGAAAGATGAGCTCACTAGCCAGCCTTTTAAAGATTTCGCTCATTGACTTTACACATGAGCTTGCGAAGTTTGGTCAATGATGATGTAATATCCGCTAAATTCTAAATGGGTAATTATCCCAATAAATTTTGTTTTCTCTAAAATAGAGAACTTAATAAACTTTATAATTTCATATTATATTATGAAAGGTTACAAAAGTTTACTACAATGACAATTAAGAATTTAATTAAATATATTATGCAAGTCAGATATCTATTTAAATATTTTCTCTTGAAAAGAGAAATTAATTATTTTTATAATTGTCTTGATAAAATATAAAAGTGTTATAAATGTAATATCCGCAATATTCCAAGGTTTGTAAAAACCATTATAATATAATTTATAATCCTTTTTCTCTATAACAAGAGAATTTAAATAAATTAAATAAATAAATTCAAGAATATATTATACAGGATTATGAAGGCATAAAAACATTCAAATAAAAATAAGGCTTTTATAAAATTCGAAATTATTAAATAATGGAGTGTACAAGATTAAAAATAAGTACAAAGTAATTTAAATAAAAAGGGAGTCAAGAGCCGGGACTTGAACTCGAGACCTCTTGCATCTCCCTCTCTCACACACACACTCCCCAAACCGCTAGACTATTGTAAATTGACTACCAAATTCATCACACTTTTAATAATAAACCTCTCTTTTCTCCTTCTTCCTCAAGAGAGTCAAAGAAGCTTGATTGATTTGACGCTTCTCCAATGCATGTAAATTGTGTCTTCCATCTTCCTTCACTCTTCCTTGTAAGACCATCACAATTGCATCATCTTTCATCATCATCAAACTAGCACAACCATGGCCAAAAGTCATTGATCTTCCTCATCTCCATTGGTGAGATTCCATAGACATGGATCACTACCTTGCCCTCTCTTGCCTATATAAAGGGGCTCAATTCATCATAAAATTCACACATCCATTCTCTCTTCCTCTCTAGCATTTGTTCTTGTTAAAGCCTCCAAAAATCAGCCGCAAAATCTCCCTCTAATTGCTGAATTTTTCCCACAAAACTCCATTAAAATCCCTCCAAGCTTCACCGGACCACCCCCGGGTCACCGCTGAGCCACCTCCGAGCCGCCCCTGGTCCGCCTGTGCGCCGCCACTGCCCAGCCAAGCCGCCACCAGCCCGCCACCGGTCTGTCCTGGTCCGCCGCCCCTGTGTCGCTCCTCCCCCGGTTCTCTGTTGTTCATACGTACAAAAAAAAATCAAGAGAAAGGTCCAATTTTAATTAATTTATTTCCCCTTTTAATTTAATTAATTTGTGCTTATAAATTATTTACCTTATGCTGATTTTTACTAGAATAAATTAACTTATTAAAATTCCTACAAGATCTTGTTAGTTGGTTAAGGTAAAAATCAAATAGGTAACTAGATAAAGTTTCTACCTTGTTTATGTGCTTAATAATTAAATAAATCCCTAGATATGTTTTGTTATTAAATAAAAATAATACTTATGTTAAAAGTACTTTTATATAAACTATCATTGTTATAAAATATGGAGCACTTAATTGTTAAAAGCTATCTTATAAGAAGGATATATAAGTTATGGGAAAAGAAAAGGGATATTATAATATGTTATACCTCTAAGTATAGTTGATCTAAAAAGATTATAATATTATAGACATAAGATTTATTTAATAATGATGGTAGTTATGATAATAATATTTTTATTTATATAATTAAGGTAATAAGTTGTTAAGTATGCTAGTTTGTTAAAAGTTATCTTGCATAAAAAGATATTAAAGATGGAAAAGATATTATTATGATTTAAGTTGTAAGTAAAATAAATTATATGCTCCTAGTTATAAAATAATACATTAGGACAGGATTCTATTTTTTTTGTGAACTAAAAATATGGGAGAACTTATTTTAAATAAGATAATAAGAATATTTTATCATTATATTATGAACAAATTTAGCCCAAAAGCATTTTGGGCCACCCTAATTAGGCCCTTGTTAAGCTCCCCTATTAAATTAGCTATTTGTTAAGTATATAAGGCTTAAATATTTTGTTTTTTTACTTTCTACTCTCTCTCTCGTCTCTTGCGACCGGTAACCCCTCTCTCGGTCTCTCCCATTACTTGCAAAAACTGATTCTCAACTGCAAAAAACGGCTTGAGTTCGTCGATTTTAAGTCGGATTTCGTAGTGCAATGTGTATTTGAAGTTCGTTTTCGAGATTCTGGTGTTTTTACGCAACTGGATTTCGTCCAGTGATCGTCCATAAGCCTCTGCTTCAGGTTAGGGTTGTTTGTTTGTGTTATCATTGATTTTTGTTCGATTTTTCTTCGTTTTTGTGTTTGGATTTTGCTGTATGCTTTTGCTTTTTCGGTTTGTTTGTTGATTCGAATATGAGTTGCATGTGATGATAGTAATGACATGGTTTGGTTCGTTTGATGACTTTTTGTTTTCGTGTTTGTTTATTTTCTGTGTTTGAATCCTTGTTTTTTGTTCATCTGTTTGGATGTTTTGAAGTCAAATTCTCGATTTCGAGATTATGCTTGAATAGTGATGACAGATTGTAACTATGCTTATGGCATTACGTTTTTGTGATGACAGATTATAACTATGATTAGAGCATCACCTTCCCCGATTATTTGTGATGATAGTAACATATTCATGCAATATGTTGTGATTATAGTTGTTTGTGATGACAATTATTTTTTCTTGTGATGATAGTTATTTGTGATGACACTTGTTTTATATTGATGATAGTATATTGATTATAAGTGTGTTTAATTGACATTAGTGATGACAGTTGCTTTTTCTTTTGATGATTTTTTTTATGTTTCTAAGTTGTGATGACACTGTGTAGGGTTTGTGATGACAGTTGTTGCTATTGATGATAGTATATTGATTTATAATTGTGTTTTATTTAAATTACTGATGACAGTTGCTTTTCCCTGTGATGATAGTTGTTTGTGATGACACTTGTTTTATATTGATGATAGTATATTGATTATAAGTGTGTTTTATTGACATTAGTGATGACACTTGTTTAGTGATGACAGTTGCCTTTCTTATGTTTTATTGACATTAGTGATGACAGGTGCTTTTTCTTTTGTGATGATAGTTGTTTGTGATGACAATGTATCTTTCTTATGTTTCTAAGTTGTGATGACACTTGTTTTATATTGATGATAGCATATTGATTATAAGTGTGTTTTATTGACATTAGTGATGACAAAGACATTTTTTTACTTTTTTTATGTTAGGGGTTATGATGACAGTTGCCTTTTCTTATGTTTTATATGTTGTGATGACAGTGTTGCTAATGATGGTAATATATTGTTTCTAATTGTGTTACAGTGACATATTAGTGATGACAAAGTGTTTACTTGAGAGTTGAAACATGTGGTATTTTTTGCTTTATGATGATAGTTGTTTGTGATGACATTGTCTCTTTCTTTTGATTTCCAGGATAAAGAATGGAACCTAAGCAATTGCAATATATGGTACCTGTATCAAAACGATATAATGGAAGAGCAAACCAGTATCACACTCCAGATGTTTTCCACCTCATCAAGTGTCATCTTACATCTGATGAGTTTAGTAGGTTAGGTCAGGGGTGCTTTGGTTCAGTGTTAAAGTTAGGTGATACTATACCACTTCGTTACAAAGTTATGCATTATGCCATCATGTGTGAGTTAAAAACTTCATATAAGCATGAGATGTGGTTTAGAATAGGGGGTAATGTGTGTCGTTATTCTTTGATGGACTTCGCTGCTGTCACTGGCTTGAATTGTGAGAATTTAGTTGATGTTGATATCCCGAAAGTTGACCCCGTAGATGTCGTAGGTGTTGATAAGTGTGATTTGGATCATTTACGGTCTGTTTTTATAAAAGAAAAAGACCGATCTAGGAAGTTTAAACTTGCACACCTGTTGATCCTTAAGGCTGTTTTGCTTCCTAAACGGGATAAGGTTCCTATAGATCCAATTCATATTGCTCTTTCAAGTGATTTGGAGAAATTTTATGCTTATCCTTGGGGTAGATTGTCCTATAATGCTTTGCTCGATAGCTTATTGCATGTGAATCGTACCCCACGTGACCCGGAGATGATGAAAAAGCCAAACTATATACCTGGCTTCAATGTGTTTGGATATCCTTTTGGATTCATGGTAAAGTGTTGATAAATTTTTTGATTTTTTTTATGTTAATTGCATCTGCAATGGTTTTTTATTGTTTCTTTTTTGTGTGTTGTTATAGTTTTGGATTGTGGAGACTTTTCCAGCTTTTCGATCCATTTGTCATCTTGCTGAGAGAGGAGGTAAAAAAGAAGTTCCTTATATGCTGCGTTGGCGTAGCACTTCATCGCAACTTGTTGCTTGGAAAGCAATTTGTGATGTTGGGGACAAGAAACTGGTATGTTTAATTTTTTATTTATTTTGATGACAGTTGAATTTGATGACAGCTGTAACTTGTAGAGTTTATTTGATGACAATTGAATTTGTTTTATTTTGATGACAGAAATGTTTGTATCCGTCGTATTCAGAATATGCTGCATTCATCACATGTGACTATCCCGATGAGGTTGTTGACCCTGTGTACAATGATCTTGTGAAACGGATTATACTGAAGTAAAAAGTGATTGAAGGTGAAGGATCTGAGTCTGATACGGAGGATGAACTTGCTGATTTTATTATTGCTCCACGAGATGCAGTTATTGAAAAAGCCAGTGTTGGTGGTAAGAGGAAGATTGGATGTACAGACGCAAAGGCTAAAGGTGCAAAGGCTAAAGGGGTAGGGAAAAAGGAATCTGAAGAGAAACCGAAAGAGCGTTTTGAAATTGTGAAGAGGGAAGGTAGGAGATTACAACTTCCTAGAGTGGCTAAAACTAAGGTTGATGAGAGTATGCATAAGATTCCGAGGATTGGAAAGGATCACAAGAGCCCGAAGGATTCAAAGGGTTCAAAGGATTCGGGTGTGAGTGGTCGGAAGAGTCGTGTCAACAATGTGCCTGAGATTATTGAAAAATGCAAGAGGCCAAAGTTGAAGAAAGATTCTAATGAAGCTGTAGAGAAGGACGTTCTAGAGAAAAAGGATGTGGTTGACAATGAAACTGATTTTGAAGTTGCTAGGATTTTGTCAATGGCCAAGGAGAAGGCGAAATTTGATGAAGTTGATGAGGATCCAGTTTCTTCCAAGGGAAAGGAGAAGGCAAAAGAGTACAATAAAATGGAAGAGCCAACTTGGGTTAAGTCTTTGAGGGAAAGTATGTGTTCCCTGCAAGATGATATGATTAGAATGATGAAAACTCTTCAGAGTCAAGTGCAGCGTGTTGAGATGCAAGTTGTGAAAGTTAACAGCAGGGTTGATAGAATTGAAAAGAAACTGAAATCTAAAGACCAAGATTCTGTTTCTGATGATAACAGTGATGAGATTCGCATTGTAAGTGTGGAACCAGTGAGAGAAAGTGATTGCAAAGTGATGTGATCAAGCCCACCTGAACCCACCTTCCCGGCCTGCCTCGAGTCGGCGTTCTGACCAGTGGGCCAGCCTCCAGCCTGCCTCACGTCGGCGATCTGACTGGTGGCGCTCAATCACAAGCCATGGGCTGCAGCCCATGCACCCCAACCTGCAGGAGGTGGTACACCTTTTTATCCTGCAGGATGTTGGAGGGGGATTTGATCCCCTGACCTCCCTTTATCAAGGTGGGATTACCACACTTGATAAAACCAACTCTACTGCAGTAGAGTTGGTTTTATCAAGTGTGGTAATCCCACCTTGATAAAGGGAGGTCAGGGGATCAAATCCCCCTCCAACATCCTGCAGGATAAAAAGGTGTACCACCTCCTGCAGGTTGGGGTGCATGGGCTGCAGCCCATGGCTTGTGATTGAGCGCCACCAGTCAGATCGCCGACGTGAGGCAGGCTGGAGGCTGGCCCACTGGTCAGAACGCCGACTCGAGGCAGGCCGGGAAGGTGGGTTCAGGTGGGCTTGATCACATCATAAAAGTGCACTTTTATGATGGAATCACTCAATTCCGGCCATCAAGTGGACCATTCCAAGTGTTAGAGCGCATCAACGACAATGCTTACAAGCTTGATCTTCCTCCGAATTATGGCGTCCATGAGGTATTCAACGTATCCGATCTTGTTCCTTATTTTTCTAACAATGATGTTGAGTTTGAGCAGGATCTAGGTTCGAGGACGAACCCTTTTCAAGGGGAGGAGGATGATGTGATTCCATCGATGTCTGAGCCAACTATGGAGCACACTTCAGAACACTTGGAGGAGCACACGTCGGAACACTTGGAGGAGCCTCGGCATACCCTAGACGCGCCAACAAGCTTGGATGGTGGCGCGCCCTTGCCTTCCGGTTTTGATGGTGCCAAAGCTCAAGGAACTACACCACCTTATCTAGGTCGTATTACGCGATCCCGAGCTAAGGGCATTCTATGTCAAGTGCAAAAAGAGCTCATGGGGTGTAGCTTTCCGAAAGAGTGCAATGAAGATGGTTGGAGTTTTATTGTGCTTCACGGTTCTAAGTGACATTTCTACGGTTAAGGACACTTTATAAGTTTTCGGGATTTCGGGTTAATTTTTGTAATTTCCTTAAGTGAAGGGGCTAACTTTGTGAGGTTGCTTTCTAGGTTATATGGTCGGCCCCCTCACCCTTTGTAGGGAGATTGGACGAAAAACCTTGTTGCTTACTTTCCTTGCATCTTTCAATTCAAGTACTTGTTCTTTTTTTTCGTTCGTTCAATTCTCGTTGTTCAAGTTGTTGGTGAGTAATATCCGACAATCTCGGGCATCCTAGTTTGTTTGAGAGCTTGGTGAGTCATATCCAAGTTGTCAAGCATCCATATCCCCTTGTTCTTCCCATTTCGATCCATCATCCATCTCGGTGGTTTCTGCACCCCCTCAGTAAAATAGACATATCTTTCAATCCACTCATCATCTAGGTCTGAAATTTTGAGGGATTAAACTAGACTCAGAGATCTAACTTCTCGAATTCGAATCACTCAATTCCGAGTTCGGACGAGGAAGATCCATCTAGTTGAAGACGGGTCAGTTGCGTGGTGTTTGTTGTCGGAATTCCTTGGATTCTCGTGGCGATCTCTTTGCACCATCATCCCTTCCATCGATCCGGCCATCACAAAGGCATTGAGTCTTTGAGGTTGTCTCCTGATGATGAAATTTCTGTTAAAGATGGAGGTGAAGGTATGAATTTGCAGTTGGTGAAGTATGTTCCACTAGATATAATTCTAAGTCAAGAGCAAGGCAAGAGCAAGGGCACTGAGTTGGTTGAGCCTGTGATGACAAAGATGACAAATGAGTTGGTTCATGACAAAGATGTTAATGATGATGAACCAGTGAAGGATCAAGTTGGTGGTGATGACAGGGAAGTTAATCATGAAGAACCAGTTGTGGATGAAGGAATATCAAGGCAAGAGCAAGGCAAGAGCAAGGCAACTGAGTTGGTTGAGCCTGTGAAAGATGGTAAAGAGCATGGTGGTGATGACAAAGAAGTTAATGAGGATGAACCAGTGAAGGATCAAGTTGGTTGCGATGACATGGAAGTTAATCATGAAGAACCAGTTGTGGATAAAGCAAGGGTTGATGATAGAGAAGATGTTGATGAACCTGTCAAAGATCAAGCGGAGGTTGATGACAGAATTGATGACCCAGGTGAGTTAGGTTCAAGCTTTTTTTCTGTCTCCTCGGATGAGTTAGGTTTTGACATGCGTGGACTTTTACAAGATGTAATGGATAATTGTTCTCAACTTACTGAGCATGGTCATTTGTTTGGTTCTTTGTTTCAAGCTTCAAAAGAAGGTGCAACCTCTGAGATTGATGAAATTTTTCATAATCCAACGGTTCAATCTGATGATGATGCAAAGGAAATAGTTGAACTTAGGAGGTCTACCAGATTTTTGAAGCCAGGTGCTTCAACCAAAACTCCAAATACTGTTGAGAAGGATAAGAAGTTAAAGAAAAAGAGGGTTGTTGCATTGCCTAAGGCTCCAAAGCATTCTTTTTATGAAGATGATGTTCGTAAACCATTTTACGATTGGTATAATAATGGGTATGTTATTTATTAGTTATGTTATCTGTTTTTTTTTTTGTGATGATAGTAATGTTCTGACAGTTTTGTGATGATAGTATTGCGATGATAGTGTGTTTATAATGTTATGATGACAGTAATGTTATGATGACATGGTTTTTTGTGTTGATTGCATTGTGATGACAGTTATGTGATGATGATGATGTTGACTGCATGTTTATAATGCTCTGATGACAGTCTGTTTTTTTTTGTGTTAGTGAAAAAAATGCTACTGTGGCTGGATCTGATCAAATGCTGGACAAGAAATTTTTTAGACTACTGAAGACTAGAGGTCTTTGGTTCGGAGATGAGGTAAGTATATGATCAAGTGATATTTTGTTTGTTGTCAAATTAATTATGTGACATTTCATGTCTTTTTGTAGCATTTCTGCGAGGCTTTGTATTATTTGAGGAAAATTATACATGATCATGCTGATGACTTCAAGAATGTGGTTATTATGGATTGGATTTGGTACAAGTTATTCACGCCTTTTGAAGTGGAGCGTTATATCGTTCGAAATGATAAAGTGCCAAGCGATGTGTTCGATTATTTTACTGGTTGGAAGCCTCGTCTATTTGGGAAATCATGGGTTCGTGGTGAGGTGACAAAGGTTTATACACCAGTTCACCTTTCAAAAGAGAGGCGTGAACATTGGGTTGTATTGGAGATTAACTTGCATCGTCGCCACATGACTGTATTTGACTGTTTTCGGGATTTGTATACGATGGAGGAGCTTTCCAGTTATATACAGCCTTTTACCAAGCTTCTTCCGTTTCTAATGAAGAAAAGTGGGAGGTTTGATCATCTCGAGGGCTTGGATGTTGATTTCACTTGGTCTAGAGAAGCTTTGGTTTGTCAAGATTATTCTGGGTAGGTTGCCTTGTGTTATTTTAATTCAGTTATCCTGTGTAATTATGTATATTTTTTTGATTAAATCAGTCATTTTGTTTTAATTTTCAGTGGTAATTGTGGTGTCTATTGCATCAAGTATATTGAAGCTCTTGCATTGGGACTTAGCTTGGATGGTCTTGATGATGCGCACATGCTGGCTATTAGAAAAAAGATGGCCATAGATTTTTTTAACTTCAATTGGGTGGTTGATCAAAAATTGGATCTGGCTGTTGGAGATGGATATAGACGTATTGTTAGTGGAATGTAATATGTGATGATAGGTGATGACAGTGTTAGGTCTAGTGGTTGATGACAATGTTTTAACTTTTGTTTATGTGTTTGGTGACAATGTAGGAGATGGATATAAATACTTGTAGAACCTTTTATTGTGATAACAGTAATTGTTCTTGCAAAATTTATGTCTTTTTTGATATTCAACTGTGATGACAGTAATTGTGATGACAGTAGATCTTACGAGATACTGTATACTAATATTAAACTGGGAAACAATTCGATGACAGATAAAGAAAGAGAAATCCCATGAAATGCAACATACAACAGTCAAAACGGCAACTAGAAGATTCATGGTATAATCATATTAAAAGAGAAAAATATTGAATAAGAAACCCTTCATTGTTGTATTGTTGGTTTGATTGCTCTGATCTCAGAATCTTCATTAAGGCCAAGCTTCAAAGAAAGCATTATCATGATGTCATGTATATGTTCTGATGACAAGAAATTGGATTTTCATGAACACTTACAGAAATATAGGTGTCTCCTTCAATCCGTGATGTGATATCGGTTTCGCTTAAGAAGAATTTCATAAATCCTGGTGGTACCCCGTTCATAATGCTATAACGGTTCACCAATATCGACAATGGTGTGTGTGCTCTTATTCTTATTGGTGTTCTCTCATTAGTCTATGCATGGAATAGAAAATTTGTTAGTTTTCATGAAATATACGGTGTACAAAACGAATTATATGGACTGATTGCTACCTCAACGTTCACCATTGTGAAGGTGACGAATGGATTGGCGTAGGTTCTTCTGGTTATGGCATTCCTTCTTGACATGGTTGAATTGAAATGTGTTTTCTGATGTTGTTGAGAACTTTTTTTTTATTTTCTGGAATGAGAGTGTTTTGTGATGATAGAAGTATACTTTTTATATGAGAATTTTAAAATAGCAAATTAAAAGCAAATCTTTTTGAATGAATGACCTTTTTTACAATGTATTTATGGTTTAGATCTATTCATTGGTCTTATTTAAAGCTATTTTTGATGATATGCTTTGAAAATAGAAAATTGCTTTTTTTGATGATAGGCTGTTTGATACTGTCATCAGAATAGGGGGTAAAGGTTCATGTGCACCAATGCATGCATGGATGTGTAATAAATGAATGTTATCTAAAAGAATATGAGAGAATTCAAACATATTCAATTCAATATATGCATTTTCTTATTTGATTTTGTTTTAAAATTGTAAAGACAATAGTGATGACAGTAATAAAAATAGTTGAATAGTACTGGATATTGATGACAACAGTTTTATGATGACAGTAACAGAAATATTGTATAACGATGACAACAATCCGAATGTAGTGATGACAACAGAAGGAAATGAAGGAAATTCTATTCTATAATATTTGTTGTGTTGCTTGATTCAGCTGAAACCTTATCCTTCTTAGCATTCTTGCTTCTCTTTGTATTGAATTCGCCTTTGGAAGAGATCCTTTTTCTTTTAGGTCTCCCAGTCATCCTTCTCACATTTGGTGGATGACATATTGTGCTTTTAACTTCTACAGGCACATCCCAATCTGTTTTTGGAGGAGTGGGTAAATTGAATCTTCGTATGTTGAGGACCAAGCTTCAAATTGGTAGTACTCACTGATAAAGCTTCTTAGTGGGTATTGCATTTGCAGAATTGCAGCAAGGGCATGAACACAAGGGATTTTTTCTAAGTCAAACATCCGGCAACTGCATGTTTTTTGAGCTAGATTGACCACACCGGAGAAGTCTCCACTGAAGACTTCGAACTGAGAATTATTTAGGACTTTAACGCCATATCTCTTTGATTTCTTGCATCTTAGCTCAAGAATCTTATGTATTTTTGGTGGCAGCTGGTTGGTGTTCTCTTGGATTGTTTGCTTACGCTCTGCAAACCATCTTGACAACAAATCTCTGATGAATTCCAAGAGAGCAACAATAGGGAAAGATCTTGCTTGTTTCAAAACGTTGTTGAGACTTTCTGAGTTGTTGGTGGTCATTATGTTGTACCTATCTCCATTAAAGTGTACTCTTGACCACTTTTCTAGTCCTGCATCTCTTAAATATTGTCCCATATCTGGATTCTTTGAACAAATGTCTTGGAAGTATTTGTTGAAGTCTGTCATCGTGTAAGATTCAGCTGCTTGCTTGAACAACTTTGCAATCCCTTTTTCCTTGAATCTTGTAATGAGATTTTGCTTCAAATGCTGAATACATATCACGTGTTTTGCACATCTGTAGACTGATTCAACAGATTTTCCAATGCTTAAATGCCGATCTGACATGAACACTAACTCACTAGAGCATGGAATTACAGTTAGCAACTGATCAAAAAACCACTTCCAAGCTTTATCATTCTCAGAATCCACTATGGCATAAGCGAGAGGATATATCTGTTGGTTTGCATCTTGTGCTGAAGTAGTAATTAAAACTCCCAAATATTTGTTGTGGAGATGCGTTCCATCTACTTGAATGACCTGCATTTGATTATGAAGATAGATGAGAAATCAAAATTGATGACAGTTGGTCATGAATATAAGTGATGACAGCTTATCATAGTGATGACAGTACCTTTCTCAATTGATTGAAACCTCTAATTGATGCTCCGATTGATACGAAGACATACTTGAATCTGCCTTGGCTTTCAACTTCGAGGCATGTGTACGTGCCTTGGTTTGTTCTTTTGATCATGTGACAATATGATGGGAGCATCTCATAGTTTTCTTCCGGTGATCCTCTTATCAGCACTTGTGCCCATTGTTGTGCCTTCCAAGCTTTCCAGTAGCTAATATTTTGCAAGTAATCATTTCTCATGTCATTCATGATCATACTGGGTCTGGTCCCTTGTTAACACCATCAAACCTGTTATGACAACGATGTATTTTCAGGAGGTGACAGAGATGACAACGATGACAGTGATTACAAAATAGAAACATACCTTATTTTTATTTTCTGTGCAATAATTTGATATGGTGGTTGCATATGCCTTGAACATCTCACTTCGAATGGGCATGTATGGTTTTCATTGAATTTCTTCACCTCAAAATAACTCAAGCCCTTCAGTTTTGATGCCACCAATTGCCATTCACATTCTTTATGTACACATTTCAGCGAGTAGTAATCTTTCCTTGATCTGTGCACTTTGAAACCATAGCTCTCCTTTATTGCTTGGTTATATATTGCAGTCTTTAGATCTTCTTTTGTTACAAACAGTTGCCCTACTTGAACAAACTGATTATCTGGTGGATGATCAACTTCTTCATCATCATCATCAGATATCATTTCTAGTGGTTGGTAGCTGTTGTTTACACTTGATGACAGTTGCATATTCTCAGTTGCAAGCTCTTTTCCCTTCGATGACAGTTGCATATTCTCAGTTGCAAGCTCTTTTCTTTTCCTTCTTCCATTTATTGTAACATAGATAGGCAAACCCCAAGCAACTTGAGGTGTATTGCTAATCTGGTAGAATGATTTGAGATCTTCATCTGTCTCAATTGTGAAAGGACTTGTCACCTTTTTTGTTGGATGTAGGTGTGATAGGTTGATTTCTGCTGGTTGTGAGTTCATTGCAAACCTTGCCACAATCTTATTCTTTAGATCGTCTAGTGTTACATCCTCCTCCAACAGAAATGCTTTCGAATTTACATCATCACCAATATAAAGACATTCACCATTGTTTGTCTTCCATCCTCCACCAACATAGACAGTTAGAACCTTGATATCCATTTGCTGTCATCATTTGTAATCAACAAACGCCAATTAGAGACATCAACTAACATCTATCATCAAAAAATATATCATCAAATAACATGAACAATGTCATCAACTAACATCATCATCTAAACATGAAATATGTCATCAAATAACATGAACACTGTCATCATGAACGACTGTCATCACTAACATCTATCATCAAAACAATGTCATGATGAACCACTGTCATCACTAACATCTATCATCAGAAATTTGACATCATCTAACATCGACAATGGCATGAACTAACATGAACACTGTCATCACAAAGACTGTTATCAACTAAACTTCACCACTGTTATCACAAACACTGTCATCAAATTGACTGTAATTATGAACAGTGTCATCAAATTGGAGATTTTTCAAAAAAAAATCGTTTTATTGAATTGTCATCCCATAAACATGATGATGACAGTTTTTCCATGGCAGATCTAACATCAAAATTGAAACTTTGTTACGTATGTAGATTATATCTCGTGAAATATGATGACAGTGTCTGGGAAACTTGCCTCGTTGTAGATGACGAAAAACAATTGCTAGCGATTGCCTTGTAGGTAAAACGATTGCTAGCGACGAAAAACGACTAGTAATCGGTCGTGAATCGTGATGACACCTGGAATGAATTCGACGAGCTTTCAATGGAGAAATTTGCGCGAAACTTTTGATGACAGGAATCGAACGCGAAAACGAAGGCCAATGTGTTCGTGATGACAACTGGAATGGAATCGACTGATTTCAATCGCGAAAGCGATGACAATAGGATCGCGAAAGCTATGAGAAGCTAGCGTGAGGAAGGAAGAGATCGAGTTTCGCGGAATATGGGTGCGCACGAGCCGTTTTGCTATTTACCTAATTTTCCCAATTCTCCTAATATCCACCTAATTAGCCTCCTAATTTTTGCTATATACTTAATTCGTCCTTATATTATTCGTTATGGAAAGCATATATTATAAATCTATCTAGGAAGTCCTTTTTTTTTGGAAAGTACTAAAAAAGGATCATCTACTAATATTTTTATCTCTATTTAATATTACATGTATTTAAAATAAGGATTTAATGAGAAATATCATAATAAGGTCATGTTATAAGAAGATATTGTTTGATAAAAGATAATATTATAATAATACTATGAACATGAGATATTAAATAATAAGGGCATTTTAGACTTTTCACAATCCTAAGAAGACTTTACTAATAACTATATTCCTTATAATGTTGAAAACTATATCATAAGATTTTATAAAATATTTTCCTTGCTCACTTATATATTAATAAAATAACAAGTTATAAAGGAATATTTTGTTAAATTAAATCAAGATATTACTTGTTTTCAAGAATGATAAGGAATCGTATTAAAAATAAGTATTTTATAAGGATAAAAGGATATTACAAGTTTAAAATAATAATAAGAGAAATAAAAGATATTTAATGACAAGGGTACTCTAGACTTTTTATATCATAAAAAAGGCTTATAAAAATAATATTCCTTATAATTATGAAAAGTACATCTTAATGATTTCTATAAGGATATTTCCTTACTTGGTTATAATATTAGAATAATAAGTTAAGCTAAAAGAAATATGCTAATAATAATGTCATAACTTGAACATCAAAGATTATAGTAAATGAATTAAAATGAAGAGTTTTATAAAGAATAAAAGGATATTACAAATAATAAATAATAATAGAAAATATTATTATTTTATTCATCTCTACCTAAATTATTATTATAATAATTTAGTATTATTTCTCTTATAAAAGGAATATAAGAGACTTTTAAAACTTTAAAAGAATTAAAGAAATTCTTATTAAAGTTCGTTCGTACCTCTCGTGTCGATAGGTCAAATTTCCCGTCCCGACTAAAGGCGACATTTCTCGTTCATCCGTTCATATACAATCGCTAAACTAAGGCAAGTGGAATTTCTCCTTGAAGCCTCGTTACTCGTTTCGTGAAATTTCTCGATGTTGGGAACAACTTGTTTACTAATAATAAAACGAACCTAGAAATATCGATTGCTAGAATTAATGACCCCATTGTTACCGTTATTCCGTTATGTAAATATTCGATAGGACTATTATGCTAGTCTTGTTTGTGACCTTGATTGTTTACGATCTCTTTTCGAGATCGGGTTGGATGAAATAGTGAGGGGTGCGGGCCTAACTCGACACCTCTATATAACCCACTAAAGTCGTATTGCCACCATGCACAAATTACGACTTGTCGATCATGATCCATGTCCGCTCCTACGCCTCGGAGGGACGTAGGCACTCTAGCTAAGTGCCGAAACTTTTGTTCCTGTCAGTGGTTCGGGCTGGTACATGGCCTCCCACACTCTTAAAATACATCAACCTAAGTAAAAGTTTGCATCACTATACAAGATAAGTGCCCAATGCACAATTAAAAGACACCAAAACCGGACAGATCTCAAATGATCGATTTGGCTCTCGGTTCGCAAGGGCTCGAAAGGTTTTCAGAAACTTGTATGAATTCATAACGTTCCAAACATATTTTCCTACTCTAAAAAGAAGTCTACAATCTCGTAGTTCTTCTCTCGATTAACGAGTTATCTCCTCTCGAGATACACTCTTCAACGTCCCGTTAAGCCCCACATAAAGACCTATATCTTAAAAAATAGCCCGATAATATATCTCGAATATTATAAATCACCGAAATACCCTTGAGAAGTTCCATTCTCACTTGCTTAGTCTCCTTAGACTAATTCCCATACTTCCGCATTTTTGCCTGGTATTTCTCGCCCTTTGCGACAAATGCCAAACTATAGGAATGTACACCGAAGTGATGAAGACGAAGTCTAGAAGGTTCGAGAAGCGTTAGGAGAGAATCGAAGGTTAAGGCAGGACGACGTTGAAGGAAGGAAGGAATTCTCATAAGAGCGAGGCATTCCGGAGATAGTGCACCAGCTCTTCCTATTTTTTTTTTACCAAGCAAATCATCATCACATGAGTTGTCTTGGGAAAACATGCTTGTATTTTTAATTACGTCTTTTAAACCCTTTCTAAATGGGCTTTACTTTCCGCTGCTACATTTGTAAAACGACTCTCAATGTAATGAACGAAAGTTCTTATCAATTAATAAAAATCCGATTTTAGTCAATTTCATCTTAAAGAACCAAGTCTCTTTCGAGAGCATCCTTTTTATTGTATAAATTACGTTAATTTTCGCATCTTATAAGTTCAATATCATTCTAAAAGCCTTGGGTGACTTTGGACGGTAAAGTCCGAGGCCACTGGTGGTAATACCCAATGTTGTAAAATAGGGGTGTTACAGATGATCGCTATCTTTGGTCGCACATGAAGACCACTAACTCTGGTCGAACATGAAGATCGCTAACTTTGGAAGCACATGAAGACCACTATCTTTGCCTGCTCTCGTTGTTTGGCCTATATATGCCATGATCGAACGGAGGGGAGAGGACATGAAATACTTTATTGTTACTCGAGAGTAGATCGGATAGGGAGAGCTACTTCCCATATACGGGTCCAGTGTTGAAACCCGAAAATAATAAGCGCTACGAATGGAATTTTATTAATACGAACTCTTGGGTTTTGTACAACAAGACGATTTTTGTACATAGATTATTCCTCCTCCCCGCCCTTCGTCTGATTATTTTGTACTCCTCTTTATAAATAAATATTTTTGGACATTATACCGTAAATAGCGCGATCTCTCTCAGAGATCAAATACGTCGAATCTAGTACAAGAAAAGATCTTGATCCGGAAAGGTTTTTCAAGTCTTAATTCCGTTACACTTCTTTCCTATTTATAGGCATCGTTAGCTACTTACTTACCCATGGATTTGCCGATGTGGGATAAGGACTACATTGTCTATTTGAAGGTGGTGTGCTGAGGTGGCAATTCTTTTACCGACTTCATACTTAACCTCGTATAGTCATATCATGTATGCTTGATTGGGTTTCTAACTCTTTGATGGGTCGATATGGTTATTGGGCCAAGGCCATGTTTGCTTGGCCGCCCATCTCCACGCTCCAACAGAAACATGGAGCTTTTGGTAATTAGCCTATAATAGGGGGTGAAATTACATATTAGTTGACAAAAAACGTAAAATTGCACCGCTATAGCCCTCCCCACGCAACAACCTCCATTGTCCCCTCCCCATTCAAGCTTCCGATATTGTTTACGAAAATCGAACGCGATAATCAGTTGAAGAACGATTTCAAACACACAAAATCGGTTGACAAACGATATCAAACGCAAAAAAACATGATAAATGGTTGAAGAACGCTGAAAATCTAGACGTGCAAAGTGTCAACAACATTCGAGCAGGTTAGTACCGTTTTCGCGAGATTTGATTTTATTTTAATGACAAGCGAGCTATTTTTTCCAGATTTGTCGTCATCACCATATTTTACACATGATATACACTAACGAATGCATATTCTGACATCAGTTTTAGATTTAATGACAAAAAAAGCAAATTGTTGACACTCTTTTACAACTGTATAAAAATCTGCTTCCAATCAAGCACTTGTTGACAGTTGTTAAATTTTCATTTATGTTGAAAAAACGAGTTGCTTCGATTTGATTAAACTTGATTACAAAGTTAAAAAAAAAATTGATACTAATTGTTGACAAATGTTGAAACTCTATGATTTATCGTCAACGATTTTGACATCTTTTGCTACTTTGTCAACAACCGTTGTCATCGCTTTAAAGACAGTTGTTGATGCATGATATAATTTCATGAAAATTTAATGATAATTGTTGACAGAGAGGGTAATTTGTTCATGATAATTGTTGTCATCAAAACTTGTTGACAATCAACTAAAGCAAGATTGCCCCCTCTTGCATTATTGTCATCAAACATTGTCAACAAAAATAAAACTAGTTGAAGACAAATGTTGACGATAGTTGTTGATTCATTTAATTTGAAAAAACTCATGACTGTCAACGGTTTGGTGACAAATACTGATAGTTGTTGACATTAAAAAAGACTATTGACATTCTACTAAATCAAACCGATGATAGTGGTTGACAATTGTTCACAGCAAAAGGTTTAATAAACTGTATTATTTTCATCAAGGTTGTATTCTTTATCTTATTTTTCAATCAACCATTGTCAACAATTATTGAATAGTTGAAGACAATCAAAAAATCTGTTGTGAACAAAAAGCTAGTGTTTTGTCAACAAAATATATTGTGACCAAATAGCCATTGACATTGAATGTTTGTTCATGTTCAACAGATGGATTTTAAAATACTGACAGTGTGCTTTGGAGGAGATTGGAAGATTGGAAGTGGAGATTGTACATATGTTGGAGATGTTAAATCAAAGGTAATTGTCCTAGAAGGGAATGTTGATCTAGACTCTTTAAGGAAAATGATTATACAAAGGTTCAATATCAACGCATCACCAACAACTGTTTGCATATCACACTTGCATCCATCTCAAAACGTGAGAAATCCATACACAATAGAAACTAATAATGATTCAAGTCTCTTGGGAAATGCCTATATATGTCACAATATATAAGAGGAGAAGCGGTAAGGAAATTTTTCAGAGCTTGGATTTGTCATCAAATGTCAACAACAACAACATCTCGTTGTCAACAACTGTCAACAACAAATTCCAACCGCCACTAGATGCCTTCAACAATCATCAACCATTAAGAACTGGCAACGGTTATGAAACAGATGAAGAAGAAGAAGTGGATACTCCACCAGATTCTGCAAATGTAAAAGTAGGCCGACTTTACGCATCAAAGGAAGAGTTGAAAAGAGCAATGTCTAATGTTGCGATGCGTGAGAGCTATGGTTTCAGAGTTGACAGATCCACAACTAAACTGTATAGACTGAAATGTGTTGACAAAGCTTGTTAATGGAATATCAGGGATGTGAAGCTTAAGGGGCTAAGATATTTTGAGGTGAAGATATTCAATGACAAGCATACATGCCCTTTTGAAGTGATATATACAAGGAATATCCAACCCTCATATCAAGCCATTGGAGAAAAAATAAAATTAAGGTAATTTTCAAACAAATTTGCTAAAACATTATCATTGTTTCAATAAATGTCATCATTGATTCATTTTTTTCTAAAAAATGCAGATTTGAAGGTGTTAGCCAAGGACCGAATCAAAATATGATTCGTAATGATATGAGAAATGAGTACTTCCAAAATATTAGTTACTATAAGGCTTGGAGAGCACAAGAATGGGCACAAAAATTGATAAGAGGTTCACCTAAAGAGAACTATGACATTCTGCTTGCGTATTGCTACAATCACAAAATTGTCAACAATGGAACATACACAAGTATTGAGATTGGCAATGATAATCAGTTCAAGTATGTGTTTATTTCAATTGGGGCATCAATTAGAGGTTTTCAACACGTGAGGGAGGTATGAGAAGCAAAAACCTCTATCAATAATTTTCACAAGTAAAAAACTATCAACAACATATTTGTTCTTTTGTCAACACCATATTTCATCATTAAATTCTATCATATATATTAAAACTAATGAAAATAACATATGTCATCCCATTTCATGAATATAAACACTATATAAATTTTAGAGTGTCAACATCATATCAATGTCAACAATAAAAAAACCCTATTATATTCAACTATAAAAAACTGTCAACAATGCCTACGCATGTCAACAATAGATAACACATTATATATATTACTGTTAACAACAAAATTGTAACAAATTTGTGTATTAATTACATTGATGATAGGTCATCCAGATAGATGGAGCACATCTACACAACAAGTATTTAGGATGCTTGATTACCGCCTCAGCTCAAGATGCAAACCAACAAATCTTCCCTGTTGCATATGTCGTTGTAGATTCTGAGAATGACAACTCTTGGAAATGGTTTTTTGAGGAGTTGTTGAAGGTCATACCTTGTTCAAGCGACATGGTGTTTGTTTCTGATCGACATAGCAACATTGCAAAATCTGTCGAATCCGTCTATATTGGTGCAAAGCATGTCATATGTACAAGACATTTGAAACCAAATCTGAAAGTGAGATTCAAAGAAAAGGGAATTCACAAGTTGTTCTCCAATGCAGCTAAAACCTTAGCTAGGTTCAAGCTCATAACATATCTTAATGCTCTAGCATCAGAAACATGATACTAACATTATGAGAGAACTAATCAAGCCTGGAAGTAGGGTCATGTCCTCTTATGTATCCTTGTAGTTTTGTTTCAACAATATAATCCTACTTAACAAGAGAGGAAAAATGGGTGTGTAATTACAACAAGCTACCCAAAAAGAGAACCAAACACCAAAAAAAGCCAAAGAGTAGGGAGCCCCCAAAGCCCAACAAGGATCTCAATCACCTCATCATAATGCCATGCACTAGAGGAGCCTAGGACTATGCAAAGATGAAGGTCATGCCTCTCTATTGCCTCATCATGTTTGACCTTTGTAGAAAAAACATTCAGCAAAAAAGAGTGCAAGAGAGTGACTCTCAAAACAAAGAAGCAAGCTACCATCCAGCCCACTCAAAGACCAACTTTAAATCAAACTATAAAAAACCAAGGAGAGGAACAACCACCATTGAGAACTAAATCAGATTTGAAGCCTTATTCTCATAGCTTGGCCTCTCCTACCCTCAAGCTTAAGTCTGACTATAACTCTCATTTTGCATCCTTCTATAATTCTTCTAATACAAACTCAACATTTGGAGACACATTTCTAAATATAACCTCATTTCTAGTTAATCAATAGTAGTAGACAATGCCCATACAAGCCACCAACTTGTAAAGGTAGATATTATTCTTCTTCTTGCAAAAGTTCAAGAACCAAATGCACCATTGATATGTTGTGTTCAGCATAACTAGGACTAGTTAGTACACTTTTGTATTAGGTTTAGGTCTTTTGCAAAAATTCAAGTAGAAGACCGAAGAGTTAAAATTTTAGGCTAAGAAGAAGGTTCACGGAAGCCATCACAAGACCGCGGAACGAAGTTGCAAGGAAGACCCGCGGCCGCGTAATGTTAGGCGGCGACCGCGGTTATGAAGGTCGCGCCCACGGTGGATGACCGGCTCCCGCCGGTGGAGATTTCAGACTCGGAGTCGAGCAGAGCGAAAACCACGCCCGCGGTTCACTACCCCGCGCTTGCGGGTGTCCACGTCAGCAACCCGAGACGAAGATTTTCTTTTATCTTTGATTATCTTGTTTCCTTTCTTATTATTTCTCGTTTCTAATTCGCTATATATTTAAGCCTTGTTTTCAGACCTTTGGAGACTACTCTCTAGACCTAATTTCTATTATCCCACTTAGACTTTTGTATTCTCTGTTTAATGGAGAACTAAACCTCTAAATTTTATTCAAGTTGAAGCTTTCAGACTCAAGTTTATTGAGATATTCTTCTATTCAGGTTTATTCTTACAGGTTATTTAAATTCCCTTGAGCATAATTAATATTGATTGTATTGATTTCTTCATGTCTAGCTAACTTGTGGGAATTAATACTCTCTATTGCTAGATCTAGGTTTTCTCATAGTAAAACCTAATATTTGTAGCAACTCAATTGTTTTAGGACTCATTGGACTAAAACAGTTGAGAATGAGATTTGAATGCGTGTTAATTGTTTGATTCGTTGGAATTCAATTGCATGTATCCTGCTTTTCCTTGTTCTCATTGCTAATGTCCATGTGATTCATGATCGTTTCATGTGTTATTTGGATATTAAGTTTGCATGTCTCGTTGCCATGTTATATATATGATCATGATAGGAATAACCAAAGAGAATAACTTGTTTGAATCAATGATCAATAACTTGATGATGAAAGTAGATGCTTGAATATCGTTTTTCCTAATCTAATAAAAACTCAACCTTTGCTTTGCTTGATTGATTGCTTTTCTTTAATTTCCCTAGTTTTAGAATTCAATCCAAAAATCCCCCCTTTTGTTACTACTGAGTTGATAATAATAATTACTTAGGATACAAGTGTCTCTTGGGTACGAACCGACTTACCGACCATACTAGTTGTGTAACTAGATATTTACTTTTGATTTGACATAGGACATTCTTACTGTAGGTTTGTTTTAATTACTGTTGATAATTATTACTTAGGATACAAGTGTCTATAGGGTTGTTTTAATTTCAGACATAGGACATTCTTACTATTTCAATCTTATTGGGCTTAAACTGCATGTTGGATGCTTCTATTGGGCCGTGCAACACTAACTGATCCATAATGCTCATGTCACATGCTTTTCTTACAAGGAGAGTTGTCTTGCATGCTAAGTAAGATTAGGATGATAAGAAATAGATGCATTACTATATTATTATCTAGTTTAGGATAGATATTCTAGACCTAGTTGATTTCTCTACTTAAACACATGTACTCTACTTTCATTAATCAAATTGAAAATTTATTGATGTTAAACTTGCCCCAATTTAACTTCAACCTCTAGTCCAAGTACTATATTCTACTTCTCTTGCAAGAATCACACACCAAACACGATTTTATTCTCAAATTGTTTGTCCGTCTAAAAAACACATTCAAATCTCTTTCACCTTCTCTCATTCTAATCTCAAACATATTCAACCACAATTTCATTAATAACGCAATTGGAATTTCGAGAGTTTTTTAGATCTAAACACAAAAGTGAAACAAACACAAATTCTGCCCAGATTTCAACCCTTATTCAATATTGAATTCAAGGGCGAGTCATTAGCAAGTTCTGAACGTGTTCTTCATCAAATAAAAAGGAGATTTCAAGGAGAAGAAGAAATATAAAATAGTTTGACAGTATTAGGATCTAAACAACAAATGGAGCAAAGCTACTGCAGCCTTGCAACATATAGCAATTGCTTCCTCATTTTTCTTTTATCTCAGAGCTTCTTTCTTCCAATGTTAATTAAAAGATATTCTTAACTAAAATTTAATCTTCAACTGCCTAAATCATTGACTCAAATATTATCATGAATTAACTCATTGAAAGCTTCATAGTTAAGATTCCTATAAAAGTTGATGACATTTTTTAAATCTACATCAACTTATCAATACGCTCATGATATCATTTCCCTCTGAAATTCTTTAAGCATCTTCTTCTTTTTTCTTTCTTAAAAATCTTTAAAACTTCATCTTAAATATCTTAGTTTATATTCCTTCACGGTCACTCGTTCGATATTGAATCTGAATTCTTCTTCTAGTCATTGACTTTTTAAAACATTTTCTTCTTTATTCTATTTGGAACCACCAAAACCTTTTAACTAGTTTTCAAAAGTAGACAACTTGAATTCTTCTCAAGGGTGGATGACCTCTAGGATTCCAACACTTAAGACTATTTATATTTGTCTCTTTTCATCTTTTATGTACTTTTTATTATCTTCCCTTTTTTCAGCCTCTTCCTCCTATAAACCTTATCAGATGGTGCCACAGAGTAGTAAACGTAGTTGCAACTAATGTCTATCATGGACTCGAGTGCTTTTGTAATTTTTCCACTCCTACGAACGCATTATATGTAGCATCATTTTAGAGTGCCAACACGAGCAAGTAGTCGATCACTCCTAATAGGTATATCACAAAACCTCTTTACTCGTTGAGATTAACCAAGATCATAATAATTAACTTGGTGTGTTCATATTCTCAAACAATGTTCTTTCTCCAATGATATAATACATATTTCTCAATAATATAATTGACATCTTCAATCTCAATCACTTGAATAATATGCTTGCATAACCTGCCTTCAAATTGAAATAGATTACAAAAGCAAGTGAAGTCCTACACACTTTTATCAATGGAAGTGTTGAAGCACTTACGCTTTGTGCGCCAAATAGGTTTCACTCTTTTTTCTTCAACTTTAGATGGTGTTTTATCCCTATCATGTTCAACTTAGTCGCATTTGTGTACATCAGACCATGAACCTATAATTAAAAAATTAAAATGAGTAAGGAAATAAGATAAAGTATCAAAAAAAACTAAGTTAAACTTCTAATTACCTCATCTTGGAATTCATTCAATTTAGCATTGGTATATGCCTTATGGAAAACTTCTTCGTCTAACATTTAATTTCTTTTCTTCATCAACTTTGCTTGCAAGAGCCATTTCAAACTGATTGACATACAATTTCATGCCACTATTCATATTCATGAACCTTTTGAAAAAGAAGTTCTTATCTTCACTTCTTTTTCTATAGGACATACCGGCCCAAAAAGAATCCCCCAATAACTCATATACCATTTTCTTCATTCTATATAAGTATCTTATATCTAGGAATGTCATGTACCAAAAACTATTCAATCACTAACATCCATGCTTCCTCAAACTTCTCTAAAGTAAGTGAATCATGGACATCAACTTCCATGTTATTTTTTATTTCCTTCCATACTAGACGATTCCTTGAATTCCTTAATGCATTTTGCAATATATGAAAGAGGGAAAAAAAGTTTGCGCCTAGAACTTGGGAAAACAATCTGAACTACCTTATTGATTGTTGTGCACTAATCAGTCAAAATAGCATTAGGATGCCTTTCCATACACTCCAACCAACATTTGATAAACCAAAAAAATATATCAACATCTTCATATGATATTAATCCACAAGCAAAAACTATAGATGAGTCCCATGATGATTCACTCCAGTGAAAAGAGTGAACGTCATCATATACATATTTGTCAAGTGGATTATGTACTTGTGTCAAATGTCCCAATATCACTAAAATCCCTAGTGGGAGCTTGATATCTTGCATTTTACCAAAGTAGATCAATAATCCCCCTTCTGAATCTCACTACGTTGTGCTGAAAAAGTTTAGATCATCTGCTTTCATTTTCTTAAAGTAGTCCTCAATAGTAGTAATATCACCTTGCAATCTTGTACAATGATGCTCAACCCCTAATAATTGTGATGTTTACTCTAATTTATTACCTGTCCTCGCACACAATAATCTCATTTCATGAGCTTATGATATTATAGCTCCTCATTAGACTTTCTCCATCCATATCATTTCCCTTTAAGCTCCTCAAGTAATTGAATGTATGAGTATAAAATTGAAAAGCATTTTGAAATGCATGTTTATGACATGAATCAACATATTCTTCTGCACTATTAAAACACATCCCCTTAGTGGGATGTACAAAAATATCATCATCATCATCATTATTACTTATATCATCAACCTCTTATTTTTTTTTACCGAAATCCATCGAATAAAACTTGGTAGGTAAGGAAAGCAAGTAATTAATTTGGTATCTGTCAAATTAGGGTAGAAAGATAATTCATTAATTAGAAAGAGATTACAAAACTCCGTTTTATATGGGTTGGTACAAGGTTTGCTCCCCAAGATACGTATTAATTACATAAGATATTATAAATATAATCTAATATATCCTAATACTCCCCTCAAGTTGGAGCATGTAAATCGACAATGCCCAACTTGGATAATAAATAACAAAATTGTTGTTTGCCGAAGGGTTTAGTAAACAAATCAGCTGGATATTGTGATGAACGAATATACGAAAGTCTAATATGGCCACAAACAAGCTCATCGCGCACAAAATGACAATCAGTTTCAATATGCTTGGTGCGCTCGTCAAAAACTAGATTGGCTGCAATATGCATAGTAGCATGACTTTCACAATGAAGCTGCATAGGAGAAGTATGCAAAACGCTAAGGGAGAAAAGGAGACATTTCAGCCACATTAATTCAGCACATGTAGAGGCCATAGAGCGATATTCTACCTCAGCAGATGAGCAGGAAACAGTATGTTGCTTCTTTGTTTTCCAAGAGATAGGGGACTCCCCAACGAAAATAAAGAAACCTGTAATAGAGCGTCGGGATAAGGGGCAGGCGGCCCAATTAGAGTCACAAAAAGTTAAAATCTGTATAGAACTCGAAGCTGACGATAAAAGTCCTTGACCAGGATGAGATTTAAGATAGCGTAGGACTCAAACTACGACATGCCAATGATCAACACGAGGAGACTGCAGAAACTGTGCCAGAGTATGAACTGCAAAACAAATATCCAGATGTGTAATAGTCAAGTAAATGAGTCGGCCTACCAGACGCCTATACTGATCTGGCTGATCAAACAAAGGACTCTCCTACATGGCTAGCTACTGATTCTGCTCCATATGAAATTCTGCTGATTCTGCTCGATTAGAAGAGCAGGCAATTTCAATCCCAAGAAAATACTTAAGGACCCCAAGATCTTTCATAGAAAAACAAGATCTCAAATATGCTTTGAATCTAGCAATAGTAGAGGCATCATTTCCGGCAATAATAAGATCATCTACATAAATAAGAACATGCAGAATCACAGAACCACGAGCAAAAGTGAAGAGAGAATAAGCATAACTCTATAAGAAGATGAATTGTATCAAAGCATTAGCAAGTTTAAAGAACTAATTCCAAGGAGCCTGTCGGAGTCCATAGAGGGACTTTTGGAGGCCACAGACTTGGCCCGAAGAGGCGAAACTGAATCCCGGGGAAGCTTCATAAAAACCTCTTCTTCTAAATCAACAGGCAAGAATGCATTGTGAACGTCCATCTGATGTAATTCCCAGCCTTTAATAGCAACAACAGCTAGAAAAACTCTTACAGAGACCATTTTTGCAAAAAGAGCAAAACTTTCATGATAATAAGAAATACCCATTTGACGATTTCCAAGAACAACAAGGCGAACTTTGTACCTTTCAATTTTGCCCAAAGAGCGGTATTTAATAAGAAATACCCATTTGCAACCAATTGGAATCTTCCTAGGAGGCAAATCGCAGACTGTCCAAGTCTTATTCCTTTCCAAAGTAGCGATTTCAGCTCCCATTGCCTCATGCCAAGGGGCGTCCTTAACTGCTTCAGAATAATTTCGGGGTTCAAAGCTGGTAGTAACGGCAGCCAGAAACCTAGAATGAGAAGCAGAAAAAAGTAGTACAAGACACATAAGTTGCTATAGGACAGGGTGTACCTGAGGAAAGTATAGAAGAGACAGGTGATGTCGAAGCAGATGGCGAGGGGTTTAGCGCTCAAGTAGTACTGCAAACAAAGTCCTACAAATAAGTCGGGGAGCGACGCTAATGAGTACTCTGATGTCGAACAGCAGGCGGACTCCCCTGTCGTCTATAGCAGGAGGAGCCGTGATAATGGGCACGTCAGAAGGTGGGTCATCATAAATAGCAGGAGAAATTTCAAGATGCACTTTCGGCCCCTAGAAGCAAATTTATCCCGAGAAAAATATGTAATAGTTGCGTCAGAAACTGTTTCATCAGACGGAAAAATCTATTCATAGAATGTAACGTCCATGCTAATAAAAAAATTCTCGAGATTCAAGATCAAATAAATGCCATCCGCGTTTCCATTCGGATAGCCTAGAAAAATGCACTTTCGGACCCTAGAAGCAAATTTATCCCGAGATTTCGGAATATGTGGAGCATAGCATAGACACCCAAACACCGTAAGAACTTGTAATTAGGTGATCGGCCATACAGAAGTTCATATGGTGTGCTCCCATTCAACAGCTAAGTTGGGGTCCGATTAATCAAATAACATGCAGAAAGAACACAGTCTCCGCCAAAAGAGATAGAAAGCTTAGCTTGAAAACGAAAAGCGCGAGCAACATTTAATAAATGGCGATGCTTGCGTTCAACACGGTCGTTCTGTTGTGGGGTATAAGCACAACTATTCTCATACAACATGCCATGGTTAGTAAAGAATGGAATTAAAGACAAAAATTCCGTTCCATTTTCAGCCCTAACCCGACGAACCTGTTTCTTGAATTGTGTTGAGACGATGGCACAAAATTGTTCAATGCATTTAGAACTTTCAGATTTAGCTTTGAACAAAAACACCCAGACACCCCGGGAGTGGTCATCAACAATGGTAAAAAAATAAGAAGCACCAGAACGGGACGGAGTTTTGTAAGGTCCCGAAATATCACAGTGAATTAAATCAAATAATGCATCTACTTTATTATAACTATCAGAAAAAGAAACACGAGTCTGCTTGGCCTTAAAACAAATATCACAAGGAATAGTAGTAGAATTACTAGAATTTTGTAACAAAGGCAAATGAGATAAAACAGAGTCTGAAGGATGACATATTGAGTCGGTGTTAGGAACTCACGATTATTAACACTGGAACAACGTTCTCAGTTTTGATAATGACAAACGCCATGGAAACTAACGATAATTGCCAAGTATTTCAGTATAACAGGTTGCGCGTCGCAAAGAAAAACACATAACAACAAGTTCCCAAAGCATGGGAACTAATGCAACGACGAAGAGAAAGCGACCAACCTCAGAAGAGAACAGAGTTCCCAAGAGATGGGAACTCAGTTAACCAAAGTTCCCATACAATGGGAACTGAATGAGAAGAACATGAATCCCTCAAAGTCAAGAAGAGTTTCCAAGACAAGGGAACCAAGACGACTAGATTTCCCTTTGGATAGGAACTGGCGCATGTGTGAAAACGACATCTCAGCGCATCTTTAGGGATCATGTCTATGCCGGACAAAAGGGCGTCTCAGACATCAGAGATGCAGCAGGATGAAGACGACCATCCAACGGTCCTATATGATCCAAGACTTGACAATTCAAATTCAAATCAAAGTGACATGTCAATCTTAAGGATCAGACTTGAAGAGCAAGACAAAAACGGTATTTGGGACAAAAAGGGTATTTGGGACAAATACCTCTAATGGATAAGGGTTTCTCATCACGCCCATTTAAACCCTTCAATAGTGACCTTACTGCTCACATTTTACAATTATCAAATCCAAACACAAAGAGAGAAGAGCTGAAAGAGCCACTTAGGTGAAGACCATCAAGTTGGTGAAAAGTCCCCGGCGGTGAGCTAATCTCGACGACGGTGAAAAAAGAAAGAAGGAGTTCCTAGATCTAGGGGAACTCTAGTACAAAGACAAAACAGTTGAGAGGTTTGAGTTTCACTTTGTCTTTGATTGTGAGCGTTCACCGGGTTAGGGTTGAGAGAATACATAAGTGTTGCCTAGGGAGAGAGTCCTTGTAGGAACAGAGAAGTTTGTATTCGGCCTTGTAACCTGAAGGGAACTAAGCAATAAAGAAAAGAAAACTCATTCGAAAATCCTCCAAGAGGAGGTTGAGGTTTACTCACGCGATTACTTACCTGCTGTTTTACTTACCTGTATAATTACTTATTTTGTTGCGCTTGGGAACTGTTCGATATAGTTCCCATAACTAATTAAGACTAACCTACGATCCAACAATTGGTATCAGAGCATGCGCTCTAGATCTTGGTTAGTCTTTGCAGTAACTAGGAAAATGTCTCATGAACTCACGAAGATTGGACATGGGGACAACAAACCTCACAGACTCATCGTTGGACGCATCGAAAACTGGCAGGTCAAGATGAGAGACTAGATGAGGAGTCATCACTACCAAGCCTGGTGTATCATAGAGCATGGGAACTTCGAAGTCAATGCGACTATTTAGAACGACCTGTCTAAATGGGGTCCCAACGAATGGCAATGTAGGGAGGCCAACTACAAGGCCAAAATGTATCTCAACAATGTCGTGTGTGAACAAGACAGCGACAGAGTGGCTAACTTGGAATCAGCCAAGCAGATGTGGGAAGCCATTCAACGGATGCACGTTGGGAGTTCCGATGTAAGAGAAGATCATCAAATGAACGCTAGAAGGGAGTTCTTCAACTTCAAGATGATTATGGGTGAATCGATTGACAGTTATCAATCACATTACGAGTCCCTCTGCTCCAAGCTAGCAGCTCTTGGAATCATCAAGCAAGAAATCTCCGACAAAATGAAGGTGCAACAACTGTTCAATGGACTGGCAGCTGAGTGGGAAAATGACGAACCATGTTCAAGGAGAATCTTGAGAATAGAAACTTAATGCTTCACCAAGTGTTTGGGAAACTCATTGGTCATGAAAAAAGAAAACAAGAAGATAAGCAACAAGAAATTGAAACGAGAGGCATAGCTCTCAAACTGGAGAAGGTTCTCAAATCTGATCAGGAACAGTGTGAAGAATCAAAACAAGATGAAGATGAGGAATTGGTCCTAGTCAAGAGGGCACTTAGGAACTTCTAAGTTCAAAGGGAACCCCAGCAAAGTAAGAAGGAACTGCGAGTCCGACAGCCAGTACCAGGAAATAGACAAGGATGTCGCCGATGCAACCTACTACAAGTGTTACAAGAAAGGGCACTTCGCCAAAGAATATCCTCAAGGAACTGAGGAGCGGAGCCCCGAACATGGCAGGAAAAGGGCGTACATTGCAACTTGGAGTGACTCCGACGATGATGAGGAGACAGAACCGTGGATAACATCAGAAACCTGCGTGATGGCCATAAAGGAGACCACTAGGAAACAACCAAGTGAGGAAAATCCTAAAACTCTTCTCAACTCTTTATCTCGATATGAAAAACCTAAACTGTTAAAATTGTTGACCAAGATGTTGGATGATAATATTAAAATGAGAAATCAAATTGATCAATCCGAATATTTGCTTTAAAAAAAACTAGAAACCGGTTCAAAGTATGATGAGATCGTTGCGAAGCTAAATTCCTCTGCTAATGAAGTTACTCTTCTTAAAAGGGAACTCAGTCACATGAAAAGTGAAAGAGATAACTTGTTTAAGACCTTATGTAAAAATCAGGAATGTCTAGATAATTCCATTCCCCAAGCAAAGGTTTTTAAAGAAAATGAGAACCTTAGGAAAGAGATCTTCAACCAAGAAATGTTGCTTAGTGAAGAGTTAAGTCTAAGATAGCTGAGAAGAACCTAGGTGTCTGTTTTCTCTGCGATAAAGTCAAACCAATAGAATGGATAACCAAATCTCAAAGAACCTTTCCCATGATCAAATCTGTTTACGCTAGACCTGAAGTAGAGTATGAAGAAGGATCATCAAAGGATGGGAACCCTTCTCTCTTAGAAAAGGAGAAAAATGAGTGTAGGGATCACGAGCTTCAAAGCCAAAAGCTTAAAATCGCTCATTTAGAGGAAAGAGTTAGTATACTTGAAAACAAAAAAAAATGGGAACAAAAGGTAACACCCTATGAAGGCTAGCAATAAAAGGAGTCTTAAGATAGTCAAGAGAAACGGATCTAGAACCTACAAAGCCTGTTGAAAATGCAGAGTTCATGGGAACTGTCATTTCAAAAGACAAGCTCATCATTCTCACACTCGCGAAAACAATATTTCCAAAGAACAATGGAAAGTCCCCAACAATAGGAACCCAGCTAGGAACTCCTCGTCAAGTCATAGGAACTTCGCACTCATTTGTGACCTTATAGAACTGTTAGACAATATTAATCAGTAATCTTGCTTTGATCCAGACAAGAGAGATCCTGCCTAGGTCCCCAAGTCTAACTAATCTTGTAGGATGTAATGAGGGGGAATAACAATGGGTCATCATCAGTGAATGTTCCAACCACATGACCAAGATGAAGAAGGATAACCCCACCTCATTAATCACAAAAGTCAATGGAGACCACTTCTTCCCCGACTACAAGAACAAGGCAACAAGTCCTAACAATGTTTATCAAGTGGATACTCTGTGAGAAGAAACTCGAAAACGAGTTCCTTAGTTGAAAAGGAAATTTGATTAAGGAGACGGTGACACACTGGAGCAAATCAAGAAGCTTTTGAAAGAACTCCTTATTGAACCACCCAAGATCAACCAAGAAGGGAAATAAAGGAAACAGTAAAATGACATCTAGGAACAAGAGGCCATGAAAAAGGTATGAAAACTTACTCCTTTCCTTAAAGTGACATTTGGGTAAGCTTATGATCAACTATCATTTTGTATGAATGAAAGGTAGATTGTGAATACCTCTTCTATGCATGGGATAGACGTCTCGTTGAGCATCCTCACATGCTCCTAGAGATGGTAGCTTTAAATTAAGCAAGTCCCTGTTTATTATTTCCCCTATAATTGGCTAGTTAAGATGTTTTGCATAATGGGAACTTCTCTTCGTTTTTCGCTAGTCTAAGGTAAAACATGTACGCATAGGAACTTCTCTTCGTTTTGGCCCAAAATAATCAACTTGAGTTCCCTATAACCCGCATTACATGCCACAATGATAGTTGGTCATAAGCTTACCCAAAGCCATGGACAAGACAAACTCAATCCATGAACCCTTCTTGCATACCTCTTTCGAATTTAAATTGTCTAAGTCCTTTTGTTCCATCCCTCACAACAAAGTTTGAACATGAGTTCCCTTCACGGCTCTATTCAAACCAGCCTTTTGCTCAAGATAATGGAAACCTGTCTTTGAAATGAACCAAAATGACTATTTAACGAATGCAAATTCGTCTCGAGAAGACAACTAGTTTTTGTCAGAACATTTATTAAAGGAGAATGTGTGAAAGCCAAGCGTTCTAGTGTTCGATGGATTGCCTACAGGTGTCAACACTTGCAGATTACGATTCAGAGAAAGACGAAGCGTCAAGGGTCTTTTTAAATTTCAAAAAGGGAAAACAAAAAGGATGATTGTGCCCTTATGATAAAATCCCTTATATTCCGGCTTTTTCCCTAACTAGGCCCTTTCTTCAACCTCTGCCTCTTCGTCTTGCTTTTCCCCAAAACTCACAAACTTCTATTTCTAGAAAAACTCCAATCTCACAAATGGCGCCCAAACGACCCTCCTCTTCCAAAAACTACAAGTTCAAAGCCACTCCTGAAGCAATTGAGGCCTTCAACTCTTTGCCATCACCCTTGGAACCTAGTCTCAGGCTTTGGCTAAAGAGAAATCCCTCCACTCTTTGGCAATCTCTAACTTTGGCTGAACTTCAAACCCCCCAAATCCAATTGAGAGAGCTAATATCAAATCAATGATCGACAAATTTGTCCATCCTCACATCTACAACGGGATCGATTATAGGATGCCCGTCTCTTAGTTGGAAACAGAATTCCTTGAAGAAAATCCTCCTCATAAACTTCCACCACTACCTCCAAGAAAATACTACCCTGTGTACACACCCAAACCCTCTTCAACCACAAAATCTTCATCCACCACCCCATCTTCAGGAGCCAAAATCGTTGATCACTTTCTTGACGTCGTTCCTATTGCAAAACAAAAGTCAAAACTCTCAAGCTATCAAAACCCTAAGTCTCCTCCTCCGAAAATTCCCTCTCCACCTTCCTCTCCTAAGCCAAACTCCTCCATCTCCATGGAAATTCATCCCCCTTCTACCACCATCTCACCTCTCAAAACTCTCTCTCCTCAAAAATCCAAAACCCCAATTACTCTCACAACAGAAATTCTTCATTCTCCCTCACCAGCTCAACCTGTCGATCTTGAGTTAAGAAGAAGATGAACACATCAGGGCCCTCATTCCTAGACGCCCTAACTCTCTCTCTCTCTCTCTCTCTCTCTCTCTCTCTCGGAGTCTTGAAGAGATGGGTAGCCAAGAAGAACGGAACTCGATGGTTGAGGTAGAAAAGGAACTCAACCAAGAAAAGAACGGGGCTTATCTCACGGTCTTTGAAAACAGAATTGATTCAGTTGAGCAAATAGACTCTCAAGCTGTAGAGTCTCATGATCAAGAAGCCGGTCCTGCGAATGTTGTAAACCAAGATGAAAACAAACAATCCTCAGGACAATACAAAGAAGATGGCCAAGAAAAAGATGATGAGCAGTCTACTCAAGATTGTGCTGACAAGGGCAACAAGGACAAAGAAGACAACGACAAGTCCGATGAAGAAAGCCTATCCTCGTCTAATAAAGGAGAAGAAGAAAAGGAAAAAGAAAAAGAAAAAGAAGAAGAAGAAAAAGAAGAGGATCATGCAGTAAGGAACAATGTTGCAGAACTTGCTAAGGAGAACACTGAAAGGGAGAGCCAGGCCTTTGCATTCTCTGGCGTTGAAAGTTCTATGTCTGCTTCCATCAGGAATCTCATCACCAGAGCCATTAATCCCTCTATGTTTCCCTCCTGCGAAAAACCAAAGAAAAGGAGAGCAGGGGGGAAAGGAAAGGAACAAGCTATCACAGAGCCTCCCTCCAAGCGCACACGAAGAGAAGAATCACATGTGCTTGTTCTTGCTGAAACAGAGCTAGCGGCTGGACAGAAACAGAATGTTCCCAAGGAGCGTAAGGTAATCGCTCCTATGATCTTCAATCCTCAAACCCATGTTGAACATGCTTTAGGGGATCTTTGGGAACTAATTCAAGCTCAGAAGTGGGAACCGATCTACACTGCAAAAGTAAAGGTGGACCCTGATCAGATACGAGCCTTCTACGACTCGTTTAAACTGTCTAAAGACAAGGAGCAGGGTATCTGAAAAATCAAGGGATCTTCGTTCGCCTTCACTGTGGATCAGCTAGCGAGGGTACTCAATGTTCCGGACAAAGGCTTGGGAACTCTGCCTTGGAAGGTCTAGGGAACACACAACAGAGAAGCTATCCTCGAAAGGATATACGAGGGACGTTTTCTAGCTAAGGGGTTGACCACCCTTACACATGGGATGTCCTTACTTGGAAAGATGTCCCACAAATTCCTCATCAAAAATGTTCTTCCACGGAAAAAGAAAAGGCACACACTCAACATCGGTGATGTTATTTTCCTTGACCTGTTCCTTCGCAAAGATCCCATCAATCTACCTCAGCTAGCCGGACACATGGCAAAGTGCAATGCAAAGTCTACCCACTCTCCCCCTGTCCTTACCTCATTAAACAGTTGTTAACGAAGGAATTTCTCTACGAGGAAAAGGATGAGGAAGTCTTTAGGTTCGAGATGGATCTCGAGGCCGTCCAGAGTCTCCGTCATTTAGAGACCGCATAGGAAATTGATCTCCCTATGATTCCTGCACCAGAGACTAATGACATCAAGGGCGCAATTGACAGGAACTATGAAGTTATTCTCATGATGGATCGTCATTTGGCCAGACTTGTCGAGCTCGTGGAAAACAGACCCCTGTCATCTTGCTTTCGCCTTTTGTTCCCTAGCCCACTCTCCCCTCTCTCAAAACAAATCTCTATGTGTGTTTTCGGATTCTTGTTGTAAAACTTTTGCCTAAGCGTTGAACAAGTTTTTAGTTTGAATGTGTGTTCCTATTACTTTATCATTCTCTTATTCATGCTTGACCTTTTCGATGATGCCAAAAGGGGGAAGGATAAAATGTGTGAGATGCGTTGTTTTAAGTTATCATAGTATGGCCTTTGCTAAGGGGGGATAATCTCACAAACTCTGCTAAGTAGGAATTGCATGTCACACTAAGGGGGAACTTGCATGAGCATAAAATTGAATGAAATACTTGTCATTTTATTATGGGTTTGTCATCATCAAAAAGGGGGAAATTATTGAGTCGGTGTTAGGAACTCACGTTCATTAACACTGGAACAACGTCCTCAATTTTGATAATGACAAACACCATGGAAACTATTGCCAATTATAAAGTATTTCAGTGTAACAGGTTGCGCGTCGCAAAGCAAAACACAGAACAACAAGTTCCCAGAGCAAGGTAACTAATGCAACGACGAAGAGAAAGCGACCAACCTCAGAAGAGAACAGAGTTCCCAAGAGATGGGAACTCAATTAACCAAAGTTCCCATACGATGGGAACTGGATGAGAAGAACATGAATCCAGAGTCAAGAAGAGTTCCCAAGATAAGGGAACTAAGAAGACTAGAGTTGCCTTTGGATGGGAACTGGCGCATCCGTGAAAGCGACATCTCAGCGCATTTTTAGTTATCTTGTCTATGCCGGACAAAAGGGCGTCTCAAACATCAGAGATGCAGCAGGATGAAGCCGACCATCCAACGGTTCGATGTGATCCAAGGGTTGACAATTCAAATTCAAATCAAAGTCACATGTCAACCTTAAGGATCAGACTTGGAGAGCAAGGTAAAAAGGGTATTTTGGACAAATACCTCTAATGGATAAGGGTTTCTCATCACACCTATTTAAACCCTTCAATAGTGACCTTGCTGCTCACTTTTCACAATTATCAAATCCAAACACAAAGAGAGAAGAGCTGAAAGAGCCACTCAGGTGAAGACCGTCAAGTTGGTGAAAAGTCCTTGGGGGCGAGCTAATCTCGACGACCGTGAAAGAAGAAAGAAGGAGTTCCTAGATCTAGGGGAACTCTAGTGTAGAGACAGAAGAGTTGAGAGGTTTCAGTTTCGCTTTGTCTTTGATTGTGAGTGTTCACCGGGTTAGGGTTGAGAGAATACATTAGTGTTGCCTAGGGAGAGAGTCCTTGTATGAACAGAGAAGTTTATATTCGGCCTTGTAACCTGAAGGGAACTAAGCAATAAAGAAAAGGAAACTCATTCGAAAATCCTCCAAGCGGAGGTAGAGGTTTACTCACGCGATTAGTTGATCGGTGTGGGGTTCCTCTATAAGGGAACTGTCTCTATTGTTTTACTTACCTGCATATTTACTTATTCCGTTGCGCTTGGGAATTGTTCGATACAGTTCCCATAACTAATTAAGACTAACCTACGATCCCACATGACACAAACGCAGATGCAATAAATCAGTTGAGAATGCCTTGGTAGATGAATTACAAGCTCGAGCATCCAACTTGACAAAGCGCAGCCAGTACACCCCCCTCGTTTCTCACCCGCTCCAATCACTGTCCTCGAACTTAGGTCTTGTAAGACACATAATCTGTGAGTCAGCGTCACAATACAAGAGAGATCGGCAGCCAACTAAGCAAATGACAGTATGTTGCAGGTAAGACGGCGTACAAAAAACATATTCGGAATTCTCAAAGTTCCAAAATACAAGGACCCGGCTTGGGAAGCAGTAGAAGTTTTTCCATCGGGTAGAATAATATTAATAGAATCAATAGGAGCAATATCAGACAACAAATCAGGTTCTCCTGTCATATAAAATGACGCTCCTGTGTCTAAAATCCAAGGCTGAGAAGTCTTACCATAAAGCTTGTTGGAGGCAACAGAATTATTCATAGGATTGTATAGAGAACCCATAGTTTGCTATTGAGAATCAGAGAGATTCCCAAAGGCCTGTCGATCTTGAGCGTTAGGTTGCGAACCTGAAGGAGTGCCCATCGGTTGTTGCGCTGTATTGCTTATTAGAGGCAACAAATCACGTTCTCATGCAATTTGTTTTACGTTCACCATCTTCTGCACCGTTTTTTTCGATCTTCGCCACCGATGGCCGGAGAGGAAACGTTTGTCGCCGCCCAGGCTGCGCAAATTGCCGCCCTCCAACAGGCATTTGCCGCTGCCCAGGTCGCCGCTAATACAAATCCTAAACTGAATTCTCCATTCTATCTACATCCGTCGGATTATCCCAGCCTCACAATCTGCCCTATCGCTCTCAAAGGCGATAACTACAATGAATGGGTGACGAGCATGAGCAACGCCCTAAACGCCAAGAAAAAGCTTGGGATCGTCTATGGTTTGGTTCTTAAGCCTGCCGATGGATCAATCGATGATGAGTACTGGTTTTCCATTAACTCCATGATTGTCGGTTGGATCGTACAAGCTATTGATCCTTCTCTTCGATCGTCGATCACTTATTATGATACAACAAAACAACTTTGGATGATCTACAACAACGTTTTTGTGTCCGTAACGGCCCACGAATCTTGCAACTTCATTCGGATATCGCCAACTGCCATCAAAAAGGGAATTCTATAGCCGCCTACTGTGGGATTTTTAAAAAGCTATGGGAAGAACTCTCCACTTATGTCCCGTTGGAAAATTGTACTTGCTCGGGTTGTACTTACGGCATCAACGCTCGTTTCGCAAAGGCGAGAGAAGAGGAACACACTCAATAATTTCTTATGGGACTTCATGATTATTTGTTTGAAACCCTTCGCTCCAATTTGATGGTATCGGAGCCACCTCAAAAACCATAATATATCCTAATAGTATCAGATTAGATGCATAACTTGTTCATCAAACATTTGATAAGCAAAACAAAATTATTTAGAATAAGGGTTAATGACCAAAACCACACATAAAATTAGCCGCATGGCAATAAACCACTTGTATAATTCGAAATTACTAAAACCCAGCCATATTAAAGCTTCTGTTAACAATTTTTTTTTAACAATGAGCTACTAGCTCATTACAAAGCAAACATTAGATCGCCCCAATATTACAAGGCCAACCTAAATCATCATTGCGGATGATCTTGAAAAGATTAAAAACTAAAGGTTGAAGACTAAACATATGTCTTAACCTTACTAACGAGATATCATCAAAGCACAAATCCAAACAAGAGGAAGAGATTGCATGACGAATCTGTGGAATGCTGACATGTCTTCTTTCTAAGAAGTCAGCAGCTGAATCAGCCTCCCTATAACAATGAAAAAAACCACCTCTGAAAAACCCGACACCAAACGTTGGATATCTTGAATAATAGAATAAGTTTCCCAGGGAACTTTCCAAATATTTTTTAAAGAATTAATAAGAATCAAATTATTTCCTTCGATAATAAGTTTATGAATATGTGAACCCCTTCCCACTTTCAAACCTTCCAAGAGAGCTGAAGCCTCCGCTTTTAACACTGGCATCGGTTCTAGAGCAATTCTATCACAACCTATAATCGAACTATTATGATCCCTAAAAATAAAACTAGCATAAGTAGTTGCGTTCCTCTGTTTGGAGGCATCAAAATTAAGTTTAATCCAAGAAGGTGGAGATTTAATCCATGAGCTTCCATTCTTCCTTTTAGGCTTATTTGAAGAACTTTTATCCGCTTTAGAGTTCGTAGATTCCCATTGCAAAAACTGGGAGAGCGCCAAATCACATGGTAAAAGATGTGGAATTATCCTAGACGACTTAAAGATTAAAGAATTTCTATGATTCCAAATGAGCCACCATAAAAAGGAAAGAATTTTTTTTATTTAAATTAAGAGTTGAAATGAGATGATCATTAAAGCATCCTGAAGTAGCTAACTCAAAAGAGCAATGAAGATTAGATTCGAATCTTGCAATCATTTTCTTTGTAAAAGAACAGTGGAAGAAGAGATGGTTTAAATTCCCATTATCCATATCACACAGAGAACAACAATGAGGCACACAATTATAAAATCGATTTAATCTATACGTTGTAGGAAGGCAATCAATACAAGCTTTCCAAATAAAGTTCTGAATTTTAGGGGGTAATTTCATTTTCCAAATCCATGAATAACCAACACAAGTAATATTCCTTGATTCATTTAAAAGAGTCAAAGCAGATTGGATAGAAAATTTTCCATCCGAAGATGGAACCCGAACAACGAGGTCTTCAAAACATCTCCCCTTCTAGTTCCGATTTTTTGTAGTCTCGAAATCTGAGAAAGGAATCCGAAGTTTGAAAATTAAATCTATAATAAAAGAAGGTAAAATCTCCCTAAGAGCCTCTACATCCCATAAATTAGAGGAGTTAATAAAAGTAGAAACTTTAATTAAAGGGTTATTTTATTATCATTTCCTAAAATCCATTTAACTCCCTTTGAAAACATTTCCCTGATATTAAGTAACCGGTCAAACTGCCAAGAAGTGTTGTTTTCTGATATTGAAATATATCATGAGATCCTAAATATTTATCCTTAACAATTTGAACCCAAATATTATGAGGTTCCATAAGTATTTTCCGAAGAAGTTTCATCTGAAGTGAAATATTCATATTCTGAGCCGTCCTAAGACCCATCCCTTCATTTTCTTTAGGAGTACATATTTTATCCCAACTACAAAGAGGATGATGATTAGGAGTAAACTTATTCCAAAAGAAAGATTTATTAATTTTATCAATGTCATCCCAAACCCCTTTAGGAAGTAGGAAACTCTGCATTAAGTAACTCACCTGTCCTAGAAAGTTTGACTAAATTAGAACCGACCTACCAGCTTGAGATATTGAATTAGCTTTCCACTTAGATAACTGTGATTTTAAATTAGCAATTGTTTCAGTAAACATAACATTTTGAACCCTACCTTTCAGAATAGGGATACCCAAATATTTTTTCATAGTTGTAGTAACATGTACATTTAATATACTAGCTAGGGATATAGTAGAAGCTCTAGAAATGTTTGCTGATGTTTAGAAAGAACTTTTATGAAAATTAATAAAAAGTCCAGAAATACGAGAGAAAGTAGTTAGGAAATCTTTGATGAAATTCATTCTAGAATGATTTGCATTTGCAAAAATAATAGTATCATTTGCAAAACTTAAAAAAGGGATACAAGTCCCATTTTTAACTAGTTGGATACCTACATGAGGAATTGTCTGTACCGAATCATTTTGCAGCGTTCTAGCAAGATATTCCATTGCTATTATGAAGAGAAATGGAGACAGCGGATCACCCTGTCGAATATCACAGCTGGGAAAAAATTCACAACCTGATTCATTATTGACTAGAACAGAGGAAGAGGAAGTAGAAACACATGTCATAAATAAATGAACCCAATGCTGAATAAAACCAAATTTAAGAAGAATTTCTCTAATAAAATCCCAGTCTATCTTGTCATAAGCTTTTTCCATATCTATTTTCAAAGCCATCCATCCCTTACTACCCTTTTTCTTTTAATGAAACGAGTGAAAATTTTCATGGGCTATTAGAATATTATCTAGAATCAACCGGCCTTTAACAAAAGCACCTTGCAAAGGATGAACTATCTTTGGTAATAAATGAGAGATTCGATTAGCAAGAATTTTCGTAATTACCTTATAAACTATATTACAAAGACTAATAGGTCGGAAAAGACCTATGGTTTGTGGATTAGTAATTTTTGGGATTAAAGTAATAAACGATTTATTTATTGATCTTAACATATGACCAAAATGAACGAAAGCATTAACTACTAAAATAACAGAAGATCCAACAATGGGCCAATACTGTTGGGAAAATTCAGCAGTGAACCCATCTGGGCCAGGAGTTTTATCCGTTGGCATTGCAAAAATTGCACAATTAATTTCCAATTAGGTTGGCGATTTAGTTAAGGCAATATTTTCTTCTATATTAATTAATTCCGGAATGAGATCCAAGTCATTTGGAAGAAGAAAACAAGAATTATTTTTAATAAAGCGTGATTTCATTTCTTCATTAATGTGGTGTGAAATTAATTCATGATCATAAATAATTGTACCAGTATTAGTTTGGAAGCTTGAAATTCGTTGTTTATATGATCTAATTTTTGTGACTGGCTGAAAATATTTTGTATTTTTATCCATATTTTGCAAATGTTTGACTTTCGCCCTTTGTTTCCAAAAAGTATGCTGAAATTGTAAAAGCGTATTGTATTTATTTAAATGTCTTTGCAGTTTACCTAACAAACGGGAGTTAGAGGGATCATATAACAACAATTCCTGTAGAGATTGTAATTGGCGTTCAGAAATTTTCAGTTGTTCATAGTTATTATTTATGTGATGTTTAGCCCAAACTTTTGAATATTTCTTAAGGAGTTGCAGCTTCATATAAATCTTAAACATAGAAGAACCATCAAGACGGTAACGTCATACCATATGGACTAATGGTGCATAAGTAGGATTTTGAAGCCAAGCATTTTCAAATCTAAAAGGGAGTTTTCTGTAACTTTTGTTTTTTGAAATACAAAAGGTAATAAGGCAATGGTCCGAAGTTGTAAACGGATGATGATGTATTATTATATTTGGAAATTCATGAGCTAATGATTGATGTATAAGAAGTCTATCCAGATTTTCAAACGTTTTTCATTTGCAGTCGAGCTTTTGCGCCAAGTGAAAGGGAAACCTGAGCAATTAGCCTCTAGTAAACCAAAATGATTTTTGAAATTTAGAAGCCTAGAAAGTCTAGACAAAGATGGTATTAGGCCACCTAATTTTTCCATTATGCTACAAATCTCATTCAAATCTCCTAATAAAATGAAAGGTAAATTTGAATCCTCTATAATTTATTGTAAAGAGTTCCAAAAAATATTTTTATCTATTTCCCGAGAAGGAGCATAAACAAAAATGATTAGGAAAGTCAAAGCATTATGGGAGTACTTTAAATGATTATGTTATAAGAATTTAGAAATAGTTCACAAGAATTGGTGAATGACTTTGACAAATAAGCAACCAAAGGCCACCTTTTGTACCAATACTAGGACTAAAGATTAATTTTTCGAACCCACATTTTCTAATTAACCCATTAGAAGGCTCTATATCCGTCTTTGTTTCAACTAAACATAGAAAATTTAATTTATTTAGTTTTCTAAAAAACCCAATTTCTTCCCAGAAATTGGATCGACGCACACCTCTTACATTCCAAAAAGCGATACTCATAAAAAAACTTGTTAAAAATTGATGTTCATATAACCGATCAAAACAACCTGTAAGCAACCTCTTAAAGAAAGTTAACACAAATAGCAAACCTATATTATATTTTCCATTAAATCTTAACAAAAGTTGAGAATAGTCATACATCATAACAAATTGAAATCCCACAAAAAAACATACATTAACTTTTAAGCGCAAGTATCTTTTAAGAATACAAGGAAGTAGATACCATGTTATATAAAAAAAAATTGTATTAAAAAGATCCTATAAAGCCTGCAATTGAGAAAGAGCAGAAAATGCCCATTTGATCGAATAGAAGCTTCCCTAAAAGTTAACACTAATCTGCACCTGTAACAACAAATAACAAAGAAGATATCATAAGTTGTACAAAGATGATAGCACACAAACAAAGATTTAAGCATCATATTATAAAGATCATTACTACAACCTTTTAAGGCAGACATCATAAGTTGTATTGGAAAAATTTCCAAGCGAAAGGAAAATGCAGAATTCAAAATACAAAAAGAGGCCAAAATCCAAACTGAGGTTAAAAAGGTGTATTTAGAAACAAAAGTCTCACAAAAAGAAAAGTGAAATAGAATTACCACGTAAAGATTCAGTTGAAGCCACCAAACTTTCAGAACAACAAAAACATTACTTATGAACCAAAAATGTTCATCATTAAGTTTAGGATCTTTGCAAGGCCATGGAAGTATCAAATTCTCAACTCTGTCTACCAACCCAGAAAGGGGCAAACAAAGGAAAAAGTAATGAAATCCATGAATCCAAACAAAGAACAAGAGCTTGCATATTGAATTTCCATCTTTCAGAACCTTTGAACTGCCATAAAAGATGCTTATAGGTTCATCATTTTCAATTGCATAAATCCAGTAGTTATAGTAAGATAACAGCTCAACTTTGGAGAAAGCAAGAATGCAAGACAACAAAAGGAGCCATTGTACAAAACCACAACTAAGTATGAGCAATTTCAGAGCATACTAAGAGCCAAACTTCCATTGTATTCTTAAGAAATGAGGCAGTATAAACCAAACAAATGCCTTGCACCACCAGGTACAACACAAAGCAGGTATAAGCCAACAATCATTCCTTAGATCAGTTAAGAAGTTTTTGTAACAAGTTTCAAGATTTAGGTTCAGGCTCATCCCAATCCAGAGTATGCACAAAATCTCAACCTTATATATGAGACCAAAGTCCCATATACTTAGGAAATCTTGATACAGACCAAGATATAGGATAAGAAGTTTGGAGGAAAGAGTTAGAAAGACATTACCTGCAAGAGGAGGCTAGCAAAGCCTAAGCAACCCAACCAGAACAAAACCAAAGCAGCATCCAAAGGAGCCAACACCAGTAACAGACCAAAGAACAACACAAGGGAACCGCATAAAGCAGAAAACAAAAAGAACAAGAGCAACAGATAAGAGTAAACAAAAAACTTGTCAATTTTTAAAGTACTTAGAAGGAATACATAAAATAATTTAAAGATTACATCAGATCTCGTATGAGTTGAGAGATAAGGGTACAATAAAGTTTCAGCAGAATAGTGTTCATTCTCTGAAAGCAACAATTTAGCCAAGTTCTCAATCTTGTGAGACAAAAACATCACAAAAGAGAGAAGGAGTCCAAATCGAAGCAAGCAAAGAAAAGGTTGGAACAAAAGAAAAAGAAACAAAACGAAAAAAATAAGGAGAAAAGGAAAAGAATATACATAACCTGTAATCAACGATATCTAAAAGCAAGAAGAAGGGAAAGAGCAAATATTTCCCTTCAACAGAAGCCCAAGTATCGCATAACTCTTGACCGTAGATCTCCCAAATAAAGAGAGATCCATAGGGAAGAACACCTAACGCCAGATTTGAAGATGAATCGAAGCAGAGAGAACCAAGATCCAAGCTTTAATATCAACTAGGGGATCTGCAAAGACATCCGCACACAAATGATAATCGAACTAAACTCCAAAAGAGCAAAGACTTGAAGGATCCAAAGGATAGATGTCATTGGAGCAAACTTCAAAGCACATACACCAAGATCTATCAAAAGATAGACAATGAATTGGCATAAATGAAGATAACACTCCATAAGCTTGAGGGAAATTGGTCAGTAGAGAAAGAAGCAACTCAATCTCCACAAATTCATCAAAGAGGGATGAAGAAACAACATGAAGGATGAATTTACAAAGGAAGGAACAAGGAAGAAGGGGAAAAATTGAGAGTGGTGGCTGAGAAACCATAGAAGGAAAAAAAGGAAGAAGGGAAGCATGCAGGAGGCCCAAAGGGAGCGTTTTCTGAGAGAAGAAGAAGTTCAAACACTTTTTGCTTTTTTTCGCTTCCATTAACAATTGATCACCCCACCCCAAAATTCCATCTTCAACATATTAAAGCATGTGGCGAATCCACTTTTTTATTTTTAAAATTGGAAAGAAAAAACATATATCGCAAAAAGATGTTTATTAGATTAGTAAGAAAAGGAATTCAAGTCTCATCTCTCTTTATCTGAATCCCTAATTTTTCTCTTACAGTGGAGAATTTAGTAGTTGCCACAAAGACCTAGAAGATTTCTTATGAGACTCTAATTGATGGTGATAATTCATCGTCCAACTAGTCTGATCTTTCGTCAGAGTCATTCCTCCTCTATATATATGGAGACCAAGCTCGATCAAACGATTATAAGAGTACTCTCAATGGTTGCCCAAAATCTTGGGCATCAAAGAGAGAGACAATAAAAAAATAATAAATGGAAGGAAGAGAGTGATTACCAAATGAAAATTGGGCATGGTGATGACAAAAACTTATTTTGGACAATGCCTTGACATAATGACAAGTGGCATTTGGACCACAATTTATTTTGAATGTGAATTTGAGTATTAAAAAAATCAAAACGAAATAATATTTTAATTGATGACCAAATAGGTTTGGGCAACCATTGAATATACTCTAATGCCTTCATCGAGTGCAAAGAATCAGCCAAGGGAAGGATCTCGTTTCACTATGTAAACATCAGACCGATCGAGAATTCTCTGCCTCCTTCCCAATTTCTTTCCATTTCCACAATTTGCAACAATACTAAAGAAACCTTAAATTATTCCCTTCAAGATCACTATATGATGTACTTTTTTATGGTGGTGAATATATTAAGGGAAGAAAAAAAAAGAAATCCGGAAATAAAAGAACACTTGAGGAAACCAAGGGTCAAGCTAATAAAAATTCATCTTTCAAAATGGATCCGAACAATGATCCTACAATCTCTTGACCTCGAGAAGTTCCTAGAACAAAGTAACAAAAAATATTAAAGCATCTTAAAAAAACTAAAAACACTAATAAAAAATATTAAAGCATCTTGAAAACGTTGTAGGCCTTTGTAGTCTTTTGTCAAAGACCTTCTTTCGACCCGGTTTGGTTGTTTTTTTGTTGGTGTGGGCTTTGACCCGATTTGGATTGTTTTGGCATGTTGGGTTTGGTTGGTTTTTTTTTTTTGGACTTGCTAACCTCTAGTTTGGCGTATGTACTTCACCGGGATTGGAAACTGAGGTTGGGTTTGGATTGCTAGGCATGGTCGTGATGCTTTAGCGGCTTCTGATGATTCTTCTTTTTGATGGAGACTCGTCAACGGTCCTTTGCGCATCCCTCTAGATCGTTCAGGGTTGACCTCCAGTCCTACAACGCTTTGACTTCTCGCACATCTCTCTCCTACTACCAATCTTGTTTCGTTTTCCTTTCTTCGGTTGTTGTATTTTACCTTACTTGTGGTTGCTTGTTGTGTTTGTTTGTTTGCCGAGCTTTCGGCTGCTATCTCTTGATAGCCTCTCGGGCTGCCAGGTCTGTTTGGTACCCTGAATCTTTACCTACTCAAAAAAAAATCATGATTTAGGGCGAATTGATCAAGTGTACCCTCAGTTAGCCATCTATCAGTCCAGAATTTGATGGTTCTACCATCACTAACTTGTCAAATAAGTCCTTTCTGAAACTCATTTCTTAGATTCAATAACCTTGTCCATTGCCATAATGTATTTGTCTATTTTTTGTATATTAGCATGTGCATTTTTGTCATGTATTTTTCGTTCATAAATTTTACCCAAATGTTATTTGGTTCTACTATTAATTTCCATAATAATTTCATTTGCATTTGCACACCTGATCAGTGAAAATTTCTTACACCAAGAATTTACGAGTGTTCCGATTGGTCTTCTGTACGCAATAGACAGATTTGCCTCCACTCCGCTACGGTAGTTTCAACGGGTGGCGTTGAAGCGCCCATATGTATATGTGATAGAATTGCAATCTACTATATATATAAAAGCAATAAGGTTTAGAGCCACCACATTGCGCCACATCAGCTTTGTCCACATGTCGCTTCTAGAATACGCCACATCGGATTTTGCCGCATGTCGTCTTTTAATTAAGCCATGTCATGTAATTTTTGACACGTCATATGCCACATCGGATTATTTTCACCCAGTCACTTACACGTCATATTTAACTATAATGATAAAAAATTGCTTTCCTTATAAAAAATATTTTATATAAACATATAATTATAGGCTTATATATTTTGATAAATCTATGCTTTTTTTAATCAAAATATTTCCTTATGAGAAGTTTGGTCAAAATACTTTACTTTTATTGCAACTCACAATTTGAAAATTTACCATAACAATTTATGAGCATTGTATATATTATTCTCATTATTTAAAAATTTACCATAACATTTTATGAGCATTGTATATATTATTCTCATTATTTAAACTTAATAGTCTAAATTTAATTTGTTTTATTTGATTTTAAAAAACAAAATTATTTTTATACATATTACGATCAACGAATTACTTACATTAAATTTTATATTATATTTTTGTTTATTAATATCTTTTTTTATAGTATATCTAAAAAATATCGAGTCATAGTCGTGCATGGCACGACGGGGACAACTAGTTGTTAAAAATAACCATTGATCACAGTGATACTTAAATATTGTAAGAAAAAATAGTAACTAAAAGGAATGATCAATAACTATATAGTAAAAACGTATCTATTTAAGCTACCACAAATTCTAATTTCACCTTATATTTTAAAAAAAAATAACTTTTGTTAAAATTGCTTTATTTTTTTTCAATTAAATTCTTTTCTATCTATTTATGCAAAATAAATTAAACATAGAATTTAAATTAAAAATATTAAATTTTTATGCATTATATAAAAGATTTTGCTTAAATCAAATTTTAATTAAAATTTTTTTTTACAATATCATCCAACTCCTATAGGAATAGGACCTATCACTAAAATACCCATAGAGGGGGGTAGGGATAGCCAAAACTAAAAAAAAATATTATTTGATAATATTCAACTATACTAGTCATTCCATGCATAATTACGATTCAAATTTTGAAATTAGTTTTAGACATATTATATATAGGGAGTTTGGTTCATATGAAATACACTTTTATCCTGAAACAACCTCTTATCGTGAAACGAATGTACTTTTTCTATTTCGTAGTGTACTTTTCCTATTTTGGATTGCACTTTTCGTACTTTGTAGTGCACTTTTTGTACTTTTTAAAGTGCACTTTTTCGGATTGCACTTTTCGTATTTTGCAATGCACTTTCGTATGAAACGTGCACTACGAACTAGGAAAAGTGCATTCGTTTCACGTTTCAGGATAACAATTTGTTTCATTTGGACCAAACTCTATAAATAGGATATTAATATAGAAAATATAATGTAAAATTTAATATTATTAGGTATGATTTTTAGAAAAATAGTTTTTTTATTTTTGATATTACCACAAGAAATATATATTATATACTCACATATGAGAATTATTTTATTTTGGAATCAAATAAGAAACTTAAAATTTATATATTATACAAAACCTCAAGAACAATCATGACTTATTTATGAATATTGTGTAGATAATGACATTTATATATTGAGACTAATGATTGTTGAAATAAATTTATATCTTTCATAAAACTTGATGCATTTATTTTTTAAATATTAAAAATATATAGACATGTTATTGAATATTTAAATATTTTTAGAAATCGTCTTTTATAAGAGAGATAAAATAAAAATAATATTCAAAGATAAAATAAAAAGAAAATAAAAAATACATATTTTGTCCATATTAAAAAGGTTTAGAATGATTCTGAGTTTCTGAACCTATTTGACATTAAATTAGTTATATTTTAATTTTTTTAATTAATAAATTTTCTTTATCTTTTATATTAAATTAAATTTTCTTTATTAAATGAACTATTATTTTTTTATGTTTTATCTCTTTAATCTGAACAATATGTAACTTTTTTATTTCCTTTTTCATTTTATCTATTGATACAAAACAACTTCTAAAATAGTTGAATATGTTATATAACATGTCTATACATTTTTAATAATGAATACATCAAATTTTATGATAGATATAAAAAAATTCAACAATCATTATTCCTTGTGTGAATATCATTCTCTAAACAATATTTAAAATAAGTTATAATTGTTCTTAAGATTTTGTATGATATATATATATATATATATTTTATTTTTTTATTCCAAACATAAAATAATTCTTGTATATGAGTATAACATTTATATTTTCTACGTATCATTGTGTAATATCAATCTCAAAAACAAAAACAATTGTTGGATCGTAAGGGGTTAGCGAGAGCTTGGGAACTAGCGGTTAGGCTGTTCCCAAGGCAGCGGAAGTAAATAGAAGCAGGTAAACAAACAGTAATGAACACAGTTCCCTTATAGAGGAACCCCACAACAACCAACTAGTTGTGTGGGTAAACCTCTACCTCCGCTTGGAGGATTTTGAATGACTTACTTGTATTATTGATTGTTCCTTAGTTACAAACAGCCAAATTTAAACTTCTCTGTTCCTACGAGTTCTACCTAACTCTAGCAACACTAATGAATCTTCTCAACTGAGTTCCTAAGCGAACAATTCAACTAAAACAAGTAAACCAAACCTTACATCTTGACTATCTCAGTTCCCTTGCTCCTGGGAACTTAGCTTCGCCGTCGTCGAGATTAGACACTCGCCGTCGGGGACTTCTCTTCTTCTTTCTTTCTTTCTCTGGGAGTACGAGTGAGTTCTGGGAGAAGTGCTCTATCCGAGCACTATTCACTTGGCTTTATACTTGTGAATATTTGGGCTCCAATCTTGACTTTCATTTGTGTCCGAAATGCCCCTTGTCTTGTATGCCAAGTCGTTGTCCTTCACATGTGACAATATTTGAATTGAGTCAACTTTGAGAGTTGATCGGGCCGTTGGATCAAACGCCTCAGTCTGTTCCTTAGACTGAGCGTTTGTTTTCTCATGAGGCAGGATCCCGTAAATCTCGCTGACTTGTCTTTGTCTGCACATGTGAGTTCCAATGAGATGGGAACTGTCTTCATCAGAGTTCCTTTGAGAGGAACTCTTCATCATGTAAACTAGTGTTCCTTGAGCGTTCATGAAGATTCTTCACCTGTATTCCTTAGAAATACTTGGACATAACATGTTAGTTCCCACATTGTGTTTGTCATTGTCAAAACTGGAGAAAGGTATCGTTGTTCCGATACTTGGAACCAAAGTTCCCAACACCGTCCCAACAACAATCTTTTAAAAAAAAATAGCATGCTACCTAATTCTATTAAACTTCACATTATATTTTTTTATATCAATATTCCATTTATAATTTGTCTAAGAATAATTTTAAAACCCGATTTGGAATTGTGGACGACGGATATAAGTATATAACTAATATTCGTATGAAAATACATTCTTTTTATGCAGTGAATCATCTAGATACAGATTTGTAAGAAACAACAGTACGTGGGAGGCGGTCATGGGAGAATGTAAATAATTTACATGGGGTTTTGTTAATGATAATGGGTTCTTCTTCCCCACCAATCTGCAAGAACACTCTCTGACTGAGGTCAACCTGAGGGCAAGAGCATCATCTTGTACAATTTTCATGCCTTTGTCCCCTTCCTTTAGCACTACTTTTACACCAACTAATTGTCCCCCTGTTCAACACTACTATATACAGTAACAGTACTATATATACACCCGTATATTCATAATCCAACTATCACTTTTGATTTTCATTGCAGACTAATCTTAATCTTGGCTTTACTAGTTATATTTTAACGTTCCGTTTTACATTACCAATCAGTTTTTACAGAGATTAATAATTTGTTTTTTAAAAAAAAGAGAGATTGGTGAATAAAGAAATAAAAATAAAAGTGGGTGGTACTGGTGGGGCAGCTAGAAAACTGGGCAGTAGAAGGGAGAGTCGTGGTTGCAGGAAAAAGGTACAATGAGTGGGTGGATGCCTGCCTTCAGCCTTCAGCCTTACATTACCACCATCAAAACAAACCGTGCCCATGAACATACATATCCGAGTATTTGCTCAATTGTACGGGTAAATTCCACATAATCACACCAAATTTAGTTCATTTTACTTCATATTTGTAAGATTGTGTGATACCCATTGTTAGTGCATAAAAATTGGCCTTCAATGTACTGATTAAATGCTTTTCTGGGTTCTCCTTTTCACCTTTCATTTCAAGTTTCTTTTTCAACTTAGAATTTGCAAAATAATGGACACAGGGGGCGGGGACCCCTAATACCTCCAATGTCTAAGTCAAAAGAGAAGTTTGTCGATTGGACGTCGAGGTAAAGGTAAGACTTGTTTGTGAGCAGCTTGTGAGCTCGAGGAATATAAGTATGATTTCCACCCATGGCAATCCCATGTATTTATAATGGAGGAAAAGGAGAGAGAATGTCAAAAATTCTATCACTAGGGTCGGCCGAGATGCCATGACACCCAAGCAAGCGATATTTTGCCCCCCAATCCGCTAGGAAATTTTATCTTTTAATTAAGATAGACTCCTCCATCATAATGATAATAAAAACGGTAATTTAATGAAGAAAATAATAAAAAAGGTTTACGAAATACTTACAGAAAATACTTTAATATTTACTCGCTCACAAATGCTCCACTTGAGTGCTAGTTACATTAGAACGCAACTAAGACACAAGTACTCTAGGACCGTTTGAAAAAAGGTCCATGAGCAAGTATCATGGGATCCCCTTAGCGCATTCGTATAGTCGTATATTCGTATATTCGTACATCCATGAGCGAGTATCATGGGATCCATGCTCTCCCTTAAGCCTTTCATCTGTTGAGAATAAGATACGCTCATTGGAACAAGCAAAATAGAGAAGGGAGAAAAGAACGTTTGAAAAAAAGTTTCTGGCCAAGATTCTATTTAAGAAAACTAAAAACACAAAAAACAACAAGCTTGTTCCATTAGCATTCCTAAACCAACATATATGCGAGGGGCTTCCCAAAAGAGCTCATTGTCGACGATCCGCAATCACGATTACAAGGCCCCCGGTCGTGGTTGACAGACCCGCGGTCACGACGATAATCCACGGCCACAGTTTGCTCTATGGGAAGAACTTCTTCAAATAAGCGATATTTCAAGTCCGAGGACGACCTTCCCGTCAAAACTCTTTAGCGAGTAAGCTCCCCGACCATACGTTGCAGTCACTTGATATGGACCCTCCCAATTTGGATCGAGCTTGCCATCTACGAGATCGTGTGCACTTCCCATGACCCGTCGAAGTACAAGGTTACCGACTCAAAAAGTGTGATATCTCATGCATCGGGCTACGACCTATTCAGCTGCTCGTTGGTGGGTCGCAAGCCGCACTGCTGCAATATCTCAGAGTTCCTCGGCGAAGTCGAGGTGGTCAGAAAGAGCGCGACTATTTTCTTCAGGATCAAACAATGTTGTTCTCAAGGTTGGCAAACCGACTTCTAGCGGAATTACCGCTTCCATGCCATATGCTAGAGCAAACGGCGACTCCTCGGTCAATCTACGCAGGGTGGTGCAATAGGCCCATAGCACGACTGGTAGCTCTTCAGTCCATCTCCCCTTAGCTCTTTCAAGGCACTTCTTTAACCCTTCAACGATCACTTTGTTGCCTCAGCCTGCCCATTTGCTTGTGGGTAGCCAATAGAAGAGTACACATTTTTGATGCACATCCCTTTGCAATACTCTCTAAATTTCTTGCGGTTGAATTCCGTACCATTGTCGGAGATGAGAGCAAAAGGGATTCCAAATTGTGTGATAATGTGCTCCCAAACGAACTTTTGAGTGTCGGAATCACGAATATTTGTTAAGGGTTTTGCCTCCACCCATTTAGTGAAATAGTCCATGGTGGTAATGGTAATGCGCATTCTTGGGCGCTCTCGAGAACGGTCCGACGATATCAAGGCCCCATTGTGCAAAAGGCCATGGACTAGCCAAGGCGTGGAGGTCCTCAGTTGGCATGTGTGTGAGCCTAACAAATCTCTAACACTTATCACACTTTCTCACATATAACTCGGCGTATTTTTGCATGTAGGGTCACCAATATCCTTGAGAAAGAGCTCGGATTGCCCAACTGCGATCTCCGGCGTACATCTCGCATATGCCTTCATGGATCTCGTATAGTAGAGGCTCAACCTTGCTTGGGGTACGCATCTCAAGTATGGCCCAAAAAAAGACCGACGATATAGAATCTTTTTCGGCAATAGCCAAAACCTATCAGCCATTTTTCCGGGACTCGGCGGTATCTGACGCCAGAACGTTCACATCCAAGTAGCGAATCAAGGGCGTTTGGCATCCGAGATGGTGCATAGTTTCGCTTTGCGCAATCGCTTCCTCGATTGAGGCGATTTCCGCGATAGCAGCTACGGGCATATTATCGTTTGCAGTTTTGTTTTACGTGCCAATCGTTGGACATCCCAAAACTTCGACATGAATTGAGGTCTTGAGCGAGCTTCCCGAACAAGTAGCCAACGTTGTCAAGGCATCAGCTGACTAGTTTTGATTGCGCGATCGTTGTCTAAGCTCATATTGCTTGAACTCTTCTAGCATAGCTCTCGCTTTCTCCATGTATTTGAGCATATTTTGCCCTTTGACTTCATAATGCCCCTGCACTTGGTTCACTATTAGTTATGAGTCGGATAGAACGAGTAGTCTAGCGGTTTCGAGACTAGTTGTCATTTCAAACCCGAGTATTAACGCTTCGTACTCGGCCTCATTGTTTGTTGTGTCGAAGCCAAGGCGAACAACAAGATGAAGTGCCTCTCTGGTAGGCGATGTAAGCAAGACCCCAGCTCCGAACCCTTGATTGTTACTCACGCCATCGATTTCAAGGATCCACTCCAGATTTGTTACGCTCTAGGGGTGACTCGCGGTTGCGGATTCGCGAGCCGCGACCACGACATTGTTGAACTGAGAATTGCTTCCTCTTTGGGGGGCCATTCGTGACTGCGGCCTCATCGGTCGCGACCGCGGTTTCACCGGCCGCGACCGCGGTCACACTAGCCGCGACTACGGTTTCCTCAGCTGGTTCTACTTCAAGATTCTAGAGGTCACCCGCGGATGTGGTTTCTCTTGCCCCGTGCGCAGCTCCGTACGGTACGCGGGAGAATTCGGCTACAAAATCCACTGAAACTTTTCCCTTTATGGCGGTTCGAGGGACATACTCAATGTCTTATTGCCTTAACTTCAAAGCCCATTTTTCAACCCATCCCGAGAGATCCGAGCTCGAGAGGAGCGCTCGAATAGAATAGGTCATAATGACTTGGATTGGCTGTTCTTGGAAATAGTGGTTGAGCTTGCGAGTTGCGGTGATCAAAGCTAGCGACAACCGCTCCATGGGCAAGAACCTTGTTTCGGCGTCAAGCAACGATTTGCTGGTGTAGTAGAACGGTCTTTGATTTCCACTTTCCTCCTTAATTAAGACAGCGCTGACTGCTCGGTGGGACATAGCTAAATAAAGCTTCAAGGTGCCCCTTTATTAGGAACGGTCAAGATTGGAGGAGATTGCAAATATGCTTTCAACTTTTGCAAATTTTCTTCGTACTCCTGACTCCATTCGAACGAGCAGCCCTTCTTTAACGCTTTAAAGAATGATTGAAATTTATCCGAAGACCGGCTAATGAATCGATTGAGGGCTGCAGCCATTCCTATCAACCTTTGCACCTCTTTGATGGTTCTTGGGCTTGCAATGGGGTCAAGGGCTCGAATTTGATCAAGACTAGCTTCGATTCCTCGGAGAGTAACAAGTTGTCCCAAAAACTTGCCCGAACCAACCACGAATGCACATTGGGATCATAAAGTCTCTTCTGTGGAACCTTGACGGCTTGTTGGGTGCCATACATTGCATCATAATTGGTGAGTTTATCCAACAAGGCCCACGCTTGATCGGGATCCATCTCAATGAACCCGCAGTCGGTGTGGAGGTTGATCCGATCTTTTGTAGCAGCATTAATTCCCTGGAAGAATATTTCTTGAAGTACATAAGGAGGCTGTCCATGAGTTGGACATTGCCGAAGAAGTTCTTTAAACCGCTCCCAAGTTTCCACAAAAGTCTCATTGGGAAGTTGATGATAAGAAGTGATGCGCTTCCTTAACTCTGTAGTCTTAGCCGGCGGAAAGAACTTTGTCAGAAACTGATCATGCAGAGTCTTCCATGTAGTAATAGATCTAGAGGGTAAACTTTCAAGCCATGTAAGAGCCTTTCCGGCCAAAGACCATTTGAATGCTTTCAAAAGCACATATTCAAGCGTTACATCATCAGCGGCAATAGTGTCACAGAGGTCAGTGAAGTTCTTGATGTGCTCCATGGGGCACTCGGTGGTCTTTCCTTCAAATTGAGACCTCTTGATAAGAGTGATGAAGTGTGACTTTATCTCAAAAGCGTGCTCGATAGCAGGGAGCACAATAGCAGATTCGGGAACCTTGAATTCAGGATGCATGTACTGCTTTGCATTACGCGGAATAGCATCAAGTTGTTCCTGAAGACGGGCAGCAGCCTCTCTTTCCCTCTGTGCAGCATCTCTCTCTCTTTGTGCAGCAGCAGTTTGAGCATCATGCTCTCTTTGAATGCCTTCCATCTGAAGGCGAAGATCAGCCATCTGGCGAGCAAGTTCCTCAGCGTTGGCCATTGCTCTTCGTTCTCTTAGCCTGCGGTGAAGAGTTCTCTCAAGCTCGGAATCAAAAGGAAAACAGTCAACTTCCCTTCGAGAACTAGAGGGCATACACCTACACACACAATCACGAGAAAACGAATTAGTAAAGACAAAAGGGTATGGGCTATTCCCAAACCCGAAAAATAACTAGACAAAGAAACTAAACTAACTCCCCGGCAACGGCACCAATTTGTTGAAAGGGTTTTACCTTGATCCTAACAAGCAAATAAATTTATAGATCAAGACCCCGCTGAGTACAGGGAGGTCAGGTTCGTCCACGGGAATTAGAAGAATCTACGTCTAGCTACTAATCCTAATTAAAGAGAACAAAGCAAAGAAAAAAACACACAAACAGACGCTCGGCACCGACCCACAACAGGTCGTAACCGACCAACTACTCAACACAAACGCAGGAGAAAAACTAAGGGAACTAGGAGCTCGGCCCCGACCTGAAAGTGGTCGTAACCGACCTATCCGGGTAACTAGAAAACTTCGAAAACCAAATTAAAAGAGATCTAGAGCAAAGGATTCACCACAACAAGCTATGCATGCAAACATGAATCAAAATCATCCCATAATAATCTCATAAATGACTTTCGTCACAAACAATCAAGTAAAAATCTAAACTTTCATAAAGATCTAAACTTGCAACCCTACTTGTTTCTAAAAGTTTCAACTTGCGTTTTCAACCAAGTATTATCCAAATTCACAATTCAATCTTTCAATTCAATCATAAACTTGAACATGCCTCAACTTTCATTAAGGAATTAATAGAAAACAAGTAGACAAGGATAGAGATTCAAAAGGATTGATCAATCAAAGACTCATGCTTTAATCATGCACAACTCGTCGGGTTTCACCCCAACCCTAGAAAATAGACTACTCACGATCCATGGCACAATCAATCACCATAGACAAAAGAGAAGACATGATTCGAATCCAAACAAACTTCAATTAAAAGAAAACTTACAATCTCAAGCAAACCTCGAAGTCTCTCTAAAATTGTCCAAGAGCTTGGAATAAGATAACCTAGAAATCAAACTTGCAACTCGTTCCGTCTTCCACAAATAACGTCTCCAACGTCCCCCTTGGAATCCCCCTCAAAGCGTCCCCAAAAGCGTCTCCCACCAATCCTCCTCCCTTAAAATAAAACCCTAGCAATCCTTATATAGTAGTGGAAATATACCTATAAGGAAACTAAATTCTATCTTAAAAAGGCCCATAAATAAAACATTTACTAAACCCAACTTAAGGCGCAAGAAACAATTCCGCAACACACGGAGGTGGTCGTCACCGACCATATGGAGGTCGTCACCGACCATTGGCAGCACTTGGTTTCTTCATTTCTTTGCCCGAAACGTGCTCTAAAGCTTGGTTCTTCTTCAATGTTCTTTCCTTAATCGCTCTTGGCCTTCTAAGACTTCCTTTAGCTTCTTTTAAAGCACCTTGATCTTGAAACCTTCACCTCAGAATCCTCAATTGCATCGACTCTCACTCTTCTTATTGACATCACCGCAAGACCACTTGAACACCACCTCATAGAAAGCTTGAAAGACCTAAACATTTCCTCCTCAACGCTCCAAATACCTACAAAACATCAAACAAACTTATGTAGACTCCATACCTCAAGATAATATGAAAACCTACACAAATGACTCAAGACAACACAATAAACTTAGAAAAGACTCAATCCTAGCTAGAAAACTACCCATAAAACCCAACTAAAAAGTGCGACATCAAAATACCTCATACTTAAACTTGCTTGTCCTCAAGCAATCACTTAACATGCATCAATACCAATCAACAAAACTCAAAAATCACCTTTATAGAAAAAGAAGCACAAGTAGAATAGTGAGCAAACAATTTCCACATCCTAGCACACATGAACATCCTAAGCAATCACAATCCAACCTCACCAAGGAATGTGTTTCACTCAACTCTCAAAGTGTTTAAGCTATAGCAATAATCACTCGACTCAAATTCCAAACACAAAACCGCATAGTCAATGGAACTTATATAAGCAAACTCTCCACCAAAGAAGTCAAAACAAGTCAAATCATCAAATGAACTCGGGTGGCTCAATGAAAACTTCAAAGAAGTCTCCATTCGGCCGGGTTGTAATGGGGCTTGGTAATAACAAAAGGGAGTGGAAATATTTGGCCTTGTGGTGCTATATAATCCGAGAATCAAGACTCCTAGACTACACATCACTTAACCAACATTCTTTCCTCTTCTTCAATCACCAAACACTTAAAACTTTACAATGCAATACCCCTTTCACCTATTATCATTGTCTTTCCTCTATTCTTTGAAGGCTTTGGACTCCAGTACTTATTATTTGACTTTCCCCTTTTTTTTCTCTTTTTTTTTTGGGGGGGGCGCTCGGCACCGACCCTCTTTGGGTCGTCACCGAGCCAGATGCGTGTACTTTGAGCCCAAACAATACTTCATACTTGGATTTTCCAAAGACAACATACTTTATCTACCTTCCACAATCACTTTGTTTTCACCCAATTACTCCATAACATTCTTCAACAACTTCTTCTAAGTCCTAATTCCCGGATCAAAGGGTCAAGCTTATCATGGCTAGGGAATTTTTTTGTGGAGCTAGAAATAGGCTTTAAGCTCAAAACAAAGGGCTACAAATAGAGGGATCATGTATAGGTAGGAAAAGGAATATAATAGGCTTATAAAATGAGTTCAAAATCATTTGATTCAATCAAGTAATGAGCATATCTTCATTGGTCTCAAGTTTAAAATAACCATGCCATTGTCAATTGGTATATTGCATTTGGAAGAGTAATTCACACATGAAAGAGAAAGGAGTAAAAAATGCACATCCTTTATAGGCCAAAATATATCTCACTTAGGTTCAATTTTTGTTGGATTGCTTTCACTTAGAAATATGCATGCTCAATGTCCATTATAAGCTCAAAATTCAAAAATCAAGATCATGATTTAGGCAATTCTTAAAGCATGTCATAGGTTTTACATGATGATGCAAGCAATTTCCATCCTAGGACATCTAAGCAATAGGGCATTTATCCATCTAAAAAGAAAAAGACTCAAAACAAGAACTAAACACACAACACATCAATCAAAACACAAAACAACACATGACTCAAACAAGTAATCTCCCAAACCACCCCATACTTAAACATCAATGTCCCCATTGATTAAGAAAGTAAAGAGAAAGGAAAGAGAAACTAACTTGAACACATTTTGAAGCGTTGGCAAAGGAGGAGAATCATTCTTGAGGAGGGTGATGAGGTGGTGGCGGGGGAAAAAGTTGTTGCGCCAACCAATTGTTATATTCCACTTGAGCATCCCATCTTGTGACATCTAACTTGTGATCCTCATAGTACTCAATGCGGAAATCCTTAAGCTCTTTTTGATGCTCAACAAATTGGTTGTGGTGATGATTAAGTGCCCCATAAAGTTGGTGTTGGTGGAGCATGAGGGCATCCATCTTAGCCGAGAGACGAGAGATATCAGAATCGCCACCCGAACTTGAACCGGTATGATATGTGCCTTGTCCTTGAAAATGAGAGCCGCCGGACCCATCAAAGCCATAGGGGTGAGAGTAATAAGGAACCATGTCAGTTTGAGGCCCCATTGTGAAGTCCATCGGGTCGACACCGGGCTGGTTGTGGTAGTTGCTGCCCACTGGTGGGTCGGCACCGACCTCCTGTGGGTCGTCTCCGACCCCCTGTTGGTCGTCTCCGACCCCCTCTGGGCTGGCCTCGTGGTATTTGTGGTGTGTTCCGACGCTCTTGTTCTCTTTTCGACACTTCGGGTCCCTACAAAACGTTAGTGGAGATGCAAGACAAGAATCCTAGCTACTCTAAACTATGAAAAACAAAATAAACTAAGCTAAAAAGAAAATCAAAACAAAAACAAAGCGGGTTGCCTCCCGTAAGCGCTTAATTTAACGTCTTTAGCTAGACGAGAAGATACCTCAACGGATCAGGGCGGTTTCCATCCAGCTTTGTCGGGATCAAAAGAAACCCCATACTTAGCCGGAAAAACATCATAACTTCTCTCCAAAATATTTGGTCCTCGATCATCCACAAGAATGCTCGGTAATCCTACAACAGGGTTAGTAAAATCCGAAAAACAAGGAGGTTTTGACTCCTTCATATGACTAACAGTAGGATCTAATATTGAACGAGAATAGGAGAAAGGATCATGACCAGAATTGATTGGATAAGAACAAGAAAACTCACCTAGATTGAGCAGAAAAGGGGTCGTCACCGACCCATGGGGGGTCGGCACCGACCGATCTGGGTCAAGAAGTGCCTCGGTACTGTGCTTGAATCCACCTCCCACCTCGTTTTCCTTCAGATAAGGGTCGTTACCGACCCATGGGGGATCGATAGGCTCCTTAGTACTACAATTAGCCACTTCGTTCACGACTGGATTGGATTGAAATTCGACCTTCTCTTCTCCAATATCAAACGAGAGAAGTCCCTTCCTGACATCTACACGTGCTCCTGCGGTGGCTAAGAATGGTCGACCTAGAATGATTGGCACCGCAGGGTCTTCAGGCATATCTAGCACAATGAAGTCGTTGGGAACAAAATATTTTCCAACTTGGATAGGAACGTCGTCAACGACTCCAGTTGCTTTTACACAAGAGCCATTTGCCATATAGAGATTCATATCAACGGGCTCCAGAGGTCCCATGTTGGTTTTGGACCATATAGAGAGAGGAAGAAGACTAGCACTTGCACCAAGATCACATAAAGCTTTGAAGCGATGGGCACCTATGCCAATAGTAATTGCAAATTTACCCGGATCACCGAGTTTCTCCGGGAGCTCTAGAGATCGGACTTCATTAGTTAGTTCGGACATCGACCTCTTCTTTGACAAGATTTCTTTGAGAAATTTGGTGTAAGCGGGCATCTCATTTAAAGCTTCAGTAAAAGGAATAGTGATGTTAAGCCCTTGAAGAACCTGCACAAAACGCTTGAATTTGCCCTCCGTGGAATCTTTAGCTTTCTTGGATGGGAACGGAAGCACCTTTGTTGTTGATGTAGAAGGAACGGACGGGAGAATTCCGGGAAGAGGGTCGGCCACGACCCTTGGTGGGTCGGTGACAACCCTGTCTGAAGTGGGGGGAGGGTCGGCCACGACCCTTGGTTGGTCGGTTACGACCTCCTCTGAGCTAGACCGGTCCTCATCGTCCGCCGCTTTCTTGCCTGTTTCTCGATCCGGCAACTTCTTTCCGCTTCTCAGATGCACTGCAGCAATTTGACCCCTCGGATTCTCATCAGAATGGCCCGGTAATTGCCCTTGAGGTCGTGGAATTTGGGCTGCTAAATCACCGAGTTGAGAATTCACATTTTTCCTCCAAGCTTCAAAGTCTCCTAGTTGATTTTGCACCCCTTTAAGATCGGTTCGGATGCCATTCATTCCTTCAAGGAGCCCTTGAGCCCAGGTTGGTGGCTCTTGGAAACCGGGAGGTCTATACGGAGGGGCTCTTTGCTCTTGTGGTGGTGCTTGAAAACCTTGACCGTAGCCATTGTTGTTCCATTGAGAAAAATTGTTGTTGTTCCTCGCCGGATAAGCATTGTTTTGGCCACGATAGGCCCCTCTCATATAATTTGCCTCCAGCATAAGCCTCGGCGGCTCGGACTTGTTCCACGTTTGTGCAAGAAGAAGTAGGATGAGCATGGGAACCACATTCTAGACAAGGTTGAGCGGTGGACTTGTAGTGACCCACTTGCTTCTTAAGCCGATTTATCTCATCTTGCATAAATTGAAACCTCACATCCGGATCAATTGGCTCAGCATTGGGATCATAAAGTCTCTTCTGTGGAACCTTGACGGCTTGTTGGGTGCCATACATTGCATCATAATTGGTGAGTTTATCCAACAAGGCCCACGCTTGATCGGGATCCATCTCAATGAACCCGCAGTCGGTGTGGAGGTTGATCCGATCTTTTGTAGCAGCATTAATTCCCTGGAAGAATATTTCTTGAAGTACATAAGGAGGCTGTCCATGAGTTGGACATTGCCGAAGAAGTTCTTTAAACCGCTCCCAAGTTTCCACAAAAGTCTCATTGGGAAGTTGATGATAAGAAGTGATGCGCTTCCTTAACTCTGTAGTCTTAGCCGGCGGAAAGAACTTTGTCAGAAACTGATCATGCAGAGTCTTCCATGTAGTAATAGATCTAGAGGGTAAACTTTCAAGCCATGTAAGAGCCTTTCCGGCCAAAGACCATTTGAATGCTTTCAAAAGCACATATTCAAGCGTTACATCATCAGCGGCAATAGTGTCACAGAGGTCAGTGAAGTTCTTGATGTGCTCCATGGGGCACTCGGTGGTCTTTCCTTCAAATTGAGACCTCTTGATAAGAGTGATGAAGTGTGACTTTATCTCAAAAGCGTGCTCGATAGCAGGGAGCACAATAGCAGATTCGGGAACCTTGAATTCAGGATGCATGTACTGCTTTGCATTACGCGGAATAGCATCAAGTTGTTCCTGAAGACGGGCAGCAGCCTCTCTTTCCCTCTGTGCAGCATCTCTCTCTTTGTGCAGCAGCAGTTTGAGCATCACGCTCTCTTTGAATGCCTTCCATCTGAAGGCGAAGATCAGCCATTTGGCGAGCAAGTTCCTCAGCGTTGGCCATTGCTCTTCGTTCTCTTAGCCTGCGGTGAAGAGTTCTCTCAAGCTCGGAATCAAAAGGAAAACAGTCAACTTCCCTTCGAGAACTAGAGGGCATACACCTACACACACAATCACGAGAAAACGAATTAGTAAAGACAAAAGGGTATGGGCTATTCCCAAACCCGAAAAATAACTAGACAAAGAAACTAAACTAACTCCCCGGCAACGGCGCCAATTTGTTGAAAGGGTTTTACCTTGATCCTAACAAGCAAATAAATTTATAGATCAAGACCCCGCTGAGTACAGGGAGGTCAAGTTCGTCCACGGGAATTAGAAGAATCTACGTCTAGCTACTAATCCTAATTAAAGAGAACAAAGCAAAGAAAAAAACACACAAACAGACGCTCGGCACCGACCCACAACAGGTCGTAACCGACCAACTACTCAACACAAACGCAAGAGAAAAACTAAGGGAACTAGGAGCTCGGCCCCGACCTGAAAGTGGTCGTAACCGACCTATCCGGGTAACTAGAAAACTTCGAAAACCAAATTAAAAGAGATCTAGAGCAAGGGATTCACCACAACAAGCTATGCATGCAAACATGAATCAAAATCATCCCATAATAATCTCATAAATGACTTTCGTCACAAACAATCAAGTAAAAATCTAAACTTTCATAAAGATCTAAACTTGCAACCCTACTTGTTTCTAAAAGTTTCAACTTGCGTTTTCAACCAAGTATTATCAAAATTCACAATTCAATCTTTCAATTCAATCATAAACTTGAACATGCCTCAACTTTCATTAAGGAATTAATAGAAAACAAGTAGACAAGGATAGAGATTCAAAAGGATTGATCAATCAAAGACTCATGCTTTAATCATGCACAACTCGTCGGGTTTCACCCCAACCCTAGAAAATAGACTACTCACGATCCATGGCACAATCAATCACCATAGACAAAAGAGAAGACATGATTCGAATCCAAACAAACTTCAATTAAAAGAAAACTTACAATCTCAAGCAAACCTCCAAGTCTCTCTAAAATTGTCCAAGAGCTTGGAATAAGATAACCTAGAAATCAAACTTGCAACTCGTTCCGTCTTCCACAAATAACGTCTCCAGCGTCCCCCTTGGAATCCCCCTCAAAGCGTCCCCAAAAGCGTCTCCCACCAGTCCTCCTCCCTTAAAATAAAACCCTAGCAATCCTTATATAGTAGTGGAAATATACCTATAAGGAAACTAAATTCTATCTTAAAAAGGCCCATAAATAAAACATTTACTAAACCCAATTTAAGGCACAAGAAACAATTCCGCAACACACGGAGGTGGTCGTCACCGACCATATGGAGGTCGTCACCGACCATTGGCAGCACTTGGTTTCTTCATTTCTTTGCCCGAAACTTGCTCTAAAGCTTGGTTCTTCTTCAATGTTCTTTCCTTAATCGCTCTTGGCCTTCTAAGACTTCCTTTAGCTTCTTTTAAAGCACCTTGATCTTGAAACCTTCACCTCAGAATCCTCAATTGCATCGACTCTCACTCTTCTTATTGACATCACCGCAAGACCACTTGAACACCACCTCATAGAAAGCTTGAAAGACCTAAACATTTCCTCCTCAACGCTCCAAATACCTACAAAACATCAAACAAACTTATGTAGACTCCATACCTCAAGATAATATGAAAAGCTACACAAATAACTCAAGACAACACAATAAACTTAGAAAAGACTCAATCCTAGCTAGAAAACTACCCATAAAACCTAACTAAAAAGTGCGACATCAGAACACGGTCTTCTCTTGATCATCTTCATGCATTAGGATTTGAGGTAGCCCCAATATGCATCTAAAAAGCTCATGCGCTCATGGCCTGTTGTAGCATCCACTAGCTGGTCGATTTTTAGAAGCGGAAACAAGTCCTTTCGGCATGCTTTGTTGAGATCAGTAAAGTCCACGCATACTCTCTAATATCTCATCTTTTTCTTGACTACAAAGATCTTTGCCAGCCAAGTTGGGTACTACACCTCTCGAATGGAGTTAGTTTCTTGCAATTTCTTTACTTCAGCGATCACGACTTCATTATGCTGGATAGAGGACCGTCTTACTCGCTGCACGATCGGCTTTACGTCTGGGAGAACGTTCAACCTATGGCAAGCAAGATCTGTGTCTATTCCTTGCTAGTCTTCTTAGACTAATTTGTTCACCTTTCTTTTTCTTCTGCATATTTGCCTGGTGTTTCAAGCCTCCTTCTTTTCGAAAACCTCAGAAAACAAAGGAATGTTGCTCAGGGACTAAAGTTGAAGATAAGACGAAGCGAGGAAAAGAAGGATTCACCCTCAGAGTAATGTATCCAAGAGGTGGTACCCGTGTTCATGTGAAGACTACAAAGAAGGAGATGTCGCATTGAAGGAAGAACTTTATACTATTTTGTTGTTTTACACCATATATTATTATGGGTCACCTATATGAATAAAAATTATATTTTGCTTTCGTTTTCTTTCATAAATAATCATTTTTTAATCAAAAATATTTCTAATAGGAATAAATGAATATTTGATATTTTTGTTCGTACTTAAATTGTGTTGTGTTACCTTAGCCTCAGGCGGCTTTGGATGATAAAATCTGAGGTCACTAGAGATAACATCTTTAGTGTGGAAATTGGGGGTGTTACAACTAACTAGCGACCAAGCGTTCGTTAAATCCAAATATTTGGATTTAGCGCAGTTTCTAATTGTTCCCACCAAAAATAATTAAGTTTTCCACTTGTAGTTAAATTTCCCACCACATTTTCGGTATTTAGCAACCACTTTGTCGCTAAAAAAATCCTACAAAATATGTGCATGACCTTAGCAGTTAACTGAGAATTTATGCACAATCGTGCATCTATTGTGCACGATCTTGGGTCATTTAGAGACCATTTGGTTGCAAATCAATTCACTCAAATCAAAGAAATCCAAAAAAATAAGTAGTTCATACATAATTTGAAAAAGTTACACAAAAATAAATAAATTCATCCAATTGCTTGTAAAATTATACATGAGTGATCAAATTCATTACAACTCTTCCTCATTAGTATCTAATTCACTCTGAAACTCTCCTTCAGTTGTTTCACAAGACGTCCCAACCTCTGCATCAACAACAAAGACATGATCATCTCTGCTTGGGTAATTTAGCGCACCAAGCGGATCAATATCATGTGTATTGTAGATAACTCGTGGAATTGACGAATCTTGTTGAAATGCCTCCTCAACAGCAACCGAATGTGAACTTCTCTCATTGAGTTCTACATCGGTATCTTCATCAGTTCACACACGTGACTTCAGTTTACATACCGCTATCTAATCAGCGTCCGTACGCCTAACCTTCTAGTAATCGAGGAAATAGACTTGAGTGGCTTGATTTGATAAGATATAACGATCGTTCATTCTCAATATTTTATGTTTGTAAACATCAATAAGCTTTAGTTGAGGGTGAGTGCGGGTTCCTCCACGGCTTCTAGTGTCAAACCACGAGCAGTTGAAGACAATAGAGCGCTTGACGATTGGGTGAGTGTGGGTTCCTCCACGGCTTCATGCAATGACACACTCCTTTCATGCAATGACTAATCAAATAGGATTTGTATTTCTTTTATCTCCTTCTTTTCTTCTTCTTCTAATTTGAGACATCAGACATGTCAAGTCTGATTGACGTAGAATCAATCCATGGCTTCTCCTTCCTCCCAATTGCCATGGAAGCTTGTATTGACCACCAAAACTACATCATCCTTAGTCATCCTTCAAGTAGCACACTTCCATCCAATCCACATGAAGATCCCCCTCCATCAATGGTCAAATTCAAAAGTGGTGGATCCATGGAGGGGTCAAATTTCTCTATTTAAAGGGTCCAATTTCCATTGTTTCAATCACACCTCTCTTCCCTTCTCTTCCTCTAGTGAAATTGCTCTCTTCCAATTCAAAAATCAGCCAAAAAGCCCTTAATTAATTGCTGAATTTTTCCCCAAATCACCACAAAACCCTAGTTTCTTCACCTCGGGTCGCCGGACCACCAAGGCCGCAGCCTCCTCTAGCCGTGCGCCACCCCCCGAAGGCTCGCCGGACCGCCGCCGCCCTGCTGGTGTCGGAGATGTTGGTGGGCGTTCCTTCCCTGCCTTCTTCCTCTGTTGCGTTTTTTTTCAAAACGTACAACTTGTAGAAGAAGGTCTATCTCTAAATTAATTTTATTAATTTGTTTTAAGTTTTTTTAGTAGATATTTTATTATTAGCATCTTTTAAAATCAGCATAATATTTAAGTTGTTAGGAAAATTAGATTTTTTTATTTTATTACTTTTCTTATTGCTTAAAAGGGAATAAAACAAACATGCATTATAGAATATCTAAAGAGAAATATTTTTATTAAATATTAAATAAATTTCAATACATTGTAAGAATCATAAATATAAATTGTTTTCATGAAATTCGGATTTTAAAAAAAATAAAAATAAAATAGTAATATTAGATTGCATCCTAGTAATATAATTTAAATAAAGGAGAAGATCTAAGTTGTTAGACAAAATTAAATCAATTTTATTATATTTCCCTTGTACATAAATAACTTTATTATCATGCATGTCTTTTTACATAAAATAAATCTTGATATACATCCAAAGTGTAATATAAATAATATGTATATTCTCTTGGAAGTTATTATAAATATAAAAAGATCTAAGTTGTTAGGGAAGATAAACCAATTTTATTATTTCCCTTGTACATAAAAATAATTAATACTATGCATGTCTATTTTTATAAAATAAAATCTCAATAGACATAGAAACGCTTATAAATAAAATAATGGGATAATATCACTAATTTTATATACTTGGAAAGAATATTATAGTAGTATGTGTACATTACTTAAAGTTTATAATATAAATAAAGACCTAGACCTAAGTTGTTAGAAAAGATATACTAGCAATATTATAATATTTGTACAAATAAAATATTTATAAATCATGTGACATGGAAAACCCTTTTTAATAAGATAAGGATTTTCTCTTGATAATATTATATGGAAAGTATGATATAATTACTTTTAACATAATATTGGAAACTTACTATGTAAGTAAAGGGCTAGAATAAATATATTAATATATTATTTTAATACCTTTTATATCATAAGAAGGAGTTACAAGTCTTTAAAAAGAGTTTATGATAAGATGAAAATACTATAATAATAAAATAATATACACTAGTCATAAAAGATATAATATGATAAGGGCATTTTGGACTTTTCACATCATAAGAATAGTTTCAATAATCAATATGATTTATAAATATGGAAAGTGTATTTTAATAGGTTTTACCTAATTTATCAACTTGCATGCTTTGAATAATAAAAGAATTTTCTAATAATGATAAGGGTATAAGGTTATGTCCTTGAGTGGATAAAAGACTTATAAATTAATTTAAATGGAATATTAAATTCAAGTTAATGAATATTTACCAATTTGAATAATGTTAAACCTTGATCTTCAAAAGCTTATAATAATTAAATTAAAATAAAGAGTTTATAACGAATAAAAGGATATTACAAATATAAATAATAATAGAAAATATTATTATTTTATTCATCTCCACCTAAATTATTATTACAATAATTTAGTAAATTAATTCTCTTATAAATATAAGAGATAATTTAGAACTTTAAAATAATTTAAAGAAAATTCTTACTTAAAGCTCGTTCATAAATTTCCGTGTCGATAGGTCGAGTTCCGTTCCAAGTCGTGAACAATGTTTTCCGTCATCTCGCTAGTTTATTATCGTAAAAGCAAAGGCAAGTGGAATTTTCCCCTTGTAACCTTATAAATTCATTCTGTGAAATTTCTCGAGGTTGGGAACAACTTGTTTGCTAAATAATAAACGAACCTAGGAATATCGATTGTTAGATATAATGACCCCACTGTTATAGTTATTCCGTTATTTAGTATTTGATAGGACCATTATGCTAGTTTTGTTGTGGCCTTGATTGTTTACGGTCTCGTTAAGAAAACGGTTTCGAACGAACTAGTGAGGGGCGCGGGATTAACATGACGTCTCTATATAACTTACTAAGTCGTATGCTTGAGCGCTTAAAGTACGACTTTCAGGATCATGATCCATGTCTGCTCCGTTGCAAGGTGGGATGAGTGGCACTCTAGCTAAGTGTCGGGAACTGAGTTTTCCCTTGGTAGTCCGGGCCATGCAAGCCCCCACCCTCTTTAAAAAAATCATTAACGCAATCAATATCTTTTCGTCACGATATAAGATAAGTGCCAGTGCACATTTAAAAGACATCAAAACCGAGCCGGTCTCAAATGATCGATCCGGCTCTCGGTCCGCTCAGGGCGCGAGAGGTTTTCAAACTTGTATGAATTAATAACGTTCCCAACATACTTTCTATTCTAAAAAGAAGTCTACAATCTCTTAGCTCTTCTCTCGATTAACGAGCTATCTCCGCTTGAGATACGCTTTTGTTCGTACCGTTAAAACCCACATAAATAAGCCATACCTTAAGACACAACGCGGTAATATCTCTCTCGATATTAATAAATTACCGAAATACCCTTGGGAAGTTCCGTTCCCGCTTGCTTAGTCTCTTAGACTAATTCTTCTTTTATGCATATTTGCCTGGCATATTCTCGCCCCTCGCGAATTATGTCAGAACCTAGGAACCAGAGCAAGGCGTAAGTGAAGACGAAGGAAGGGCAAAACTCACAAAGATGTATTTTCTGTACTTTTAGGTCTATTTCTATTTATGTCACAAGAACAAGTTTTATGCTTTCCGTTCTCAAACTTCATTTTGTTAAGGTATTGTAACGAAGGTTTGTACGAACAAAGTCTCTTTCGAGAGCACCCTTTTTATTATATAAATTATGTCAATTTCCGCATTTTATAAGTTCAATATCATTCTAAAAGCCTTGGGTGACTTTGGACGGTAAAATCCGAGGTCACTGGCGGTAATACCCAATGTTGTAAAATAGGGGTATTACAAGCTTTATTAGCAACTATTTAAAATTCATTAAGGAGTATATTTTTAACAATATTAATCAATGCTAGATTCGACACCCACAATACCTCGTATTTTGCCTACGAACCTCATTCGACTAATGAGGGACAATGCTAGATTCGGCTACAAAAAATTTAACCTCGAATTCCAGTTTCACTTTCTCTTTGGCATGAAAAGATATTAGGGCTACTTTAAAAGTTGTTAGCAATGAAATGTTTGAAATTTAAAGCTCAAGGTCAATAGTTCCCAAAATTAGCCCCTAACGTATTATGTGACAATGTTGGAGCCTTGGAGGCTACAACTTCATAGTTAATTAAGATCAAAATAGGACACAAGGATATAACCAAGGTGTAAATTATTTGGTTGTGTTATGAGGTCTCATTCATCGAGGTTGATTCTAGGTGAAAATAAGCCTTATACTGAAAACAGAAAATAATTGTGCACCGTCATATTAACAAGATCAATGGTGCAAATTAAAAGTGGACCCAATCTAAAAAATGGGGTAAAAAGTGAACACGGTGGCAATTTTGTAATTACTATCAAATACAAACCCAAAATCGCCTTTTACCTACTTCTATTGAAAAGAATAAATATTCTCTGTGAAAACACTCTTTATTTACTGGAAAAAACGCTCACATTCTCTCTCTTCATCAACATTCAATCTCCATCACCAAAACTCAAAGGAAGCATCAAATTGAAGCTCAACATCATTGCAATGGTAGATGATGAACAAGGATCTTAGAGAGGTTCGGAAGAAGGTACCCTTTCTCTTTCAAATTTTTGGATTCTAGGGTTCATAATTGAATTGGAGAGGATTTGGGAATTTGGGGGCTGGATCTAATTTTAGACTTTGGATAAATTGTTTGGATGAAACATGAAGGATAGTTTCCTTGTTTTTGTTTAGTTATTGCCTTGCATACCGTATATGTCGATCTCAATCAATAGTAAAAAAATTGCATTTGTGACTTTGTTGGTATATGTGTTTATAGTTAGATTTTGAGTGGACCATGGTGGGTTATTGCTTGCTTACTTGCTGAATGAATGGATGAAGGAAGGATGAATATTGTACATTTTTTCATTGCACACAATTTGCCTTTTGGTCTATTGATTCTTGTTGGTTAGTTGTAATGATTTTTTATGAGCCCTAGAATTAAACGATCTAATTTTTGCTGGTTAAGCCTAGGTTCATGTATTTCACACGAGTGTTTATGTATAAACACTAATAGGTTCATGTATTTTTCATACTAGTGTTTCAGTATGGATAGTTCAACTATGGAGTATTATTAACCGCATGCTCTCCATGCATGATGCATAACACAAATTTGATCTCCTTTGAAGGTGATAAGAAGAAAAAAAATGAAGAAGAACAAATATATTGGCTACACATTTTTTTTATTCTAGACATATTTCTTTTAGTAGTTCACATATTTCTTTTACATGTACAGAAACAAAAAACAACAATTCAAGTAGAGAAGAAGAAGCAAATGAAGAATCAAGTGAAGACAGACGCTATTGCCCAAATGTTGATGAAAAGGGCTTTGAATGTTTAGATGATTTTGTCACTCCACCACAAAAGAAGACAAAAACAATGAAACTTAGTACGGGAATAAATTAGATCCATATAACTACAAATTTTGGGGTTGTGGACCAAGTGCACAGAGGCGGATGAATACATTGAATGGCATTTTATGAACTAGAGAACTAGAAAGACACGAGATGACTTTTTGTAAACTAGAAATTTTGAACTTTATGTTGATGGTAGTAGAAAACAAGAAAGTCATGGAATGACATTTTGTAAGCAGGTTCTAAACTGTTTTATGGATGAAGTTAGATACCCATTTTGGTCAGGTTCATGTTTATAATGTCAATGTTCATGTTTCTTATGTCATGGCTCACATATTCATTATGTATATATGTTCATGTTTATTCTATTATTATTCATGCACATTAATGCAAGAAGTTCAACCTTATGGTTTATATTTTTGTTGGTTAACTATGCTAGCAACGACTATAACTAAACATGATACATGAAAGTTAAAAATAAACAAAATTGAATAAAAAGTGTGCATGTTCATATATAGCAGTTCTAGGTTCACATATATAGTATTTGTGTTCACACATTTAGTATATGTGTTCATAATATGAGACGAAAAATTAAATCACTAACCATAATGAAAAATTGTGCATGTTCATATATAGCAATTTTATTATAGAATTGAAATGAAGTGGATAAAAACTCTCAGCTAGTCTTTGATCGGACTTAAGAAACTGGTAATAGTTATTAAAGGATTCAAAGAAGGTCGAATGAAGAAAAAAGTAGACAAAATAACCACATGACTTGCAGCATGTGACATTTCACCACTCAAATCAATAGACATTGATGGACAACCTACAATAAAGGTCGAATGAAGAAAAAGTAGACAAAATAACACACATTTTGATGTAAGGTTCACACCAAAACATATGAAGTTCACATAAAAATCGTAGCACATTCACATAAAATCCATCTAAGTTAAAAAAACAACTTTCATCCCTTAAGACTTTCATCGAACATATTATGTGCATCTAAAACTACAAGATCAAACAAATTGAAAAAAAAACAAAGTATTGGACAATGGATTATGGAAAAACAACATGAAAACACTAAATACTTGAAATTTTCTACCAATTCGAACTCATATTGTCAATTTCGATTTTAAACTTGAAATCAGCCCAAAGTTAAGAAAATTCGAAAAGAGCAAAACACATACCTTAAATTTGAACCCATTAAGAAAGAAAAACAAAAGAAGAATTGATCGAATGGAGAAATCAAAGATAAGAGATGGCAAATACAAAGAAGAACTAGTTGAATTTGTACCCTGGAGAAGAGAAGAGAAAAATTGTACGCTAGTGTGTTGTGGACAATTGGAGAAGATGATAAAATTGGTCAAATGGCAAATTTGCCCTTGACTCTTAAAATTAAAAACAAACACGCGCTAATCTCAGCCGTACAATGTAAACAATCTAACGGACACAAGTAGTTTTCAGTTTTGACGCTAATAGGCGTTTCTATCTGATTCAATTCCCTCATTCATCACATAAAAAATAAAATTGCTAAACTTAATTAACCATCCTAATATAATATAAAATAAAATCAATCTATTTGTCAAAATATGCATCATGTAATAGTAATACTCTTTATATAATATAATTGTCCCATACATCACGTAACACTCTTTATATAATACAATTTTCCCATATTAGGCTCCGTTTCGTAAAAGTGAAATGCAAAAAAAAATAAATGAAAGAAGGTATACCATTAATTAGAATTCATTATATTTTTAGCAATATTAATCAATAATGTGGTTATATGGCTGTATTGAAAAGCTCAAAATCTTAAATGTACCTATTTTTTTGGAGATTTTAAGAGCATCCGCTACGGTGAAGTTGGGAGTATCATGAATTTTTAAATAAAAAATAAATTAAAATAATTGTCCGAAATTTTTAATGGTTCAATGTCATAAGCAGGGAGAAGTTTCTTCCCCAAGATACTTCATTTTGATACCTACTCACTCTGTATAAGTCTACTTGTCTTTTTAGATTTAAAATCTTATTCAAAAGAACTTGTTCTTTCACATATTTTGTACCGAACTTTTTCACTTTAACCCTTACATTTAATTAAAAAAGTGAACTAAATTTGCTCTATTTTCATTTTCAATGCATAAAGGAAACGTTTAATTAAGGATATTTTTGTCTAATTCAAAATTTTCTTAATATATGTGTCCAACTCTAAAAAGAAAAAGTAGACTTATACGAAAACATTTAATTAAGGATATTCTTTCGGACTAATTCAAAATTTTCATTTTCATTTTCATTTTCAATGCATATAGGAAACATTTAACTCTAAAATTTTATGACATTTTTTTAATTTTTTATTTTTTTAAATTGTTTAAGATATTCAACCCAAACTTCACCCTTGAAGATGCTATAAAAGAACAAGATTTTTAAAAAAGAATGACAAATATGACGTATTTGTACACACATAAAATTAACATAATCTTTTCTATAAATTTCAAAAAAAAAAGGTTATGTGCAAGCTGAAGAGTATATTCAGAGCTAAAGAGTAGGGTTGTCAAAAGGGCGGGTTGACTTGTAATCCGACCTGCCCGCGGTTTTACGAACCGGACACCCGTTCATAATTTTACAAGTAACGTGTTAGTTTTTTTAGTTTATGGGTTATGGGTGGACTTGTAACCCATAAAACCAGTAATATTTGAAAAAAATAAAAATAAAATGTTATTATTGTAATTAGTGAATTTTTTTTACAAATTTACGGATAAAGTCACGGGGTCAATCCGTTAGACAACATTACTAAAAAGTGTATTTAGAATTTATTTAGATTATATTATAATGCACAATTCAAACAATCAACTTATATAAAAGCTCCATTGGAGTATTTTAATAAACAAAATACTCCAATGGAGTAACAAATAATAGGAAAAATAAATAACCGCGAAAGAAGGGTTGCTGGCTTGCTGTGTTGAGGATGAGCAAAGAAGGGTGGGGGTGAGTTGAGGGAGTGACTAGGGCATTGGGTAAAATTGCGCAAAGAAAATCGTGTCCCGCTAAACGACACATTTCCTATTCTCGAACCTCCGTTTTTTAAATACACACTCGAGCTCTCCTTCTCTCGCCCCCTCTCTGTCCATAAACAAACAACTCGCAATTGCTATGGTTACCCAACTCCGGCCTTAGGGTTTCTCTCTGCCAAGAACAACATACGATTGGAATTCCTCAATTTCCTCCAAATTGATTCACTCCTATTGGCAATTCTGGTAAATCCTCGATTAATTGATTGATTAGGACGTCTTGGTTTGCAAATTCAGAGCTTCTAATTGGTTGAAGAAGAGAGCGATGGTGAGAATCGGAGACGGCGGCGGCGTTGGCGACGGAGGGGAGAAGCCTGCATGGCTAGAGGGGCTGATGGAGGAGACATTCTTCACAGGGTGCGGGGCCCACGAGACTCGGAGGAAGAACGAGAAGAACATCTTCTGTTTGGCCTGTTGCCTTAGCTTTTGCCCTCACTGCCTTCCCTCTCATCGCTCCCATCCTCTCTTGCAGGTTTCTTCAACAATTCCTCTTTTTCTTTTCCTCTACCTACGATTTCTTCTTTTTTCTTTTTTTTATGTACTCAGAATTTGCCAGCTAATTGTCTCGTAAATCCGCACTTTCTTTTGAATTCGCAGATGCCGTCATTTCAGTCATCTGCTTTATCTAGAAATTCATAAACAAAAATCGTCTGGTTCAATTCATACAGTATAATAGATGGTGACCAATGATAAACCTAGCTCAATTGATCTAATGTTAACTCGTGCCGTGCTGCTCGAATCGAATGGAATTCATTATTTCAATTTTCATGTTTATAAATTAAATTGATTGAATTCATGCCAGTTGATCAACTATTAACTCGTGCTACTCGGATCGACTGGAATTCATTATTTTAATTCCTCTTTTTAAAATACTGCAATAGATTTCCATAGCCTTTTCCTGTCGCTCTCTCCCATGCGCACTTGTTCGAATTTGGCATTGAATTCTCTTCCTTCCCAAGATTGGTTACTGTTCTCAATTTTGTTCATTCTTACCGTAAGTGTTTTTTTTACTCGATTAATTAATTATGATATATTGATATATAATATGAATAGGCTGTATTATAGTGTTATATATACATATATGGTAATACGTAGTGCAAGTATTTAATTGGCAAGTATATTTGTTTGTTTGTTTGTTTCTCGTACAAGGCTGGTAAGATGCATATCTTCTTTCATCCATATTTCCCTGCAAAGTTTCTCTCACCTGTTGCTTTCATACAAACTGAAAGTTTGACCAACTTTGTCTTTTCTTCAACAGTTCAACCCCTTCAATTCTTGTCATCAGTTGTGTTACTTATGTTTCAAAATCCATAACTCACAAGTGTTTATTTCAAATTTCATAAATTAGGACACGATCAATAATGAGGAGAATGTTGGTCGCCTGGTAATTTTGTATCGTCTTCTCATATATCATATCTGAACATTATACTATAAAAAAAAAAATTGAATTCAGTTACTAGCTAGGGTTGCCAAGCATGGAGTATATATTATCATATATAATAATATGTGCATTTCGCAATGACTTTATTTATTATAATTCATCATTTTTAAATGGCTGGTATTTTGGCTCAACATAGTGTATACATATATATATATATATATATATATATGCTTATCAAAATTTGCTTAGTGCTTATTTGGATCCTTCCGGCTTTTTTTTTTTTTTGGCTTTTGATCATCTGTTTAAATTCTCTTTTGCTTGTTTGGGCTACTCCATTTACCAGACCTAGGGCATACATCAATCTTTTTTCTTGTACTATTATTTAAGAAGAGCTTATTAGAGTGTAAACGCTGTGTGTCAAGAAAAGGTGCTTAAATTATTATTTTTTTTCCAAATTGTTGATCCATCTTATAATAAGAGTGGTGAACATTTATTTGAGTGATAATATCTAGAAAGTCTTTATAGGATTGGAGTTTAATTAATTTGAAATCTAAAGCTAATTACATTTTGAAGCATTTTGGAATAAGATAACCGGAATATAAATGTATGAAATCTGCAAGATTTGAAGGCAATAGTTATGCACTGATAGTGTTTAATTTGAGAATTAGGTTAAAATTAGTTGGAAATAGGAAGAGGGGAAAAATATTAACGTATAGTGAGAGTGTAATTGAAGTAGTACAGTACAACGGTAGCCGGTAGGTAGGAGGCGTTTGGGAAGTAGCCAAAACGTATTGAATACAATACGCCCCCCGCGCAGTCTCCAACGTAGCCAGCCAGTGGAAAATACAAGTAACGAGTAACGAGAACTTAGTAGTAGTAGTAGTAGTATTTTATTATTAAATAATATTATTATAATATATTGTCGTCTCAATTGAATTGATGATCATGGCATCACTTTCACAGGTGAGACGTTACGTCTATCACGACGTCGTTCGATTGGTTGATCTTCAGAAACTTATTGACTGCTCTTTCATCCAGGTACGCGCTAGCTCCTGTCACTAGCTCGTTTCAGATGGGATAATGAGATGAGATGAGAGTACTAGATCTAGTGCTCTTTTATAATATAATAATAATAATAATAATAATAATAGTGTACTGTAGTTTTCGAAAGTATTTAATTATTTATTTTAATCGAGTTTTTTTTAATTAAGTTCTAAATAATTAATTAAGGAAATATTACGTACTTATTCTGTATTAATAAAATTAATTTGTGGGGTGGGCGCAATGGCGTATGCAGCCGTATACAATAAACGGAGCAAAGGTGATATTCTTGAAGCAGAGAACCCAGTCAAGTCGAGTGCAATCGTCAAGGGTGTGGAAGCAGGCGGCCACTCCCAATCTCTGCTTCACCTGTGACCGTATTCTTCAGCCCCCCTTCCACTTCTGCTCCCTTTCTTGCAAGGTTTTCTCTTTTTTTCATTCATTCTCTACTACTCCTATATATATAGTAATAGTAATAGTAGTAGTATATACTACCCGTTTATTTTATTTTATAATTTCACACTATACTGTAATCACTGTTCTAAAAATGTTAAAAGTGTTAATCCGCTTAGCCTTCTACCCATCTATGACACCGTCTAGGCGGTCTAAACAGCGCTAGGCGGTGGGTCTCCACATACTGTAATTGCAGGGTATCATTTTTATATATAAATAAATAAAATAAGGAGATGAAAAAACAAGGTAGCTAGTAGGGTCAAATGAATATTTGAAGCGGCAATGCTATATACTTGGGCGCAGGTGGATCACATGGTGTGTCAAGGGGAAGAGCTGACGTCAATATGGATGTCATCCTCCTCCCAGTTGGAAACGATAAGGGTTGACAACTCTGGCCTGCTGGCCGACCAGGACGACGACGACAACCCGATCATCACCACCCCCAATTCCACTTCCCAAGACGACCACCCCTTCATTCCCGATTCCAGATCCCAACCCGATCACTACTACTCCAGCTACGATCACGGAAATTCCCCCGTTGCTCCATGTCCTCCGGCTTCTTCATCGAGCGGCGGTGATATGTTTATGAAACGGAAAAAGAAAGGTGGTGGCGCCACCCTTACAAACACTAGCAGTAGCGGTGGTGGCCGTAACGGTGGAAGTGGAACAGGGAGTGGCACATCCCGTTTTCTGAGTGTCTTCTCCCTTGCTAGCAGGAGAAAGGGTGCTCCTCATAGGGCCCCTCTTTCTTAACTTCAATCCTACCTAGCTCTCCCTCTATATATATATATATATTTATATTTATTTGCATGGAGGTATCAGCTAAATCGAAGCATATGTACGTGTTTTTATTAATTATAACAATTCCCCTCAATAAGTTAGTATGAATATTCTTTTCTTTTTTTTTTTTAATTTTGGAGTGTTATATGTCGGCTCTTCTAATGGAGTAGTATTGTTTATATAGAGAGCTAGTGTTGCCATATGGTAAGAAATGAAAAAGATCAGGAAATAGAGTTATATATTACTCCGTTACAGGCCGCTAGGAGTGGTAGTTTTGCATTTAAATAGAGTAGTATTTGAGGGTTTTTCCTTTAACTTCCACCAATTTTGTATGCAGGCCTTGTAACCGACGTTTTTCATTTATGTTGTTGTAATAGTAATACCTCCTTCTCGCAAGATAAGCTTAAAATAAAAAAGATGATAATTTAATATTTGTTTTTATCACATACACCATTAAGTCTTTAACCAGTAGAATTGCTTGAGTTAATGAAAGTTATTGAAATATTAAATAAATTAAATAGAGTAATAACTTATTTTAGAAAATTTTACATTAAATAAGGGAAATAATGACTTACATTATGAAACATCTTTTAGAGCTAGAAACGACTTACATTGCGAAACGGAGGGAATATTAATAATTTTTCATCTTTCCTTGTCGATGAAAAGTAGTTTTTGCATGAAAATTTATTTTTTTGTCTTGAAAAACGTAAAAACTAAAGAGAGTTGTACGAGTTTCAAGATTATTAAAGGTAGTTTTTAAGTGAAAAGTAGTTTATTAGAGGAGAAGTGAAACAATGACCTTTATCTTTAAGATTAGTACGTGATCGTCGCCTGCCACGACATCTTTCAATAAAATCTTCTCCCCGATATTTATGATAAAATGACTTTTTTTCTTTTGTATATTTGTCAAATAATTAGGTCCACTTTTTCTAAACCTTACAAATATAAAATTATTTCCTTTTCTTTTTAGGTTTAGAAACATGGAATCTCATGAATAGAGATATCCGTATACTTGTCTTATGCTTACATATAAGGATGTTTAATGGGTCAACTCAATCCGACCTATAATCCGATTTACAGGTTCAGGGGCGTAGATGAGGGAGTAAAAAAAGTGCTATTGCACAGGGCCCTATTTAGTCCCTTTTTATAATATATTTTAAATAGTAGTAGAAAAATTAAGTAAAATCAATCTATTGTAGTGGTTAAGGCCTTACATTTGTGTAAGTAGGTCTGTGTTCGAGTCTCACCAACCAACCCTTTATATATTTTTCATTAGCTTTTAGTTGTATATTTTGATAATTTTTCTACTTTAAAAATATTGCACAGGGCCCCTCAAAACTACTGGACGGCCCTGTACAGGTTGACTCGTCAACTGATATGCGACCTGATTATGGTTATGGATCGGGTCACGGATCGATTCATTATCCCATAAAAATTAAAAAATTAAAAATCAATCTATACAACTATAAAAACTCTCCCTCTCAAGAACAATAAATGTTCTATTTTTTAAATACAAATTAATTATCCTACTAATATATCTATTTGGTTTACACAATCTTCTCGTTATTGAAATAATAATTTAAAAATATTCTAAATTACAAAAGGCCTCTAATAAATATTGAAAATATTATTTAAGTTAATAACACTTCTTTCTTACTACTTAAATGCATAAATGGTCTCATATTTCACATCGTAAATTAGTGATAAAAATGAATTCAAATTATAATCTATCTAAAATTAGAAAAATATAAACAAGTTGGTTTTATGAAAATGCCAAAATTAAACATACAACACAAAACATCACAACTGAAATACACGATCCTACATATACAAAGCAGGGAAAAATATAACATTACATCAATTATATCATACAACTATATACTTATATCTATATGCTTAACCTTTCATAAACATATACTCACTTTTCTATATATAATTGCACCAAATCAACCATTCAAAATTTAGGTTTAAATACAATTTTCTTACATTACTTTTTTTCATCAAATTACACATATATTTTACATTTTTATACTAATTCAAATAAAATGCACATTTATCTATCTCCACTTATAAAATCAATAACCATAGACACAAAATTATACCCCGTCCATCGGACGGGCTAAGCCATCTAGTAATGTTTGAAAGTTCTTATCAATGACTCCTAATTAACCAATTCTAGTGAAACTAGTTTTGTTAACTAATGCTCCGTACATCATTCTCTCGCACCCACCCCACCAACAATAGATTTTTATCATCCCATTTATTCATATGGTTGGATCACAAGTGAAGAAGGTTTTGTTATTGAAGGTTTTTGGAGATTTATGTTAGTAAAAACCTACTTAAATAAATATTCGATAAAATAAGATTTTTTAAAAAAGCCGAGTTTTTGAGGAAGTTTGCCACTATAAAGTGAAAACCTTCGTTGATGGTTTCAAGGAGTTGTTGAAAATTTGTAATTTATTCCACTAAAAAATTGTACAGAAGTTTATAAATTTGACAATTTACTTTAATTAATATTTTACGATAACTTTAATTGTAACAAACTCCCAAATTTTTTTTACAATCAAACACTTAATTAAAAAACCTAAAACCTAAACATACTAAAAAACCTTCCTAAAATATTAACCTCTTTAAAACCCTAATTTTGTTGAACAGAGTCCAAATCTCAATAACAATTATTACTAATCAACATCATTTTAATCATTTGGTAGTAATTAGTAATTATCTATTGTATGCTAAGGCATTACAAAGTGTTAGAGCATCTATAGTGAAACTCATATTGTGTTTCTTAACTATAAAAAAAAAGTGAAACAATGTCAATATAGTGGATAGTATTTTTTTCCTTTTAAATTATGATACTCTAAGTATCATCAATGCAGATGCTCTTAGACTAGTATTCAAATATGTACACGATGACAACTAGTAGTATCCATCCCATGTTACAGTTATATATTATGGTCTTTATAGTTCTGTGTTTTCATATGAAAAAAAAATCATGGGTTCTATTGTACAGTGTACACTGGATCTTTTCACATTATGCACAAATGTTTTACTGTATGAAATTTACAAGTTAGACTAAAATACCCTTATATTTTACAATTTTACATTTTATTTTATTTTATTGAGTAATATAACTGTTCACATATTAATATACCAACAATACCATTTTTACATGATAAATATCTTTTGTCAAAAAGATTTAGTAAGTCATATTTTTTAGTATTATTTAAGAATTTTTATAATTTTTTTAATAATATGTTTTAAAAAAACATATTTTATATAAAATCTTTAATAATAACTTTTTCCACTAAATGAGCTCCTAATTAATAAGAGTAAAATAAGCTTAGAATGATTAAAATAATTTAACAATAACTTTTATTGAATAAAAAGTGAAAAATAAAATGATAATTATTTCAAACCGAATAAAGTATATGAAAAAAAAATCAACACAGAATTATTTTTTTATTATTACGAAGTAATTGAAATTATAAAAATAGTAATAATTCGAAAAAGACACCCTGATGAGCTTGAATCCTACCATCCAATTCGATTTCTGTACACCTTTTGGTCATCAGATATTAACCGTGCGTTTTTCCATCCACATTAATGTACTTTTTTTTCTTTATAGTAAAAACATTTTAAAAATTGTTATCCATGACCATGACTTTAGATAAAGGATGGATGAATCCTACCATCCAATTCGATTTCTGATCCCTTACATTTATAAGAGTCAACATGTCTATAATTTGTCAAACCCTTCATGATTCCGTATATATACATAATACAAATCAATTATGATCAATAAGTGACTTGATGGGTCGACGGGTAGTAAAATCAAAATGCTTTTTCTTGATTTGTACCATTGCATTTTATATGATTATAATAAAATAATGTATCAAAATGGGTCAATATCCGGTGAAAATAGATCCTCCCATGCGAAATGAGAAAGAATAAGAGTCATTAGATGAAAAGAAATCAATACGAAGATTATAGAACGAGGAAAGGGATCCAATGACTTCAAAAGAATTGAACGAGGAGCCGTATGATGTGAGAATCTCATGTATGGTTCTATATAGTGGAACTCCGTAAGGATGACTTATTTGTCAACTTTTTTTACTATCACACCCAAAAAACCAAAGTCTTGCCTTACGTAAAGTTGTCATAGTACGATTAACCTCTGGATTTGAAATCACTGCTTATATACTCGGTATTGGCCATAATTTACAAGAGCATTTTGTAGTCTTAGTAAGAGGGAGAATGGTTAAGGATTTACTTGGTGTGAGATATCACATTGTTCGAATCATTTCATTAAAAGGAGAAAAAACGATACGATCGAATTTTTGGCAAATTATTTGCAATTTAAAAAAGATAAAAGATACGCATGCGCGTACATCAAAACTAGTTTTTGTGCATCAAAAGTAGTTCTTTGTGCATTAAAAGTGGTTGTATGTACATAAAAAAGGCCGAATGTGCATCAAAACTATGTGCATATAAATATACGTTTGTGCATGAAAAATAGTCGTATGTGCATCAAATGCATCCGCATGTGCATCAAAACAACTAAAAAGGGTTTTTTGTTTGTGCGTGCATCAAATATAATTATATCTGCATCAAAACTTGTCGAATGTGCATCAAAATTTTATCCATGGATGATGGATATATGTTTGTGCATTAAAAAATATTATGTGCATAAAAACAATTTTAAAGTGCATCTTATAATGAGTGCATCAAAACCGACTAAGGCGCTGTTCGGCACTAGCGGAATTGGGAGCGTTTTCAGCTAGTTGGAGCGGAAAAATGAGCGGATTTAAGAAGCTCCTCCTCACAAGCTTCTTCAATTTCCGCTAGATGAATGGGAAAAAAAGCTCCAGCTACAATCAGCCGAACGGAGCCTAAATGTGAATCAAAATTGGCAGAATTTGCAATAAAAAATAAATAAGTTCATAATCGATCCACAAATATGATGCACATACAAGGCGAAAACCAATGCACAAAAGTTCGTCTTATTTATGCATGTGCATTAAAATAAATCACATGTGCATAAAAACAACCAGAAAGTGCATCTTATTTTGCATGGCCATCAAAACTAATGATATGTGTATAAAAAACTAGCTAACTGTTGTATTCATACACATAAGTTGATATGTGATTTCGCAAAAAACTCTCCAAGTAATCTAGTATTTCGTCCAATAGGATCACAATCTTGCCAGCAAAGCTAACTCGAACCCTTGTCGCCTTGAACTTGAAACTTTGCACGCAAGTCAATGAATAACAAACCAAGTATGGTGAAGAAGAACGAATGAGTTCGAACTTGATAGAATGGTTTAATCTAATAGTTTTATTGAGGAAGCACCAACACTTTGCCCAATCAATTAACAAGTTAATTCGTGAGAATCAAAGTAGAACAATCGAATTATTACTGCTATCCAGTTGAATTCTCAAGAACGAAAATTGATTTGTGTTTTGAGTGACTATGATCTATCAGAAAATAATAAGAACATTATGAAACTCGTGATAATTGTTTGGCCCAAGAGATAGATAAAATCCAATTTTATGATTTATCTATTCTCAAGCTAAGTTTACTATAATGAAAATTACACCTATTAATAGAAGAGTTCTAAGATAATTTGGAGCACAAGGAGAAGAAGTTCAAACGACCCTAGTAAGGGTAGGTGATCTTTATCCTTGTCTCAACTAATAATAATAATAATAATAATAATAATAATAATAATAATAATAATAATAATAATAATAATAATAATAATAATAATAATAATAATAATAATAATAAGGGGAAGAGTTACGTGCGAATGGGCGCCCAGGTGAGAATTAAGAATAAATCTCGCTTGTCCATTCCAAAAAAATCAACGCCCCTGATTAAACATTCATTAAAAAGGATAAAATACGACAGAGGCAAATTTTTCCCGTATTATTTGCGTATTTTTCAATAAAATACGGCACGGACGAATTTTTCCCGTATTTTTGGAAAAAATACATTTTTATGAGACGCGCCCAGTTTGTTCATCAAAAATAACGATTTGTTCATCAATATTCACCATCAATACTAACTCATTGTGCATCGAGTTTTTGATAACATTGTTCATCGATTTTGAACTTTTTTAATTTTTAGTTTTATTTTTTTAACCTTATTTATGTGTATGAATACAATATTATCTAGTTTTTGATGCACATATAGTTAGTTTCAATATATCAATATTTGTTCATTGATATACTTCTATTTTTTCATTGATATAACCTTGTTTGTTCATTGATATACCATTATTTGTTCTTTGATATAATCTTTTTTTTGTCCATTGGTATACCATTGTTTGTTCATTGTTATACCCTATTTGTTCATTGATATAACTTTTTTGTTCATTGATCTAACATTTGTTTGTGAATTGAAATAAACTTATGTTTATGTGTCAATGCCACCAACTTGTACAGTTAGGACTATTAATACCATCAACTTGTACATTTAGGACTATCTATTTGTGTATTTTTGTATTTATTTTGTCCTTTAAGTCTATCTTGAATGCAAAGGATAATACGAATGAAGTGCTTTAAGGCTAACTTGTCAATACGAATGAAGTGCTCAATATAGTACCAAAATAAGATAAGTTTGATGTAGAAACTTTAATGTAAAGGATAATAGATAAAGAATCTGACTTTGCAATAATATGGTGTATGCTAAGAGAACGAGATAGCAACAAATCGAAGAGGAGTGCTTGTGCCTTATTTAGCTATGAACAAATTGATGTTATTAATGAACGAATATGCATATAACAACGAAGAAATTGAGGTTACTAGTGAACAAATATGCATCTAGCAATGAGCAATTATATGAAAAAGGTAATGAATAAATATGCACAAACCGATGAACAAACATGCCAAAATCAAAGAACAAATATGCACAAACCGATGAACAAATATGCCAAAACCAATGAACAAATATGAATATAACAATGAACAAATATGCATCTATCAATGAACAAATCTGCATAAACTAATGAACAAATTGATGTTACAAATGAACAAATATGCACAAACCGATGAACAAATATGCCAAAACCAATGAACAAATATGAATATAACAATGAACAAATCCACAGTGTTGATGAACAAATCCACAATATTGATGAACAAATCCACAGTATTGATGAACAAATCCATAGTATTGATGAACAAATCTGGGCCGTTTTTTTTCAAAAAATACGCGAATAATTTGCCAAAAATTCGCCCGTGCCGTTTTTTCCCCTTTTAAGTGAAATAATCAGCGCATTTGATTTTTCTTGATCCAACAACTCTTGTTCTTTCTTATTTCGCACCTGGGCGTCCATTCGCACGTGAACCGGACTCTAATAATAATAATAATAATAATAATAATAATAGTGATAATAAAAAAAAATAAAATAATAATAACTGCTTGTGTGGATGTGACCGGAGTCTCTCCCTTTGCTGGTATGGGTGCGAGTTCTTGGACACCCGGGTTGACATTGCATAACGCTGTTGAGAGGAAAAAGAAGAAATATATGTCCAAATGTGAGGAGAACGGATACAAATTTATCCCTTTCGCTTTCTCTACGTTTAGGGAATTCGATAAGGAGGCTTTGGACACGCTTTCACGTATCAAGTCTCTCTCTATTAGCCACTCTAACAAGGCTAAGAGTGGTGCTTTCGTCTTTCATAGATTGAGTTTTTGCATTCAGAAGGGTGTGGGGGCCTATCTTGTTTCTAGGCTCCCATCCAACTTTATGTAATTTGTACAAACTCTTATTATTATAATAAAAATAAAAATTAAAAAATTAAAAAAAATAAAATAATAACAATAATAATAATATGAGAAAGAGAGCATGTGCGAATGGACGCCCAAGTGAGAATTAAGAATAAATCTCGCTCGTTCCTTCCAAAAAATAAAATACGACACGGGCGAATTTTTCCCATATTATTCGCGTATTTTTCAATAAAATACATCACAGATGAATTTTTTCTGTATTATTCACGTATTTTTATACGTTTTTATGAGACACGCCCAATTTGTTCATCAAAACTAGCGATTTGTTCATCAAAATTGACTATTTGTTCATTAATACTAACTAATTGTGCATCGAGTTTTTGATAACATTGTTCATCGATTTCGAACTCTTTTAATTTTTAATTTTATTTTTTAACCTTATTTATGTTTATGAATACAATATTATCTAGTTTTTGATGCATATATAATTAGTTTCGATATACCAATATTTGTTTATTGATATACTACTATTTGTTCATTGATATAACCTTGTTTGTTCATTGATATATCATTATTTGTTCATTGGTATACCATTATTTGTTCGTTGATATACTCTTTTTGTTCATTGGTATAACATTGTTTGTTCATTGATATACCCTATTTGTTCATGGATATACCCCTATTTGTTCATTAATATAACTTTTTTTGTTCATTGATCTAAACTTTGTTTGTCCATTGTTTGTTCATTGATATACCCTATTTGTTCATGGATATACCCTATTTGTTCATTGATATAACCTTATTTGTTCATTATTATACCCTTATTTGTGAATTGAAATAAACTTATGTTTATGTGTCAATGCCATCAACTTGTACATTTAGGACTATTTATACCTTCAACTTGTACATTTAGGATTATCTATTTGTGTATTTTTGCATTTATTTTGTGCTTTAAGGTTATCTTGAATGCAAAGGATAATACGAATGAAGTGCTTTAAGGCTAACTTGTCAATACGAATGAAGTGCTCAATATAGTAACAAAATAAGATAAGTTTGATGTAGAAACTTGAATGTAAAGGATAATAGATAAAGAATTTGACTTTGCAATAGAACGAGATAACAACAAATCGAAGAGGAGTGTTTGTGCCTTATTTAGCTATGAATAAATTGATGTTACTAATGAACAAATATGCATATAGCAATGAACAAATTGAGGTTACTAGTGAACAAATATGCATCTAGTAATGAACAATTATATGAAAAAGGCAATGAACAAATATGCATAAACTAATGAACAAATTAATGTTACTAATGAACAAATATGCACAAACTGATGAACAAATATGCCAAAACCAATGAACAAATATGAATATAACAATGAACAAATATGAATCTATCAATGAACAAATATGCATAAACTAATGAACAAATTGATGTTACTAATGAACAAATATGCACAAACCGATGAACAAATATTCCAAAACCAATGAACAAATATGAATATAACAATGAATAAATCCACAGTGTTGATGAACAAATCCACAGTATTGATGAACAAATCCACAGTTTGGACGAACAATCTGGGCCGTTTTTTTTTAAAAAATACGCAAATAATTCGCCAGTGCCTTCCCCCCCCCCCCGGTTTTAAGTAAAATGATCAGCGACTTTGATTTTTCTTGATGCAATGGCTCTTGTTCTTTCTTATTTCGTATCTAAGCGCTCATTGGCACCTGAACCGGGCCCTAATAATAATAATAATAATAATAATAATAATAATAATAATAATAATAATAAAAGCATTCTATCCTAAGTTTTCTTATTTGATTAAGTCAATAGATAACTAATTGATTTAAAAGATAATAAAACTACAAACTAATCCTAAAAAGTCTAAAAGATATAAGATAAATATTCTATATGGACAAAATTATTAAGATATAAAATGTATCATATGCTCGAACATATCCAACTATAAAAGATAGAATATTTTCTCTTAAAATAAGGCGAAAGTCATAGATTTGACCAATGCCAACATGTTGCTTTCTATCTTACCCGATCACTTCCTAAATTCATCTCTAAAGTAAGATAGATAGTTCCATGCTTCTAATCTAGGAAAGTAGAATAAACAAGACCGAAAATACTCCTAGGAGTCGTCCTAGGCCTCATCCATGCCAACCTACGTCTTCATTTTATGAGCATAGAATATATTGCTCCATTCTCTTAACAACTCATTGATTTCCGGGTTGGATTGGTGTTGAACCATTGTAACTCATTTCTTCTTCTCAGAATCACGGATCACAACTACTAGACGCACCATGAGTGCCTTTGTTCGTTCTTGAAGCTTCTTGGCCCTATTTCTGGTAATTGGCATATCAAATGGTACTAGAATCAACTCATCGACGTCGTTAGGATTCATGGCTCCCTTGGTTGCATCATTCTCCACTAATTGGTCTCGAATTGTCTTTCATTCAACGTTAGAGTCTAATTCTGGAACATAAAATGAAATAGCAGCCACATTGAATGTTGTATAGACGTTATACTCACCAAGCAACTCAAGTTGGTAGGCATTTGGTCCAATCCTCTTCAACACTTTAAATGGCCCATCTCCCCTTTGATTCAGCTTGTTCTTTCTCTTTTGGGGAAACATATCCTTCCTAAGATGCACCCACACCAAGTCACCTTCTTCAAAGATGACCAACTTTCACCCCTTGTCAACTTGGGCTTTGTATTTCTTTGCTTTCCTTTCAAGGTGCATCCTAATCCTCTTATGTAACTTCTTGACAAACTCATGCCTCTTATTAGCCTCAAAGTTCTCCTTCTCCTTGCATGGCTAAGGTGTCATGTCCACAAGCATTTTTGGATTCAGCCCATAAAAAATATCAAAAAGGTGTCATCCTTGTGGCTTAGTGTATACACTTGTTATATGCAAAATCCACAAAAGGCAAAATGTCCTCCCAACATTTAAGGTTAGCTTTAAGTATAGCACGAAGAATCACACCTAATTTCCTATTAGTAACTTCAACTTGCACATCAGTTTGTGGGTGACCTGAGGTAGAAAGTAACAATTTGGTTCCCATCTTATACCACAAACTTTTTCAAAAGTAACTCAAAAACTTAGCATCACAATCAGACACAATTGTGCAAGGAATGTCATGCAGCCTAACTATTTCACTAAAGAATAAATCATCTATTTCTTGTGCATTGTTAGTAGTGTGCCATGGAATAAAATGAGCCATCTTAGAAAAGAGGTATACTACCACAAAAATAAAATCTCTACCTTTCCTATTCAAGGAAATCCAAAAACAAAGTCCATAGAAATGTCTTCTCAAGGAGAACTAGAAATAAGTAGTGGTTGGTACAAACCATGAGGGTTTAATCTAGATTTGGCTTTGGCATAAGTAACACAACTTTTTACTTATCTTAGCACATATTTAGACATTTCGGCCACTAGTAGTTTTTTTAAGCCTTCAAGTGTTTGATCCAACCCTCTATGTCCCCTAGAGTCATGAACTTCTTAAGTTAACAACCTATGAATGCTAGATGAAGGTATGCATAATGTTTCATCTTTGAATGAATAACCATCATCTACAAAGTAAGTATTAACTTCTCCTTTAGACATGCAATTCTTATAAATTTCAACAAAGTGTGGATCACTAGCATATAATTCCTTAATCATTGCAAATCTAGATATTTTCACATCACATTGAGTCAAGAGAATATACCTGCAAGAAAGGGTGTCATCTACCACCTTTTCTTTGCCTTTTTTATGTTTTACAACAAATGGAAAGGTCTCCATAAACTTTTCCCATTGTGCATGTCTCTGGTTAAGTCTTGATTGTCCCTTTAAGTACTTCAATGTCTCATGGTCTGAATGAATCATGAACTCCTTAGGCCGTAGATAGTGTTCCCAAGTCTTCAAAACTTGAATCGACGCGTACAACTCCTTGTCATACATTGTGTAATTCAACTTCCCTTGTCAATGCACCTCCAACTTCATCGAAATCTAATCCTCCAACAGCAAATACAACAACAACGAATTCCGGTGACTGCTCCTCCTCCAATCGTGGATGCGGTCGCGGATACTCATCTGACCGTGGACTCGGTCGTGGCTATGGTCGTGGAAGAGGGCTTGACTCCTCTCAATCAGACCAACATCAAAATCATAATAGCGGTTATGGCTCAAATTCGTCCTCATAGTTCGAAGAGCGTCATGTCTATCAAATATGCGGTCATATTGGTCATCCTGCCAAAAATTGCTGGAACAAGTTTGATACAACTTTCAACCCGCCCACTGGACCTAGCCCTAAACAGGTCAATCAAGTAAACCAAGAGAACTTTGTCAACCCGTCATCCATTGAAGCCTTATGGTACATCGATTCAGGTACTTCCCAACATGTCACTAACAGTTCCCAACATCTTTACCATCATTCTAAAATACTCGGGCAAAGATCATCTCGCCCTTAGTGACAGTAACCCAATCCAAATAAGTCACACTGGTTCTACCTCTCTTGGTTCTACTCATTTAATATTACAGAATGTGCTTGTTGCTCCTCAAATTTTCAAAAATATCTTAAATGCTTCAGCTTTTACCAAAGATAATAATGTACTAATTGAACTTCACCCTTCTTGTTATTTTGTGAAGGATCTGCAGGGCCGCATCATCCTGACGGGAACAGTTGAGAATGGACTGTATCATCTACCCACCAAAACCACCCCCATCGTTCTTCATGTCTCGTTAGAGGACTGGCATCATCGCCTTACTTACCCTAATCCTACTATTCTTAAGAAACTTGTTTCGTTATTTCATCTTCCTGTGTCGTCTAAAGCTTTGTCGTTTGTCTATGAACCATGCCAACTTGGCAAAAGTCATCGTTTTCCTATTTCCCAAAGTGATCTTTTTAGCGATAATTGTTTTGATTTAGTCTATGCTAATGTTTAGGGCCCTGCCTCTACAACTTCAATCTGTGGAAATAAATATTTTGTCCAGTTTGTGGATGATCATTCAAAGTTTTGTTGGATATATTTTCTAACTCACAAATCTCAAGTTCTTCCCACATTCACTCTTTTCCATAAAATGGTCCAAACATAGTTCAAAACCACAATCAAAACATTAGAAACTGACGGTGGTGGAGAATTTCTTTCCCTAAAATCCTTCTTGGATCAAAACGGTATTCTCCATCGCATGTCATCACCCCATACCCCTTCCCAAAATGGTGGTGTTGAAAGACGCCATCGCATTGTCCAAGAAAAAGGCCTTGCTCTCCTTGCTCAAGCATCTCTTCCATTCCAATTTTGGGAGAATGTGTTTCACACAGATGTCGATTTGTCCAATCGTACAATCACTCCCCTTCTTCACCAAAAATCACCCTATGAGCGCCTTTACCAATAGACAACGGACTACTCTCGACTTTCAGTATTTGGTTGCCAATTTTTCCCTTACCTCCGACCCTATAACACAACCAAGCTTTCCTATCGCTCTCTATCATGTGTCTTTCTTGGCTACATGTCTAAATACAAACGCTACTTATGCCTTCATATTCCGACGAGCCGCCAATATATCACCCCCATGTTGTTTTCAATGAGAGGTCCTTCCCATACTCTACCAATTCACCTTTTCATGTCTCGACCTCTCGATTCCTCACTTGTATTCCCACAAAATTACTTGTTTTGGTCGCTTAAACTAACCCTTCCCATGCAAACCCTAATTTCCATGCAAACCCTAATTCACCCACACAGTCGAGCGTGCCCGCCTCCCCTTTCCAAACTATTTCCGACCCCACTGCTTTCTGATATCCACCTTTTTAGTCGTGTTTTTAGGGAGTGTTTTTGAGTCTTTTTTTTAGTTTTGTGTTTGGTTTTTGAGTCATTTGTGTAGGTTTTCATATTTTCTTAAGATATGGAGTCTACATAAGCTTTGGTGGTGTTTTTTATAGGTTTTGGAGCTGTTTGGAGCAACTTTTGAGGAAAGGAGCAATGCCAAGGAAAAGCTCAAGGAATGAAGTACAAGAGAGACATGAAGATCAAGTTTAAGCCATAAAGAGAGGTCTATAGACCCGTTACTAAGCCTAAGGAAAAAGAATCAAGGAAGAACAAGGGGTTGGTAACGAGGGGCACAAGGTCGGTAACGAGGTGTTCAACAAAAGAAGAAAGTCGAGAATTCAGCAGAGTTCTACCAACCTTTATGGGGTCGGTACCGAGGGTCCCAGGTCGTTAGCGAACATCCAAGTCAGCGCATTTAATGCACTTTTATCCTATATCTTTTATCTCTTTAGATATTTTTAAAGGATATATCTTATTAGAAGATTTATTTCCTTATAGATAGCTTTAGATAGATTAGTTTTCTCTATAAATACTCTTGTCTAGCACCTTCTTTAAATCATCATCTTTTGGAGGGGAATTTGGAGGAAGAGAGAGGAGAGGGGTGTGAGAGGGAGAGAAGAGGAACGAGTTTTCTTGGAGAACAAGTTTGTCTTGGATTCGGTTGTAAGCTTTTATTTAATTAATATTAGTTGTTTTTAATTATGATTTGTGAGTAGTTTCTCTCTCTAAGGTTGAGGTTAACCCAACAATGATTATGTATGCTTGCTCTTGATCATGTTTTGATTGTTTTTATTGCATGAATCTATCCTCTTGTTCTTAATCATTGAAACGAAAGTGGAAAAGGAATTTCTCATTTATAGTTGAAGCGAAAGAGGAAACCTTGAATCAGAATAGTCAATTTAGGGTTTTCAAGCGAAAGCGGATCAATCCTAGTTGAAGTAGAAGAGATAGATAGTAAATTTTATTGATTTGGCGAAAGTTGATTGATTTACTTGCTTAAAGTTAACGAAAGTAAGCAACTTTATGTGATGAAGGCATGACCTATGTGTTTCATTAGCGTTTGCATGCATAATTATTGTTGTGGGGATACCAAAACCTTAGAATTCTCTCTATTTGATAAAAATCCAAACTTCGTTGATTACTTGTGCCCTAAGTAAGAACAAAACTTGATACTGACTTTCTCATATGGACGAACCTGACTCCCCTGTACTCAGCAGGATTTGATTATAAATTTATTTGTTGTCAAGAAACCCTATCAACACTTTCTCATAATCCTCATCCCCTATTTCCGTGTCCAATGAGTCGTCCCAGTCCCCAGCGCACAACGCCACCCCCTTGCCCGAGCCTCACAGTCCAAGTTCAACGGCCTCGATGGAAGTTGCGGATCCTCCGGTCTAACATGATCAACCAACCCCCTCTCACATACACCCCTCGGACGTCTCGAGATGCAATGACGACTCAGGCTCGTACTGGCAGCCTTAAGCCCCATGTTCTCCAAACCTCAAAACACTCACCTCCACCCTTTCCCTTCATTGAAAAAGAACCTACCTAATTTGCTTCTGCCAACAAAAACCCTTCATGGCTAGAGGCAATGTGCCAGGAATACACATCCCTTACATCCAATAACACTCGGAGTCTTGTCCCACGTCCAAACCATGTCAACATTGTCGGTAACAAATGGGTTTATTGCATCAAACTAAAAGTTGATGGGTCTGTTGAGTACTATAAGGCGCGTTTGGTTGCAAAAGGTTTTCACCAAGAAGAGGGCGTTGACTATTTTGATACCTTTTAGTCCCGTGGTCAAATCAACCACCATTCGCTTAATTCTATCGATTGTTATGTCAAAAGGATGGCTTCTCCGTCAACTTGATATAAAAAACGCCTTTCTCAATGGTGATTTACAAGAGGTTGTTTACATGGATCAACCAAAAGGATTTGTTCACCCGTCTTATCCTAATTATGTGTGCAAACTTCACAAGGCTTTGTATGGCCTCAAACAAGCGCCCCGGGCGTGGTTCAATAAGCTCAAGTCTTACTTGATTCAGCAAGGATTCTATGCTTGTCACTCGGATACCTCATTGTTTGTTCGAGCCCATGGCACCTCCATCACAAACCTCTTAGTCTACATGGACAACATCATTCTAACAAGTTCGGATTCTCCCTACTTATGTCAGTTTGTTGCTCAACTTCATGCCACATTTTCCTTAAAAGATCTCGGTTGACTCACTTACTTCCTTGGCATTAAGGTTACATACCCATCTTCAACCTCTTTGCACCTCTCTCAATTCAAGTACTTACGAGATCTTCTAGAGGAATTTGATATGCTAGAGGCTAAACCCATCTCCTCTCCAGCTGATCCCAGCTCCTCTAAACAGCCTACACTTCCCAATCAACCCTTCGAAAACCCTACTGTCTACCGTCGAGTTGTTGGCAGCCTTCAATACGCGACTATCACTCGTCTTGAGCTTAGCTTTACCGTTAACATGCCTATCAGCACAAGCATAGACCTCTTCAATCTCATTGGTGTGATGTAAAATGTATTTTACGGTATTTAAAGGGAACACTTGACCATGGTCTCGTTATTTCAACATTTCCCAGTACCAATGTGGTAGCTTATTCAGATTCGGGATGGGCATCCGATCCTCTTGATCTTCGCTCTCAGCATGGCTTTTCCATATTCTATGGAGGAAATCTTATAAGTTGGTCCAACCGTAAACAAAAAGTTGTCGCCCGCTCTAACACCGAGGCTGAATATCGAGCTCTTTCATTCACCCCTGTTGAAATAGTTTGGCTTACACAGTTGTTGGCAGAAATTCGGTTTCCACTTCGTGAAGCTCCTGCCCTTCTATGTGATAAAATGTCAACTACATTCCTTGCCAACAATCCTGCCATCACCAACAAATCAACGCACATTCAACTTGACTTCCATTTTGTCCGGGAAAAAGTCGATGCCAAGGAGCTCGTTGTCCGTCACGTTTTTGCCTTGGATCAACTCGTTGATGTCTTCACAAAGGCCTTAACCGGCCATGTCTTCAATTTGTGTCGTGCCAAGCTGTTGGTCGTCACTCGTCCATCACCTTGCGCGGGGGGGGGGGGGTAACATAATCTTTGTATTCTAGGATATAATCTATAGGATATCTTTTGTATTCTAGGATATAATCTTGTTGTTATATTGTGTAGATATTCTATCCTTATGTAAAAGGTTCTGCCTTGAAGAGCAAGACTACTTCTCTCTACATATGTTTGAATATATATTCCAATCAATACAATCACAACTTGCATTGTTCTATCTTGAACTTGGTTTTGCCACATATTGTGCACGTTAGAATCAGGATACCATTGTTGCTTCCCTTTGTCTTGGTTTACCACCACATGTGTAGAACAACTTGCATTGTCACTACACATTGGGGCTTTGCCTTTAGACAAATGAGGAGTGTTGGGCCCTAAAATATCGGGCTAATTTATGAGGTGGGACCACGAAGATATGAAGAGACCGGAACAAATTAAAGGCAATATTCACCATTAATGGAGCATTAAACTACATGGAGAAAATCAAGGAGCATTAAAGGAGCTGTTGGAACACATTAACTACATGGGCGAGAATCACGGACGCCTTAAATGCTAACGCGTTGGTGATTTAGCAGAAGTGGTAAACTGGTCAAAACTAGCCGTTGGAGACATTAATAACAAGGCGAGATTCTAGGGATTGACTCATAAATGACCAGAATATCAGCCTATAAAAGGGGAGGAAGAACATCAGCTCAAGGACATTCTCTCTCGGACTCACTCTCATACGCTCTCTCTACAACAAAGCGATCTATATACAATTATATTTTTGCTTCGATTATTCATCTACGATCTCAAAAGCTATTTTGCTATTCATCTTCTCTCTGGCGTACTCATCAATTGTTCTTCTACATCTGAATGGAATCATAGTGAAGTTTACCCTCGTTATTCTATATTTTTTGTCTATTTATTTCGATATCTATTATTTGACCAAATAACGTGTCTACTACTTATCATTGGTATCTTGAATCATAAGGAGTAACTCGTAGCAGTGCAATTACATTCTTATTTCATTATTTTGGATTCATATCTCTTTCTCTACTTGTTTATTAGTTCATTTGCTATTTTCCTTCGTAAATCCCTTATTACTTGCAAATTAACGTGTTTAAACTGGTTTTTGACTAGAGTTCCCTCATTATAGCAGATAACACGTTTACGTGTTAAATCTTCCCAAAACAATTGGCGCCCACCGTGGGGCCTTTAGCCAAAAATCCCATCAAACACGCTACCATCTTGCTAAACACGTTACCACCACCCCGCTACCAAAATGGCCAATGACCAAACTTCCAACACTAGTCCCACTAGTGAACATGGAAATCGAGAAGCTAACCTCGTCACTTTCAATCAGCCACAAATTATACCTCCTACTATTCCCACCGATACTCAAACCGACACATCTACCGACCAAACTTTCAAGCCAAATGACCCTAACGCGTTACCAGAACTGGGGGTCGCATCCGACTCGGTTGTCATAGCCGAACTCAGGGCCTCTATGCTTGCCTTGCAAAAGGATCTAGAAAAGCAAAAGGAGGCACACAACCGATTTACAGAAGTTTATGAAAAACAAATTGAATCTCTAACTCGTGAAAGAAATTTGCTTCAATCTCAGGTTCAATCACATGAACAATCAGGTCCAAGTCGACCAAGGGTTTCGGGAGCAATGGATCGTGGAGTTGCGCGACAATCGGATCTTGATGAACCTAATCACGTCACATCGATTAACGAAATACAAGTAACACGTTATCAGGTAAGTGGTAACACGCTTCACGCTGTCCAAGAGGATGCTGAAGTCGTAGCTCTAAAAGAGTGGCTTAAAACCCTTGAGGACCGGTTCAGTCGGGTCCCAGGGGCACCTCAACCAATAGTCATGGAAAGGCGAGATGGTTATACCGACTCCCCCTTTGTCCCGGCTATTGCAAGAGTTGATATTTCGAGAAAGTATCACGTTCCCGATGTACCAAAGTACGAAGGAATGACTGATCCAGACCAACATGTTACGGCTTTCAAACAAGTGATGAACATTAGCACTGTCCCATTCGAAATGAAGGAAGTGGTAATGTGTCGCTGGTTCGGTAACACGTTATCTGGTCCAGCTTTAAATTGGCATTCACATTTACCACTTGGAAGTATTTCATCATTTGCTGAATTGGTTGACAAGTTTAGACTCAGGTTTGCAAGTAGTCGACGCACCAAGAAACGTTCAAGTGACTTATATCGTTTGGTGCAAAAATCTGGAGAATCTTTGAAGACATTTCTAAATAGGTACAATGAGGAACTCGTCGCCATTGAAAAATGTGATGCCGCAACTTCGGTAGAAGCATTTCGAAGAGGGATATCCACAGGTAACCCCGAACTTTATGATGAATTAACTAAGTATCCTTGCTCCAACTTTGATGAAGTACAGGCAAAGGCGTTAGCTGTAATATCCGCGATATTCCAAGTTCTTTTATAATATTTATTATCAATTATTTTATTTCTCTAATTTCTAGAAAATCAAATTAACTTCTATTATTTTCTTTTGAAAGAGTTTATCAAGAGAATTAAAATAGACAAAAATGCAATAAAATAATTCAAGGGGTATAAATTAATAAGTGAGGTAAATTAATAAAAAGAGCATTAGATAAAAATAAGAAACTTATTTATTTCATAGAATAGATTATACAAAGGCCTAGGAAATTAGTTTACAAGCCTTGCAAAAGGAATGCAAGAGCCGGGATTTGAACCCGAGATCTCTTGCACTCCAACCTCACACACCCCTCACCAAATTCCGCTAGACCATTACAATTTCTTGTTCACTTAGCCAACCATTATTCTCTTATAACAAATAAACTCTCTCTACCAATTTCAACATCAGACTAAAGTCTGATGGATGTACGTTGATTTGAATGGAGGCCAATGCATGCCTCCTCCACCTCCATTGTCTTGCTTGACCATCCTTACTACATCACTCTCCCATCATCATCTCATCACCATGGAAGAAGAACAAGTGTGACCAATGCATGGACCTCTCTTCCTCCTCCATTGGTCCATACCTTGAGCCATGGATTGCAAGCTCACCAAGATGTCTATAAATACCCTCTCCTATGCATTCATCCAAGTCTTTTGCTCTCTCTTCTAGCAAGAACACCCTCTCCTTCAAAAAAAAAATCAGCACCTTGCACATAGAAATTCTCCATTCAAAGTCAACAAAAACACCATTCAATCTCCTCCTTCTCTTCTCCTTGGACCGCCGGACCACCCCTCCTGCCCGACCGGACCACCGACGACGACGACGCCCGCCTTGTGCCACCGCCTGCCCCCGCCGGAGCTCCCTGGCCGCGCCGCCCCAAGCCCGCCGGCCTCCCTTGCTCTCTTCTCCTACATTCTGTAATACAGAATACCAAAAAGTATAAAATCTTATCCTAAATCCTATTTATTTAAATTATGCTTTTATAAATTTATAAAGTTATTAGCTATTAGAAATTATTTTAGGAAAATAAGAAATAAAAATAGGTTAGTAAGATCTTGTTAGTTAAAAGCTAGAAACAAAACTAATTTACCTTGGTAACTTAAGATATAAACAAATAGATAAATTTTTATGAATTTTATTACATGCATGCCTCTTTCATAATATAAATAGTGGTTTCTATAAATAAATATAGTATGCAAAATAATAAATGTTATTGTCATCTTTGATCAAATAGGAATTTTAAAAGTTCTTATGCATGCATTAAACTAAAAGATAAAATCATACTATATGATCTTAGAAATAAAAAGGTTTAGTAAATAAAACCATTACCATTTTTATATGAAGTTAACAAATTCCCTAAGTTAATAAAAGTTGTTGCATGGCCTAATCTATAAAAGATTTAGGATTTATAAAATTGTGGGAATAAATAAAATTACGAAAAATAAATATTTATTCAATAAAAATATGAACTTTAGCATAATTTTTATATATGAGAGTTATTACAAAATATCATCTATTATTAGTAATGATAAAATAAAATATTATTAGCATAAGAGTTATTATTAGTATATTATAAGAACAAGTATATGATAGCATGGATTTTAGTTATAGAATATAGTACTATTAATGGAAATATTACTAAGTCATCTATAAGGAAAGTATATTTTTATAATCACTAGGTGTAGAGATATTTGCATAAGACATAATTTCTAGGATAAAAATATCAAGTAAGATATTACAAATATTCTAGGAGATTATTATAGCATAAGGATGACTTGCATGAAAGAAATCTTCTAAGTATAAAGAAGATGTTATTTTTATAAACTATAATATTATAATAACAAATTATAAATATAAAATAAGATTAATCTAAATTTAGACCAATTACCTTATAAGGAAATTTAGAAACTCCTAATTATAGAAACTTCCTTATAAAGGAGTATATGCATGACAATTTTATTTAAAAAGAGATTATGTAGGTAAATACTTTTCTATTAAGAAAATATTATTAATAAAGTATTTTAGATAAGGTAGTTAAAATTATAAGTTCCATCCTAAAATAAATGGGAAATTAAAAGTAATATCTTATTTGTAATGAATAAGTAAAAAGAATAAATTTTAATAATTATTTTACTAACTATGTAAAATAAAGATTTTTCGGAATAGTAAGGATATTACAAATCCAAAATAATAATAAAGGAATATTATTATTTTGAGGAAAATAACCTTCTAAATTATTATTATGATAATTTAGAATCTCTAAATCTCTTATAAAAATATTATAAGAGATAATCCAAATCTTAGAAAGAAAATCATGTTTTTGAGCCTTTCGTAAATTTCCGTATCAATAGGTCGGAATCCTCGCTCGTAGTAGGGAATCGCATAAGTTTCGTCAAGGCTCGTTTGCTAGAACTTGTTACGCAAAGGCAAGTGGAATTTCCCCTTGTGCCCTTTTATTTTCGTCTACATGATATTTCTCGATGTTGGGAACGACTTGTATGCCTCAATAAAAATGAACCTAGGAAATATCGAATGCTAGATATAACGACAATTGTTAGCGTAGTATGTTTTATATTCCTTTGTTAGGATTATATATGCTAGTATGTTGTGATCTTGATTGAATACAATCTCGTTCAGAGATTTACCTTGATTAAACTAGAAAGGGGTGCGGGTTAGCCGACACCTCTATATAACATTAATAAGTCGTACGTCCATACGACTTTCGGGATCATGATCTCCATCCGCTCCGATTGTAAGGAGGGATTGTGCGGCACTCTAGCTAAGTGTCGGAGAATTGATGGTTCTCCTTCGGGTGGCTCGGAATATCCGTGTCCCACCACTCTCTATTAAAAATCATTAATAAAGTCGAATATATTTTCGTCACTATATAAGATAAGTGCGAATGCACACTTAAGACACCAAAACCGGACCGGTCTCAAATGATCGATTCGGCTCTCGGTCCGCTCAGGGCGCGAGAGGTTTTCACTTGTATGATTTAATGAACGTTCCCAACATTCTTTCGAAATCCAAAAAGAAGTCTACAATCTAGTAGTTCTTCTATTGCATCATCGAGTTATCTTTGTCCAAAGATATACTCTCCTTCGAATCTCAAAGCTCCACATCAACAAGTTTCATTATATAGTCCATCATAAACACAACCTTAATACCTCTTTCAATAATATTTGAAAATTCCCAAAATACCCTCGGGAAGTTCCCTTCCCGCTTGCTTAGTCTCTTAGACTAATTCTTCTTTTCCGCATTTTTGCCTGGCATTCTATCGCCCCTCGCGAATTATGTCAGAATCTAGGAACCCCAGCAAGGCGTGAAGTGAAGTGAAGACGAAGGAAGAACAAGGATTTCAAGATGTATCTTTCTATCATTTTGCTTTAGTTTCATTACGTTTCAAGAACAATCAGGTTTCGCATTTCAATTCTGGACAACTTTATGTTTGATCAATGTAAGATGTTTTGTAAGAACTAAGTCTCCCTCGGGAGCACCTTTTCTCATTATGTAATATGTTTTATTCCGCATTTTAATTGTTCTATATCATTCTAAAAGCCTTGGGTGACTTTGGACGGTAAAGTCTGAGGTCACTGGCGGTAATACCCAATGTTGTAAAATAGGGGTGTTACAATTGTGGTATCAGAGCTAAACGTTTTTGTTTTAAAACCGAAAAGTTTTAAAACCGAAAATTTTCGAAAATTTAAAACCTTCAAACCCTAACTTTTACTTCCGCTATTTAACACATTTGTTTATAGAAAATTTCCTTCTTTACTCTCTTCCAGAAAACCTAGGATTACTCACTTTTCGAATTCAAAAATTTCTTAGCTAAGAAAGATATGTTTTCAAAAGATATTAGAAACCTCACATAGCAAATACCTAGTTCTAGAACTTATCTTTTCTCAAAATCTTTCTACCTTCCGAAAGAACTTGAAATAGTACGAAATTTTCAACGTGTAAATAACATAAGTGTTTCGTTATAAATTTCTACCTTCACAATAGAAAATTTGTTTAGTAAACCCAAGTTTGCACGTCCTAAAATCTTGGGTTCTCAATAAGAAAAACCTTAGGATACTTAAATAGGGCCAAGAAAATGAAAAACAAAACGTAAAGTTTGACTTGGTAAAATTTTCAAAAAAATCTTGATATCCTTCACTAAGTCTTCCTTCTATAGAAACTAAGGAAGTTCTATACTAACACCTGTTTCCTTTTCCTTCCTCAGAAAAACCATGGATAGCTCAAACAACCACTATGGAAACCATGTCAACGAAGCCAACTTCGGGATGCAAGCCCCGAACCCTTACTTTCCCCATCCTGACGCTGAGTATGAAGAATACCAACCCGGAGTTGACATGGAGGTTGATCAGATCGGGGAGCCGTGGGAGGAGTCGGAGGAAGATCCCGAGGAGGACCCCAACCTCCCTATCAGGCTCTCAGATGACGAGGTCGCTCCGGCTACACCGCCCCCATCACCAGTATACGAGCCCGAGGACTACCCCTCGGAGGACGAGGAAATGGCCCCGGGTTATGAACCCGAAGACTACGCTGATGAGGAGGATGAAGAGTTGGAGCCCGAGCACCAACTAGAAGGTATCGTCCCCGAACTCAACTTCGAGGATGGGGAAGAGGATGAGTTTGATGAGGAGGAGTTAGAGCTGCTATGGCAAGCACAGGCAGAATGGGACGCCATGAATGAGGCGTCGGAAGAAGAAGATGAGGATGGGGTGGTGATTGACCCAGAATCACCCCCACCGCCATCGCCGCCAGCGAGCCCCGAGTTGGAGTACGTTCCCCCAGCTCCTATGCCCCATATGATCGAGGTTCCGAGGGTCATGCCGAGAGTGGAGGTCAACTCACCTCCGAGAGTGCCCGAGCCTGTGGGGCCCATGCCCCCAATGATGGACTTCTGGTGCCATGAAGACGACATGCTACTTCGGCAACTCCAGATCGGGTCCAGCAGCCGCAACTACTCAGAGGAGAGATTTTGTGGGCCGCTCTCACTCCGCGAGCAGGCAATGCAAGCCCCCAGGGATGTGCAGATGGAAGGCTTTGTCACATGGATGGAGGGAGAGTCCTCCAATCGCCGAGCTCGACCACCCTTGGTCAACGCCCCGCCACCGCCAGGCGCCGCACCCTCCAGAAGTCGTAGGGTGAATGTGGACCTACTTCAGAGCCACAGAGAGGAGTGGGTTCGAGAGAGAGAGATGGATCAAGCACAGAGGTTGCAGTACAGGATTTGCATCGCAGAGTCCCAAGCCCGCGAGAACCGTCGTAGCCGCAGAATCGAGCAAGTTAACCTTCTTCTTACCAATGACACGGGGGTCATTGATGACACCCTTTTCGAGGACGGGTTCCTCGACACTTACACCGACCTCATCTAGATCTTTAGCTTTGTACTCTTTCATTTTCAGAAGTGAGCCTAGACCACTTCTTTCGACTTCATTTTGTACTTAGGAAGTCGACTCGGATTAGCTTTCTTTCCGGTATTAAGAACAGCTTAAGTTATGAAAGCCCTTGTACTTTCCTTATGAAACTAGTAATGAAGTTACTCTTTCGCGATTATTAGCACTTGCGTCTTCAATCTTACATATATTATTGTCTTGACGATTAAAAACAAACCCAAAACCTTCAGATGGTCAACACAAGAGCCACCAATCGTAGTTCAACTGTGCCTCAAGAAGGCAATGATGATAGCGAGTCCGAAGCTCGAAGAGAGACACGTGTAAACCCGCCTCCTGCACTAGCTGCTCCAATTATGTTCAACGCAGAAACTGTAGGTGCATTGCGCACTCTCGTACAACAGCTAATACGAGAGGAAATTCCTGCTACGGTCCCTAAACCCGTGGACCCCGAAGCACCTGAAGAAGCGCAAGAAGAAGTTGGTCAAACAGCAGAGGTGGTTCCCGTGAAGCAAAATCTGGTCAGCTTCACTGAAGGAATCAAGGCTTTCAACGCCATGAAGCCTGATTCGTATGACGGAACCGGGGATCCGTTAGGAGTGCAGTACTGGTTTTCTCACATGGAGCGGCTCTTACGCAACATACCATGCTCAGAAGCGGACAAGGTGCACATGGCTGCACTAAAATTAAAAGATGAAGCAGGCGAGTGGTGGGAAAGTTCCAGTCTATCCAGCCGCCCAGATTTAAGCTGGGCCATGTTCAAGAACAAGATGATGCGCCGATTCTTCACGGAATCGATGCGAGATGAAAAGCTGGATGAGTTCCACTCCCCAAAGCTGCATGGGTTGAACGTACTGGAAAGGGCTAAGAAATTTAATCACCTGCTACAGTATACTGATGAAGAGATCACCACAGAAAAGCAGAAGATCAAACACTTTCACCGCTGGATGAGCGACCACATCAAGCCTTGGATGGCAAACCGCTCCTTCACAACCTTGGAGGAGTATGTGGATCATGCACATAAAATGGAGTCAACTCTGAAGGTTCCTGAGCGCAAGAAGTTCGGTGGAGGGAAGCCTCACCACTCCAGTCACAGTGGATTTAAGAGGCCAGCATCGCCGCAAGGTTCTCAGTGGTCAAAGAAAAGCAAGCACAAGGCTTCGTCGGTTGGTACAAAACCAAGCTTTAGGGCGGAGTCCATAAAGACCCCAATCGTCTGCCACAAATGTGCCGAACCCGGGCACATAAACAGGAATTGTCCCAAGACACCAAGAAGATGTTACAACTGCAACAAAGATGGACACCTCCGACAATTCTGCAGGCAACCAGCGAATTCAGCAGGTCAGACCCGCTCGAACACGGTGTCCCAGCGACCTCAGGCGTCAAACAAGCTAGCAGGAACCGCTTCAGTTCAGTCCACAACTAACCAGAAAGGCAAAGGGCCTATGATCTCGCAGGGACAAGGGCAGAGATTGTATGAGATGCGCACCACTGACAAGCCCGAAGAACCCATTTGCGGAGTACTCTCCATATTCGTTCTAAAGACGTGTTTATACTCTTTGATTCCGGTGCTTCACATTCCTTCATATCCGAAAAGTGCATAGAACTACTAAGATTAGACCATCTCGAAGAATGTGAACCGTTCATAGTGAACCTTCCGAATGGGGAAAAGATAGTAGGAGCAAGACAGCTGAGTAGTTTTCCCTTATGCATTCAAGGAGGAAATTTTTCTTCCAACCTAATATGCATCCCGATGGATCCTTACGACATCATTCTCGGAAGAGATTGGTTGTCTCAGCATGGAGCAATAATCGATTTCTACTCCCGGACAGTAACCATCAACTCTGGAGGAAAACATGTTTGCAGATTCAAGGGAAAGCGAGAAGAAGAAAATGGAAAGGTGATCAACGCCATGAAGGCTGGGAAATTACTCCGACAAGGCTGTGTTGGGTATCTTTGTTACCTCGAGCCAACGGGGAAAAGGGTTGGGGATATCCAAGAAATCCCTGAGCCCGAGAATTTCCCGACGTTTTCCCAGAAGAGCTCCCAAGATTACCTCCCCGACGAGAAGTCGAGTTTTCGATAAGCCTCGAGCCGGGTACCGCCCCAATTTCTAAAGCGCCCTACAGAATGGCCCCGCTAGAGATGAAGGAACTCAAGAGTCAGCTCGAAGAACTGCTTGAGAAGGGTTACATCCGACCGAGTGCTTCGCCCTGGGGAGCGCCCGTGCTATTTGTGAAGAAGAAGGACGGAACCTTCCGTTTGTGCATCGATTACAGAGAATTGAACAAGGTCACCATCAAGAACAAGTATCCTCTTCCAAGGATAGATGACCTCTTAGACCAACTCCGAGGTGCAAAAGTTTTCTCCAAGATCGACTTGAGATCAGGTTATCATCAACTTCGGATCCGTGAAGAGGACATTCCGAAGACCGCATTCCGCACTCGATATGGCCACTACGAGTTTGTAGTGATGCCATTCGGCCTGACTAACGCACCTGCGGTGTTCATGGATTTAATGCATCGATGCTTCCATGAATACCTCGACAAGTTTGTCATCGTCTTCATTGACGACATCTTAATCTACTCCGATAATCGAGCGGAGCATGAAGAACACCTTCGAACAGTGCTACAAATCTTAAGGCACAACAACTTTACGCCAAATTATCCAAGTGTGATTTATGGCTTAAAGAAGTGGCTTTTCTAGGCCATGTTATCAATCAAGACGGAGTAATGGTGGACCCAAAGAAGATTGAAGCAGTCTCAGAATGGAAGCAACCAAAGAATGTAAAAGAAATTCGCAGCTTCCTAGGACTTGCAGGGTACTACCGAAGATTCGTCGAGGGATTCTCAAAGATCGCCCTGCCAATGACGAAGTTACTCCGGAAAACCCACAAGAAGTTTGTGTGGGACGAAAAGTGTGAAGAAAGCTTCCAAGAACTCAAGAAGCGTCTAACAAGCGCACCAGTTCTGACGCTGCCAGATGGACACGACGGCTATGTGGTCTACAGTGATGCCTCAAAGCAAGGCTTGGGATGCGTGCTTATGCAGAATGGGAAGGTGATTGCCTACGCATCTCGTCAACTCAAAGTCTATGAAGTGAATTACCCAACCCACGACCTCGAACTAGCAGCGGTGGTGTTTGCCTTAAAAATCTGGCGACACTACCTGTACGGGGTCAAATTCCAGATCTACACAGACCACAAAAGCTTGAAGTATGTGTTCACCCAGATGGAACTAAACATGAGACAAAGAAGATGGCTGGAACTACTGAAGGACTACGACATCGAGCTGCTCTACCATCCGGGCAAAGCTAATGTCGTAGCAGACGCTCTCAGTCGTAAGACACAACAAGAGGGCTTGATCGCAATGCTAACAGCCCAGCCAAAGCTGCAACAAGAACTGATCAGAGAAGGCATCGAGGTCTGGTTCGAAAGACAACAGGGTTGTCTCAACACTTTGGAAATCCAATCCGATTTGTTAACGGAGATTAAAGAGAAGCAGACTGAGGACATCGTGCTGATCAGGATAAGCGGCGAGGTACAAGAAGGCAAGGCACCAGGGTTCGTTATCCAAGATGATGGTTCCCTATGGTTTCAAAACCGAATTTGTGTGCCAGCAGTGGACGAGCTCCGAAAAATCATTTTAAAGGAAGCCCACTCATCTGCCTACTCAGTACACCCAAGAGCAAGTAAAATGTACAAGGATGTACGCAGAAATTTTTGGTGGCCAAATCTGAAGCAAGATGTCGCAGAGTTCGTATCTAAATGCTTGGTCTGCCAGAAAGTAAAGATCGAACATCGAAGACCAGGAGGAAAGTTGCAATCCCTTTCCGTGCCAGAATGGAAATGGGAAGATATCGCAATGGATTTTGTGACCGATCTGCCCAAGACCCAAAAGCAGAAGGATTCTATCTGGGTCATCGTGGATCGACTCACCAAGAGCGCCCACTTCATCCCCATTCAAAAGAAGTGGAAAGCCCCAAAGCTAGCAACAGTTTTCGTCAAGGAAATAGTCCGCCTCCATGGGACCCCAAAAACGATCATCTCTGATCGAGACGGTCGCTTCATGGCCTCTTTCTGGCAAGGACTACACAGGGCCATGGGCACAGAACTAAAATTCAGCACAGCTTTTCATCCTCAAACTGATGGTCAATCAGAAAGGACCATCCAAACTCTTGAGGACATGCTTCGGGCGTGTGTGCTCGATCGCACAACAAGCTGGGATGACAGCTTGCACCTCATAGAATTCACCTACAACAATAGCTGGCATTCCTCCATCAAGATGGCTCCCTTCGAAGCCCTATACGGCCGGAAATGTCGTTCCCCGCTTTGTTGGGACGATAACGCCGACAAGATTCTCTTAGGTCCTGACCTAATAGAGCAAACTGCCTCCGAAGTCGCCCTCATCCGTCAGAGAATGTTGACCGCCCAGAGTCGACAGAAATCTTATGCAGATCTAAAAAGGAGGGACATTGAGTTCACAGAAGGAGACAAGGTGTTTGTCAAAGTATCTCCTTCAAAGGGCGTTTTCCGCTTCGGGAAGCGAGGCAAGCTCAACCCTCACTATGTGGGACCCTTCGAAATCCTTGAGAGAGTCGGCAATATGGCCTATCGAGTTGCTCTACCACCCTCTGCTCACCCTGTGCACAATGTGTTCCATGTGTCACTCTTAAGAAAGTATGTGCCCGACGAATCCCACGTGATCAACTTCGACGATGTCGAAATCCAGTCGGATGGCACTTACGAAGAGGGACCAATCAAGATTGTAGAGCACCGAGTCAAGCAATTACGCAACAAAGAAGTACCTTTAGTCCGTGTACTTTGGTCCAAAGATGGCAACGAAGGTACAACATGGGAAACCTGGGAAACCGAGCAAGACATACAGAGGCGTTTTCCAGAGTTAATGTCTTCGTGAACACCACTAGCGTAATCCTTTTAAGGGGGTACTAGACCCCATAGCATTCTCACAAGTCGTGAGCTGTAATTGCTTTTGTCTCTACATCGTGGTACCGCCCTATTTTCTCTAAGTTTCGGGGACGAAACTTATTTAAGGGGGTACTATTGTAATATCCGCGATATTCCAAGTTCTTTTATAATATTTATTATCAATTATTTTATTTCACTAATTTCTAGAAAATCAAATTAACTTCTATTATTTTCTTTTGAAAGAGTTTATCAAGAGAATTAAAATAGACAAAAATGCAATAAAATTATTCAAGGGGTATAAATTAATAAGTGAGGTAAATTAATAAAAAGAGCATTAGATAAAAATAAGAAACTTATTTATTTCATAGAATAGATTATACAAAGGCCTAGGAAATTAGTTTACAAGCCTTGCAAAAGGAATGCAAGAGCCGGGATTTGAACCCGAGATCTCTTGCACTCCAACCTCACACACCCCTCACCAAATTCCGCTAGACCATTACAATTTCTTGTTCACTTAGCCAACCATTATTCTCTTATAACAAATAAACTCTCTCTACCAATTTCAACATCAGACTAAAGTCTGATGGATGTACGTTGATTTGAATGGAGGCCAATGCATGCCTCCTCCACCTCCATTGTCTTGCTTGACCATCCTTACTACATCACTCTCCCATCATCCTCTCATCACCATGGAAGAAGAACAAGTGTGACCAATGCATGGACCTCTCTTCCTCCTCCATTGGTCCATACCTTGAGCCATGGATTGCAAGCTCACCAAGATGTCTATAAATACCCTCTCCTATGCATTCATCCAAGTCTTTTGCTCTCTCTTCTAGCAAGAACACCCTCTCCTTCAAAAAAAAAATCAGCACCTTGCACATAGAAATTCTCCATTCAAAGTCAACAAAAACACCATTCAATCTCCTCCTTCTCTTCTCCTTGGACCGCCGGACCACCCCTCCTGCCCGACCGGACCACCGACGACGACGACGCCCGCCTTGTGCCACCGCCTGCCCCCGCCGGAGCTCCCTGGCCGCGCCGCCCCAAGCCCGCCGGCCTCCCTTGCTCTCTTCTCCTACATTCTGTAATACAGAATACCAAAAAGTATAAAATCTTATCCTAAATCCTATTTATTTAAATTATGCTTTTATAAATTTATAAAGTTATTAGCTATTAGAAATTATTTTAGGAAAATAAGAAATAAAAATAGGTTAGTAAGATCTTGTTAGTTAAAAGCTAGAAACAAAACTAATTTACCTTGGTAACTTAAGATATAAACAAATAGATAAATTTTTATGAATTTTATTACATGCATGCCTCTTTCATAATATAAATAGTGGTTTCTATAAATAAATATAGTATGCAAAATAATAAATGTTATTGTCATCTTTGATCAAATAGGAATTTTAAAAGTTCTTATGCATGCATTAAACTAAAAGATAAAATCATACTATATGATCTTAGAAATAAAAAGGTTTAGTAAATAAAACCATTACCATTTTTATATGAAGTTAACAAATTCCCTAAGTTAATAAAAGTTGTTGCATGGCCTAATCTATAAAAGATTTAGGATTTATAAAATTGTGGGAATAAATAAAATTACGAAAAATAAATATTTATTCAATAAAAATATGAACTTTAGCATAATTTTTATATATGAGAGTTATTACAAAATATCATCTATTATTAGTAATGATAAAATAAAATATTATTAGCATAAGAGTTATTATTAGTATATTATAAGAACAAGTATATGATAGCATGGATTTTAGTTATAGAATATAGTACTATTAATGGAAATATTACTAAGTCATCTATAAGGAAAGTATATTTTTATAATCACTAGGTGTAGAGATATTTGCATAAGACATAATTTCTAGGATAAAAATATCAAGTAAGATATTACAAATATTCTAGGAGATTATTATAGCATAAGGATGACTTGCATGAAAGAAATCTTCTAAGTATAAAGAAGATGTTATTTTTATAAACTATAATATTATAATAACAAATTATAAATATAAAATAAGATTAATCTAAATTTAGACCAATTACCTTATAAGGAAATTTAGAAACTCCTAATTATAGAAACTTCCTTATAAAGGAGTATATGCATGACAATTTTATTTAAAAAGAGATTATGTAGGTAAATACTTTTCTATTAAGAAAATATTATTAATAAAGTATTTTAGATAAGGTAGTTAAAATTATAAGTTCCATCCTAAAATAAATGGGAAATTAAAAGTAATATCTTATTTGTAATGAATAAGTAAAAAGAATAAATTTTAATAATTATTTTACTAACTATGTAAAATAAAGATTTTTCGGAATAGTAAGGATATTACAAATCCAAAATAATAATAAAGGAATATTATTATTTTGAGGAAAATAACCTTCTAAATTATTATTATGATAATTTAGAATCTCTAAATCTCTTATAAAAATATTATAAGAGATAATCCAAATCTTAGAAAGAAAATCATGTTTTTGAGCCTTTCGTAAATTTCCGTATCAATAGGTCGGAATCCTCGCTCGTAGTAGGGAATCGCATAAGTTTCGTCAAGGCTCGTTTGCTAGAACTTGTTACGCAAAGGCAAGTGGAATTTCCCCTTGTGCCCTTTTATTTTCGTCTACATGATATTTCTCGATGTTGGGAACGACTTGTATGCCTCAATAAAAATGAACCTAGGAAATATCGAATGCTAGATATAACGACAATTGTTAGCGTAGTATGTTTTATATTCCTTTGTTAGGATTATATATGCTAGTATGTTGTGATCTTGATTGAATACAATCTCGTTCAGAGATTTACCTTGATTAAACTAGAAAGGGGTGCGGGTTAGCCGACACCTCTATATAACATTAATAAGTCGTACGTCCATACGACTTTCGGGATCATGATCTCCATCCGCTCCGATTGTAAGGAGGGATTGTGCGGCACTCTAGCTAAGTGTCGGAGAATTGATGGTTCTCCTTCGGGTGGCTCGGAATATCCGTGTCCCACCACTCTCTATTAAAAATCATTAATAAAGTCAAATATATTTTCGTCACTATATAAGATAAGTGCGAATGCACACTTAAGACACCAAAACCGGACCGGTCTCAAATGATCGATCCGGCTCTCGGTCCGCTCAGGGCGCGAGAGGTTTTCACTTGTATGATTTAATGAACGTTCCCAACATTCTTTCGAAATCCAAAAAGAAGTCTACAATCTAGTAGTTCTTCTATTGCATCATCGAGTTATCTTTGTCCAAAGATATACTCTCCTTCGAATCTCAAAGCTCCACATCAACAAGTTTCATTATATAGCCATCATAAACACAACCTTAATACCTCTTTCAATAATATTTGAAAATACCCTCGGGAAGTTCCCTTCCCGCTTGCTTAGTCTCTTAGACTAATTCTTCTTTTCCGCATTTTGCCTGGCATTCTATCGCCCCTCGCGAATTATGTCAGAATCTAGGAACCCCAGCAAAGCGTGAAGTGAAGTGAAGACGAAGGAAGAACAAGGATTTCAAGATGTATCTTTCTATCATTTTGCTTTAGTTTCATTACGTTTCAAGAACAATCAGGTTTCGCATTTCAATTCTGGACAACTTTATGTTTGATCAATGTAAGATGTTTTGTAAGAACTAAGTCTCCCTCGGGAGCACCTTTTCTCATTATGTAATATGTTTTATTCTGCATTTTAATTGTTCTATATCATTCTAAAAGCCTTGGGTGACTTTGGACGGTAAAGTCTGAGGTCACTGGCGGTAATACCCAATGTTGTAAAATAGGGGTGTTACATTAGCACACATTCGACTAGAAGAGGATGAACTCTTTGTCGCTGACACGAGGGAAGTACTACGATCTGATCGGAGGCATGGGAAGCGCGAGTCAAGGTACCGTCCGTACCCTTGAGAAAGGACAAGACGTTCGAATAAATAGAAGAGCTCGGTAACGCGTTACAAAGGTGTTTTTCATCATTGAACTCGTAAGGAAATAAAATATAGACAAGTTATTAATCTACCATGTAAGCAAAACTTTACTTCATGCTGGAACTAGGTATTCTTCTATCAAAAATTTGGTATGTGTACTAGTTATAAATTCTATCACGTTACATCTTTACTTTGAAAGTCATTTCATAAAGTGTGCACTAACTTTCCTATGAAGAGTACAATGTCAATACCAGAATTATCAGGACGTGTTACAAAATAATTTTATGGACAACTTCATCCAAACTGACGACACCTTACAAGAAACAATGCAAGTAGACAACAAGTTACAAACAGGAAAATGGTTACTACATACAAATGGCGCATCAAATCAAGGAGTCATAAGACTGGGGGTGGCATTGAACTCACCACTGGGGTAGCCCAAGTCGTGCGACGTACTTTCAAACGAAACAACGAATGTGGAAACACGAGTCACTTATCTTCAGCAAAGTCAAGATGTAACACACAAAGATTCATCATCATGAACGCATTAAGAGCTAGCAACATAAACTTTAGGTCAAAGGTACTTTACCATTCACTTTTACACATGTCAATACATTCTTTACATACTACACATCGGCCTCTGAGCCAACACGAAACATCGGCCTTTGTAGCCAACACTGGACTTAGTCGCCAGCACACGAAACATCGGCCTTAGTCGCCAGTATACATCAAATAAAAACTAGCAAGGGACGCCTTGTGACGTTACAGGCCAAAACATGGGCCCCGCCTTATAATCAGGCGAACGCTGTGCACACATGACCGGTCAAAGATGCTAAGGTGGAGTACACACTTAAGGCGCTCTAGAGCAAGGGGAGCCCTTAAGCGCAGATGACATGTAACAATATACGTGCATATTACATTTGTCATTTGTGTCATCACACTACATATACAAAAAACTCCCTTAGTACAGTCTTACACACGCGCGCTACAACAATTACAACGTTGGCCTCTGTCGCCAATACTTACAACATCGGCCTTTGTAGCCAACAGTTATAACATCGGCCTCTGTAGCCAACACATACAACATCGGCCTCTGTAGCCAACACTTACAACATCGGCCTTTGTCGCCAGTTCTTACAACATCGGCCTCTGTAGCCAACATTAAACCTTGGGTACACGTTATGACCAACGCGTCATCTTCATTAGCAACTCGTCCTGCGAAAGCCTTCGTTCAAACGAAGCATACACAACACGACATCTTGATTAAACATCTAGTTTCACAAACCGACAAAGACAACATGAGGAGATCATTAGTTTGACGACTTCAGGCAATGGTTCCCAAAGCAAGTTCAAACCCGCACCAAAATATACGAGAGAAATTTTGAGTGGGTTTGGGGGGTATTGTTGGGCCCTAAAATATCGGGCTAATTTATGAGGTGGGACCACGAAGATATGAAGAGATCGGAACAAATTAAAGGCAATATTCACCATTAATGGAGCATTAAACTACATGGAGAAAATCAAGGAGCATTAAAGGAGCTATTGGAACACATTAACTACATGGGCGAAAATCACGGACGCCTTAAATGCTAACGCGTTGGTGATTTAGCAGAAGTGGTAAACTGGTCAAAACTAGCCGTTGGAGACATTAATAACAAGGCGAGATTCTAGGGATTGACTTATAAATGACCAGAATATCAGCCTATAAAAGGGGAGGAAGAACATCAGCTCAAGGACATTCTCTCTCGGACTCACTCTCATACGCTCTCTCTACAACAAAGCGATCTATATACAATTATATTTTTTCTTCGATTATTCATCTACGATCTCAAAAGCTATTTTGCTATTCATCTTCTCTCTGGCGTACTCATCAATTGTTCTTCTACATCTGAATGGAATCATAGTGAAGTTTACCCTCGTTATTCTATATTTTTTGTCTATTTATTTCGATATCTATTATTTGACCAATTAACGTGTCTACTACTTATCATTGGTATCTTGAATCATAAGGAGTAACTCGTAGCAGTGCAATTACATTCTTATTTCATTATTTTGGATTCATATCTCTTTCTCTACTTGTTTATTAGTTCATTTGCTATTTTCCTTCGTAAATCCCTTATTACTTGCAAATTAACGTGTTTAAACTAGTTTTGACTAGAGTTCCCTCATTATAGCAGATAACACGTTTACGTGTTAAATCTGCCCAAAACAAGGAGCATGGTTGGTACCTTGAGCATTGGGTGCATGGACATAACCAATTCCAAACCTATCAACCTCCTTCACAAACTTCTTACCGTAGTCCTTTTTGACCTCTTGAACTTTATTACCAGCAAACTTGTCTAGCCATTTCTTTTTCTTAGTCTCTTCATCAATTTTAAGACCATCTAACTCACTGGACAATTTAACATTTCCAAGCTTAAGCATAAGTCTTTCCCCTTCTAAGTTAGTGACTTGCTTTTCTAGGTCATCGACTTGTTTTCGCAAGTCAGTGACCTGAGAGTTGAAATCAGTGCAAGACTCACAAGCAACTGAATTAGGAGAAGAAATCTTTTCAAGTTCAATAGCTTTATCAGACCAGACTTTTTTATCATCAATCAAGTTGGTTATGGATTCATTGTTTTCTTCTAGTTTTTCATTTAACTCATTAAGTTGAGTTCCCAACTTCTTTATAATAGCAAGCAATTGTTCTCTACTCCTTTTATCAAGAAGAGAAGAAAGATCAAAGTCATGTACTTCACTTGGAGAGTCACTTTCTTTGTCCATGAGACACATATCATCAAATTGACTTAGGTCGTCTTCGTCGTCATAGAAACCACAAGACCCCAACATGCTGGTGGCAACCTCTCCAACATTTTCTTGGGACATTGTTTAGCATTGTGTCCCTTGCCTTGACAGTGGTAGCACACCTTTTCCTTCATATCTCTACATGATTCAGAGGGTTTGGGAGAAGCCTTGTTACGAGTCAACAACCTCTTCATGGCTTTAGAGATGAGATCAACGTCGTCATCAACCTCTTCTAAATCTTGATCACCTTGAGCCAAGTCGAATGTCCTCTCAACTTTGACATTGATACCCTGGATTTTATCAGTTTCAAGTCGTTCGTCTCTCCTTTGTTGAATACCTCCATACATGGTGAGTTGCCCAACAAGATCTTCAAGAGTTAATGACTTTTTTTCCTTCTAAGTGAGCAAGGAAGCAGCGATAGTGTCCTATTTCTTGTTCAGTCTTGAGATCAACTTGTTGGGTTTGCTTTCACTGATACCCTGGATTTTATCAGTTTCAAGTCGTTCGTCTCTCCTTTGTTGAATACCTCCATACATGGTGAGTTGCCCAACAAGATCTTCAAGAGTCAATGACTTTTTTTCCTTCTAAGTGAGCAAGGAAGCAGCGATAGTGTCCTATTTCTTGTTCAGTCTTGAGATCAACTTGTTGGGTTTGCTTCCATTGAGGAAGCTTCTCTCCAAGGAATTCCAATTAATTGACAAGCACTTGGAATCTTGAGTGATAGTCACAAAGAGACTCACCCTTTTCTTGAAAGATATTCTCATACTCTCTTTCGAGACTTATGATCCTATCTCTCTTTACATCCTCGTTCCCTTGATGTAGCCTTTTAAGAGCGTCCCAAATCTCCTTTGCCGTCTTGTAGCCAATGACCTTCTTGAGATCACCATCAGTTAGGGCATGGTGGAGAACTTTCTTAGCTCTTGCATTTTTCTCCAATTTCTTGAAGTCGGCATCATCATAGTCAGTTCTGGTCTTCTCAGTTTTGCCATCCATCTTAAGAAAGGTTTTTGGACCGATCTCGATGACTTTCCACAATTTTCCATCTAGGGAGCAAATGTGAGTCTTCATTTGCTCAACCCACCAATCATATTCGCCGACTTTGAGGATGGGAGGCTTCCAAAAGGAATCGTTGATAGTCATATTTCCTGCAAAAACAAGTAATAAACAAAATCTAGAGCCTTGGCTCTAATACCGATTGTAGGATCGTTAGTACTTAAGAGTAGTCAACTTAGAGTTAAATACGCAACGGAAAGTTAAAACAGGAAACAACGTACCAACACTTCAACACAATGATGTATAGTGGAAACTCCTTGTAAACCAACTAGTTTACTCAAAGAAAACCACTCCCTTCCAAGCTTCTCACTTGGTCGTATTTCAAGAGTCCTTAGACTCGCTCTATTTATTTCTTGAGTGATACAAAGCTCTCCCGTGAACAAGTTGAATCCCACAACCTTGAACCATGCTCTACCTTTGTCCCAACACTCTCAATCTCACGCTATGCCTAAGAACACTCGACCACACCACTTGCACGAATCCCAAGTACAAGTTCTTTCTTCACTACTCGTACGAATCCCACGCACGAGTCTTCTTCAACCTAGAACTCTCTCTTTTTCTTCTCACAAGATATTCAATGTAAAACCCACGACCTTCTAACCTAAAAACACTGAGTATTTAAGCTAGAAGTCTTGATTGAGTGTGATATTGTTTCCTATTCGGTTAAGGAAATAATATCGCACATAATCTTACAAAATCTATCCTAAAACAATACTTTATGCTCAATGGAAAATCACACAATCTTCATACACGTTCTTCTGATTTTCTTCTCTTATTTGTGTTGATTTTCTCCTTAAATAAACACTCCAACTGGCCTGGATCAGATCGACACTTTCCTTCCAAAAATAGTATCTTGCCAGTTGTCCTTTGTCAGCGACTTCTTTACAAAACTCGATGTCGTTTACTCCTCATTCAACTTCTTTGTCGCTGACTTCTCTTTTAACTTCTTTTTCGCTGACTTCTCTTTGAGTTTGGAACCATCAAAACACAACTTTTCCAACAATAGTTTCTCGCCAGTTATCCTTGTCAGTGACTTCTTTATAAGAACTTGATGTCGTTGACTCTCCATGCAACTTCTATGTCATTCACCTTTGGAACCATCAAAACCAAATCTTCTAACAACTCGCATCTTTGGGGGTTTTGGTGCCTTTGCTTTCCTAATCTTAGTGTTGTTTCCCTCAATAAGTTGCACCCTTGCTCCCCTCCTTGTGTTTTCTTAGGCTACTCTTCTTATCACCAGGGATATATATATATTGACCTATCTTTTAATAAGATCACCATCTTTCTCCATGTCACCTTTGATGAATGCATCTTTCTCTTTTTTCAACAAAAACTACTCACCTTTGTCTCCTATGATTTTCTCTCTCATGATGATTCTATATCTCCTAATGTCATACACTACCTCATAGGCTCTCCCAAACACAGATTTCATGGATCGGACTGCCTCTACATCACATTCGTGACACACCACCCATGACACTAGTTTGTCACGACTAGTGACACCCTCTCAGCCCTCCGTCACAAATGTGACACCATATCATCATGATCGTGACAACCCCTCTACTTTGCCCAATGACTAATCACGACTTGTGATAGAATCATCATGAGTCGTGACGAGCCCACAACTTTCTATCACGAGCCCTTGAATTTTCACCACGATCATAACACCCACCTATTGATGAGGTATTTTTCGTGGTCGTTTATACCTATCAAAGAAACCTTAGCTTAACCAACTCAGTAGAATGATAAGTAAGAGTCGGTCCCACAGAGACTCGTGTATTAATGTTATTACTTGTGTGCCAAGTAACCAAAGGGGGTTTTTGGAATGTTTAATCTAAATTAATATGCAAGAATGAAACTTAACTATGAATGCAAACGATGAATTGAATATATGAAAGACAAACGTGTTCAACTAGTTAGATCCATCATGATATTGATTCGTTGATCATCGATTCTCTTGATTCTCTTCTTACTTAAATAATCTATTGTGGATAGTGATCCTACTAAGGATTAAAACCCGAACTTCAGATTTAGTTGATAGAACAACCAGTCTAACAACCCTAATTAAATAATAACCTAGAAGACCTTCTAGTTTCAATTAAATAACAGCATGACGATTCAAGTTATCAATAGAAACAAACAACTTAGAGCAACCAGACATCTAAGTGACTTATGAATTTATTCCCTTCTTTAACCAACTTGTCCAACCGGTACTAAATTGATTAAAGTATACTCTTGATCAAATTAACTCCGACCGGTAATTAATCAGATTCAATTATAACTAGAAATTCAATTAGGTGATCAATCTAACAAAACCCTAGTTTAGATTCAATTAAGCACAGGGAATAATTTCTATTCAAGTTTGTTGAGAATCAATCAAACCTCACAACTATATACAAATCATGACTTCAATAACTAGCCAAACACAAGGAAATTAGCAATGCATAATGAAATTAAAATCAAACTTACAAAGGTTTCAAAGTCTTCCTTGAGAGAAAAACCCTAGCCTCCAAAAGTATGATCCAAAGTTATAAGAAAATAATCTAACATAAAGTATTTATATGTCTACTAAAAATATCCCTCAAAAGATATATCAAACCCCATACACTCGGATGACATAAGCCCATTTGAACAAATACCAAAGCCCAATCCAAAACTCGACCCAAAATCCACGCTTCGCTGAAAAGCTCCGATTGTGCGGCATCGGCCCACAAAAGCGCGGCCGCGCTTTTGCTATCCCGCGCTCTTGGCCACCAGTTGAAATTGCGCGGGCACATTGCTCGGGATCGATCCCGAGCTTCTTTCCTTTGCTTTTGCCTTAATCTTTTCTTGGTTTGGCTTGTCTCTTCAATCCTCAACCATCATCCTAGCACTCCTTAGCTCGCTTGGCTCGTCCACCACCACCATGGTCAATCTGTATTCGCCGCGTTGTTGCTCCTGAACCTAAAAACCTGTAAAACCGAGCAAACCAGCGCATAATACCCGATAACACAAAAACCTAAAAACTATATAAAAACTATCCTAAAACTAACTAAAACATATATAAAACATGCATCTAAACTACTCCTATATGCAAGCTATCAAATTCCCTCATGCTTAACCCTTGCTTGTCCTCAAGCAAGACATAAATCCAAATCACACCATAGAAATGCAATCTTACATCCATCTCAAGTCAAACAAGCATTTCACATTTAATTAAAAACCCAACCAAGACTTCCTAGCATGCATTATGGTAAGCAACAAGTAAAGATCATCCATTCATTCTAGACCTCACCAAGGATAATGTGTTTGCACTCAAACTCTCAAGTGTATAAAGGACGTGTTTCACACAAAATCAACCATGAAAACTAGACTACCATATGCTTGCATCAGAGTTCTAAATCTCCACCGTTGGGGATCAAATACACAACAAAAATCAAGAGGTCTTTTTCCGGCTTGTAATGGGGCCAAGGTAAAGAGAAACTTTGGAAGGGATCATATTTGGCCTGTGGTGCTAAATCCGGGATAAAGAACTAATCTAAACCCAAAACTCAACACTTTTTCATAACACTTCCAACTTTACTCTACCAACTCCTTACATTTACACTTAAGTACTTTGCTTCTTTTTTTTTCTTCTTTTGCCTCTTTTCAACTCTTTCTTGCTTTGCTAATGAAGACTACACACAATTTAAGCAATTTTTTCTTTTGCCTTGCAACATAATTCATCTTCATTTTTTTCACTTTGAAACCCAAGAGTTTTATTTCCTCTTCTTCCACCTTTTTCTCCAACTCCCCCATACTTACATCCAACTCACACAAAATACAACCACAACCTAAAGCCCTAAATCCCGGATTATGGGTCAAGCTTATTAGGCTAGGAATCATTTTGTGGAGCTTATAAAAACAGGCTAAAAGCTCAAAGAAATAGGGGTATCAAGAACATGGATCTTGTAGGGTAGGAAGGGAAATAATAGGTTAATAAGAAACATTGCCTCAATCACTTTAATGTCATGCATTCAATCATATAAGCAGCCTTGACAAAGAGTATTAACGCAAGTTCTAGAGCTAGATAATCATGGCGATATACTCAAGAATATAGAGAACAAATATATCATGAAAGGCCAAAAATCTCACAAGGCTAAAGTTTTGTCTAGAATTTCATAATAAATCAAATACTCAAGCTAAACACATGCTCCATCCTATTATCAAGGTAATCAATTAATGATCATGCTCATATCATATCAACTTTACCAAATCATGCAAATCATGGGTTAGAAATTATACTCAACTTAGAGAAACAAGAGGAATCAAACAATGGGGAAATAAGAACCTAAATGCAATATTTTTGTATTTTTTTAAAATTTTTCTAAATTTTTTTTCATCATTTTTTTAAGATTTTAATCAATGCATGCAAAAATTTAAATATGACCTAATCTAATGCAACTATATGCAATGTAAACAAGTAATTCCCTTCCCCCATGCTTAAAACATACTTTGTCCCCAAAGTATAGTAAAAAGGTAAAGGAAAGAGAAAAACTCACAAAACTCTAGTTGTCCGGGTAGTAAGGCGGAAAATCCTGTGGTGGCGGTGGCTGGTACTCTGGTGGATACTCTGGCTGAGGTGGTTGATAAGGCGGGAACTCTTGTCTTGGTGGCGGCTGGTATGGCGGAAACTGAGGATACGGAGGATCGGGAAAGGCATACTGAGGATAAGACTAATGAGGTGGATAGCCCGCTGAACTCCATCCATCCAATCTAGTGTTGAGCAGTCTAAACTGCTCATCCTGGCGGGCTTGAAAAGCAGCAAGCTGCTGATCCTGATGAGTCTGATATGATGTAAACCTCTGATCCACATAACCTCTCATGCCCTGAAAGCTCTGATCGATGTGAGAAGACATATCGTTGTATCGCTGCGTGTTGTCTAGCTGCATCTGTCTCATCATCTCCATCATCTAGTTATACTGAGCATCAGAGTAATGTACACCTCCAGCCGGTATAGACGGATCAAACTGTCTCTGCTGATCATCCTCCTCAAACTCATCATCCTCATCAGTGTCAACATCTTCAGCAGATTCTTCCTCTTCTTCTTCTTCAGCCATGGTGAAATCCTCATCCATCTCCTCTTCATCAGAATCCACCACAATAGGAACTGAAACCGCCTTTTTACCCCTAATCGGGCCCTTAACGGTATCCACATCTAAATCCCCAGCCTGAACCTTAATGAACCAGTTAGCTGGACTATCCCCAATCTGCACTCGATGTCCATCAAGAAGCTTCATTGCTCTCCCAGAATCACCAATCACCCAGAAGTAAGAGTTCTTGTACTTATAGAGAGCGCCCATTTTCTTCAGCATGGTGGCGTCAATAGGCAAAGGCGGGATATCAACCTTTAACCTGCTAAGATCGACTCCAAAGTGCTTGGATAGGAAAGTCACAATCCCGCCAATACAAATAGCTCCCCCGCCTTTGTTCCCAACATGAGCCATGTGGTGCATCAGCATAACACCCATATTCAACGGCTTCCTCTTCAAACTCGCAGCCAACACAGTGACATCTTTCTTGGGACAATTGTTTCCCCCATCACCTCTCCCATTCAAAGTACTAGCAATAAACCGCTGGAAAACCTTAATAGCGGGATGAGTAATGGGAGAGGCTTTTTCCTTAGAAGGCTCATATTTGGCCCTCTCTGTGATGGCTCTCCAGAAGTGCCTGTCAGCCCATGTAGCACCTGCTTCAGTAAGCACTAAATCTCTACTAATAGGGAAATTGCAGAAACCAAACACTCGGTTGACCTCTTTCAAGGTCATCTTCCTTCTAACTCCTCCTAACCAGAACTTGATCTCTCCTTCTCCTTTAAAATTAGTGGACAAAGAGCTCAGAAACTCCAGTGTTAACCCCTTGAAGGTGGGTTCACACAGCTTCAAAAACTCGCCCATATGCAAATATGCCCCCATCTCATTCAACAGATGAGCTATCCCAATCTGGTTCATCAAGTCCCAGTCTATGAACCGAGTTGCTTTCCATTGCCTATCCTTCAGAAGCTCAAACCTAATCACATGATTGTCCTTTGTAAGAGTGATCCCAAAAGTCTCTTGGATGGCCTCCCCCACCACAGCAGGGGGAGCTAAAGCAGCTCGGGATGATGAAGATCCATCAGTTCTGCCTCTCTTGTTACCCATGATTTCAGAATCTCAATTAAACCTGCTCAAACACCACACACAAACCAAACAAACGCAATTCCGTTGTCCCGGCAAGGACAACCACAGCAATATTTCACAAATAATGACTCAAACACTCTCTTCCCCCACTACCTAGAACAATTTAATCAAAATTTAATCAAAATTTTAATCAAATTTTAGGTGATTTTCGGATTTGCATGCAAAGCTCAAATAAGACACGAATCTAGACTAGAATCATGCAATAAACAAACTTTTGTAAAGGACTTAAGCCTAAATCCGAGCCTAAAGGGGTCAAATTCGAGTTTTTAGAACCAAACCTAGATCTAGATTCAATTCTACTAAAACCGAAATTTAGAGGGAGATTTGAGAAATCTTACTTGAATCCCGCTTGATTTGGAGTTCCTTGCTTGAATTTGGTTGAAAATCCGACTTGAAGAGGCTTGAATGGAGCTTGGGACCTTGAGCTTCAATGGAGATAGAGGAGAGGGGTTGAAGGAGGTGGAATAAGGCGTGGGGGCAAAAGAAGAGAGGCTCGGGTTTTAATTAGGTCTTCGCTGAAAAACGGCTAAAAGCGCGGGATCGCACGCCAATGCGCGGCCGCGCTTTTGCGAAGTCGCGCAATATGCTCCCAATTGAGATTGTGCGGCTTAGGGGCTTGGATTGCGCGGCCGCACATTTAGCAGCCCAAGCCGCGCAATCCCGACTGAGACTGCATTGCTCGGGTTGGCTCAGATTCCTTTGGCCACGCAATTTTTGTCCCCCTTCCGAGTCCTTCTGTACTTCAAGGTTTGCCCGAGTTATCTGAAATTTTGAGGATTATTTCTGTCTAAACTATTAATAAAAAACCAAAACTGTAAAACAGAAAACAAAAATCAAAGCAAATCTATCCTAAAGCATGGGTTGCCTCCCAAGAAGCGCTTGTTTAACGTCTTTAGCTTGACGTAAAAAGGATACTAAGGTTCTTGCTCCGGCTCGTGGAGAGCCGTTTCTTCCAAAGTAGCACCACTGAACCCTTCATAATATGGCTTCAGCCTCTGACCATTTACCTTAAAGACGGAATGAGAAACTCCATCATAGATATCAACTGCGCCATGTGGGTATACCTTTGCTACCACAAAAGGACCTCTCCATCTTGAGCTTAGTTTCCCAGGAAATAGTCTGAGGCGAGATTGGAACAAAAGTACTTTGTCCCCAACCTTTAAATTCTTCCTCCAAATGTGCTTGTCATGCCAGGCTTTTGTCTTTTCTTTGTAAATTACTGCATTGTCATAAGACTCAAGCCTGATTTCTTCTAATTCCTGGAGTTGAAGTTTCCTGAATTCGCCCACCTCATTTTCTTGCATGTTGCACTTCTTGACTGCCCAATATGCTTTATGTTGGATTTCCACCGGTAAATGACAAGCTTTCCCAAACACCAACCTGAATGGTGACATCCCAATTGGTGTTTTAAAAGCGGTCCTGTATGCCCATAGTGCATCATCCAACCGAGCACTCCAGTCTTTCCTGTTTGGTGCAACTGTCTTCTCTAGAATGGACTTGATTTCCCTGTTAGACACCTCTGCCTGGCCATTTGTCTGTGGGTGATATGCTGTAGAGACTTTGTGTGTGACATGATATTTTTTCAATAATGCACTCACCATCCTATTACAGAAGTGGGATCCCTTGTCACTAACTAAAGCTCTAGGGACACCAAATCTAGTAAAAATGTTGGTCTTCAAGAAATCTGTCACCACTTTAGAATCGTCAGTCCTGGTGGCCTTCGCTTCCACCCATTTGGAAACGTAGTCCACCGCAAGAAAAGATAATAATTCCCAAAAGAATTAGGAAATGGACCCATAAAGTCAATGCCCCATACATCAAAGATTTCACAGAAAATAATAGGAGATTGAGGCATCTCATTCTTTTGGGTCATATTCCCAACTCTTTGACATCGGTCACAGGATTTATAAAAATCATGAGCATCCCGAAAAATGCTTGGCCAGTAAAATCCTGCATCCAATACCTTCCTAGCTGTTTTGTTAGAACTAAAATGGCCCCCACATGCATAATTATGACAGAAGGTTAAGATAGAAGTTACCTCATTATCCGGGATACATCGTCGGATTACCTGATCAGCGCAGTGTTTCCACAAATATGGATCATCCCAGATGTAGTATCTTGCTTCACTTCTTAACTTATCCTTCTGAGCTTTTGTGAATGTTGGTGGGAACTCACCCATAACTAGGAAATTAACCAAGTGTGCATACCAAGGTTTTACAACCTTAATAGCAAACAAGGTATCATCTGGAAATTCCTCCTGAATGGGTGAACTCTCTGGCCTCTTCTGCTCTTCCATCACCAGACGACTCAAATGATCAGCAACCACATTCTCAGCCCCCTTTTTGTCTTTGATCTCAATGTTGAACTCACTCAACAGTAAGATTCACCTGATTAACCTGGGTTTGGCCTCCTTTTTCGTCAGCAGATAGCGGAGTGCTGCATGATCTGTATAAACAATCACTCTTGTTCCCAACAAGTAAGAGCGAAATTTCTCCAATGCAAACACAACTGCTAGGAGCTCCTTCTCCGTGGTGTAGTAGTTCCTCTGGGCCTCATTCAATGTCATAGAGGCATAGTGAATCACATGAGACGCCTTGCCCTTCTTTTGTCCCAAAACAGCCCCCACTGCATAATCACTAGCATCACACATGATCTCAAAGGGGAGAGACCAATCTGGGGCTTGAATGATGGGAGCTGTGGTGAGGCGGAGTTTTAGCTCATCAAACGCTGTCTTGCATGTGTCACCAAACGCAAATTCTGCTTCCTTCTTCAACAACTCACATAAGGGGGAGGCAATTTTGGAGAAGTCTCTGATAAACCTGCGGTAAAACCCTGCATGGCCTAAAAAATAACGCACTTCACGCACATTAGTAGGATAAGGCAAAGATTGAATTACTTCAACCTTAGCCTTATCTACCTCAATACCCCTAGAAGACACTACATGGCCTAATACTATACCTTGTTCTACCATAAAATGACATTTTTCAAAGTTTAGAACAAGATTAGTATCTTCACATCTTTTAAGCACTAGTGTCAAATGAGTTAAGCATGAATCAAAGTCATTCCCATGGACGGTAAAATCGTCCATAAATACCTCAATGAATTTCTCTATGTACTCAGAAAAGATATTAACCATACACCGTTGGAATGTAGCTGGGGCATTGCACTGTCCAAAAGGCATCCTTCGTTATGCAAAGGTGCCAAAAGGACAAGTGAATGTTGTCTTCTCCTGATCCTCTGGTGCTATGGCTACCTGAAAATATCCAGAATACCCATCCAAGAAACAATAGAATGAACGACCGGCAAGTCGTTCCAGCATCTGATCAATGAAAGGTAATGGGAAATGGTCCTTCCGGGTTACCGCATTCAGCTTGCGATAATCAATACACACCCGCCACCCGGTCTGGACTCTTGTGGGAATGAGATCACCCTTGTGATTCTCAACCACTGTGATACCACCCTTTTTAGGGACAACCTGAGTTGGGCTGACCCATTTACTATCAGAAATAGGAAAGATCATACCTGTCTGAAGGAGCTTCAGCACCTCCTTCTTTACCACCTCCATCATTAGGGGATTCAGCCTTCTTTGGGGCTGTTTAGACGGTGTAGCTTCATCTTCTAATAGAATCCGATGCATACATGTTGAGGGACTAATCCCTTTAATGTCTGCAATGGTCCATCCTATGGCCGTCTTATGCTCCCTCAGAACTGCCACTAATCTTCCTTCTTGCTCATTGCTGAGCTTGTTGGATATAATTACCGGCAATGTCTCCCCTTCACCTAAGAAAGCATACTTGAGATGGTCTGGAAGTTGCTTCAGTTCTACCACCGGTGCCTGCACAATAGATGGCAAAAGCTTCTCGCTTGGCAAGGTTAGTGGTATGGGCTTTGAGCCCGGTGGCAATAGTGGACGCTCATAGTGAGCATTCAACTCTGCCACCACTTCCTGCAGGTCAGTCTTTAATTCCAAATCTGAAGTATTATTCATAATAGCATTTTCCAAGGTGGATCTTAAAGCTTCAGATTCATGAATATTGAAACATTCTTGAGCAAGTGGCTCTACTACATCAACTAAGCACAGCGAGGAGTCTTCGGGAGGATATTTCATTGCATCATAAATGTTATACTCTACCCTTTCCCCGTCGAATTCCATAGTCAGAGAACCACTACAGACATCAATCTTAGTCTTAGCTGTTTTCCGAAAAGGTCTACCTAGCAAAATAGGTGCAGCATGCTTATCATGGGCCATATCTAAGACATAAAAATCAGCAGGAAATATCAGATTATCAACCATTACAAGCACATCCTCAACTATTCCTCTAGGGTAAGCATTTGACCTATCAGCTAACTGTATAACCACACCAGTTTCTTGCAAAGGACCCAGTTCAAGCATTTTGTACACAGAGTAAGGTAAAACATTAATTGAAGCACCTAGATCTAGCATGGCTTTATCAATCTTTGTATCGCCAATAATGCAGGGAATAGTGAACATGCCAGGGTCGCCACATTTCTGAGGCATACGCCTTTGAAACACAGCTGACACATGCTGACTTACAGAGATTTTTTGTTTCCCTTATAGCTTTTGAGTTCTTTTGATGGTGCACAATTCTTTAAAAAACTTAGCATATCTAGGAATGCTTTTAATCAGTTTAAGTAAAGGAATGTTTACCTCACATTTGCTGAACGTCTCGAATAATTCCTTGTCGTTCTCCAGCTTTCGGGTCTCTTTTAGTGCCTCTGGGAAGGGTGGAACAGGTGCATAAGACTTCAGAGGGGTTTCAGACGAATCTTCAACAGCGTCAGAATTGCTCGGTTTCGCTCCCGAATGCGCGGTCCCGCTTTCATCAATCAAGCCGCGCAATCCTGACTGAGACGACATTGCGCGGCTTGGCAATTGCGCGGCCGTGCTTTTTGGCGTTTCGTCCCCGCGCAATCTCAACTGAGATGGTATTGCGCGGGGTGGCATTTGCTCGGCCGCTCATTTAGCAAGCAGGCCGAGCAATTTGTCACCGACTGAATTGCTTGGAATTTCCTCTGTTTCGCCCTTAGCTGCTTCTGCCTCTCCCCTTTTGATTGGTACTTGCCCGTCCCTGGGCTCTACTTGCAGCTCTCGCCCACTCCTCAAAGTAATAGCATTGACATTCTGTTTTGGATTGAGCTCGATCTGCGATGGCAACTTACTTGAATCTCTAGCTTCCAGTTTGCCTACAGCATTGGCAATTTGACTGACTTGAGTCTCCAGATTGTGGATGCTAGACTTGGTCTCTTGTTGAAATTGACTCATTGAGCCTTGCATTGTAGTCACAGTTTGTGCAAGAGTTCGAATCATGTCTTCAGTAGACATAGCATTCTGATTGGCTCCCTGAGGACGGGATTGAAAAGGTGGCTTGTATGGAGCTTGACCACCCTGCTGATTGAACTGCTGGTTGTTGGAATTTCCATACCTCAGATTAGGATGATCCCTCCAGCTTGGATTGTAGGTGTTGGAGAAGGGATCATACCTCGGCCTAGGTGGTCCATATCCTCCCACTGCATTCACCTCAGCATTTGGATCTTGAAGTGTAGGGCAAGAGTCAGTGGGATGCATGTTATCAAAGCAAATTTCACAGGACTTCACCTGTTGTCTACCACCTTGTTGCAAAAGCTGCTTCATCATCATTTTCAACTATGTGACTTCATCTTGAATTCTTGTGTTAGCCACCACAGAGTTTGCAGCTTTCGAGCTAGTTTCTTTTCTGAACTGTCTTGTGCCCTCAGACAGTTGTGTGAACAGGTCAAACGCAGCAGCAGGAGTTTTGTTGAGAATGTGACCTTGGCAAGCTGCATTGACCATTCTTCTCTCATCATCCAAGAGGCCATTGAAAAGATATAAAATCAAGTCTTGATCAGTGTAGCCATGGAAAGGACAGCTGGCTATCAACCTCTTGAATCTCTCATAGTATTCGTACAAGGACTCACTTGCTTCTTGTTCAATATTACTGATTCGCTTTTTCAGATCATTGAGCCTTGTAGCAGGGAAGTACTTCTCCAGAAAAGCTTCTTTCATCTTATCCCATGTATTAATACTTCTCGGAGCCAAGTAGTAAAACCAGTCTTTAGCTTGATCCTTGAGAGAAAAAGGAAAGGCTCTCAGCGCGATCTGGTCATGAGTCACATCAGCAGGCTTCATGCTTGAGCACACAGCATGAAATTCAGAAATATGTTTGTTGGGGTCTTCACCACTATGCCCATGGAATGAAGGAAAAAGGTGGATCAACCCGGATTTGAGCTCAAACTTGACTCCTTCAGCAAGAGTAGGGAATTGCACCGCCAATGGTTGTTGTGCCAGATTCGGTGCAGTCAACTCTCTCAATGTTCGGTCACCCATCTCGGCGGATTCAGCAGATTCAGATTCCGAGTCAGATTCTTCAAGAAAGAACGATAAGGCCTGAAAGTGATTCCAGATTTCCTTCCTTAGCTTGAAGAGTGTCCTGTCAATATCTGGATCAAACAACAGGGGAGATGAGTTAGTAGCACGGGTATGAACCATATAACAGGTTCACACCCAAAACAGCAAGAAAGTAATAAACACAAATAGCGACGAGTCCCCGGCAACGGCGCCAAATTTGATGAGGTATTTTTCGTGGTCGTTTATACCTATCAAAGAAACCTTAGCTTAACCAACTCAGTAGAGTGGTAAGTAAGAGTCGATCCCACAGAGACTCGTGTATTAATGTTATTACTTGTGTGCCAAGTAACCAAAGGGGGTTTTTGGAATGTTTAATCTAAACTAATATGCAAGAATGAAACTTAACTATGAATGCAAAAGATGAATTGAATATATGAAAGACAAACGTGTTCAACTAGTTAGATCCATCATGATATTGATTCGTTGATCATCAATTCTCTTGATTCTCTTCTCACTTAAATAATCTATTGTGGATAGTGATCCTACTAAGGATTAAAACCCGAACTTCAGATTTAGTTGATAGAACAACCAGTCTAACAACCCTAATTAAATAATAACCTAGAAGACCTTCTAGTTTCAATTAAATAACAGCATGGCGATTCAAGTTATCAATAGAAACAAACAACTTAGAGCAACCAGACATCTAAGTGACTTGTGAATTTATTCCCTTCTTTAACCAACTTGTCCAACCGGTACTAAATTGATTAAAGTATACTCTTGATCAAATTAACTCCGACCGGTAATTAATCAGATTCAGTTATAACTAGAAATTCAATTAGGTGATCAATCTAACAAAACCCTAGTTTAGATTCAATTAAGCACAGGGAATAATTTCTATTCAAGTTTGTTGAGAATCAATCAAACCTCACAACTATATACAAATCATGACTTCAATAACTAGCCAAACACAAGGAAATTAGCAATGCATAATGAAATTAAAATCAAACTTACAAAGGTTTCAAAGTCTTCCTTGAGAGAAAAACCATAGCCTCCAAAAGTATGATCCAAAGTTATAAGAAAATAATCTAACATAAAGTATTTATATGTCTACTAAAAATATCCCTCAAAAGATATATCAAACCCCATACACTCGGATGACATAAGCCCATTTGAACAAATACCAAAGCCCAATCCAAAACTCGACCCAAAATCCATGCTTCGCTGAAAAGCTCCGATTGCGCGGCATCGGCCCACAAAAGCGCGGCCGCGCTTTTTCTATCCCGCGCTCTTGGCCACCAGTTGAAATTGCGCGGGCACATTGCTCGGGATCGATCCCGAGCTTCTTTCCTTTGCTTTTGCCTTAATCTTTTCTTGGTTTGGCTTGTCTCTTCAATCCTCAACCATCATCCTAGCACTCCTTAGCTCACTTGGCTCGTCCACTACCACCATGGTCAATCTGTATTCGCCCCGCTGTTGCTCCTGAACCTAAAAACCAATAAAACCGAGCAAACCAGCGCATAATACCCGATAACACAAAAACCTAAAAACTATATAAAAACTATCCTAAAACTAACTAAAACATATATAAAACATGCATCTAAACTACTCCTATATGCAAGCTATCACCTATCACGATCGTGACGCATCTTCTTCCGAAGGTGCCCGCCCTTAGTTGCCCATTATGAACGTGACCTCCTAAGTCATGATTGTGACATCCTTTCCTAGCCGGTCCCTCCTCTTTTCTCTCATCCAATGACCATCCGTTCTTATGCCAACATTATCAAGCCTAAAGACCTTTATGACCTCCATACCAAGACTCTCTCCCATCCATACCTCTCATAAACAAGCCCTCCTTGATCCCAATTGATCTACTGCCATGAATGATGAATATCGAGCTCTTATTTGCACCAGTACATGGGTTCTTGTTCCACACTCTACAAGGACCAATGTGGTTTGTTGTATGTGGTTATTCAGGCATAAGTACATATCTAATGGGTCATTAGAATGCTAATAAGAGCATCTAGTCGTCAATGTTCATTCACGTAAAATTAGAGTTGATTGTGATGAGACATTCAACCCGGTGGTTAAATTGGCTACTATTAGGACAATTTTGCACCATGTAGTTTCTCGTTCTTGTTTATTCGTCAGCTTGATGTCAATAATGTTTTTCTATATGGTAATTTGCGCGAGACTGTGTATATGTTTCAACCACCAAGGTTTGTTGCTTCTACTAGACGGAATCATGTTTGTCTCCTTCAGACCCAATATGTTCAGGGGACTTCTAGCCTCGGCATCACCATCTCTCCCTCTGATTCATAGGATTTGGTTGCTTATATTGACGCTGATTGGGTTAGGTGCCCAGACACCCGATGCTATACATCAAGCTATTATGTCTTCCGTAATGGCACACTTGTGTCTTAGTCAGCTAAGCGTCAATTTGTCGTCTCTCGATCTAGCGCTAAAGCTGAGTATTGTGGTATTGCGACTGTTGTCGCCGAGTGTAATTTCCTACGCAATCTACTACATGAGCTCAATTGTCCCCTCTCCAAGGCGTCCATAGTCTATACGGACAATGTCTTGGCATCTTACCTTGCCGACAATCTTGTTCAACATTAGCGCACCAAGCACATCGAGTTGAAGATTTTGTTCGTTCGAGAGAAGGTTACGTTAGGACACCTTCGAGTCTTGCATGTTCCTTCTGCTTATCAGTATGCTGATATTTTTAATAAGGGTTTGTCTGTCAGTTATTTCTCTGGATTGCAGAGACAGTCTCGCTGTTAGGACATCCGGAGTTTCGACTACAATGTGTGAGAATATTATATATGTAAATATCGTAATACCCTTCCTTGTATTATAAGGACTTGTATCTCTATTTATAGTGGAATAATACAGAGCTATATATCCTTCAGGGGAGGTAAATCAGATATTTCTTGATCTAAAAAAAAATCCAAGTTGTAACGCAGATCTGGACTAAGAAGAAGATATACACCGTGATCAAGAGTAGTCACATCACCTTCATCATGTGGCTGTGTTTTGAAATTCTTATATAAAATTGGAGAAAGTGATAATAGTAGATTAGTAGTCATATGAAGGTAGTGCAGAATAATGAGTTGGTTGGGCCCAGTAACCCAAGATGTGACTGCGGAGGCCCATGCAAGTGTGTTATTTATGTGAGAGGATAGGGCCCAGTTTGTAGGGCCCAACTTTGTTATATCTCTTGCAGCCTATCACCCTTCCTTTGACCGTTGAACTCGTGAGTGGTGTGTTTGGAGTCACCACCAAATATAAAGCACTATATATTTTGAGTTTTAGACATCTATAATTCAATGCTGCATTTTCAATTTTAAAATTTCATAACGCATGTGGTTATGTGGTTTTTAATGTTACACTGCATGACATTGAAACAAACCCTTAGATTAGTTTATAAGGAGCAGAAATTGCCACAATTTTAATTTGAAAAAAAATACTCAAAATAATACCAATTTTTGTCTATTAATTCAAAATAATACGAACTTTTATCATATTAACTATAAGGACATTTTCGACGGATATTATGGCAAATCATCTAACGTGGTACTGATAGAACATTAATAAGCATTGATGACAAGGATTTTGATGTGGTTAATATTAATTTTCATCATATAAATTATCATCTCACATATAAATAACATCAATTTTTATCATATAAATTATCATTTTATCTTGTGACAACAATAAAAGTTGGTATTATTAATGACAAACAAGCAAATTTTGATGGTCACGTCACATATTTTGTCACAATCTTTACAAAAAAAATGCTCTTGTATTATTTTTTGTTAATATAATGAAAATTGATATTATTTTTATTAATTATAAATTTTGTATTATTTTTGGGGCTTTGGGCAATAGGTAAAGTTTGGTATTGTTTTAGTGATTTTTCTTTTGATTTCGTTCAACTCTGATATTTATCAGCAACTCAAGGTAAAAAATATGGCTGAGAACCTAATTTTACCAATTTATGGGTTCAACCGGGTTAAAAAAAAGTTATAATTCAATACTATTTTTTAAATATATACTTGTGGGCAAGGTTCCCCCCCAGATCCTTGGCTGTCCCCGGCCGAGATCCCCCCCCCCCCCAATCCTTGGTTGTCCCCGGCCGAGGTCCCCCCAATCCCCCCTGTTGGGTTGTCCCCGACACACCCTCTCGGCCTTGTACGGGGCAAGGGTGTATACATCTTGACCCCCCAGATCCCGCCTCAATCGGGAGCCAACTGGGTCAATGTTGTTGTTGTTGTTGTGGGCAAGGTCCATGGGTGGAGGCTCATGGTGACTAGTGGGGTTGTATCCCCCACTAAGATTTTAAAAACAAATTAAAAATATATAAAATATTATTAGTGCCTAAAGTATTTGTATTACACAGATCAGTGACTGAACATGTACTATATATATATATATATTGTTAAATATAGTCAAACAGCCCCATCTTCCAACTAGTAAACATGTTTTTTTGAAAATATAAAAAAAATACTAAATTATTTAATAGAAATTAGTTTATTTTGTCAAAAAAAACCAAATTAATTTATTTTTATGAAAAAAGGGGTTCTCAAATACAAAAAAAAAACATTTTTTATACAAAAAAATACAGAATTTTATGGAAAAAAACAAAATTTTCAGTACAATTTTTTTTCTCTATAACCATGAATAAATTCCCGGCTCTGCCCTTGGCAAGGCCATATACATATTAGTTTTTTTTTAATATATAGATGGACTTTTTACATTATGCACTTGGCTGCCTAATTTATTGGTAGATTTTGGAGTTTAATATAACTGCACTCGTTTAAAGAGAGATCGGAAAAAAGACATAAATAACCCATTTTCAAAATTTGATTTCACAAATATACCCCAAACTAATAATTAAGTCCATACTATCCACCTGCATAAAAATTAGATTAAAATCTCATATTTATAAATCATCTGTTTGTATAACATGACACAATTTGGTATTATGTAAAAATTAGGACAACATTATGTAATTTATGTGAAATAATCTACCTAATCTAGTCTACTATATATATAAAAGCAATAAGGTTTGGAGCCTCCACGTTGCGTCATCTCATCATTTTTCACATGTCATCTTAAGAATGCGCCACCTTGGATTTTGCCACGTGTCATCTTTTTATTAAGCCATGTCATATCATTTTTTACACGTCATATGCCACATCGTGTTATTTTTTCCACCGCACTTACATGTCATATTTAACTAAAATTATAAATAAAAAATAATCTAATAAAACATATTAATTAAAAAATTATTTACAACTCTCTTCCTCCTCTTTTGCCATCTTTATCAAATTTTCCATAGAACTTATTGTTAGGATCGAGTACATGATCCGACGACAAGAGCCTTGCACTCGACAACTATGACCGTAGTAGGCCCTCTCCCACTAATTCCCCTTCTTTCCGCTTGCGTGCGGAATCAATATCACCTTTAATTATTGCGATTTTACAATCCAACCGTCCTTGACACAGATTATAGTCTATTAATAGTAGACGGGAGGTTTTAATGGCACCAAGAAGCCTCCCATTGGGTTAACAACTGGGATGAAGAAAATGGCATTGGAATTTTTTAAAGTGATAAATCACTTTTGAATAGAAAAAAAATTAATTAAATTTTATTAATTTATCATATTAGATATCATGAAATGCTAAACCTTTTTTACAAAGATTGTGATGATTATGTTTACATACAAATATATAAATATGACAGCTTCAATCATGTATTTTTTCCTTAAAATATACTCTATAAAAGATTGTGGTGGCTATAAGTAAACTACGGAGTATTAATTAATTAATATTGAATATTAATAGAAAAAGAAAAGATTTAGAAAAGATTATCTTTGGTAATTAATTTTTATTAAGGTACAAAATAGATTGTGTTAACTACATACACTATACAAAACCGTGGATCCACTTTGAATAGAAAAGGTTAATTAATTAAGTTTTATTAATTTATCATATTAGATATAATCCACTCATAATCAAGGGTAATGTGTTAGTTTGTGTATCGGATATCTTCCAAAAAAGCTTATGAGTTCAAATGTTAAATTTGGGATTTTTTTTTGAAAGTAAACGGAATTTTAAATTATTTTTACAAAGATTGTGATGAGTAAATATTCCTTTTACATACTATATATAAATACGATAGCTTCAATCAGTGGAGTAGGCAGGAATATTTTCCAGTGGGGGCTAAATTCTTTTGGCTACAGAAAATTTCCTGGCAAAGCCAGGGAAAATTTTTTTTTGCATTTTTTTTTAAAACATAGAAAAAAAAATTACAACAAATTTGTTTAAATTTATTCCTAATTAAATCAATTCTTCAATCTCAAACTGAACACAACTATGCTTCATCAGCTCAATCAAAAGCAGCATTTTGCTATAGCAGAAATCTACCACTTGGCCCATTGTATAAATAATTAAAACCACTTGGCTACAGAATTCTACCATTTACAACATACATAAATCAATCATCAATCAATCAATCATCAATCTATATACTAAAGAAGAGGCCTTTTGACCACATGTCATCCTCACATTTATTTTGCCTATGTGTCATTTTTTGGTGTTTTTGAATTATTTTTTATTAAAAATTTAGGTCCCACTATATTTTAACCAACTAACTTTTATACTAATTAAAATAAGAAATGCTTATTATTCCTAAATTTTAGGCATTTCAAGTTTCAAAAATTAATTTAATTATTTAATAAAAAATTTAAGAAACACTTACTTAGGAAAAATTTAAATAAAACCCGTATATGGCACGGAAATTCAACTAGTATTATACCTAAAAAAACAATACTACACCTAATTTTTTTTTTTAAAAATCCCAGTGGGGGCTGTAGCCCCCACTGGGCACTTAACAGCTCCGCCCATGGCTTCAATGGCATATTTTTTTATTATTAAAATATATAAATGATTGTAACTATTAATCAATTAATATTGAATATTAATAGAAAAAAAATATATAGAAAAGATTATATTAGGTAATTAATTTTTATTAAGATACATAATAGATTGTGTTAACTACACAGACTATAAAATTGTGGATCCACTTTCTATAGAAAATATTAATTAATCAAGTTTTATTAATTTATCATAGTATTGGATATAATCCACTTATGATCAAGGATATTGTGTTAGTTTTTGGATCGGATATCTTCCAAAAAACTTATGAGTTTTAATTTTAAATTTGGGAATTTTTTGAAATTAAATGGAATGTTCAATTATTTTTACAAAGATTTTGAAAGGTAAATATTCTTTTTACATACGATAAATAAATATGATAGCTTTAATGGTATATTTTTTATTTAAAATATATGGAAGATTTTGGTGGACATATGTAAACTATTAATTAATTAATATTGAATAATAGTAGAAAGAAATTATATAGAAAATATTATCTTAGGATATTTTGCTAACTACATACAAAATCGTGGATTCAAAATTTTGGAATTATTGAACCTAATCATCTATCCATCTATCTATTACTAATAACTAAAGCCGAAATAATTTTTGCCACCACGTTGCGCCACATCACCCTTTTATTAAAATAATAATTTTAAATAGTTAATTATGCAAAAAAAAATTATCTCCAACTAAACGTAAAGATAAAATAATATTGGTAAAAGTTTATCCCCAAATAAACATAAAGATAAAATAATATTAGTATATTTGACCAAAATAGATGAAAAAAAGTACATTATATTTATTATATTTGTAAAAGATACATTAAAAAAATAATAAAAAAATATGCACATATGATCACATATTTATCATTGAAATAAAAACAACCATATCTTTCTATAATCTATATTAATTAAAGTTATAACTTTTCTAGCCACCACATTAATTTTGGCCCCACCATATATTAAAAATTATTTATATTATTTTTTCCAATTAAATTCCTTTCTATGTATTCATGTGGAAAAAATTAATTCGAATTTTAATTAAAAATAACGAAAATTATTTTTATCTTTATATTTTTATATATTTATAAAAAAATATTTATCTTAAATCAAATTTTGATAAAAAAAGTTAAAAATTTCAAATATCTATATAATTACTTGCCTAAATTAAATTTTTTAAAAATATTATATTATATTTTCCATAATTTTCTTTTTGAATTTTTTATGTAAATATAGAAGATTTTTTTATCTTAATAAAATCTATATTTTTTTTTATATTTTCTTATTAACTATCTTTTTAAATTTTTATTGAAAAGATTTTTAATGATTTGAATTTGATTAATTTTTTTAAGAATTTATATTATTTTTGGATTTTTATTTTTTTATATTTAGTTTATTAATATTATATTTATAATATATCTAAAAATTGATGAGTCATAGTCGTGCATGGCACGACGGGTACAACTAGTATATATATAAACGCAATAAGGTTTGGATCTACTACATTGCGCCACATTAGCATTTGCCACATGTCATTCTTAAAATATGTCACATCAGATTTTAACATGTGTCATCTTCTCATTAATTCATATAAATTATCTATAACTATATATTAAAGCTATACATTTTCGAACCATCAGAACGATTCTGGCCACACCTCATATTTAAATTTTTTTTATTTCTATTATATTATAACTTATTTCTATGAAATTCTTTTTAACTATTTAAATTTATCTCTAACATCAAACAAATATCTATTTAGTACAACAATATCTTTTAAAACCATCCTTATATAGGCATTTAAAATTAAAAATAAAATATTTAAATATTTTAAAATAAATATAAATCTTTTAGCATATATCTTTTGACGAATTTATTTATATATATATTGATTTTCTTTTATAATTAAAAGTTAATGATAAATATTTATAATGTTTAAAGTTACTAAAAATAGATAATAAAATATTTAATAGATATATTGAAATATTTGATAATCTCTAAATTTACGTACATGGAAAGTAATAAAATATGAATAATATTATATTTAATCTTATCTATTCTTTACTTTATCGAACCAAAAAATGAGTTTGGTCCCATCTTAAATTAAATTAATTAAAATTTAAATATTTAATATAATTAAATTATCTTTATCTTTCATATTTTATTTTATTTTATTTATTAAGTTAACTATTATTTTTTTAAATTATTATTTCTTCCATATTTGAATATATATATATATAAAAATATATTTATTCATATTTTATCTTCTTTTTTAATTACATATCTATGAAATATCATCTAGAAAAGAAGAGAAATGTAATTATTTTATCATAATAATATATCTTCAATTTCAACATTAAATTTAACCATTTATATTGATTAAAAAAATTATACATTCTACACATAATAAAATTTCTTATATTAAAGTTTATATTATATTTTTATTTATAAATATCTTATTTATAATGTCTATAAAATATCGAATTGTAGTCGTACAGGGTACAACGGTACAACTAGTACAAATAAATTGGTAAATTGGTAGTTTTGGAAACAAATCTTATCAATTCAAATATTAAATCTGGAAGTTTTGATATCATCCAATATTTTAGAAAGAATCCAAATTGTAATTTTGGAAATTTCTAACATATTTAATTAAATGTTAATTTCTATAAAATATAAAAAAAATTATTTTTTTTACAACTAGATTATTGTAATTTTGGAAGCTTTGCACATCATGATAGATCAGAAATAAAAAAAAAATCATAGAAAAGTTTTGCATAGTAGAAAAAAAAACATGTATACTAATCCTCCCACAATTAATTCATTTTTTTAGTATTTAGTTAGTTATGTCTTACCTAGAAAATATGTATAAGACTCTAAACAATATATGCCAATAATTTTATTCAAAATAAAAAAAATAGATTGAGTTAACAAAGCTCGGTGCAATTGAACCTATCTACTATTTTTTTTAGATTCCTTTAACAAATCCAATAATTATCTAAGATAATCTGTTAGTTTCCTTTATATAATACACTTTGAAGATTATCCCTTCCTTAAATATTACTAGAAGATTATATTTAAAGATTACACATTCCTTAAATATTTCTTAAAGATGTTATTAATAATTTATGATAAACTTATCGGATGCAAATTTTTTGATTCCTTATATATTGCTTAAAAATTTTCCATTCCTTAGAGTTTTCCGTATTAGGATTTAGGGGAAATTACATTTAACCACCCTTTATTTTACACTTGTTGTAATTAACCATCCTTTATATTTTTTTTCTACACTTAACCACCCCTTATTTGTAATTATGTGCATTTAACCACCCATTTTAACAAAAAAAATCATTTTCTCCGTTAAGTAAAGTAAAGTCATTTCCATGGAGAATTTGGTAGAGATCCTCCACTCATTAAGGTGGATTGCCTCATTAGTATTAGATTCTCCTACAATCCACTAACTTGACTTATATTAGTATTTTATTCTATGTTAGTCAAACACTGACGAGCACTTTTATGTCGCTGTAAAAGCACTGACAAAGAAAATTCCTAACTTCCTAACCTTAGTAAAGTGAAAGCAAGGGTCGAACCCACAGAGACTCGGATTATTCATATTTAAGTAATATTACTAAATTAAAGGGGGATTTTGTGATTGTAAACTAAAATCTAAATTAGTAAAACTAACTAAAACAAAGCAAGTAAATGTGATTTAAGATTCAAATATAGAGAAAAGCGTCCAACTAGTTTCGTATCCATTGCACACATGAGTTTTGATCCTCGATTATCCTTTTTTCAATTTCCCTTGACTAATCTATTGTGAATTTATGAATTCAAGCTTAATGTGGTTGTTAATATACACCGTCTTTAACAACCTTTTAACCAATTAACCTAGAAAACCTTCTATGTCAAATTGATCATGCAATTAAGTTCAAAGCATTCAATAGAAACAATAATCATGAATTCCACCGTCTATTCACGAAGTCTTGTGATTAAATTCTCCGCCTTTGATTAACCTTATTCCACCGTCTATAAGTATAATCAAAAGATTCATCCATGAATAATCAAATTCCACCGTCTATTTAATTATTCTAGTTGTAATTCAACCTAGAAGTAAAATAAGTGATCAAGCTATTATAATCCTAAGTGAATTTAATCAATTAAGCACGGAGAGATTCAATCTAGTCAAGGCAAACTAAAATAATTCAAATCTCACAAACAATCATGCATACAACTTCAACTAACTAGTTGGACATGAGAAAATTAGCTAGACATTATCATTGAAGAAAAATAAAACTTACAAGAGTCAAATTGATCTTCAATCGCAAAGTTAGGGTTTTTGTCTCCCACAAGTCTCCAAACTCAATCAAAACTTAGAACACAAGAATAATAGATAGCATAATATCCTAATAAACTTAAAGAAAGTATTTATATTATCTCTAAAAATATCCAAAAACATAAACTAAAGTCGGCCCAAAAGATCTCGCTAAAGCCCGATTCAGCGTCGTTGACGCGCCAGAGCGCAGTCAAATACACCCAAAGCGCGGTCGCGCTCTCCTTGGTTCTGCCCGCGCTGTGGCTGCAGCAACTTCAGTGACACTTCAGAGGCTGTTTTGACCCCCTTCGAGTTGGAATTTGGACTCGGAGTAAAAATATGAATTGTAGCTCTTCGAGTTAGCTTTCCAGTGATACCAAATTCAGCTCCATCCGACCACTGTAGCTCCCAAACCAAGCATTGCAAGATAAAGGTGTCAAACTAAGACTCCAATGCTTGACCCAGATTTAAGCGTTTTTATCCCTCAAGCTCTTGGGCCTTAGCTCTTTCAATCTTCACTTGTATCACTCTCCATGCGTTCTTCGGTCCGGTCCTTAGCCTCTCATCCACCATCTTCCACCTTTCAACCTATCATTAAGCACACAAACGCGTAGATTCCAAACTAAACCGAAATAAAACTTAAACTACAACTTAAAGCGAAAATCTAGCTAAACATGCATAAAACGGGAATAAAAACATGCTCTAACACATATACCTATATGCTCTATCAAATTCCCCCATGCTTGAACCTTGCTTGTCCTCAAGCAAGACATAAATCCAAAACACACCACAGAAATGCAATCATACATCCATCTTTAATCAAACAAGCCGTTCACATATAAACAAAAATCCGACTAAGACTTCCTAGCATGCATTATAACAAGCAAAAAGCAAAGACCATTCATCCATTCTAGACCTCACCAAGGTAAATGTGTTTGCACTCAAACTCTCAAGTGTTTAAAGGTATGTGTTTCACTCAAAATCAACCATGAAAACTAGGCTACCATAAGCTTGCATCAGTTCTAAATCTCCACCGCTGGGGATCAAACACTTAACAAAAATCAAGAGGTCTTTTTAAGGGTTGTAATGGGGCCAAGGTAAAGAGAAATTTGGAAGGGATAACATTTGGCTTGTGGTGCTAAATCCGGGATAAAGAACTAATCCTAACCCAAAATTCAACACACTTCTTCTTACAACACTTCCCAACTTCTTTTACCAACTCCATTAACACTTTCAAGCTTTTTGTTTCTTTTTTTTTTGTTTCTTTTGCCTTTTCTTCAACTCTCTCTTTGCTTTATGAAGACTACTAACAATTGTATTCAACTTTTTCTTTGCTTTGCAACATACTTTCATCTTCATTTTTTTTTTCACTTTACACACAAGAGTTTTATTTCCTCTTTTCCTCCTTTTCCTTTCAAACTCCCCCATACTTACAAATAACTCACACAAAACAAAAACACAACCTAAAGTCCTAAATCCCGGATCCTGGGTCAAGCTTATTAGGCTAGGGAAATTTTATGGAGCTATCAAAAATAGGCTTAAAGCTTAAAAGAAATGGAGTGTCAAGAACATGGATCTTGTAAGGTAGGAAGGGAAATAATAGGCTTTTAAGAAACATTGCCTCAATCATTTTAATGTCATGCATTCAATCATATAAAGCATCCTTGAAAAAGAGTCATAACGCAAGTTCTAGAGCTAGATAATCATGGTGATACACTCAAGAAATATAGAGAACAAATATATCATGAAAGGACAAAAATATCTCACAAGGCTAATTGTTGTCTAGAACTTCAGAATGAATCAAATACTCAAGCTAAATACATGCTCCATCCTATAATCAAGGTAATTAATCAATGCTCATGCTTATATCATATCAACTTTAGCATATCATGCAATTCATGGGTCAGGACTTATACTTAGCATAGAAACACAAGAAGAAACAAACAATGAGGAAATAAGAACCTAAATGCAATATTTTTGTATTTTTTTCAAGTTTTTTTATTTTTTATTTTTATTTTTTTCAAGATTTTAATCAATGCATGACAATAAAATAAACATGCAAATGAAACTACATGAACTAACTACAACTAAGCACTTATGACAAAATAAAGAATCTCCTTCCCCCATGCTTAAACTTTACTTTGTCCCCAAAGTAAAAGAAAAGATAAGAGAAAAAGAAAACTAACCTCATTACAAGAGCTCAACATACTCCAGAATCTACTCCTCAGATGGTGGTGGTGGGTATCCCGGGTATCGCGTGTACCTGTTTCTCGACTTTACCTAAAACTAAGAACAAAACGAACCAAAACAAAACAAAAACCGAACAAAAACAATCCGAAAACAAAACGTATTCTAGAAAACAAACTTAAAGCTTGGGTTGCCTCCCAAGAAGCGCTTGTTTAACGTCATTAGCTTGACGCATTACCGCTCATGTGTTTGGTTCGTTCAAAACCGTTTCTTCAAGAATAGCATTGCTAAATCCTTCAAAATACGGCTTCAAATGTTGTCCATTCACTTTCTGCAGTGAATGAGTAGCTCCATCATCTAGAAAGGCGGACTTAGAGAGACTTGGTAATTGTTTGATCTCCACATTAGGGCCCTGCAAAACAAAAGACACAGCCTTCTTGTCTGACAATGTTAGTGGCATGGGCTTAAAGCCCGGTAGCAAGGATGGTCGCTCATAGTGAGCGTTCAACTTAGCTACAACCTCCTTCATGTCAGCGTAAAACATACAATCCACTTTATCATCCTTAACTAACAGATTCTCAAGAGAAAATTGCAATCCATCATGATCACTAACATTAAAGAAAACCAGATCAGGTGTATCTAAAACATTAACAAAGCACAAAGAATTGTTAGTGTAGGGAAATTTCATGGCATTAGAGATGTTATACTCAACCCTTTCCCCATCAAACTCCATAGTTAAAGAGCCCTTACGCACATCAATTTTTGTATTGGCTGTATTCAAGAATGGTCTTCCTAAGAGGATTGGAGCCGCATGTTTGTCATGTTCCATATCAAGTACATAAAAATCAGCAGGGAAAATTAACTTATCAACCATGACAATTACATCTTCTACAACCCCCTTTGGGTAAACATTGGATCTATCAGCCAATTGAATTACTACATCCGTTGCACGTAATGAAGCAAGCTCAAGAGATTTATAAATTGAGTAAGGCAAAACATTTATAGAAGCACCCAAGTCTAGCATAGCCTTATCAAATTTCATCTCTCCTATAGTACAAGGGATAGTGAACATACCTGGGTCTTTGCATTTCCTTGGCATTCGTCTTTGGAAAACCACTGAGATGTGCTCACTAACCTTGATCTTCTGCTTCCCTTTAGGCTTTTGATTCCGCTTGACCGTGCATAGCTCCTTCAAGAATTTAGCATAGCGAGGAATGCTCTTGATAAGCTTGAGAAGTGGAATGTTCACCTTGCAATTGCTAAACGTCTCGAAGATCTCTTTGTCGTTCTCGATCTTACGGGTCTCCTTTAAGGCTTCGGGAAAAGGCGGAAGAGGTTTGAGAGCCGAAGTCGAAGGAGTCGAGGAGCTGTCGTGGATCACCGCCGGCGCGGTTTGGCCGCCCCGGAGCGCGACTACGCTCTGGCCGGTTTTGGCCGCGCTCTGGCCACAGAAACTTGGCCTATCGGAGCGCGGTTGATGGCTTGGTGGCACGGGGGCGCTCTGGCTGTTTTGCCCGCGCTCGGTCTTCTGTTCCAACTCCAATACTTCGTCTTCCTCGGTTTCTTCCTTATGCAAGGTTGGTTGCTTGTCAGCTTTGGTTTCCAACACTTTACCACAACGGAGCGAGATTGCACTCACATTCTGTTTAGGATTGAGTTCCGTCTGAGAGGGTAATCTGTTGGAATCTCTAGCTTCAAGTTTGCTCATTGCCTTTGCAAGTTGGCTCATCTCATTTTCCAAGTTGGTGATGCTTGACTTGGTATCTTGCTGAAATTGGCCTACAGACTGATGCATCATGGTCATATTTTGGGTAAGAGCACGGATCATTTCATATGTGGATAAGGATGGGCCTTGATTCGATGCTTGAGGCTGAGGTTGAAAGTGAGGTCTAAAACCTGGAGGGTCGTTTGGAGGCGCATAATGTTGATTTTGATTTCCATACCTCAAATTGTGATGATCCTTCCAGCCTGGATTATATGTGGTCGAATAAGGATCATATGATGGCCTGTTCGGCCCATAGCCTCCAAGTGCATTAACTTCCTCCTCTTGAGTATGAAGAGTAGGACAAGCATCCGTCTTGTGAGTAACATCGGAGCAGAAATCGCACGACTTAGCTTGCTGTTGTCCTTTCAACATGAATTGCCTGACCATTGACTTCAACTCATTCACCTCTTCATGTAAAGCCGTAGCATCGATAGAATTCGCAACCTTCATTGTAGCTCTTTTGCTAAATTGACGAGAGCCTTCAGAAAGTTCATGAAATAGATCAAAAGCTTCATCGGGAGTCTTGTTCAGGATGTTTCCTCCACAAGCGGCATTAACATGTCGGCGTTCTTTTTTTAATAAGCCCTCATGAAGGTACATAACAAGATCTATCCGAGAATAACCATGATAGGGGTAGCTTGAGATTAGCTTTTTGAACCTCTCATAATACTCGTAAAGCGATTCGTTCGGGAGTTGTTCAATGTTGCTAATGCTCTTTTTCATATTTGAGAGCTTTGTGGCCGGGAAATACTTCTCAAGAAAAGCCTTTTTCAGTTCCTCCCAAGTCTCAATACTGCCTGGAGCCAGATAATAGAGCCAGTCACTCGCTGCAGCTTTCAAAGAGAAAGTGAAAGCTCTCAACTTGATTTGATCATCAGTGACACCGTTTGGTTTCATGCTAGTGCAGACAGCATGAAAATCCGATAGATGTTTGTTGGGGTCTTCACCTGCCTTCCCATAGAATTGAGGAAGAAGGTGAATCAGTCCTGATTTCAGTTCAAATTGGACACCGTCAGGGAGTGCAGGTATCTTCACCGCCAATGGTTGTTGGGCCAAATCAGGTGCAGTCAACTGTCTCAGTGTCTGAGCCATCTCTGGTATTTCAGGAACGCTATCAGAACCAGAATCAGAATCAGAATCAGAAGAAGAAGAAGGTGCCAGGTTGAACGGTAGTTCCCGAGAAATTGCACGAGCTTGCCTGCGCAACCTAGAGATTGTCCTTTCGATTTCTGAATCAAACTCAACAAGAGATGGATTAGTAGCACGGGTATGAACCATACAAGTGGTTCACACCCAAAAATAAAAATAAAAAGTAACACTAGATAAACACAAATAAATAGCCGAGTTCCCCGGCAACGGCGCCAAATTTGACGAGCACTTTTATGTCGCTGTAAAAGCACTGACAAAGAAAATTCCTAACTTCCTAACCTTAGTAAAGTGGAAGCAAGGGTCGAACCTACAGAGACTCGGATTATTCGTATTTAAGTAATATTACTAAATTAAAGGGGGATTTTGTGATTGTAAACTAAAATCTAAATTAGTAAAACTAATTAAAACAAAGCAAGTAAATGTGATTTAAGATTCAAATATAGAGAAAAGCGTCCAACTAGTTTCATATCCATTGCATACATGAGTTTTGATCCTCGATTATCCTTTTCTCAATTTCCCTTGACTAATCTATTGTGAATTTATGAATTCCAGCTTAATGTGGTTGTTAATATACACCGTCTTTAACAACCTTTTAACCAATTAACCTAGAAAACCTTCTATGTCAAATTGATCATGCAATTAAGTTCAAAGCATTCAATAGAAACAATAATCATGAATTCCACCGTCTATTCACGAAGTCTTGTGATTAAATTCTCCGCCTTTGATTAACCTTATTCCACCGTCTATAAGTTTAATCAAAGGATTCATCCATGAATAATCAAATTCCACCGTCTATTTAATTATTCTAGTTGTAATTCAACCTAGAAGTAAAATAGGTGACCAAGCTATTATAATCCTAAGTGAATTTAATCAATTAAGCACGGAGAGATTCAATCTAGTCAAGGCAAACTAAAATAATTCAAATCTCACAAACAATCATGCATACAACTTCAACTAACTAGTTGGACATGAGAAAATTAGCTAGACATTGTCATTGAAGAAAAATAAAACTTACAAGAGTCAAATTGATCTTCAATCGCAAAGTTAGGGTTTTTGTCTCCCACAAGTCTCCAAACTCAATCAAAACTTAGAACACAAGAATAATAGATAGCATAATATCCTAATAAACTTAAAGAAAGTATTTATATTATCTCTAAAAATATCCAAAAACATAAACTAAAGTCGGCCCAAAAGATCTCGCTAAAGCCCGATTCAGCGTCGTTGACACGCGCCAGAGCGCAGTCAAATACACCCAAAGCGCGGTCGCGCTCTCCTTGGTTCTGCCCGCGCTGTGGCTGCAACAACTTCAGTGACACTTTATAGGCTGTTTTGACCCCCTTCGAGTTGGAATTTGGACTCAGAGTAAAAATATGAATTGTAGGTCTTCGAGTTAGCTTTCCAGTGATACCAAATTCAGCTCCATCCGAGCACTGTAGCTCCCAAACCAAGCATTGCAAGATAATGGTGTCAAACTAAGACTCCAATGCTTGACCCGAATTTAAGCGTTTTTATCCCTCAAGCTCTTGGGCCTTAGCTCTTTCAATCTTCACTTGTATCACTCTCCATGCGTTCTTCGGTCCGGTCCTTAGCCTCTCATCCACCATCTTCCACCTTTCAACCTATCATTAAGCACACAAACGCGTAGATTCCAAACTAAACCGAAATAAAACTTAAACTACAACTTAAAGCGAAAATCTAGCTAAACATGCATAAAACGGGAATAAAAACATGCTCTAACACATATACCTATATGCTCTATCAAACACCACCTTTATGAAGAGATTTCCAAATCGCTACAAACTCCACTAACTTATTCTCTATTCAAAGGGGTAAATGGCTTGAGAGAGAGCTCACTTAAAAGCTCTCTAGCTCTCTCCTCCTTCCTAGTCATTTCTTTCCCACTTAAAGCCTTCCTTGGGTTCTTCCACCACACCACCACCACTCCCCACTGCTGGCCACCACCAGCAGGCTGCCACCATGGCTGAGCCGCCGCCCCTAAGATTCAACACTTTTAAGGTAATTTTTCTTGGCCTTTTAAATTATTTTGAGCTTGTTTTAAAACCTTTAAAACTCTTGTAGATGATCATATTTTTATAAAAAAAATCAGATTATCAAAGTTAATAAAAAAAATTGGAATATCTTTCACAATTTGTACATGCATGCAAAGTTTGTTAAAGAGGAAAATTTTCTACAAGTTATAAAATAAGTTGTACTAAATCCTACACTTTAAAGGTGATTTTTAACTTGTAGATTCTGATTTTTATTTAATTTATAAGGGCCTAGAACCTTTTTCTTTTATACAAAAATCCTTTAGTTTATAAAGGCTTTTGTTTTGATAACTACTAAGATATAACTTTCATGCATAAAAATCTTCATGCATGTCATTCTTGATCCTTGAAATGAATATTATGATGAATTTTAATCTACATAAGCTTAACAAACATAAGTTAAAAAGCTATTAAGATGAAAGTGTTCTTACATGTCTTGTTAAAGGAGTTTTTATGAAGAAAATCCTCATGCATGTTTCATATGAAGTAAGTGGTTGATTTTATATGATTGTTGAAAATAACTAAGTCTAAAAATATTAAGACATGCTTAAATAAATCTTACATACTCTTGCATGCAACTTTAAATAGATTTTTATTAAATAAAATCACCTTGCATGTAAACTTTAAAATGGCTTTTATTTAAATCTTTGATCAAAGAAAAGCTTCATAAGAGGAAGACATGTTTAAATGAATTTTTATGTCCTTGCATGTAATCTTAAAAGAGTTTTTATTGAGTAAAATCCCCTTACATGTCTTGGTAAACCTTAAAGAGATTTTTAAGATGAATTTTTATTTGTGAAAGTTCTTTTTAAGAATAAAATATGATCAACTAGATTACTTATGCCTTGCATGGAATTTTAAAAGGAATATTAATGATTAAATCCTATTGCATGTACTTTTTAAATTTTTAACATTTGAATAAATGGTTTATGACTGTTAAAGAACCAAAAATAATTTATAAAAATTTACTAGATACTTAAATAAATTCTATAAGTTATGCATGTTGAATTTATGGAGTTTCTAGAATAAATCTTATCTTGCATGTGTTCTAGAATTACTAAGATAGTGTTTTACTATACCTTTTAATAAAAAAAAATATTTTAAACATAAGTTATAGTAAATCATTCAAAGTATTGCATGTGGGAATAAAAAGTATTTTTATAAGGTATTTATGCACATGCAAAATTTTCCTATAAGTAAGTCATGATTTGTATGAAAATTGTTATAAGCATATTTTTCAATAAAGTAGTCTTACATAAAAATGATAAAAAATGAACTCAAAGCACATAAAAATTGAACTTTATAAAAAAAATGAACTCATAGCACATAAAAATTGAACTTATCATAAATAAAAAATGAACTCATAGAGTATGAAAATTGAACTCATACAATATAGAAACTTAAACACCTAACATAAAAAATTGAACTTCTAGTGTATAAAAATGAACTCATAGTATATAAAAATTGAACTGTCATATTTAACGTTTTTAAAGCTTTTTTTAAAAAAAAGAACATAATTTTAAAAAATTTAAAAAAAATGAAAAATAAATAAATAGAAAAAACTCAATTATTTTTTAGTTATGTGAAAATCGAATTATATGAAAAATGAACTCAAAGCACATAAAAATTGAACTTATCATAGATAAAAAAAAATGAACTCGTAGAATATAAAAATTGAACTCATACATTATAGAAAATTGAACTCCTAACATAAAAAATTGAAATTCTAGTGTATAAAAATGAACTCGTAGTGTATAAAAATAGAACTGCCATATTTAACATTTTTAATGCTTTTTTTAAAATAAGAAGATAATTTTAAAAAGGCAAAAAAATAAAAATAAAAAAATAAAAAATAAAAAAATCATTTATTTTTTAAATATTTTTTTTAGTTATGTGAAAATCGAATTATTTGAAAAATGAACTCAAAGCACATAAAAATTTAACTTATCATCAATAAAAAAATAAACTCATACAATATAAAAATTGAACTCATACAATATAAAAAATTGAACTCCTAACATAAAAAATTGAGCTTCTAGTGTATAAAAATGAACTCGTAGTATATAAAAATTGAACTCCCTTATTTAGAATTTTTAAAGCTTTTTTAAACAAAGAATAAAATATAAAAAAATAATAAAATCTTGACCATGCAATATAAAGTGATGAGGTAAATCTAATGGTTAAGAGTAGTCCTCATTTTAAGCAAAAGGCCTTACCACAAGAGTGTTCCTCACTTGAACCAATATATATATATATATATAGAGAGAGAGAGAGAGAGAGAGAATAGTGCTCTAGTAAAAACACCTCATAGAGTAAGTCGTGTGGTCAAGCTATGACCGTCGGATTTTGATAAATGAAGGGTGAGGATCAAAAGAAAAAGGGGTGTAAAATATATGTGTATGTGAGATATATTGAATAATAGAATATTCCACTAGAATAATTTTGCAGTTACCATATATTGTTCAAAATCCTTGATTTTCGGTACAATTAATATTCTCTCAATAATCTCTCTCCTATTCTAGTTCTTTTCTCGCTCTCTCTTTCTCGGTGAACTCTCTCTCATGGCGATTTGCAAGATATGAACATCCTATTCAATTCTCGTTTATTTTTCACGAATTGGTAAGGGAATATTTCTGTTTGAGTTGATATTTCGCTAAAATTCGGTATTATTATCATTTCCGATGATTTTTCGTTTTTTTTCATATTGCAAAAATTCAAAGTTAGGTTTTTAGTTCAACAGTTTGTTTGAATTCAGTCAATTTTTGATGAATTTAGAATGAAATTATATCAATTCTTCTTCTTCATAGTTTGTTGATGAATTTGTATCAATAGCTTGTTACATGTGGGTGTTTTTAGGGTAGACAAGTTCGACAAGCTTTAATTACGATGGATTTTGTTTTTCATATACGCGCATCTTTTTATTCATCTACACATGGCATTATTGCTCAAAAGAATGTATTTTGTTATTCAAGAGAAATAAAATTGTTTTTTCAAACACGTAGCATTAGAATTATTCAATTCATTGTAATGAGTTATTCTATTGTTTTTACACAAACTGATGCATAACAATATAGAAGAATTCAAACATTTTTCAGAGTATTCATCATTGTTATTCATAAGCAATGTAATGATTATTCATAACATAACTTAATACACAGAATCACAGCTTTTTCACAATATTAAAGACTGTTTTTCAGAAGCATTGTAATTGTTATTCAATAGTATAAATTATTTATGTCTATATTCAATACATCCTAATAATACTAGTGAAAACCATTGAATTAGTTATTCGGGACGAACAATGTTGTTTTTCAACTACTTTCATTTAGTTATTCATATTGATATTATTGTATCCATATATGAATTGTAATTGTATCGAATAAGTTTTGTGTTATCATTTGTGTTTAACGAGTTTTCAAATAGAACAGGTGGTCATGATCAACAATTGGACATTGGAGAAAAGTCAAATCGCACCAAGGTCCAATTTAAAAGACTTCGCACCAGGGAACATGTTCCAAATGATGATAATGTTGATGTATTTGACCTCGGTCCAAAAAAGAATTGTAATTCATAAGCATTGTAATTGTAATTCAAAAACAGTGTAATGATTGTTGATAACATAACTTAATATAAAGAATCACATATTTTTCACAATATTAAAGATTGTTTTTCAGAAGCATTGTAATTGTTATTCAATAGTATACATTTTTTTATGTCAATACATTCTAATAATACTAGTGAAAACTATTGAATAAGTTTAGTTATTCAGGATGAATAATGTTGTTTTTCAACTACTTTCATTTAGTTATTCATATTGATATTATTGTACCCATATATGAAATGTAATTGTATCAAATAAGTTTGGTGTTATCACATGTGTTAAACCGAGTTATTCAAACAATCATATTGAGTTATTCAAACCTCGAGTATAAATATTTTATGATTCTATAATTATTCAAACAATCAAACTGAGTTATTCAAACATCGACTATAAATATTATACGATTCTATAATTATTCAAACAATCATATTGAGTTTTTCAAATGTCGACTAATAGATATTCAATGATTCTACAGAGGTTTTATATTTGTAAATTCGATTATTTAATTTTTCTATAAATATTCTCACTCTTATCAATCCCTAAAATCATGCAACTACCATATATAAAGAAAAAACGGGGGATTTTTTTAATTCATAATCTCTTAATTTTAGCAACTTCCAAATTTAAAATCAAATCCCCATATTTAAATCAGCGAGAATTAATTCAAACCCCCCCCTCCCCTTCCCCATTTTTCTTATTATGTTGTCTAATTAATCACCGTTAATTGATTGAGATCCAACGTCTCCCCTTTAACCACACATTGCACCTTAATTTGTATTGTACCGGAGCGCACCTATATATATATATATTTCGTTTCCGTCAAGGAAATTCTTCTATGTTGGGAACTACATGTTTGTTAAAATGAATGAACTTAGGTTTATTCATTTACTTAGAAATAACGGGATATTGCTATTATGATTCGTACTACGCTAGTATTGAACTTTAGGACCAATGATTTGTGGCCTTGCTTGTTTCAATCTCTTTTCGAGATTTGTTATGGATTAGCATAGGCGATATTGCACACTCAGGATGAAAGAGACCTGCACACTCAAGATGAAAGAGGCCTGAAATTCCTTCATTTCCTTTAAGTGGACTCGGCTCTTTCACAGCCTCCACACCCTTAAAATTTATAAATAATATGAAACGTTTTGACACGTAATAAAGATAAGTGCTAGTGTACATTAAAATGAATCAAAACCGGGCCGGTTTAGCACCACGTGTAATGTAACACCCTGACTTTCGCCGGGGCGATACTAGGTGGTAGACCCTGTTCGGGACTACTCAGATTCGTCAAACAACAATTTCACTCGGATCTTGCAACTCCGGCACAACGAGAAAACAAATAAACATCCAACTTTTCATTTTGAACAGAAGTGAAAAACATGATAGTATTCTTGAATTCACAAATAGAAGATAACAATTAAATCATTCTGTAATTTCAAACTAACCTAAACCAATTCTATCCAACAAATAACAAACAATTCAACATACAACATTTAGTACATAAGATCCCGACAACCCGAAACTAATGACACGTTGCCAACATCCGCCTCACCACTTTGTAGAGAATCCATCATGATTCTTGAAAAGTACATGAAACCGTAAAAATATTCCCCGAAGGGTCAGCTACAATTCTAATTCAAACTAGAAAGCGTGAGATGCATATAGAACGTTTGAAAACCACACAGAACCCTAGCAACCAAGATTCACACATAAATCAATAATTATCGATTCATATCAATTTAACACTTAACGTTAGTTAATCATACAGACACTCATACACACAGACACACAATCACAAAGACACAGATACACACACACATGAGCACGATCCAACAAATACTCAAGCCACAACGAAATTCAAACTACTATTCAATCAATCACACACACAATCCTACTCGGCAATGCAACTCTTCCCCTACCGCTACATTCCGATACTATGGCGCTTACACACCTGCGCCCGAGTGCAGAGGCAGGCCCTCCCACTCCTCAAGAGATATCATCCTTCTAACCCCCGGTCAAGCCTCCACTGGAGCACTTGCCAAAACATTTTAGAAATTTGAAGGGGCCCGGCCGACACACGACCATGCCTAGACGTCTCTTCGCCACCGATCGTCATCATACATAGTCGTGCCGGTTACGCTGCCAGCATAGAGAAAACCATTCGAAACCTAGTTGTTTAGGAAACACATTTTATAAATCCAGTTCAGCACACACCACACACAAAGAGATAATAATTCAAAATATTTTTCATTATTTAAATGGAAATGGAAAGCCAAAAAAAAAATGAATATTTTCAAACAAACATGCTTCACACACAATGCACATTCATGTCACGCATATTATAAACAGTTAACTAAGTAAATTGTCAATTCAATCATGCATGTCACACGTGATATGGAATCATTCCAAAATGAGGTTTGCACATTTAATTCAATCATTTAACATATAACGGTCGTAAGCAAAGCAAGTCGACAAGCCATTAACCTCAACGTAGCGGAAGAAAATAGGCCCGAACAAGTCACAATCACAATAACAAGCACAATCACAATTTCAATTCGAACGCATTCACAGTTGCAAACACATTCACAAGTTCAAGTACACTCACTATTGCAAACACGTTCAGAAATTCAAACACAATCGCATTCACATTCCCAATTACAATTACAACCACACTCATAGTCACAATTACAATCACAACAACAACTACCATTACAAGTTACCTTCACAATTACTATTACATCACACTTACAATTACAAGTACAAATACAATCACAAATACCGAAGAATCACCATTACATTTACCAATGCACACACAGTCACAATCGGCTTCAAGGTTCATATAGATATAGATTAAAATATTTTAATTAAAAATAATAACAAAGGGACTAATTCCTAAAACCAATTCTACACACATGGCACCCAATCTAACAAGAATTGAATTAAGCCGAGCAAGTCGAAGAACGACTTACCTCAAAGACGAATTCTCGAAGAACGAAAAACACCAAGCTATTGAACAAAGCGGAAACCTCAAATGGATGTTCTTTCTCGCGCAAACCGGAGATTGGATTCGGTTCCTGACTCTGCTCGGATTTATGTCACACTGGGATCACTCACCAGAGTCGTCGACTTGTAAAACTCGACGGCCGCGATTTGAAACGAGGGGAACCTGGCGGACTGATTTCGCGGCTGCGGCCAGGCGGAACCAACAGCGAAATGGCAATGACGGCGTGATTCTACCGGACGACACTCGCAATTGCTCGACGGTGGCGGAACTTGACGTGGGCGACCTTGATGCACAGACTGGAACGCGATGAACGACGCACGATAGATTCTTGCCGGCGACGCGACCGGCACCACCCAAACGAACACGACGGCAGTGCGCGAAAACGATGATTGAAGGATTGGGATCCGGCGTTCGCTTGGACCCAACAGCTAAATCGAAGGCTTTCAAGCCCGGTTCAGGACAAGATCGGAAACACGGAGGTGAGAATTGTCGACAGTGACGAGCACCGAGCGGCGACGGCTTGGGATCTCTTCCCAGAAATCGGGGTGTGGCTTGGGATCCTCGGTATCATCTTGTGCGGCCTCCCCCAGATCTCTTCCTAGGGTTTTTGTTTATAAGGGGTGTAAGTAGGTGGATAAGGAATGGATTAAAAGAGAATAAAATGGGCTTTAAAAGAATGGGCCAACCCTTCGTGGCTAACAAGCCATCCGAGATCGTGTTTTCAATAAAGGCTCGGTCCACTTTATAAAATGGGCAAGGTCTTGTTAGGCTTTAGGCCCACAAATGAGGAATGAGAAAGTGGCTTCAAAATAGGCTAGAAAGGATAGAACGTGATGAGAATTCGTTAACTGATTTCTCGGGTCACTTCGGAATCCGGGTATTTCATGTAAGACCGACCCGGCTCTCGGTCCAAAAAGGGCGCGAGAGGTTTTCCAAAATTTGATGTGTCCTAAAATGTTCCCAACATTAATTGTACTCTAAGAGGAACTACAATCTCATGGTTTCCTTCTTTCCGAATCCAAGTTTATCTCTTTTCGAGATCAACTAAATTTCGTCCTTATAAGCTCTAAAGTGATTATAATTTTCAAGTACTTCTTCCCTTAATCTCCTTGATGAGATAATAAAATTACCATACCACCCTTGAGAATTTCCATTCTCACTTGCTTAGTCTCCTTAGACTAATTCTGCTATTTTTGTTTTTCGCATTTTGCCTGGTATTTCTCGCCCTTCACGACAAATGTCAGACTCTTGGAAACCATCGTCGACGATTTAAGACGAAGATCCATCATGTAATAACCCTCTCTTTTATAAATAAATATTCTAGTAATTATTATTTGTTCATAATAATTATGTTAATTATTACGCGATAATAATTATTAGATCGTTAAATTTAGTCCATCTCGTTTCTTAATTAGTAAGTTGTGTTGGTACGCTATATAATTCGCCCAAATATACGAAATACAAACCGAGTATATAAAAGTATACTTGGCACGATCTCATAAAGATCGTTAAATTAATGGAAGGATAAAACCTATTGTGCAATCAGTGTATTACGCGAACAAATTCTAAAGATCGGGATATATATATATATAAGCACCGAGCCATCACTATATATGTACTTGAGGGCCACTTAATTACTCAGTCAAAGGCCTAATGGCCCAAGCTTATCCGTTGGTTCTCCTTTAAGCTTATCATCTCGGTTTTGTTCATCATCCATATTAAATTCTTTCTTGGTACTTGTAAAAGCCAAGAGTTACATGTCATTGCTTAATCAAGATGATAAAAACGTGTACAACCTCACCATCATTTTTTTTATTCCCTTATTACCTAGTATCTTGTACATGTGTACGTGTGTGTTGTAGGAGAAGCCACCATATTTTTTGCTTATTAGGCTTGTCAAGCCGATTTCCATGTTCATTTATATATTCATTCCCTTTCCTTGTTTCTTTTAATTTCGATCTCATCGATATATATTATCTCCCTCGTTAATCCTTAAATACACCAAGGCCTTCGTTCACAACACTAACGAAAAGCTAAGCACCGCCCTGTCAACCATCATCGTTTGGTGCCGTCATTAAGCCACAATCCGAGCTCTTTGTAGGTTCTTCTAGCAAGGTTGAATTTTCTAGCCTGAAATCTAGCTCGATGGTCGTTGATTGTTATTATTGGTGACTAGCTTGACCATGTTCGTTTTAATATCACTGGGAACTCTCCATTTGAGGTAAGTCTTCTAGACTTACTTAGCTTGCGATCATGTTATGTGTTAAACTAGTAAATTGAATGTGTGGAACTCTATTTTTGGAATATTATTCCAAAGTATATTTTCATATTTGAAAGCTATTGGAATAGTTTCAATAATTTTTATTGTGTGCAACTTGATCTCTGCGGGTGTGATTATGGACACGGACAAGTCGGTGGAGAAGAGACCCCGGACATAGTCATGCGACGTGTGGAGATCACCTTCAAAAATTGATTGTTTTGGCAAGTGCTCTAGTAGAGACTTAGCCGGGGAAAGAAGGGTGATGGGAAAGAAAATGGGCATGAGTTTAGCGTGCGCGCTAACCGTGTACCATGTTTCGAAGGCAGGTCCGGGTTGCCTGAATTGGAGAATGGTTATGGTTTGGATTATGGAGGAATTGTTGCTGGTTGTTATGATATATGTTGCATGAGCATTATATTGATTAATCTCGTGCTTATTTGTTATTGTGGAATGGAGTGTTGGTTTGGAAATTGATATGCTAGTCTATATAATTACACGATGTGTTTTGGTGTGCATATTGGTTTTTGGTATGTATATGAATGACTGAACGCGTTATTTTGATAGTCTATGTTTTGTTCGATCTACATTTTTGATTTGCTTGTTTGGCCCATACCAGGATTGTTAGCTAATGTGTTCCACTTCCAATGTTTTAGGTAAACATCCTTGTATGGGAAATGTTCAAGGAGATCACTTCTTGGACAATGATGCTCGATCTCGACGTGACGTGTCTTAGTGGGATTTGAGGGCTTGAGTCCATAGTTGCAAGGACAGTGTAGTTAATAGTAATATTGAGTTAATGTTGGTAGCCGTAGGTTGGCTTTAGTGCTAGCAGTCGGTTGTATTCACATTGGTTTTCGAGTCATTTTGAAAATGATAAGTTGGATGTTTTCTTGGTTTTTCTCGATGTGCCTTTGTTGCAAGGTCCAATACCGGTGAATTTGTTGTCAGGCTAGTTCTGGTAGACCCAGGTGTGGTCTACAACTAAGTAGCAACCCGGTTCACCGGACGGGGTGTTACACATCAAAGCTGAAGGAAGGAAGGTTGGTTACTCTCAAGGATGTTTTCTTGTTTATTTTGGGTTACACTTCGTTTGTGCAAACAATGTTTCACTAATTCCGCTGCTTAAACTCTTTCATGTTTTGTTATTTGAAACTAAGTTAAAGATGTAATGACAACAATTAAAGTCTCATGTTTGAGCACTCGTATTAACATTTAATATCGTTAGTTTTCCGCATTTTTATTTAAATTCAATACATTATACATCCTTGGATGACTTTGGATGGTAAAATCTAAGGTCACTGGCGGTATTACCCTTCGTTGCAAAATAGGGGTGTTAGTGTTACAAAATAAATGGTGGTTAAATGAAATTTTTCCTAGGATTTAATATTTTGGTTTCTATTATTTTAATTTTTTTTTATAAAATAGATAACTTCAATAGTATATTTTTTATTTAAAATACAAAAAAAATTAGTGAAGATAATTCCAAATTAAACTAAAAATGATAATACCAAACTAAAATCGTGGATTTCCAAACTACAAAATTGTGGTTTTAATATAAAAAAATATAAAAAAGATAATACCAAAATTGATAAGATATTACCACACTAAAATATAGAAAAATAATTATTTTTTTATAACATCTTATAAATTTTGGAGATTCTTGGTTAATATTTGAACAACCTATAAGCATCTAGTATGATATTGACAACTAATTTTATTTTAAATGAAAGATGATATATAAGCTATAATTATTTTTTTATTTATAAAATCGTTAATTACCACTATTTTAAATTACCACTATTTTGAATTATAAGTTTTAAAATTACGATAAAAATTGAAATTATCTACAATATCAAACTTGAGATTATAATTTCAAGTTCTCTCTCTTCAAACCTACATATATTCATATATACTTTATTTCATTTTGTACCAAGTTCTCAACCATTAGTTTTTTTTATTATTAATCCCATACACAAAAAATTCACATTATTTTTCGTAATTTACTAGCCTTTGTTCAAATTAATATATTTTGTAATAATTAATGTCGATCCATTTTAATCAACTATGTAGTATATAATATTAAAATTTTAACATATTATGCCACATGGTGAATTCATATTCCACCTCACTTATAACATGTCATGTCATCTAACGATATTTTATTTAAAACCAAATATTACAACAAAAAATTATAAAATAAGAAAGTGCTACATAATTTTCCATTTATTACGCAAGATATCTATTTGATCCGTGTAATATTTGGAAAGATAATTGACTATATTAATATACTTTCATTGTTTTTTCAACTATTTTTTAAATTATATTATTTAAGTGTAATCTTTTTTATTGGATATTTACAACAAAGAAATGTGACAAACATAAATGTCAATAACTAAGGGGTAAGAAATAGCAATCAAAATAGAAAAATATTATATATAAATGTGACTACAACTATAAGAGATATTACACGTATAGAGACCAATAATTAATGATTGAATTTCTTATGTCATATAACCTTTGTTATATGTATAAGAGATATGTAATTGAATTAAGCTAGATGTTGCATTTAAATCACACATCTTTTTAATATATTCAAATATATGTATGAACTAGCCAAATCAAGTCCGTCCGTTGGACGGGGCAAAATTTATATTTTAATATTTAAAATACATATGTTTGTAAACATTTACAAAAATAATAAAAATCACAATAAAAAATAATTAATTTAATAAAAATTATTGAAATTTGAACTTTAAAAAAATTGTTTTGTACAAACCTAATTACCATCCACCAAAAACCTTCATTTCTTACATTTTCACATTCACTCCCCCCATCTCAATTCGCGTTTCGATTCGATTAATATGTAATCAAATAGATTGGTGTATACTTAACAAAATCATATATTAGTTAACACATTAATTTACATTGCTCTGTGTGTGTTTTTTTTTGGTAGATGCTTTGTGTGTTTTTTCAATACAACCTAGCTCCTATGTTTAATAAAAAACTATATTTTTTTTATAAATTAGTTATAGCAAAACGTTTTAACTATTTGAAAAAAAATATGAGTCACCTTATAACTAAATTAATCAAATGGATTGATGTATAATTAATTAATTATCAAAATCATATATCATTTTTCATACACTTATGTGCAACTATCAGCATAATAAAATTCTTATATATCATTCACATACTGTTAATATCAAATCTAAATTGAATTTAGTATTTTGTATGGAGGTCTTTTGATTATCCAAAGTGATTATTTGAAGACTCGAACCTTAAACCTCCAATATAATTGTCAAAGATTCAGCCATTAAGCCAAAATTTCATATTGACAAATAATAAAATCAACATAATATGATTGAGATGTTTTTCATAAATTTAATTCACCTAGTACATACCATTTTAATGTTGTAGATTTAAAAAATAATAATTAAGGTGAATCTAAAATAATTTATTTTATTATATAATAATGTAATATTGTAATTGACTATACATAATGGTGCCTAAAATATAATATACTAAGATTAAAATAGTAAGATTATTTCAATTAAATAAAAAATATGCCACAAAATAACAATTGCCAAGAAAGGATGATATATAATATATAATAGTATATACCAATTATAATTAAGCTTTAAAACTAAATGTGAATAAAAGGATCTACCTTATTATGTAATAGTGTAATTGACAATGTATATGGTACATACGACATAATATATCAATAATTATAAAAGTAAGAGTGTGTTATCTAGCAAAAAAAAAATAGTTGTCAAGATTTGAACCATGATCTATAGGTAGTTTAAAAAATTCTTTACCACTAAACTATGTAGAATTTTTATTTATTTAAAATGATAAGTATTTATAAAAATAAATATTATGTGTAATGAATGTGGCAATGAATGTGGTTATGTACATAAATTTATCTATTTAGTACAAATTATATTAAAGGTGAAAAAAATAATTAGAAATTATCATTAAGTGCATTAAATGTGGCATGTACACAAAATTATATATGTACTAGGGGTCGGGCCCGTGCTTACGCACGGGTTCATATTTATAATATTATTTTTTATAATTATATGTTTAAATTACAATAAATCATTTTTATATTGAATTTTTTGAACAAAAGGTGTAATATGAGATAAATGGGATGACCCTTGCTAGTAGAGGTGTCAAACGGGTCGGTCAGGTCGGGTTCGGGTTCGGTTATTTCGGGTTCAGGTTGAGTCGGGTTCGGGTCGTAACGGGTCACCGGTCAAATCGGGTCGGGTCAATGCGGGTTGTCGGGTGGGTCGGGTCGGGTCGACCTAACAGGTCAAGAAAATTGATTTTTTACAATTATTAAAATATTTTTTTTTAGAAAATGATATTTAATAATAAATCTATTATTTTTATATATTTTAATAATAAAATATATTATCATTTTCAAAATATTTTATATATTCTTAAAATATAACAAATTGGGTCAACCCAACGATTTTTTCGGGTTTGAACCCAACGGGTTTCGGGTCTATCGGGTTCGGTTTATTTTGAGTTTCGGGTTCAAATTTTCGGGTCTTGACCCTATATTTTTCGGGCGGTTCAGGTCGGTTTTTCGGGTCGGGTCAACTTTTGAGAGCTCTACTTGCTAGTATTTACATTCTTAATTAGCAAATACAAAAGGTATTTCTACATCTCTAGATGCCCCCATTCTACTTTTGAAATATCAGTATTTACATTCTTCAATGGTTTTTATATATAGGAAGGATTGTCAGTAATGCTGACGTACGGTTATTTTTGTTTAGGGACTCCTTTTTCACTCCTTTGAATTGGAGGCTTAGATGAAAGGTCATTTGTAGCATGTACCTGTTGCTATGATCAAGTTTCAAAAAAAAGTTCCCACAAATTCTGCCTTGTGGTTTGTGATTTATTAATCTTAAATTTTAGTTTAAAATCCGATATAAGTTTTCATATGATAATAAAAACTCTCTTGTAGTAAGTAAAGTTTTCATACCAAGAGGCAGTAATTAAGTAAAGTTTAACTCTCTTGTAGTCTATGAAGTAGCTTTGTTTCATTACATGCATAGTGTAATATCTACACCGATGAAGGCCAGGATTTATATACTCCACTATATACATGGTAGATGATTTTTTTTTTTTGAAAAGATAAATTATATTTTCAAAAGGCAATTAGCCATATACAAAAGGACATTGGGCCTAAACCGGGAAAAACTTTAATCAGCTCTCTATTGGAGCTCGCATCAAGGAATAAAAAACAAGACAAAAATCATACAAAGCAAATCAAGACCAATACCCAGCACCCAGCGCAATGGGTTAGACAATTTTCAAGTAGTTTTCAAGTAATAATACCTATGGTTCGGAGCCATCAACTTTCTCGGTTGCTCTTGGGACGGACTCTCAATCTCCCTCGCACCTTGTATAGCAGGTTGGATGTTGTTGACACAATCCTATATACCCGATAGATGATTTTTCTTTCCTTGTTTGGTCTTATAGCTGTATATGTGAATGCAATGGCATTTGAGTATTTTAGTGTCATGTTTGTTACATGAGTTTGAGTGATACGGTTGTTGAAAGCTTTCGAAGATGAGTGGGTATTGATTGGCTTGAGTGAATGATGGGAGTAGGTTGTGCTATTTATATATGTTGCATGTGCATATCTAATCTTTTGCAATTTTCAAACGCATTGTAACAACCAATTAATGTAAAACTTTTTTAACCGACACACCCAATTACTTTTCTTTAAAAATAACCCAATTTGCCTAGATAGTTTATTCTATGGATAAAAAATTGGGTTGTACGAAATAGTCTTGAACATTCATTGGCCTCATTAGGTAAATACGGAGTAGTGAATACCTTGCTATAATGTCATTAGTTGCTATAATGTCATTAATTGTAATAGCCATACAATTCCAAAGAAAATAAATACCAAGTAAAAGGAATCACAACCAAATCAAACAATTTTTTTTTTCCGTTTCGAATTCAAACGAATCTTGACCGGCTACCAATTTGACTAATACAGTAATTTTTTAGTGCTTTATTCTTTTAGATTTTTTTTACGTTCCGTTTCTTCTTATCGGAAATTAATTTGAGTGCACATAATTTTTTGTAACGTGCCTTTTAGTAAGGGTCATGTTATACAACATTCTTAAAATTAGTTTACAACTTTTAATTGTTTTAAAATTATAAAATCAGTTCAAATTTACTTTTTCCTCCTTCCCTTCTCATTCTCTATTGTACACAACTCTAAGTCAAATCTAAATCCCTTCATACTCTTATTGTTTAAAGAATATCGAGTAACAATGAAAGAAACTCCGAATATGAGTTACGTAATTGAGATTACATGGTACGTTCACCATTCATATAAGCGTTTTTTTATTTTCGCAGTTGTACATGCACGTGCGCGGATTGCGTGCAAAACAATCATGCACGCAATTTGCAAGTGTGCATAATAGCAGTGCACACAGGAAGTTTGTGTGCAAAGAAGCAGTGCACACAGAAAGATTGTGTGCATATAAGAAATGCACATTAAATTGTTGCGTGCAAAATTTGTATGCACGCGAAAAATTTGTGTGCTCCGTCCGAACGTTGCAGGATGAATCGTGTAAATGCCCGACGAAGGTCGAAATCAACGAGCGAGTGAGCGAGGAGAAGTTTGAACGTTAAAAGAGGATTTTGATGGAGATTCAAAGAGTTTTGAGTGAAGAGAGGGGGAATCGTAAAACCCTAGTCTTCTTTAATACGAGACTTTAATTTGGGCTTATTTTGTAATAAATAGAAAACAGAGAATTGCAAACTAAAAAGGTGACGTGTTGCATAGCTGGTATGTTTAGTAATGGGGTTCAAAGAAGTTTTTTTTAGTGTTTAATTTTTTTAGTGCTTATTATTTTAGATTTTTTGACGTTCCATTTCTTTTTATCGGATATATAATTCCTACACATAACGTTTTTTTTGGCATTTTTATAATGAACTTGAATTTAATCGAGGGTTGATCATTTTTTTTCAATTTTGTTGGTGATATATATATATATATAGAAGATCTATACTACATATATAAAGTTGTGTACATGCCCACATTTATTGCGTCTAATAAATCCTTAATCCTTAAATTACATGCTCACTCAATCAAAATATTTTGTATCTATTTTGTATTTTTCCCCTTAATAAATTGTCTGTAATGAGCTTGCGATGCATTTTAAATTTATAAAGATCAGTTGACATATTCAAAATGTGTATATATAAAATGGATATATATCATATTATTACACATATCTATAATACATATATATTTTTGGCAATCAATTTACATATTATTTAAAAAAGAATTTAAAACGAAAGTCCTTTCATATCATAATTCACCACAATGTATATTTTATATGAAAAAATATTAATTATGATATTCATTGCCAAAAAAGATAGAATACAATATATTTGCTAGAATACTATTTATATAATATGGTTTGAGGGAGAGAGTTTTCAAAAATAAATACATTACAAATACTTAACATACATAATTATAATTATTTTCATGAATCCAAAAATATACGGAGTAATAGAAAAAATTTAACAAAACAATATCACCCCATACATATAATTGTTATACGCATTAGTTCATTTTTACACATGATTCCGAAAATATAATATGAGAAAATATAATAGAAAAAAAAATTACTCCATACATATCGAAGTTCTTGAAGCTTGAGGTTGAACAATGTCATTTTTTAATATGATAAAAATAACAATAAATAAAACTATAAACTTAAAATAAAAATGAAAATAAATGTTCATATATTTATATTTTTTGTAATTTCAATTCAACAATATATTTATATATAGTATGCCCTTTAGCAAATTAAATACTAAAAATACTATTTTTTTAGAAAAAGATGTTGACAACGAAAAAACCACTATATTTTTTATTTATTAGAATTAATTGATGCTATATGATTACAAATATAATTACCCTTTCATTTTCTTATGAATGTTGACACTATTGTATTCTTGAAATCAAATTTATAACTCCAAGTCAAACCAAATTTCACCTTTTCATTACAAGGTTTAAATGCATTCTACAAAAAAAGGTTTAAATGCATGCAAATATTATGTTAATTAATTTTGACCCTAATAATTCTCTAGCATAACGTTTTTGTAACAATTATTGCATTCTTGAAATCAATTTTATAACTCCAAGTTAGACCAAAATTTCCCTTTTCATTACAAGGTTTAAATGCATGCAAATATTATGGTAATTCATTTGGCCCTATTAATTCTCTAGCATAACATTTTTAAACTTTAAGAGGCTATTTATTTAAAAAATAATGGTTATCGCTATGAAAACGTTTCATAGGTAGATTAAAAGAAAAACGTTTATTAATTTTATTCTTCCACTATTAAGACTAATTTTGGTTAGAAATCATAACTATAAACACTTAAACTTTCACTTTGCCTATAAGTAATACCATATAAGTGGAAGGAGGCATCTTGTAGATTAGCTCTACCTCTTTAGTCAAGTCATTGATGCAAACATTCACGAGGTGTGCATTCTTAATTTTTATTCATTTATTATCATTGTTTTTATTCTCTTATCAACTATATATTAGATAGTGTATCTTAAATCTTAAATATTAAGAATATTATCGATGTTTTATTTGTATCTCACTTCATTTGGTAGAAAATAGTGTTCAATGGCTAAAGCACTCAATCGAGCTCTCCATCTTCAATTATTGAAGAGGTAAAATATGATTATCTTTTAAAATTATCTACTTATAGTATGGTTTCTACCTTTTTATAATATAATGAAAAATCTAAGAATTGTAAATTCCTTATTAATATATTCCGTTTCCGCTCCTACTTATGGCCATTGTAAATTGTAATATTTGCGGTTTCATTTAAGTTGTAGATTCTCAAAGAGTCTTTCTCGAAAAAGGTTCTCTAATTTTTATTTTTGGTATATTCTTTTTTCAACAAAATTCCATTATATTACTCTTTAACCAAGTTATGTACATGCCCCACGCTATTAACAAAAAATAGCCAAAAAAATTAATAGATTAGCAAAAAAATAAAGAATACATTAAGAAAATTGTCATGCAAATATAAATGGGAATATAAAAAAATTGTCACATCAAATTCAATAAAAATTTATGAAGATCATAACGTAATCGTGTAATTACTATAAAATTGATCCAAAACTACACAAAAAAGTTATAATTAATTTTAAAATACCCATAGGCTTATCTAAACTATGGTCATCATTGTTTATCATTAAATTATTGCCACATTTATTACTCATTAATTTAATATTTACATTTATACCTATATACTTAGCATTGAAAATGAAAAATGCAAGGAACCAAGAATGACATAGTGATGGAAATGCTTTTTAATAATTCATGGGTTTTGAGTTCAATTATCCTTGAGAGTATTTTTTAACATATAGATCAAGAAAGTATTTTTTGATGCACCTCATTTTAAAATATTAAAAATAATAAAAGAGTTTGATCCTTCATTTAAACTAATTATTATCTTGATTTTTTAAATAACATTTTAAGTGAAAAACCTAAGACGAAAAAAAATAAAAAAAAGTACTGTCAATTTAAACTTAAAATTGAATGAGGAAATTATATTTAGAAGAATTACATAGGTTAATTCTTCTAGAAATACAACCATATTAAATGAGGGAATTACTAATGTAATTCTCTCATTTAGAAAAAAATTACATATGTTGTGTTCTAGATTTAGAAATTCCCTCTTTTAATATGGTTGTATTTCTAGATTTTTTCTTCTTCTAAATTCTTCTAGAAATACAATCATATTAAATGTGAGAATTACATTTAGAAGAATTACATAGGTTATGTTCGATATGGTAAAAGAGGACAAATTAATTTATTTTAAATTATTGATTGAGATATTAAAATGAATGAGTGACACTAACATATATATTCTACCAAATGAATTAATACAAAAATAATCTTGCTTATTTTGATATATATATTAAAATAATGAAAAGGTGTAAATTTATAAATTAGGTCATGATTTGATTTTGTTTTAAAATAATTTATACATAGACCTCTTAAATTTTACAATAGTGTAAAATCTAAGACAAAAATTAATTAATAGACACTATTAATATATTGGATTTTGATTTAAAATAAAATTGTATTTGCATTTAAAAAAGGTTGTGAAATTACAACGACATTGAACGGGGTATTGCATTTTCTATAATTAGTTTGTGTTTTGTAATGGATAAGTGAACAAATCACATAATTTTAAAATAAAATATATTAGTAAATTAAAATATGAAAATCCTACTATAAAAAAAGAAGTAAAATCCTACTTTTGTTAATAAAAATATCATTGCAAATATGTGATTTTTTATTAGTATAAATCTAAGCACATGACAAACCACATATTCTATTTTACATTTGCTAGCATTTATTAGGTTGTGCTTTGTAACAAACAAGTGGAAAAACCACATAATTTAAAATAAAACACATTAGTAACTTAAAATATGAAACTCCTACTTTAATAAAAAAAAAACTTACTTTTGACTATAAAAATATCTATGTTGTCTATAGTAGATTTAATTTATGTTATAAATTCACTTCAAATAATGAATATGATAGAATTGTTGTTCTTGGATGTACCATATCATTAAAAATAAGATTAAATTAGTCTTTATACAACATTTGTTAAATCTATGTATCTATGATTTGTTCAATTGATAACTTCTATATTTAAATCAATATGATCTTTTAAACTTAATATTAACATGTTATTTTATTTTAATTTCACCAATCAAAGGTATTTTATTTTAATTTCACAAATCAAATGTAATAACTTCTATATTATTTTAAAATAAATGTTCATATATTTATATTTTTTATAATTTCAATTTAGACATATATTTTATATATATTATAATATATTTCTATATAATATTCTCTTTAACAAATTGAATACTAAAAAACACTATATTTTCTTAGATAAATATGTTGACAACTAAAAAACCACTATGTTTTTATTATTTATTAGAATTAACTGATGCTATATGAATACAAATATTATAATCCTTTCATTTTCTTATGAATGTTGACACTATTGTACTCTTGAAATCAAATTTATAATTCCAAGTCAAACCAAAGTTTACCTTTTCACTACAAGGTTTAAATGCATGCAAATATTTTGTTAATTAATTTTGACCCTAATAATTCTCTAGCATAACGTTTTTGTGACAATTATTGCATTCTTGAAATCAATTTTATATAGTAAAACCAAATTTCCCCTTTTCATTACAAGTTTTAAATGCATGCAAATATTATGGTAAATTATTTGACCCTATTAATTTTCTAGCATAACGTTTTAAGCTTTAAGAGGCCATAAAAAATAAAGGCTATGAAAACGTTTCATAGGTAGCTTAAAAGAAAAACGTTTATTAATTTTATACTTCCACAATTAAGACTAATTTTGGTTAGAAATCATAGCTATAAACACTTAAACTTTTATTTTGACTATAAGTAATACCATATAGGTTGAAGGAGGCATCTTCTAGATTAGTTCTACCTGTTTAGTCAAGTCACAAATGCAAACGTTCATGAGGTATGCATTCTTAATTTCTATTCATTTATTATCATTGTTTTTTATTCTCTTATCAATTGTATATTAGATAGTATATCTTAAATCTTAAATATTAAGAATGTTATCGACCTTTTATTTGTATCTCGCTTCATTTGGCAGAAAATAGTGTTCAATGGCTAAAGCACTCAATCGAGCTCTCTATCTTCAATTATTGAAGAGGTAAAATATGGTCATCTTTAAAAATTATCTACTATAGTATAGTTTCTACCTTTTTATAATATAATAAAAAATCTAAGAATTGTAAATTCTTTATTATTATTTTCCGCTCCCGCTCTTACTTATGGCCATTGTAATGTTTGCAGTTTCATTTGAGTTGTAGATTCTCAAGGTGTCTTTCTCGAAAAAGGTGCCTCTTCTAGCGATGGGTGACTCAAATTCACAAATGTAAATTCTTTATTATTATTCTTTTTTCAACAAAATTCCATTATATTACTCTTTAACCAAGTTATGTACATAACCCATTCCATTGACAAAAAATAGCTAAAAAATATTAATAGATTAGAAAAAAAAGAATACATTAAGAAAATTGTCATTCAAATATAAATGGGAAGATTAAAAAAATTGTCCCATCATATGCAATAAAAATTTATGAAGATCATAACGTAATCGTGTAATTACTATAAAATTGATCCAAAATTACACAAAAAAGTTATAATTAATTTATAAATACCCATAGACTTATCTACACTATGGTTATCATTTTTTATCATTAAATTATGTTCCAAATGCTTTTGCAATCCATCGGCTAAGACTCTTCACCGTAATTGTTAGATAATTGTTGGTCGATAAATTTATATAACTAATTAAATATAATTTTAATTTGAAAAGAATAACATAGTTTTTATGAAATAAATTTAGTTACAAATATTAATTTAGGGGATATAATAGCAATTCTTAGATTTTTCATTTTATACACTTAATCATAATAAATTTAGTTTTTATGAAATAAATTTAGTGATATATATATATATACCTAAATAACAAATGAGTATATGTCATGTGCAATGAAAATTTATAAAGAACAATCTTGATAATCATTATTGAAAATAGTGTTATAAGAAAATACATATGCAAAAAAACCTGCCCCGTGCGTATGCACGAGTCTGTCTCCCTAGTTTGGCAGTAAATATGGCATCTAAATGCAATTGAATATGGGTTGAACTTTTGGAAACTGTTACGAAATGAACGGTATAAAAAAGAAATCAGCCATAGGCTGAACATTTAGGCCATTAAATGCAATTAAATATGGGTTGAATAGTCTAGTTGTATTTTGAGTATATTTTGTTTTAACTAGTTGGTATACCCGTGCTATGCACGGGATTAATTTGTATGAATTTTAGAATTGTATAAATATTTGTATTCTTTGGATGAATTAAGTAAATAGCAAAAAAAAAATACCTAATTAGGTGGATATTTAGGAGAGTGTGAAAATTAGGTAAATAGCAAAACTCCCCATCACCCACCCCACTCCCACCGAGTTGACTCGGTTGTTGACCGGGTTGACTCGCCTGTTGACCGAGTTGACTCGGTCGTTGACCGGCGTTGACCGACCGTTGACCGGCGTTGACCGGTGTTGACCGACCGTTGACCGGCGTTGACCATCATCACAATCATAACTGTCATCACATTCATAACTGTCATCACAATTTTTTTCACCGTCATCACAATTTATTCCGCCGTTATCACAATTTTTTAATGACAATAAAAGGTAAAAAGTGTCATCAAAATGTCTTAATGACACTTTTTGATGACAAAAATTATCATCAAAGGCATTCAACCACATAAAAACAACCGTCATCACTGTCATCACAATTTTTTTCACCGTCATCACAATTTTTCGATGACAAAAAGTGTAATAAAATGTAAAAAGTGTCATCAAAATGTTTTGATGTCACTTTTTTATAATAAAAGTATCATCAAAGGCATTCAAAAACATAAAACCAATCGTCATCACTGTCATCACAATTTTTTTCACCGTCTTTGCAATTTTTTTCACCGACATCACAATTTTTTGATGACAAAAAGTGTAGTAAAAGGTAAAAAGTGTCATAAAAGTGTCATCAAATGCATTCAACCACATAAAAACAACCGTCATCACTGTCATCACATTTTTTCTCCACCGTCATCACTGGCATTCAACCACATAAAAAAACTGTCACCACAATTTATTTCACCGTCATCACAATTTTTTGATGACAAAAAGTGTAATAAAAGGCAAAAAGCGTCATCAAAATGTCTTGATGACAACTTTTTGATAACAAAAAGTATCATCAAAGACATTCAAGCATATAAAAACAACCGTCAACACACGGTTCGAACCGTCATCAACAGTCATCACTTGTCATCGTTACTTGATGACGGTTTGATTGTCATCAACTATCATCTCTACTTGATGATGATTCGATTAATTTGTCATCAAAAGGCCTTGATGACAAACAAGTGTCATCAAACTGTCATCACTTAAGCTTCATCAAATATGTGTCATCACTGTTTATCACTAGTTGATGGCGGTTTGATTGTCATCAACTATCATCATAAATGTCATCTCTACATGATGACGGTTCGATTCTCATCAATCGTCATCTCTATTTGATGACGGTTCGATTGTCATCAATTATCATCGTTACATGATGACAACTCAATTGTCGTCAACTGTCATCACTACTTGATGACGGTTTGATTGATTTGTTTGTCATCAAAAAGGCCTTGCCTTGATGACAAACAATTGTCATCATCAAGTATCATAAAAAATTATCATCAAGTGTCACCACATGTTTTTAAACGACCTTCATGACATTAAACCACATAAAAACAACTATCATAAACACATAAAAACAAAGTTGTTATCCTAAAAATTATTAATAAGCCTATGTGAGATTTGAACTCACATCATTGTTTTTTAAACAAAATGCTCTACCATTTGAGCTAATAGGCTAAATACATTTTAGAGTGAAAATATATCAAGTGTATATCATTTTAGATGCTTCAAATAATTTTATTTTCAATCGTCATCAATATAATCAAAGCCTTAATACCTGTGCTTTATTAGATAAATCAAGGAGCATCAACACAATATTTCAAATAAAATTCAAACTCACCTCATACTTGTCCAGCTCATGTAATCCACCCCCATCTCTTCATACCAAGTACATGATTGGCAGATTCAAGCTTATTGGCAGATCTTCGTACCAATGTAGAGCACAACTTATTCAATTATAGAATTATTGGTGTGGAGAATCTTCTGATCAGAAGAAAAGAAGGCCTTTGAACCTCTTACTGAGGGAAAAAGATGCCAAGATGTTCATTCTTGCAAATATAGTATACTTTCCAATTTTCATGACCTAAGCATCACTCGTATAATAGAGGAATAGCATCCTTTAAAATTGAAACATCTACCGGGTTGTCTGGGAAATATTTTAACAAGCAAATGTCACACCAGTAAAGAAGGAATGAATAAATAAATCTTTTAGTGATGCTGGGGTGACAGGAATCGAGGTTTCAAAAGCATCAGAATTAGCTTAAGAAGTCTTAACATGGAAAGAGGCAAAAGCAGAATAGAAGATGGTATGAAGATCAAGATTAATGGTACCTGGCAACAGCAATAAATCTGTGGAATATCTCCGTCACTAGATCATCACAGCCAATATCTAACATCGCAAGACATGCCTTGTATTTTGCCATAACCTCCAAAATCCTAACTCTAATCCTAAATGAAGGTTCACTTGAATCATTTAAGCCGCTAAATGTACTAACAATCAAGCCGAAAATGTCCTGTACAACAAGCATAACGAGTTAACTTTTAACTACTATCAATCATATACACGAGGATGTTAAGGTACATTGATATCAGCATACCTTCATGATCTCGTCACTATAAGGCAAATCAGGTGCAGTAATCCGAGTGATCTCACAAAGACAAGATGTAACCAGAAGCATAACATCATTATCTCGGTGTTGTAGCAGGCTTCGCTTGAAAATGGCTTTCAGAAAGGGTTGCATCAATTCCAGTTCTGACGTTGATGGAGACTGCTCCGTAAATACAAGAACAGTATCCGCTTGCTGTGAAGTGAAAGAATGAAACGCTGATGGAGACTGCTTCGTAAATACAAGAACAGTATCCGCTCCGTAAATATAGGAACGCATAATCAAACAACCATGGATGAATATAGAGGTGGAATTGGGACGGCAGCGTTGCCAAGAGCAGCTGTGCTCGACGGTGTCGCCGGCATATCACTGCAATCGACCAGAAAGGAGGAGATTTTGGGACACCTTCACTCCATGGCTGTCGGAAACTCTAGAAGTCAAGGAATTCGGAGTGGTAATGGCGTTCGCCAATGGCTAGGGTTTCCGTCTCGCGTTCACAGAGTGAAAACCAGAGGAGGAGAGGTGTCCTCAAGGAGAGAGGTGAGAGAAAAAAGGGCTTTTATACTTAACAAAAACCTAAAAAAATGAGTTTGGATTACAAACGGTTAATTAGGATAATTATTTTTGCTTTTGGACTAAATTTGTTCGTATTCTTTACTTAAAAAATAAGTTTAAAATATGAGAATATTAATGGTTTCTATTATAAGCTAACAACTTAATATATCAGCTTGAATGTTTTGTGTTTTGTTTTGTTATTGTCATAAAAATATCTAACATATCATTGATCGATTTAAATTTTATGAATTTAGTTGGATGATAATTTCAAGAGATTTTCTTCGCTATTATCTCCTATTATACCATGAGAAATATGAAATGAACAAATTTAGCCCTGACTTGCGGACGACGACGAAGAACATTCGAGTAGAAGATGCCAGCTGTTCGGTGGCAATAAAGAACATCCCTATAAAAGACTCCGGCTTGTGAGCGACGACGAAGAACGTCCTAGAAGAAGATGCTAGCTGGCTGGCGGCGACAAAGAATAGCCCAGTAGAAGACGTCGATGTTAGTGGTCGTGAAGAACAAGTCGGTGTGCATGTTGAAGAAAGCTGATACGGATCCGGGGTGGATGCGTATCGAGCCCTTGTTGGTCAAGGGATTGAGTCTAGTCCGAGGTGGACTCCAACTCTATGAATGTAGCAAAATGAGAGGCAAGGGAAAATTAGGGCAAAATAATTCTTGGATAATTCATTAGTGAGACAAGATAGGAGTATTTAAAGCTAAGCCCTAACGGTTCAAAAAAAGCGTCACCGGAAAGAACCGTAAAGAAAATCCGAGAAGAGAGTAAAACTCTAGTTTATAAAAATTACAATTTTTAAATAAAATATCAAAATAAACAAACATTAATCTTCATATCGTCTCGGACGACGACGAACCCTTATCGGTCTTGTATTCGTAATCCGAGCCGTATGGAAAGCGGTTGGTGGGAAGAATAATTAAGTATTGGATTTTGTCTTAGAATTCTCAATTTGTGCTTTTTCAAATATATTCAGCTTATGGAAAAACATAGGGATTGAATTTTGGAATTGTATTAGAGATTTAAGTATTGAATTTGGGCGAGTAATGCTCTGGTGGGAAGAACAATTAGGTATAGAATCTAGGAATTGTATTAGAGATTTTTTTTTAACACATGTAGAGGTAATTTTGATAAATTTTGTTTAAACTCTTTTGTTTGACACATCACTACGTGTTCTTGTAGAGGAATTGAGTGTGTTAAGACATTTTGATGGGGAACAAGTAATTGCTTAGCATGTATAAGAGCTAGTTGTTCATTGTCTGCAATGCACACTTCTGTTAACTACAATAATTGAGCAGAACATTGTTGCTCACTTTCTCATTCTCTCTCAATCTCTTTCTCAATCAACTATCTCTTTACATAATTCAGATAGTCATTTTGATTTTTCATCTCATGATCCACTCAATTTAGTTCATTAGTTCTTCTCCTGTTCGTAATGTCCAAGCTATTAATCCATAAATCCTAAATTTTGATAAAGTACAAGAAAAGCTAGATAGTTGATTGAGAAAGCTAGATAACTCAGCGAGTATGAGTTTTCTTGAACAAATAAGCTAAGCGAATATTAGCCTATTCAAGCTCTCAATGTGTGTGTTTCAATATGCTCTTCATACACGGCGAAGACGTGAATTTATAATGGAAGAGATATGGAAAGGGAGGCCGAGAATCCTCTCACTTAGGGCCGGCCCAATGCCTTAAAGCCTAAGCTAGCGATATCTTGCTCCCTACTCCAAGCGAAATTCTATCTTTTCGTTAAGATAAAATCTTCCATTATGTCATATAACCACCATATTTAATTTTATAAGAATATATTAGAAGATAATAAAAGCGTATTAAATAAAATACCTTTATGGCGGTTGATAGAAAAAAAATAATGATGGTTAATTTTTACCCGCTCACAATAACCTTGTTTGCAATTTTATGCACAATTTCCATATTATCTACCTTTTCTCTATTCGAGGTGATTTTCAAAGTATCAACACTAGCCTTTTTTTTCGCAGTCTTACTAGAACCATCCTCTTCAAGGATTTCTAAAGCACCAAACGATTCCTTAGCGCAAATAGATGCCTTAAAATCCGAGGAAACATTTTCCTTTCCTTTCCCGGTCGACGCCAAAATATTCTTTTGTCCCGCCTTCCTAACAGACTCGCTCACCGGATTCTTCTGTTCATCATCGGACTTAGATTTACTTTTCGTCACTCTTGGTCTCCTAGCCACCTCCATCTACTCATTGTAAATTCCTCAGCCATTCCCACCGCTAACATGAACCTCGCCTTTTTTAATCGCTATCACCACATGTTTTTCCAAGACCCTAGACTAATTAGAGGGAGCCTTACTAGACAAATGAGACGAAGGCAGTCTAAACAAAAATTTGTTCTTTATATGGCCAAAACTACCATAATGGAAGCAAATGATAGGTATCCCTTCCTATTCTATCAAAAACATTCACCATTAATGGTAGGTATCCCTTCCTATTCTATCAAAAACATTCACCATTAATGGTAGGTATCCCTTCGGGTTCGTAACATCGAGCGAGAGATTTGATCGGAGGAAGATTTGGTGTCTCTTATGGTGAGAAAAGAGTAGAAATGAAGAAGAAGAAAGGACAGAAGGAGGCCTACCTGGCGGGAAAAAAAAGTGTTGAGATGTGGGTTATGATGACTTTAAGTTGCAATAAATAGAGCAGACTGATGGGACTATTGGATGTTGTTAGAAGATTTAGAATTTTGATGGTTCCAAGAAGTCAGTGACTTCGAAGTTGCAAGTCGAGTCGGCGACTCGACAAAGTCACTCACATGACCAGCTGGCAGGAAATCTATTTAAGGGAGGAACGTACGTACAAATCGTGTGCATGTATTTGCAAACAGTTGGGGCGTTTATTTATGGAGAAGAACATCACAAAAGAATGCTAAAATCAGAAGAAGATGATTTGATTCTCCTAGAATATTTTGTGTGTGCGTGCATGTTATATTAGGAAAGATATGTAAGGATGAATGTGTGTCACTTCCCTAATTGAATGAGATTTGATACACACGAGATCTCTCTTACCCGAGCTTAAATACTTCAGTGTTTAGGATAGAAGGTAAAACTTTTGAGCATAATTTGTATTCTTGTGAAAAAGGAAGAGTGAACTTGTGCGAGAGATTCGTGCAAGTGGTGTGGTTGAGCATTCTTAGGTATAGCGTGAGATTGAGAATGTGAGTGCAAAGGTAGAGTGTGGTTCAAATGTGTGTGATTCATTCTTGTAAACGGGAGAGCTTTGTAACAATCAAGAAATCAATAGAGCGAGTCTAAGGACTCTTGAAATCCGACCAAGTGAGAAGCTTGGAAGGGAGTGAATTTTCTCTAAGTAAACTAGTTGGTTTACGAAGAGTTTCCACTATACATCGCTTGTCATTTATAGTTTGGTAACATCTTTCCTGTTTGTTTATTCCGCTGTTATATTACTTAAAGTCGACGACTTCGCAGGAGTCACCGACTCGTTTAATTACTAACGATCCTACAGATGCGCATTGGTTTCCAAGGCCGAATTCAAAATCCCTAGAACATTCCAGAGGAAATTTTGAACAAGCTATTGAGGGGGGATTGTTGGGCTGGTAAGTTTTGGGCCAATAACGAGAATACAAGCCCGTCCCCAATTTTAATCAGGCCAGACGTTAACGAGGAGCGAAGAACCCGAGCGTAACGACACAATTACTAACCAAAGGCGAAATTGTCGGTCACATGCATGTGGAAGACGGCCAACGGCTTTCTTTGGCGAGGTATAAAAGAGGTCAAATAGATGAGGAGGGAGGTATACACCTCCATGGCACAAACACCATTAGCAATCTAAGATCTACCAAGCTCTTGTGCATGTTCTTTGCTTATTCCTTTTGTGATCCGCCTGTTATATTCAGTGCTCAAGCTTCAATTTGTATTTCTTTTTTCTTGTGCATCTGAATTCAACTAATTATAGTCTACTCTCATTATCACTCTTTGGGATATTTTACTTCTTGTTTACTTTATCTTGATGATTTTAACGTGTTTATATTGATTTGTGACTAAGGTTTTCTCATTTTAGCGGTGATCGCTCTCACGGTGTGCGAGGGTCTAGAGATACAATTTATAACCCGACCCCGTTGTAGCACGTGGTAGGTGTCGAACACTCGGGAAGTCTACTCGATTGATGTGCCTAGACACTAGGAAGCTGGAAAAGAGAGCTTAAAACAAAGGAAAACAAAGAGAACAGTCGGGACCGACACAGAGGTCACGTCGGGCCCGATGTTGGCGACAAGAGGAAGTCGGGACCGACGTAGGGTAAGTCGGGCCCGAGGTAGCTGGGTTTGTCGAACTTCAAAGATTAAAAGTAGATCTTGGGCTTTTGGGTTCCTTCTCTAGTAGATTAAGGCTTATCCACCCCAATTCAAGCAATGAGTGATGATCGGACTAGGATCGAGTGCTTTCGCCCTCGTTCCAACCACTTCTACACATCGATCATTGGGGAAATCCCCTTCGAAGCAAGGTCTTGAGATTGACACATGTTCACTTTCGCTACTTTGCCAATCTCAAGCCTTGATTCCCAACTTTCGCAAGGAATTGTAGCTCTATGTAGAGTGGGTTCCTTAGATCAAACACTCAAGGCTATGGAATTTGGGGTTTCTAGCCTAAACCTAGCTAGGGTTTTCCCCCATAACCCAAGATCAAGGAGATCTACTCCATGTGACAAGCAAAGAAAGCAATCAAATCAAAAGGGAAAGCAATCATCATAATCAATCTCAAAACAAAGCGAAGTTTCATTCAAATCCAAAGCAATCCACAAATTCAAATCAAGGGTTTTCAAATCCACAAGAACAAAGCAAATCTACCAACAAAACCTATCAAGACTTCCTCCCTTGGCCGATTCTCTCTCTCTTCCTTCTCCTCTCCTTCCTCCTTGCTCTCCAAGAATCCTCTTGGCTCCCTTGGAACCCCCTTTTTGTGTGTGTGAGAGCACCCCCCTTTTTGTGTGAGAGCACCCCCCTTTTTGTGTGAGAGCACCCCCCTTTTTGTGTGAGAGCACCCCCTTTTTGTGTGTGTGTGAGGGAACCTCCTCTTTTTGAGAGAGAGAACCCCTAAATTAGAAGACAAGAGGGCCTTTTATAGATTAGATGAGGGGCAAAAGTGGAAGTTCACAATTTCGTGCCTTGGAGCCCAAGTAGTCCAGTGACCGACTTGGACCGACACGGAGGACCTCGGGCCCGAGTTACTGTGCATGTCGGTCCGAGGTTGAAACTTCAAGTCGGGCCCGAGGTTGGTTGCAACTCGGTCCGAACCTCGTTCCACCTTCTTCTTGTTGGCTTTCCTCTTGTTCTTCTTCATGGCTTGCTCCTCTCTTTCCTCCTTTGCTCGGGCCTCGCTCCATGTCTCGACCCTCCTTCAAATCGATCCTTGATTCATGCCCGATTACCTACAAAACACATAAAATGTGCGTAGTCTCCGAATCTCATAGAAATACGGGAACTAAGCTAAAAAGGAACAAAACGCACAAGAAAAGGGGAAAAAGAAACATATTTACAAAGGAAATCACATATGAAAACACCACCAAATAGAGAGACATCAAAATACCCCATACTTAAACTTGCTTGTCCTCAAGCAATAACAATGTAAGCAAGACCGAAACATAATCTTCAAGTAAAGCCTCGTATGAAAACACATTTTAAGCACAAGTGATCGATATTCAAGCAAGATTACATCATCACACATGATTAAGTGTTCCAAGGAATAAAGTCAATGCAACTAAGCCTCACTTTAGGGATATGTGAATGTGTATCACTCATCATGTGTTTGGGTTTAGCAATGAACACTCAAGCTCAAAAATCATGCAAGTAAGGACTTTACTATTGAAGCTAATATCACCAATTCCTCCACCTAGAGATGCCTAATGCAAAGTACACAAAGAATTTCGAACTTGGCTCAATGGAGGTCCTCAAAGAGGTTCCATTCGGCCGGGTTGTAATGGGGCTTTTGGTATTTTTCAAGGTGGGAATTATTTGGTCTTGTGGTGCTTACAATGGGGATTGAACAACTCTCACCAACTTCACCAAATTCCACAATTACTTTCACACCCACCCAAAAGACTTAACATTTTCCTTTCAACCCAAAATTTCACTTAACATTCCACTTCATCTTTGCTCTTATGCTTTTTGTTGGATTTTTCAACACTTTCTACATTTGGACCGACTTTCTTATGACATCGGGCCCGATGTTGCTTGTAACTCGGTCGGACCCTTTTCTTCACTTAAGCTCTTTGCTTTATTCCACCTTACATTTCCAACATTTTCTTTCTTCCTTTTCTTTCTTTTTTTTCATTTTTGTACAACAAAGATGCACTACCCACATGATTCATAACACCATTCTTTGCCCTTAAACCCAAGAGAATCTCAACTCTTCAAATACAATCCCAACCTCTCTTCTAAAGTCCAATCCCATAAGGGTCAAGTCATATAAGGCTAGGAATAATATTTTTGAGGAGTTTCAAACAAAGGCTTAGGCTAGAACGGGGCTACAAACAAAGGATTATCTTCATGGTAGGATATGGAACATTTATGTGACTAAAAGAACAAAGTTCAAAATCAATGTGACAATGCTAGGACAAATCTCATGACGGTCTTGGAAAATAGATAAACACCGCAATAGCAAGTTTTACTAAGCATGAATGAGCTAATCACACAAGAAAAATGAGGGATATGCAAATATGAACAAGCATCCCTAAAATGGCCAAAAATCAATCTCACAAGGGTCACTCATACTTAGTTGCATAAGAACTCATCCTAGAACTCACATGTTCAATAAAACAAGCAAGATATCATGATCACATCAAAAGCAACATCATTTAAGAGGCTAAACTATCCAAAAATATGCAAAGGAATTTACATGCTCACATCATCATTAGCTTTTATTGTGGCAATCTAAGATGGGAATTTCTAGTCCAAAACCTACAAAACACAAAATCTTTTTGTTGTTTTCAACACAATTTTTCAATTTTTATGGATTTTTTGCAAAAATTTCTCTAAAACCAAAAACTCATCCATTCAAGACCAAATTAATCATTCATGTTTTTCATCAAACCACAAACCAAGAAGCAAACATCCCAAACACAAACTAGAAACACAAACTAAATATCCTCAAAATAATAAACAAACATAAACAAGTGAAATCATGAACACACTTACCCCCACCCCATACTTAAAATTTTGATGTCCCCATCAAACAAGGAAATCAAAACTTAAAAGCAAGAGAGAAGAGTATGAAAAGCTCACAATTTCTTATTCTTCAATGGCATGTATAGGATCAATCGAAGGGGTTGTCACGTCTACGTCCTCTTTGGAGCCTTGCTTGCCGCTCCCTCTCGTACACTTGTTCTTGGTAGAAGTCTTGTGGTGGTGGTTGATATGAAGATGATAGGTAGGTGGGGGATAGTATTTAATGGGGGAAAAGGACAAATTAGGTCAAGGGCAAAATTGGCATTCCAACTAGTCAAATCGAGTTGGACCGACTTCATGGACCGACGTCCCTATGTCGGGCCCGACTTACCTGGGCTCGATGTGGGAGTATTCGGGTCACCAATTTTACTCCATCCTCTTGCAACTTCTTTCCCATATTTCCATTTAAATATTTCACCTCAAATCCTACACAACTTTGAAGAATGCACGACACCATAAATCCACAAAACACTAGATAGAGATTGGTTAGGGAAAAGCTAGGCTAAACTAAGAAAAATCAAACTAAAATTACGAAAAGAAAGCTACTAGCTCGGGTTGCCTCCCGAGAAGCGCTCGTTTAGAGTCACTAGCTTGACTTCCTAACCTCAACCTTACGGCGGGTGAAACACGGTGAATTGCTCGCCATTGTTATGCCCATTCCCATTGCCTTCATACCCATAAAACCACCAACGATGGTCTATATAGGCATGGCTATCCGGTCTTGGGCCTCTCTCATCATACTCCTCCAACGGATGAGATTTCTTCTCCTTACTTGCTCCATCATGTTCCTCTTTTCCTACACCAAAGTTATCCAAAGAATTCCTAGGAGATTCTACCAATTCATCTTTCAAATCACTAAGGCAAATGTAGGAGTCTCCTAAGTCATCGTTCAAATTACTTAAACAAATGTAGGAATCAAAAGTTTGGGAAGAATTGTGATCATCACCAATATTAAAAGGATATAAACAAGGATACTCTTCATTTCTTCTTGGGCTACCATTGATCCTTGACTCATCTTGATCCTTAAATTGTTCCAACAACTCCCTTACTTGTATTTGTTTATTCAACCCTTCATCACTTCTCAACACAATGACCTCTCTAGCAACTTCCACTTCTTCACTTTCTCTCTTGGCACTCTCTTCAAGTTTAAGGATGGCCAAGGCGTCCGGCTCATTCAAAGCCTTGTTGAAGTGAAAATCGACCTTTTCTTCACCAATCTCAAAGGAAACCTTGCCGTTTTTGACATCAAACCTTGCCCCCGCCGTAGCTAAGAATGGTCTTCCTAAGATTATTGGGACCAAGGGATCCTCATGCATGTCCATGATCACGAAATCATCGGGGACAAAGTACTTTCCTACTCGCACCGGAACGTCATCCAATATTCCCTTAGCCTTGATGATGGAACCGTCGGCCATAGTTAGGGACATATCGGCCGGCTCCATTTCACCCAAATTTGCTCTTCTCCAAATGCTAGCGGGCATCACCGAAACACTTGCCCCAAGGTCACATAAGGCTTGGAAATTTTGAGACCCCACACCAATCGTTATAGCAAAACGACCGGGATCTCCTAGCTTTTGTGGTAACTCCAAGGTCTTGACCTCATCTTGCATTTCAACTATGGACCTCTTCTTGCTCAAAATCTCCTTTAAAAACTTGGCATAAGATGGCATCTCACTCAATGCATCGGTGAACGGGATAGAGATGTTCAAGCCTTGCAAGAGTTTGAGAAACCTCTTGAACTTGTTCTCAACAACATCTTTCGGCTTCTTTGAGGGATATGGAAGAATCGTTGCACCTTGAATCTTGCTTGGATCAACCTCCTTGGACTTCCCTACTTCACTTGCAACATTTCCTGGTTGGACCGACTTGGGCACCATGTCGGGCCCGATGTTGTGACTCTCGGTCCGAGGCAGAGGAGTTGGATCAAGTTCTGTGTACGTCGGTCCCGAGTTGCTCTCGATCTCGGTCCGTGGTGAAGGAGTCGATCTTCTTGCTGGGTCGACTTCGGGGAATGTCGGACCCGACTTGCTGGGTAAGTTGGTCCGACTCTCTTCATTCTTCTTAGGCACGTGTGGCTCGGGTAGGTTTCGGCCACTTCTCAATCCAATTGCCCGGACTTCATTTTGATTGTTTTGAGCTCGAGGATTCTCCTCGGGTCGGCCCGGAAGTCTCCCATTCTCTCTCGGGGCTTGAGTCGCAATTTGACCAAATTGATTGTCGACTTGCCTCCTCCATGCACCAAACTCATTGAATTGGGTCCTCATCTCCTTGAACCCATCTCTCATCTCTTGAGCAAATGTTTGTAACTCATTAAATCCCGGTGGTCTATATGGTGGTGGTGGCGCCCTTGGCTCGTTTTGGTTGAAGTTGTTGTTGTAGCCTTGAGCTTGACCGTTGTTCCACCGGCCATTGCCACCATTTTTGAAATTGCCTCTTCCACCGAAATTTCCTCGAACATAGTTTGCCTCCTCAATTCGCTCGGCCAAGCGTACTTGGCTCTCATTCGGACAAACTTGTGTAGCATGTGCAAAGGATCCACACTCCTCACAAGCTCTAGCATTTTGCTTGTAGTAGTGGACTTGCCTCTTAAGCTTGCTCACTTCACCTTCAAGGAATTGGAGCTTCACATCCCTATCAATGTCTTCTCCCTTTGGATCATATAACTTCCTTGCACCTTCACCTTGAACTTTCACCTCCTTGCTAGCTTGACTCACCCCATACATGGCCTCATAATCGGATAGCTTGTCAAGTAGCTCCCAAGCTTGATCCGGTGTCAAGTCTATGAACCCACAATCGGTGTGGAGATTGAGCTTGTCCTTCGTTACCGGATTGATGCCTTGGAAAAAGATGTCTTGAAGTACATATGGTTGTTGGCCATGAGTAGGACATTGGCGCAACATCTCCTTGAAACGGTCCCATGCTTCGAAGAGGGGCTCATTCGGACCTTGTTGAAAGCTTGCAATCTTCCTTCTTAACTCGGTTGTCTTTGAGGGCGGGAAGAACTTCATCAAGAAAGCGTCATAGAGTGTCTTCCAAGTTGTGATTGACCTAGGAGCTTGGCTCTCGAGCCAATGTGTGGCCTTGCCCCCAAGTGACCATTTAAACGCCTTTAGAAGCACATACTCCAATGTCTCCTCGTCGGTGGAGATCGTCTCACACATATCCACAAATCGCTTAACATGCTCTATGGGACACTCATGTGGACGGCCCTCGAATTGATCACGCTTGATGAGGGAGATGAATTGCGTCTTGATCTCAAAATTCTTGGCAACCTCGGGAAGCACAATAGCCGGCTCGGGTACCCTCAACTCCGGATGCATGTATTGGCGTGCATTCCGGGGTAGAGCGTTGAGTTGAGCCTCGGCTCTCATCCGTTGCTCCCGTTCTCTTCTTGCCACCTCCTCTTGATTGTCCCTCTCAAGTTGCAATCTAGCCATTTCAGCCCTAAGTTGAGCCAACTCCTCATCAACATGGAGAGCTTGATTCGCCATCCTTTTCCTTCTTCGGGCTTCCTTGAGAATACTTTCCGGATCACTCACAAACTCAAGCTCAAGTGTTCCTCGGGAGGAACGAGCTAGCATACACCTATGAAACAAAAACACAAACCAAAACAAATCAAAAACAAACAAAGGGTTTGGGCTATTCCCTCACCCAAATCACTACCAAAACACAAGAAACTCACCAAATTGGCACTCAATGCACTTAGACTTCCCCGGCAACGGCGCCAATCTTTTGATCGCTCTCACGGTGTGCGAGGGTCTAGAGATACAATTTATAACCCGACCCCGTTGTAGCACGTGGTGGGTGTCGAACACTCGGGAAGTCTACTCGATTGATGTGCCTAGACACTAGGAAGCTGGAAAAGAGAGCTTAAAACAAAGGAAAACAAAGAGAACAGTCGGGACCGACACAGAGGTCACGTCGGGCCCGATGTTGGCGACAAGAGGAAGTCGGGACCGACGTAGGGTAAGTCGGGCCCGAGGTAGCTGGGTTTGTCGAACTTCAAAGATTAAAAGTAGATCTTGGGCTTTTGGGTTCCTTCTCTAGTAGATTAAGGCTTATCCACCCCAATTCAAGCAATGAGTGATGATCGGACTAGGATCGAGTGCTTTCGCCCTCGTTCCAACCACTTCTACACATCGATCATTGGGGAAATCCCCTTCGAAGCAAGGTCTTGAGATTGACACATGTTCACTTTCGCTACTTTGCCAATCTCAAGCCTTGATTCCCAACTTTCGCAAGGAATTGTAGCTCTATGTAGAGTGGGTTCCTTAGATCAAACACTCAAGGCTATGGAATTTGGGGTTTCTAGCCTAAACCTAGCTAGGGTTTTCCCCCATAACCCAAGATCAAGGAGATCTACTCCATGTGACAAGCAAAGAAAGCAATCAAATCAAAAGGGAAAGCAATCATCATAATCAATCTCAAAACAAAGCGAAGTTTCATTCAAATCCAAAGCAATCCACAAATTCAAATCAAGGGTTTTCAAATCCACAAGAACAAAGCAAATCTACCAACAAAACCTATCAAGACTTCCTCCCTTGGCCGATTCTCTCTCTCTTCCTTCTCCTCTCCTTCCTCCTTGCTCTCCAAGAATCCTCTTGGCTCCCTTGGAACCCCCTTTTTGTGTGTGTGAGAGCACCCCCCTTTTTGTGTGAGAGCACCCCCCTTTTTGTGTGAGAGCACCCCCCTTTTTGTGTGAGAGCACCCCCTTTTTGTGTGTGTGTGAGGGAACCTCCTCTTTTTGAGAGAGAGAACCCCTAAATTAGAAGACAAGAGGGCCTTTTATAGATTAGATGAGGGGCAAAAGTGGAAGTTCACAATTTCGTGCCTTGGAGCCCAAGTAGTCCAGTGACCGACTTGGACCGACACGGAGGACCTCGGGCCCGAGTTACTGTGCATGTCGGTCCGAGGTTGAAACTTCAAGTCGGGCCCGAGGTTGGTTGCAACTCGGTCCGAACCTCGTTCCACCTTCTTCTTGTTGGCTTTCCTCTTGTTCTTCTTCATGGCTTGCTCCTCTCTTTCCTCCTTTGCTCGGGCCTCGCTCCATGTCTCGACCCTCCTTCAAATCGATCCTTGATTCATGCCCGATTACCTACAAAACACATAAAATGTGCGTAGTCTCCGAATCTCATAGAAATACGGGAACTAAGCTAAAAAGGAACAAAACGCACAAGAAAAGGGGAAAAAGAAACATATTTACAAAGGAAATCACATATGAAAACACCACCAAATAGAGAGACATCAAAATACCCCATACTTAAACTTGCTTGTCCTCAAGCAATAACAATGTAAGCAAGACCGAAACATAATCTTCAAGTAAAGCCTCGTATGAAAACACATTTTAAGCACAAGTGATCGATATTCAAGCAAGATTACATCATCACACATGATTAAGTGTTCCAAGGAATAAAGTCAATGCAACTAAGCCTCACTTTAGGGATATGTGAATGTGTATCACTCATCATGTGTTTGGGTTTAGCAATGAACACTCAAGCTCAAAAATCATGCAAGTAAGGACTTTACTATTGAAGCTAATATCACCAATTCCTCCACCTAGAGATGCCTAATGCAAAGTACACAAAGAATTTCGAACTTGGCTCAATGGAGGTCCTCAAAGAGGTTCCATTCGGCCGGGTTGTAATGGGGCTTTTGGTATTTTTCAAGGTGGGAATTATTTGGTCTTGTGGTGCTTACAATGGGGATTGAACAACTCTCACCAACTTCACCAAATTCCACAATTACTTTCACACCCACCCAAAAGACTTAACATTTTCCTTTCAACCCAAAATTTCACTTAACATTCCACTTCATCTTTGCTCTTATGCTTTTTGTTGGATTTTTCAACACTTTCTACATTTGGACCGACTTTCTTATGACATCGGGCCCGATGTTGCTTGTAACTCGGTCGGACCCTTTTCTTCACTTAAGCTCTTTGCTTTATTCCACCTTACATTTCCAACATTTTCTTTCTTCCTTTTCTTTCTTTTTTTTCATTTTTGTACAACAAAGATGCACTACCCACATGATTCATAACACCATTCTTTGCCCTTAAACCCAAGAGAATCTCAACTCTTCAAATACAATCCCAACCTCTCTTCTAAAGTCCAATCCCATAAGGGTCAAGTCATATAAGGCTAGGAATAATATTTTTGAGGAGTTTCAAACAAAGGCTTAGGCTAGAACGGGGCTACAAACAAAGGATTATCTTCATGGTAGGATATGGAACATTTATGTGACTAAAAGAACAAAGTTCAAAATCAATGTGACAATGCTAGGACAAATCTCATGACGGTCTTGGAAAATAGATAAACACCGCAATAGCAAGTTTTACTAAGCATGAATGAGCTAATCACACAAGAAAAATGAGGGATATGCAAATATGAACAAGCATCCCTAAAATGGCCAAAAATCAATCTCACAAGGGTCACTCATACTTAGTTGCATAAGAACTCATCCTAGAACTCACATGTTCAATAAAACAAGCAAGATATCATGATCACATCAAAAGCAACATCATTTAAGAGGCTAAACTATCCAAAAATATGCAAAGGAATTTACATGCTCACATCATCATTAGCTTTTATTGTGGCAATCTAAGATGGGAATTTCTAGTCCAAAACCTACAAAACACAAAATCTTTTTGTTGTTTTCAACACAATTTTTCAATTTTTATGGATTTTTTGCAAAAATTTCTCTAAAACCAAAAACTCATCCATTCAAGACCAAATTAATCATTCATGTTTTTCATCAAACCACAAACCAAGAAGCAAACATCCCAAACACAAACTAGAAACACAAACTAAATATCCTCAAAATAATAAACAAACATAAACAAGTGAAATCATGAACACACTTACCCCCACCCCATACTTAAAATTTTGATGTCCCCATCAAACAAGGAAATCAAAACTTAAAAGCAAGAGAGAAGAGTATGAAAAGCTCACAATTTCTTATTCTTCAATGGCATGTATAGGATCAATCGAAGGGGTTGTCACGTCTACGTCCTCTTTGGAGCCTTGCTTGCCGCTCCCTCTCGTACACTTGTTCTTGGTAGAAGTCTTGTGGTGGTGGTTGATATGAAGATGATAGGTAGGTGGGGGATAGTATTTAATGGGGGAAAAGGACAAATTAGGTCAAGGGCAAAATTGGCATTCCAACTAGTCAAATCGAGTTGGACCGACTTCATGGACCGACGTCCCTATGTCGGGCCCGACTTACCTGGGCTCGATGTGGGAGTATTCGGGTCACCAATTTTACTCCATCCTCTTGCAACTTCTTTCCCATATTTCCATTTAAATATTTCACCTCAAATCCTACACAACTTTGAAGAATGCACGACACCATAAATCCACAAAACACTAGATAGAGATTGGTTAGGGAAAAGCTAGGCTAAACTAAGAAAAATCAAACTAAAATTACGAAAAGAAAGCTACTAGCTCGGGTTGCCTCCCGAGAAGCGCTCGTTTAGAGTCACTAGCTTGACTTCCTAACCTCAACCTTACGGCGGGTGAAACACGGTGAATTGCTCGCCATTGTTATGCCCATTCCCATTGCCTTCATACCCATAAAACCACCAACGATGGTCTATATAGGCATGGCTATCCGGTCTTGGGCCTCTCTCATCATACTCCTCCAACGGATGAGATTTCTTCTCCTTACTTGCTCCATCATGTTCCTCTTTTCCTACACCAAAGTTATCCAAAGAATTCCTAGGAGATTCTACCAATTCATCTTTCAAATCACTAAGGCAAATGTAGGAGTCTCCTAAGTCATCGTTCAAATTACTTAAACAAATGTAGGAATCAAAAGTTTGGGAAGAATTGTGATCATCACCAATATTAAAAGGATATAAACAAGGATACTCTTCATTTCTTCTTGGGCTACCATTGATCCTTGACTCATCTTGATCCTTAAATTGTTCCAACAACTCCCTTACTTGTATTTGTTTATTCAACCCTTCATCACTTCTCAACACAATGACCTCTCTAGCAACTTCCACTTCTTCACTTTCTCTCTTGGCACTCTCTTCAAGTTTAAGGATGGCCAAGGCGTCCGGCTCATTCAAAGCCTTGTTGAAGTGAAAATCGACCTTTTCTTCACCAATCTCAAAGGAAACCTTGCCGTTTTTGACATCAAACCTTGCCCCCGCCGTAGCTAAGAATGGTCTTCCTAAGATTATTGGGACCAAGGGATCCTCATGCATGTCCATGATCACGAAATCATCGGGGACAAAGTACTTTCCAACTCGCACCGGAACGTCATCCAATATTCCCTTAGCCTTGATGATGGAACCGTCGGCCATAGTTAGGGACATATCGGCCGGCTCCATTTCACCCAAATTTGCTCTTCTCCAAATGCTAGCGGGCATCACCGAAACACTTGCCCCAAGGTCACATAAGGCTTGGAAATTTTGAGACCCCACACCAATCGTTATAGCAAAACGACCGGGATCTCCTAGCTTTTGTGGTAACTCCAAGGTCTTGACCTCATCTTGCATTTCAACTATGGACCTCTTCTTGCTCAAAATCTCCTTTAAAAACTTGGCATAAGATGGCATCTCACTCAATGCATCGGTGAACGGGATAGAGATGTTCAAGCCTTGCAAGAGTTTGAGAAACCTCTTGAACTTGTTCTCAACAACATCTTTCGGCTTCTTTGAGGGATATGGAAGAATCGTTGCACCTTGAATCTTGCTTGGATCAACCTCCTTGGACTTCCCTACTTCACTTGCAACATTTCCTGGTTGGACCGACTTGGGCACCATGTCGGGCCCGATGTTGTGACTCTCGGTCCGAGGCAGAGGAGTTGGATCAAGTTCTGTGTACGTCGGTCCCGAGTTGCTCTCGATCTCGGTCCGTGGTGAAGGAGTCGATCTTCTTGCTGGGTCGACTTCGGGGAATGTCGGACCCGACTTGCTGGGTAAGTTGGTCCGACTCTCTTCATTCTTCTTAGGCACGTGTGGCTCGGGTAGGTTTCGGCCACTTCTCAATCCAATTGCCCGGACTTCATTTTGATTGTTTTGAGCTCGAGGATTCTCCTCGGGTCGGCCCGGAAGTCTCCCATTCTCTCTCGGGGCTTGAGTCGCAATTTGACCAAATTGATTGTCGACTTGCCTCCTCCATGCACCAAACTCATTGAATTGGGTCCTCATCTCCTTGAACCCATCTCTCATCTCTTGAGCAAATGTTTGTAACTCATTAAATCCCGGTGGTCTATATGGTGGTGGTGGCGCCCTTGGCTCGTTTTGGTTGAAGTTGTTGTTGTAGCCTTGAGCTTGACCGTTGTTCCACCGGCCATTGCCACCATTTTTGAAATTGCCTCTTCCACCGAAATTTCCTCGAACATAGTTTGCCTCCTCAATTCGCTCGGCCAAGCGTACTTGGCTCTCATTCGGACAAACTTGTGTAGCATGTGCAAAGGATCCACACTCCTCACAAGCTCTAGCATTTTGCTTGTAGTAGTGGACTTGCCTCTTAAGCTTGCTCACTTCACCTTCAAGGAATTGGAGCTTCACATCCCTATCAATGTCTTCTCCCTTTGGATCATATAACTTCCTTGCACCTTCACCTTGAACTTTCACCTCCTTGCTAGCTTGACTCACCCCATACATGGCCTCATAATCGGATAGCTTGTCAAGTAGCTCCCAAGCTTGATCCGGTGTCAAGTCTATGAACCCACAATCGGTGTGGAGATTGAGCTTGTCCTTCGTTACCGGATTGATGCCTTGGAAAAAGATGTCTTGAAGTACATATGGTTGTTGGCCATGAGTAGGACATTGGCGCAACATCTCCTTGAAACGGTCCCATGCTTCGAAGAGGGGCTCATTCGGACCTTGTTGAAAGCTTGCAATCTTCCTTCTTAACTCGGTTGTCTTTGAGGGCGGGAAGAACTTCATCAAGAAAGCGTCATAGAGTGTCTTCCAAGTTGTGATTGACCTAGGAGCTTGGCTCTCGAGCCAATGTGTGGCCTTGCCCCCAAGTGACCATTTAAACGCCTTTAGAAGCACATACTCCAATGTCTCCTCGTCGGTGGAGATCGTCTCACACATATCCACAAATCGCTTAACATGCTCTATGGGACACTCATGTGGACGGCCCTCGAATTGATCACGCTTGATGAGGGAGATGAATTGCGTCTTGATCTCAAAATTCTTGGCAACCTCGGGAAGCACAATAGCCGGCTCGGGTACCCTCAACTCCGGATGCATGTATTGGCGTGCATTCCGGGGTAGAGCGTTGAGTTGAGCCTCGGCTCTCATCCGTTGCTCCCGTTCTCTTCTTGCCACCTCCTCTTGATTGTCCCTCTCAAGTTGCAATCTAGCCATTTCAGCCCTAAGTTGAGCCAACTCCTCATCAACATGGAGAGCTTGATTCGCCATCCTTTTCCTTCTTCGGGCTTCCTTGAGAATACTTTCCGGATCACTCACAAACTCAAGCTCAAGTGTTCCTCGGGAGGAACGAGCTAGCATACACCTATGAAACAAAAACACAAACCAAAACAAATCAAAAACAAACAAAGGGTTTGGGCTATTCCCTCACCCAAATCACTACCAAAACACAAGAAACTCACCAAATTGGCACTCAATGCACTTAGACTTCCCCGGCAACGGCGCCAATCTTTTGATCGCTCTCACGGTGTGCGAGGGTCTAGAGATACAATTTATAACCCGACCCCGTTGTAGCACGTGGTGGGTGTCGAACACTCGGGAAGTCTACTCGATTGATGTGCCTAGACACTAGGAAGCTGGAAAAGAGAGCTTAAAACAAAGGAAAACAAAGAGAACAGTCGGGACCGACACAGAGGTCACGTCGGGCCCGATGTTGGCGACAAGAGGAAGTCGGGACCGACGTAGGGTAAGTCGGGCCCGAGGTAGCTGGGTTTGTCGAACTTCAAAGATTAAAAGTAGATCTTGGGCTTTTGGGTTCCTTCTCTAGTAGATTAAGGCTTATCCACCCCAATTCAAGCAATGAGTGATGATCGGACTAGGATCGAGTGCTTTCGCCCTCGTTCCAACCACTTCTACACATCGATCATTGGGGAAATCCCCTTCGAAGCAAGGTCTTGAGATTGACACATGTTCACTTTCGCTACTTTGCCAATCTCAAGCCTTGATTCCCAACTTTCGCAAGGAATTGTAGCTCTATGTAGAGTGGGTTCCTTAGATCAAACACTCAAGGCTATGGAATTTGGGGTTTCTAGCCTAAACCTAGCTAGGGTTTTCCCCCATAACCCAAGATCAAGGAGATCTACTCCATGTGACAAGCAAAGAAAGCAATCAAATCAAAAGGGAAAGCAATCATCATAATCAATCTCAAAACAAAGCGAAGTTTCATTCAAATCCAAAGCAATCCACAAATTCAAATCAAGGGTTTTCAAATCCACAAGAACAAAGCAAATCTACCAACAAAACCTATCAAGACTTCCTCCCTTGGCCGATTCTCTCTCTCTTCCTTCTCCTCTCCTTCCTCCTTGCTCTCCAAGAATCCTCTTGGCTCCCTTGGAACCCCCTTTTTGTGTGTGTGAGAGCACCCCCATTTTTGTGTGAGAGCACCCCCCTTTTTGTGTGAGAGCACCCCCCCTTTTTGTGTGAGAGCACCCCCTTTTTGTGTGTGTGTGAGGGAACCTCCTCTTTTTGAGATAGAGAACCCCTAAATTAGAAGACAAGAGGGCCTTTTATAGATTAGATGAGGGGCAAAAGTGGAAGTTCACAATTTCGTGCCTTGGAGCCCAAGTAGTCCAGTGACCGACTTGGACCGACACGGAGGATCTCGGGCCCGAGTTACTGTGCATGTCGGTCCGAGGTTAAAACTTCAAGTCGGGCCCAAGGTTGGTTGCAACTCGGTCCGAACCTCGTTCCACCTTCTTCTTGTTGGCTTTCCTCTTGTTCTTCTTCATGGCTTGCTCCTCTCTTTCCTCCTTTGCTCGGGCCTCGCTCCATGTCTCGACCCTCCTTCAAATCGATCCTTGATTCATGCCAGATTACCTACAAAACACATAAAATGTGCGTAGTCTCCGAATCTCATAGAAATACGGGAACTAAGCTAAATAGGAACAAAACGCACAAGAAAAGGGGAAAAAGAAACATATTTACAAAGGAAATCACATATGAAAACACCACCAAATAGAGAGACATCAAGCGGATAACACGTTTACGTTGTAAATCCGCCGAAAACACTGCTCTCTTTTTTTCTGGTTGGATTGCAGTTGATCTGTTGATAGTACGTAGGTTGCTCTTAAGTGGGAGCCAATGTGATTTGTTACTAGCTACTATATTATTCTGAGACGTATTGTTACTTGGTGGTGAAGAGTTTCAACAGAACTCTGCATATACGACACAGCCGTGGCATGAAAAACACAATTTTGACAACATGATCATTGATCATCACGGCATTTCAACAGTGTCTGCCAAAAAAACTTGTTTCTTGGGCAGTTTTAGACACATAACTGGTTATTGGTTACTTACCATTGGAGCCTTATGTCCAAATGGAAACGTATCTCTGAATACGGAGCTTGTGAGCTCAGAATGGAGTGAGATTAGGCGGTCCATGAAAGTAAGCCCGACGCTCATCAAAATCCAAAGACACATAACAGAAAGAGTGATTGGGTTTGTGGTGCTGTTGATTTCGTGTCTTTCTGGCAATTATGCTTTCTGTTTCTTTTCCAATTCTCTTTAACATTTTTCACATGTGACATGTGTGTATATGGAAGAACAAAACTAACCTTCGTAAAGGCTATACTAAGCCTTCGATTTGTCATTTGACGTGTACGTAGTTCCAACTACTATACCCGTAACAGAACACATGAATCTGCAGAGTCCGTGTATTTTGTACTTGTCCTCCACTTGCATTTATCTTACGATGATTAATAGAAAAAAGTGGTTTTGTATTATATGTATTGGTGGGTTTGTTGATTAGAACAATGCAAATTCATAACTGACCGAGCCCTTCTGAGGGTTCTTATTCAAGTTATACCAGTAGGTGGTTTGAATAAATATACTCCGCGATCCCATCCATATTGTTACATACTACATATACCCTACCTATATATAAATAATCCTTGCCCCGAAATGAACGATTAAATAGGAAAAGAATTAATACGGTTGAATTAATTAAATCCCTGATCCACCATCACATAAACAGAGGTGGAATTGCCCAACTCCAAATCCGAAGGCGACTGGATCACCACCTTATTCTTGGACACATCCCTCAACACCAGATTAACTCTCTGTAAGGCATTTGAACCGTTAACGTTAACGTCAAGAAGCGTAGAGAACTGGACGTGGCGTATCATATCCGGAAACAGCAGGACGCCGTTAAAATCAGCCGTCCACGCGGACTGCGTGCTCCCTTGCACGTGCGCCCTTGCGGACGTGGCCTTCAAATTCATCCCGTTGACGCTGTTCCTCTCCACCACCACCTGCTCCACCTCCCCAAACTCCCCGTCCAGCTTCACCATGTCCACGCCCGAGCCCGACCCGGAAAACATGTTGTCCACCACGGCCAGCCCGTTGACCACGCCCTTCACCGACTTCAAAGTCAACGTGGCGTCCCCCAGGAAGAAATTCCCGGCGACCACCAGCTGGACGGGGTCCTCGGCCACGATCCCGGTGTAGTCCAGGTAGGATCCGAGGATCCGGGTCTGGGTGAGCCCGGGGAGGCGGAGGTAGATCCCGACGCCGCCGAAGCCGGTGGCCTTGTTGTAGCAGTGGACGCCGGAGAGGAGGTTGGCCTGGCCGGAGACGAGGACGCCGGTGGCGGCGGAGAACACCACCACGTCGGAGACAATGTTGTCGTTTCCGAGGAGAGCGACGGCGGTGCCGGAGAAGGACCGCTCCCCGGGGTCGCTCCCGGCGGTGATGCGCTGCCCGAGGTAGGAGTTGCGGATGGAGGTCTCGTGGCCGGATCGGACCAGGATTCCGTCGGTGGCGAAGTGGGTGACGTAGAGGTTGTCGACGGCGGTGCGGAGGGAGCTCACCACCGCGAGGCCGCCGCCCCGGAAGTTGCAGTCCAGGAGGAGGTCGCGGAAGGTGATGTACTCGTAGATGTAGGTGGCGGCGGCGAGGTTGGCTCGGGTGGCGGAGTTAGCGGTCTCTTCATTTGGTGTTTTGTGGGTGGACGCCGGCGGCGAGGAGGTGGATAGCTCGATGAGGTAGCCGTCTGTTGGGAAAGTGGCGGAAGCCTTTAGGGTTCCGCCGTGTACCTGCAATGCAATCCAATTTCCAAATAAATTAATTAATTTAAATATAAAAAGTAAAGCACAAGAAGTACAGTGTTTCTTTGTTTTTATATTGTAGTTGATGATTTTGAAACTCAGACTACTCCAAGCCAAGGTACAACACGTATGTATAATGTAGTTGATAAAATTATGTTGATCAATAAAAAAAAAACATATGATAAAAAAGTCAAAACGCTTAAAAATGGATGTCCTCAACCTAAACGAGGCCTAAATCATTGTAACAAGTAAGTGAGGGTGAGGGCGCGCGTACGAGAATGTTGCCGACGCCGGTGGTGGGGAATCGGAGGGGATGACTAATGAGGTAAATCCCGCCGTCGAGATGAATTTGGGCACCTCCTACATTACTGATTCCGGCAATCAAGGTGTCGTTGCCGATGGGTTGGCTGGCGTCAGCAAAGGCCTTCAAAAGCGCCTCCGTGCTATCGGTGGCGCCCGTCGGATCCGCCCCGTACGACGTCACGTGATACTCACGTGCCCTCAATCCTCCCACCTGCACAGCACCAGCCCCCATTAATTAATTAGATTCAACCACCAATCGATCGATCTCTTTAATTAATTTATTTACGCAAGCCAATCACATATAAATTCATAATTAAATTAAATCAAATAAAAAAGGTTACCGGCGGCGGAGGAGAAGAATCAGCAATGAGTTGAGATTCCTTTCGAGAGGTGACCAAAGAAGCCTTGAAGGCTTCGAGCCTCCGGGCAAGGTAATTGTCGTCGGGGTGCCGGTGGTGGAGGAGGTGGGGCCCACGGCGGTGGTCGATGTTCCGAAACCCCCCGTAATCGTCATGTCCTTCCACTTCCGAGACGAAGTGGTTGTAGAGGGTGATTATAGGTAGTACATGGATGAGAAGAAGAACACCTACAAAAGATCTTGTAATTGTCATTCTCAATTTGTTTTTCCTATTTTTATGTTTCCTGATGGCTGCTATATTTCTTGGTTTGCCGTGTGGGTGGGAAGTTGCATTCTTGTAGTTATATCTGTACTAGCTATAAATAAAGGGGAGGGATCGATCGGAGGAGGGAGGAAAATCACATGGAAAGATGAAGGTCTAACTAAAGAATAAAGAAAATTGAGGGAGGGGGTTTTTAATTTTAAGCTCATACACAAAACACCTCTATTGCTGTTGTTTGTTGGTACTTGGTTGTGTTAAATGGGTACGTTTTTCTTTTCCAAGAACTCTGCCTTTACACGTATCTTCTTGAATATGGCTGCTGTTTATGTTTATGTTTCTTTTTCTTTTCCTCTTTTTCAACCGATGACCTTGTCTTGGAGTAAATAGGAGCAGTTTATACTTACCAACTTCCTACTTGTGTTAGGAAGAGTGCTTTGAAATTTGTCTAGGCAAGTAGGAAAGGTAAACTACTGAACAAAAAAAACATAGCATTTTTTGACAGAAACTTAGGTCAGGCGGGAATCGGCATGGCAAACTAGCAATCTACTGAACAAAATACTACTCCGTATGTAATAGTCCATATGGGAGGCAGTCAAAAAAAATGTGTTTTAATTTGTGTTCAATTTCGTCTTGAGAGAGGATGAAACGTGGAACCTGCTCACTCCTTAAGATTTTACTTTTTTGGTTTAGGGCCTTTTGAGATCATCTTCGTCCGTTGATGTCCTATCTGTCTTTAGAAAATATTACTCACGCTTTTTCTCTTTTTATCGCACGAGGCCGCCAAGCCATGAGAAAGTAGTAAAGTTTCGAAAAGAGAAAAAAAAAACACATTATGAAATTAAAAACATAAAATATCTTAGAAAAATGAAAGTTTAAAATAAATTTGTCAATCCTAACCACGCTGATTAGGTCATGATGACGTTTTCTCTCTCGTTGTACTCAGTATTTTTTTATGGGAAATTCCTAACCAAATTACATCAATTTAAATTTTTAAACAATTTTGTAAACAACAAAATTCATAACCAAACTACATCAATTTGAATTTTTAAACAATTTTGTAAACAACCCCTTAAAATAGAGGATTGTTTAAAAATCAAAATTGACGTAGTTTGGTTATGAATTTAAGTGTTTTAAGAGTTGAATCCTACTAATTTAAGGGTGATGAACATAATGGTAAGCTTGAAATTAGCTAATTTGAACAGGAAGGGGGCATCAACGGGAAAAGCCAAAACCTCATGGGTACCAAGAGGAATAAGTTTTTTTCTTGGGCAACAAAAGGAAAAGGCAAAACCTTAGGGGGACCAAAAGTAATTTCTCTTTTTTTTTATTTTGACTCGGTAAGATAGGATAGCCCAAATACTACTTGGACTAGCCTAGAGCACCCATGAATGGATGAGAACTGTTAATTGTGAACAGTTCTTGAGAAATTAATATTGTGGCTTCGTCGCCGGTGGGTGTCGAAATGGCGACCTCGGGGTTCTCCTCCCAAGGACCAACCGTTGGACTGGGCTCCTCACCCCTTCGTTGTACTCCGTATTACTTAAGTGTCTTTTATTGGAAAAAATCTATATTCACCAAAATGCAAAAATTAGTACTGCCTCTGTTACAAAATATTTGTCATTTTAGATCATTTCACACTTATTAAGAAAAGTAGTAAATTAACATGTATGACCCTATTTATTATTATATTATATTTTGTTTTATTTTCCAATACAACTACTAACAAATCTTTCCTCATTAATTAAAAGTAGCAATAAATACAAGTGCATAATTGTAAGTAGATGACAAAAAATTTAAAATGATAAATATTTTGTAATAAAAAAACAAAGTTAAAATGACAAATATTATATAAGAGAGGGAGTACTGTAGTCGGAAAGATCGAAAACTTGCAAATGAAGAGAAATTAAAATGGGTAAATGATTGAATGCCATGTCGTTGGGTGGGTGGTAAAGTAATTGTATGTAGAATTACTCTCGAAGCAATCCCTTGCAGACTTGTGCAGTTAAAAGTGTCAGCATGCAGTATTACGTTGCTTTAAATATGTTGAAACCTATTGGCTCCATTATTATAATGCAGTGTATTTTTGGATTTACATGCCATTTATTTTAATACATATTTCATTTGTTTGGTGCGTGATATTTTTTTTAAAAACAAAAAAGGAGATAAGCATGTACAAAAAGCTTAGTGACTTAAGTGAAATTCTTGCATTAACATGGACAATCTCCATGCTCAGAGAAGGATTAATCTCAGCAAAAGACCTCGATCAGGCTCAGCAACAAAAAAGAGCCAAAATTCATATTACAATAGCAGAAATCAACAACATAGCAAAGTAGCGTCAAGAAAGAGTAAGTTTCAGGCCAAGTTCAGAATTCAGCATCAAAGATCGGAAAATAAAGCCAGCACCTCGCAAAAGGCACATCAATTGAACCAACTATAGGAGCAAGTGCTCATGGCTCAACGGTTGAGCTTCTTGCCAATGTGTAAGAGGTCTCAAGTTCGAGCATCCAGGGCGGCGGTTTGCCCTTCTTTCTTAGAATTGATTAGTAAACTAGTTCTCACCCGTTTACGGGTGCTCTAGGCTAGTCCAAGTAGTACTTGGACTACCCTAAATCTTACCAAATCAAAAAATAGAAAGAAAAAAATAGGGTCCCTCACCTTGGCATAGACTCTAGCCTTGGTGAGACTAATGGCATTCTGAGCGCACACCACTGTGTTTGGTCGTTCTGAAAATAGACAACATTTCTATGTTACCATATGACGTAGGAGGCATGCAGTTGTAAATGTTATAATCTTAACTTTAAAGATGACTGGTATAGGATCATTAGTACGTCTAGGTTGTCGACCTCAACTAAGTCGTCAACCTCTTAAGTAAATGCAGCGGAAATAAACTTACAGGAAAGACTTACTTGAACACGAAGTTTTTTATAGTGGAAACACTTGTTTGATTAACTCAATCAACCAAGTGTAAAAATCACTCCCTTCCAAGTTCTCGCTTGGAAGGATTAAAAGTCGTACCTTGCTTTATTGATCTTTTGGATTAATTACACGAACACCCTGGATCTAGACCTACTTCCCAAGCACACTAGAACTCGTTGTGAACTGAGTAACTACAACCCGCACTCAATCTAACAAAAGCCTACATCTTTCTCTCGAACTCTCGTTTCTTTCTTAGCACAAATTGGAGTATGAGTTCGTGCTCTATCTAACCTAAAACCTTAGATTAAATACACACAAACTAGGTCAGATAAGAGAGAATAATTATTCCAATTCGGTTATGACAAGATATTATTTCTATTATCTTTACAAAAACATCCTAAGCATATAAAAGGATTACAATAAAATCAGCTTAGGGCAAAGGCAATACTCGGCTTACAATATAACATGCATGAGATCTTTCCTAAAACAAGAATATACTATTCAAACTGCCAAGATCTCACGCGTCTTCAAGATCTCCGAGATTTGCCTTCAACACATGTCGACGACCTGACTGACGTTGGCAACTCTGTTCAAAGACTCGAGGTCGTTCACGTGGTAGACGTTTGGAACCATCAAAATCAAAGCCTCTAGCTTTTCTAACAAATTCCTCCTTTTGATGGTGACAAACTTTGTTTAACCTGTATAAACATGGCAAGACCAAATATCGAACAAGATATGCAATAACACCAAGTTTGCCAAAAGTTCCCCCTAAGTTGGATAACCCACATGTAATTCAGCATAAATATTCCCATTATTTTATCTACCCCCAACCTTTTCCTCCTTTTGGCATCATCAAAAAGAATAGCTCTAAATAATCATGCACAAAGAGATAATCAAAAGAGGGTAAATAAGAAAACTATCCAACGTACATACGCAAACCAATGCAAAAGAAACAAAATAGTCTTAACCATGCAACACTGAGAAAGCAAAAACACATAGAGGAAACCGAAGAAAATTTTTTGAGATAGTAGATGTGCAAGGAAAAATAAAGGGAACTGGATGTCGGGTACTCAAGCTAAGTCACTGACTTAATCAGATCATCGAGCGCAACAGATAAGTCACGAACATCAGTTTTCAACGTAGATTGATCACGCAGGAGTTGGCCAACTTTCTCAAGCAAATCCTGGTTTTGACGTTGGAGATCATTTAACAGCTTCATAATAGCACCAGGTTGCTCACCTTCCCTTCCCATAACATGGATACCCAACTCAACATCTTCCATCTCAGCGTCAGAAACCACATCCTTGCCTGCATCCCTTGACACCCATTGATCATTAATCAACTTATAGCCCATCTTACGAACAATGTCAGAATTCAGATTGCGGACGTGTTCCACCTTTTCATCATCTTCATAAACCTCATGATATTGGAGCACCTTCTTGATGATAGAGTAGTAGGGGAGAGCATGTCGAGCACAATCCTTGATAGATTCCATATGGAGAAGTAGCAGCCTTGCAAAGTTGACAAGTTCTTTGTTGAGAATTTTATCCAAGACAAGAATGTCTTGGATCATAGCAGTGCTCCTCTTTTGTTCTCGGGGAATGAAGTTGCTGATAACCCAAGTAAAAAGAACCTTCCTCTCATCACACATTAGGTTGGTGGCAAAAGATCCACCTTCAACGGCAGTGACATGTGTGACCTTTTTGAGCAACTCAGCAGAATCAACTTCCTCAGGCCATGTACCTCTATGATAACTAGAAAATCCCTTGTGTGGCACTTTCAGAAGAGTAGCTAACTCCATACTTGACAGCGTGAACTTTTCTCCATTAAGCTCATAGTGACCCATGGTCGACTTTTCTCTATCCTCGACAGTAAACGACCTGTAGAATTCCCTTACTAACCTAGGATTAAATTTTTCTTCCTCATGAAACAGATGACTCCATCCTTGCATGTTTAGCAACTCAGAAACCTCCTTTAAACCTGTGGACTCAATGAACTCATCGTCCATGATGAGTTCCTTGACGAAGTCACGTTCAACCATGTTACTTCCTTCGCCTTTGATTTCACCACTCCCCTTTTTAGGTTTACCACTCACAACAAGTCGTCCACTTGATCGAGTGGGTGCCTTCTTACTCTTTTTAGACCTAACAGTTTTCTTTGAGACAACAGAGTCACCACCCTCAGATCCTACTGGCATGGGAGACACTTCCCTACCTCTCTTTCTAGTAACCTTAGCACTAGACTCCCTAGTCTTAGGTTTTCTTGATTCTTTAGTGATCACCACATCTTCCTCATCAAATTGTTCAGATTCAAAAAGTTGCCTAGCAATTTCTTCTTTTGATTTTGCTTTAGATGAGGATGCAACAGATTTGAACAGAGAGAGCTTGGGATCACTAGGAGTACCTTGTTCCGAGTCATCTTGACCTTCAAAATTCAAAGGCGGGAGAGGTGAATCTGGGTTGTCAACTGGGTCAGTCACTTTCCTTGGGTCAACGACTTGGTTAAGGTCATCGACCTAAGCAACTTTTCCCGCCGAGTGTACAGTATTTATCTTCTCCGCAGCGACTGGTTCTGCTTCTTTTTCCTGAGACTCCATGGCCTCAATGGATTTCACAACCTCTTGAACGGAATCAAATTCCCCTTGCAGATTTTGAGATTTGGAACTCTCTACTCCGAGCAAAGACTCGGTTTTCTCTTGCTCATTCTTTATGGGTTTCGGAGAATTGGGTAGAGAAATTTGTGGAGATGGGGCAAGGGTTTCTGGTGAGGTTTGAGTAGGAGGGATTTCTTGAGAAATTGGGAGGGATTCAGTGGGATTTGGAGATGATGGACCAGGTTCTTGATTTTGTGTGGATTCGAGACCTTCAAGCATCAATGGTGTGGCAGGTTTGTTGGCGGTTTGAATGGCTGCTAAAAGCAGAGCCAAGGTTTGGGGATCAACGACTTTCCCAAGCTTTAGGGCTAGGGTTCGTGGGGATTCAGTACCACGAATGGGGGATGAGGGGTTAGGGTTTTGGTGTGACGCCATTGAAGAAAGGTTTAAGCTTTTTGGTAGAGAGATTCAGAGAGATGAAGAAGAGCAAGAGATCGAGAATATTTGCAGGAGAGAGAGCGTACCTTTTGGTGAAAATTGTCTCCGTATTTAAGCTTGTACTGAGTTGATGTGATGGAAACTAGATCTTCCCAAGATCTTTTATTTAATGCAACTGAAAGGGCAAATTTCCTTTGGCAAAAGATCTTCAAATATTTGAAAAGATACCGCTGGAGAAAGGTGATTCTTGTCTTACTCTGAAACTGACGTTCTCAACTTGTTCTACGTCAAGCACTTAACCAACAAATTTTCCAGACAACTGACATTCTTCATATAGTGCACAGTCACTAACCTCACTCAAGTTGCCAACATCCATTGAAAAGAGAATACGCCTGGTTCTTTGGGGTTTTGCACAGGGGTGCCAAAGAGAACCAAGGGAAATAATTTATATGGATTTGTCAATCAAGTAGATAAGTCTCCGTTTATATCAAAACATACAAAAATAGGCTCATAGAGACTCTCTAACATGATAGGCTAAGGTAGGTTGTAGAGTCAACCGTCATTTGTGCTTGTAATGAGGGTTAGGAACATCGGGTTTTGACTCTTTTGGGCTCAAAGAGAAGTTTCACCATATAATTGATGCATAACTCAAGAAGCAAAGAATGAAGACATAATGAAATGCATGGTTCATGATTATGTAACATGGAAAACATTCAAATTTAACACCTCAAGATCATAAAACTTTTAGACTCAAAGAAAGAGCATCTAATCTAGCCAATCATTGAGAGAATATAGATGGGAGATAGATTAGTTTAGGGAAATCATACCTAGCTCCATGCAGAACTGTACGAAGGGTTCACGATTGAGAGCTTTAGTGAATATATCAGCACGTTGTTCACCTGTTCAGCAGAAATCCATGGTCACCAACCCTTTCTCGACACAGTCACGAAGAAAATGATGTCGAATCTCGATGTGCTTGGTTCGTGAATGTTGTACAGGGTTCTTTGAGATGTTGATGGCACTTGTGTTGTCACAAAGAATAGGTATGCCATCATACTTTAAGCCAAAGTCATGAAGTTGTTGCTTAAGCCAAAGAAGTTAGGTGCAGCATGCGGCAGCGGCGATGTACTCAGCTTCTGCAGTAGAGAGAGTAATTGAATTTCGCTTCTTGGACCCCCATGACACGAGACATGGTCCAAGAAATTGAGCCATTCCAGAAGTACTCTTACGATCAACTTTGTTCCCAGCGAAATCAGCATCCGTGTACCCGACTAGACCAAAATCACATGAGGTTGGGTACCATAAGCACAAGTCATCGGACCCTTTGAGGTACCTTAGAATCCTCTTGATAGCCTTGAGATGTGATTCTCTTGGATTAGACTGAAATCTGGCGCATAAGCATACGCTGAACATGATGTCTGGTCTGCTTGACGTGAGGTAGAGTAAAGAACCTATGATACCTCGATACAAAGTCTGATCAACCTTCTTTTCATTCTCGTCTTTTCCTAGAGAAGTGATGGGAGAGATAGGTGTGTCAAAGGATTTTGAGTTGTCCAAACCAAACTTCTTGACACATTCCCTGAGATATTTTTGTTGATGCACTCTTGTTCCTTCAATATCTTGAGTAACCTGAAGTCCTAGGAAAAATTTAAGTTCACCAACCATACTCATTTCAAATTCACTAGCCATGAGGTTAGCGAACCTCTTCACAAGTTTTTCATCAGTAGAGCCAAAGATGATGTCGTCCACGTAGACCTGCACAACCAGAGTGTGCTTTCCTTCTTTGAGAAGAAAGAGTGTCTTATCCACCTGTCCTCGAACATATCCATGTTGGAGCAAGAACTGAGAAAGCATGTCATACCAAGCTCGAGGCGCTTGCTTCAAGCCATAAAGAGCTTTGTCGAGTTTAACAACATGATCTGGGTGAGTGATATCTTTGAAGCCTGGGGTTTGCTCTACGAACACTTCTTTTTTAAGAAATCCATTCAGAAAGGCTGTTTTAACATCCATTTGTTGAAGCTTGAAACCATGATGAGCTGAATAAGCTATCAAGAGACGAATTGCCTCGAGACGTGCTATAGGAGCGAAAGTCTCATCATAATCTATCCCTTCTTATTGGTTATATCCCTTAACCACAAGTCTTGCTTTGTTTCTTACAACGTTTCCAGAATCATCAAGCTTATTTCTGAATACCCAACGTGTTCCAATCACAGTTCTATCTTTGGGTCGTGGAACTAGGTGCCAAACCTTGTTTCTCTCAAATTGATGAAGTTCTTCTTGCATAGCACACACCCAGTCTGGATCCTTTAGAGCTTGATCCACATTTTTTGGTTCCAAGATAGAGAAAAAAGCGTTGAATGCACAGAAATTCTGAAGTGAAGAACGTGTCTGAACACCTTTGGAGTAATCTGAGATGATGTTGGTTACTGGATGAGCATCTTTTTGCTGATAGGTTAACTAAAGCTGAGTAAGATCAACCACCCTGTTGTTATGACCCTGATCAGTGTTGGAATTTCCAGCCTCTGCATCTTATTCACTAGGATCAAACTCAACATCGTCAGATTCTTCAACATTAGCAGTATCTTCTAGAGTTGGTATGTCAGGATCATCTACGTCGTCCACCTGATCTAGATTGACAACCTGTTGAGCCTGAGTAAATTTCACAATGATGACTTCTGACTCATCACAAAGATGAAAACCTAGATCTCCTTCATCTTCATCAATAATAGAGCTGCCTCCCATAGTATTCTCATCAAACACGACATGAACACTCTCTTCAACTTTCTTAGTTCTTTTGTTGAATACTTTGTAGGCTTTGCTATGCTGAGAATAGCCCACGAAAGTTCCTTCATCACTCCTGGCGTCCATCTTGCCAAGATTATCTTTGCCATTATTATGTACGAAACACTTACAACCAAAAGTACGCAAGTGAGAAACGTTGGGTTTTCTTCCTCTTAAAAGCTCATATGGTGTTTTCCCAAGAAGGGGTCGCACCATAGCTCTGTTTAGTATATAACAAGCGGCATTGATAGCTTCTCCCCAGAAATTTCTTGGTAGTCTACTCGAGATTAACAACGTTCTTGACATGTCCTCCAAAGTCCAATTCTTTCTCTCAACAACTCCGTTCTGTTGAGGGGTTCTTGGGGCTGAAAAGTTATGACCTACACCGTTTTCTTTGCAGAAATCTAGGAATTGAGCATTTTCAAATTCAGTGCCATGATCAGATCGAATAGAGACCAAAGGTACGGCAAACACCTTCTCTGTAAGCTTAATCCATGCACTGAATTCTTCGAATGCCTGATCTTTAGAAAACAAGAAAAATACCCAAGTATAACGTGAAAAGTCATCAACAATGACATAAACATATCTATTGTCTCCTCGACTTCTCACACGCATTGGTCCACAAAGATCCATAAGAATTAACTCTAAGGGTTTTAGTGGTACTTACCTCTCTTTTCGATTGAAAAGAAGATCTGACCTGTTTTCCTTTCACACAAGCTTCACATACTTCATGCTTGTTTGGATCAATTTGAGGTAAACCACGTACCAGTTTCTGATTGTGAAGTTTGTGAATAAGTTGTAGACTTGCATGACCAAATCTATTATGCCAGAGGTTGGCAACGTCTTTGACCACTTGAAAACATAACTTTTCTTCAGGTAAGAGCCATGGAACGATTTTATAAAGATTGTTTTCACAGGTTCCCTTCAGAAGAGTCTTACCTGAGCTAACATCAATAACTTGACATCCAAGAGAGTCAAAGACAACTTGATAGAGATTGTTAGCACAAAGTTGGGAAACACTTAACAGATTATATCTAAGGCCCTTAACATAACTCACATTGTTAACACAGAAGTTCTTAGAAATTCTTACCTTTCCAATACCCATGACTTGACCCTTACTATTGTTACCGAAGGTGATGTTGCTACCTTCTTGTTGATGAAGTGAGATGAATGACTCAAAGCTTTCCGTCATATGGGTTGAGCAAGCACTATCGAAGTACCAAGGACCGCTTTCTCTCACTTCATTCTACAAGGTAAAAGTCAGTTTTTACGAACCCAGAGTTGTTTAACAACTCTTCTGGGTTGGGCAACGTGATGATTTGCAGAGCATCTTTCATTATAAACTCTTTCAGGATCTATGGTTGGATCACGTTCATGAGCTTCCCAAAGTTCATAAGATTTGCTATCCTCTTTCTTTTTCTTGCACTCATGTTGAAGATGACCTTCTTTTCCACAATACCAGCAAGTTTTATGACTTTTGAGACCAACATACTTGCTATACCCAGGATAGATAGGTTTGTTATTAATACGAGCTTGAAAGTCAATTTTTGATGGCTTCAAGTTCTCAACTTGTTTCTTCCAAATTGTATGTGCTTTCTGGCCTGAATACCAAGGTCGCTTACCTTTGCATGGGTTCCCCACCTTTGAAGTAGAACAACTTCCCTTGTTGTTACATACAAGTGTGTTACCTTTAGGTTCGGGTGGACACATGGTTTTCAAATCCTTGGGCACATAGGAATATCCAAGTCCAGGTCTTGAAGTTACAAAAGTTTTAGCAAATTCTTCAGCAGCTTTCTTAGCAACAAACTCTTCTATCCATTTTTTCTTTTTAGAATCATTACTTGCCTTTTCATTTTCAAGGTCGTTGACTAACTTAGCATTACCAAGTTTTATAATGAGATTTTCTCCTTCAAGGTTTGTTACTTTCTTTTCTAAGTCATCTTAGAGATATATCTTCTTTTTCCTCAAGTTTTTCACTGAGGTTGGTAACCTGGGTTCCCAACTTCTCAATAATAGCATGCAATTGTTCTTTAGTTTTATTGGACAACATAGATGAAAGTTCTGAACCATATACCTCTTTTGGAGCATCTATGGCCATGAGACATACTTCTCCTTGTTGACTTGCTTCATCTTCAGCATCGGAATCATCCCACGTAGCCAACAAAGCGCTTTTGTCTCCTTCTGACTTCCTCTTGACACAATTTCTTGCAAAGTGTCCTTTCTTTGAACAATGATAACAAATCACTTCCTTCATGTCTCTGACAGGTTCTGTTCCTTTAGATGGAGTTTTGCCATTGCGATTCCAAAGCCTTTTCATGGCTCTTGAAATGAAAGCAACTTCCTCGTCGCCGTCAACTTGATCATCATCACCTTGTGCAAGATCGAAGGCCCTTTCAACTTTGAAGGCAATGTTTTTAACCTTGTCAGTTTCAAGGCGATCATCTCGTCTTTGCTTTATTCCTCCATACACAGTTAACTTTACAATGACATCTTCCAAGGTAAGTGTCTTGGTAAGCATCGCAGCAGTAGCTTCATTCCATTTTGCGTTGAGCCCTTGGATCAATTTGCTAACCTACTTCCATTGAGGAAGCTTTTCACCAAGAGATTCAAGTTGGCTAACCACAACTTGAAATCTTGAGTGATAATCACCCAAGTTTTCATTCTTTTCTTGACTCATTCCTTCATACTCCCTTTCTAGAGCAATGATGCGATCCTTCTTCACATCATCATTTCCTTGGTGGAGCCTTTTGAGAGCATCCCAGATTTGCTTGGTCGTCGTGTACTGGACTACCTTCTTCAGATCTCCAGGAGTTAGAGCATGGTGAAGAACCTTCTTAGCACGAGCATTCTTCTCTAGCTTCTTATAATCCGCATCACCATAATCTTCCTTCTTTTTCTCCTCTTTTCCATCACCAGTGAGAAAAGTTTCAGGACCCATCTCAATAACCTTCCAGAATTGTCCATCAAGTGAGCAAATATGGGTCTCCATTTGCTCTACCCACTAATCATACTCACCAGCTTTGAGCAATGGTGGCTTCCAGAACGAATCACTGATTGTTGTGTTTGTCGAAGTCATCTTTCCTATAAAATAATAAGTACTAAAACAGATCTAGAGCCAGGCTCTAATACCAATTATAGGATCGTTAGTACGTCTAGGTTGTCGACCTCAACTAAGTCGTCAACCTCTTAAGTAAAATGCAGCGGAAATGAACTTACAAGAAAGACTTACTTGAACACGAAGTTTTTTATAGTGGAAACACTTGTTTGATTAACTCAATCAACCAAGTGTAAAAACCACTCTCTTCCAAGTTCTCGCTTGGAAGGATTAAAAGTCATAGCTTGCTTTATTGATCTTTTGGATTAATTACACGAACACCCTGGATCTAGACCTACTTCCCAAGCACTCTAGAACTCGTTGTGAACTGAGTACCTACGACCCACACTCAATCTAACAAAAGCCTACGTCTTTCTCTCGAACTCTCGTTTCTTTCTTAGCACAAATTGGAGTATGAGTTCGTGCTCTATCTAACCTAAAACCTTAGATTAAATACACACAAACTAGGTCAGATAAGAGAGAATAATATCTTCCAATTCGGTTATGGCAAAATATTATTTCTATTATCTTTACAAAAACATCTTAAGCATATAAAAGGATTAAAATAACATCAGCTTAGGGCAAAGGCAATAATCGGCTTACAATATAACATACATGAGATCTTTCCTAAAACAAGAATATACTATCCAAACTGCCAAGATCTCACGCGTCTTCAAGATCTCCAAGATTTGCCTTCAACACACGTCGACGACCTGATTGACGTTGGCGACTCTGTTCAAAGACTCGAGGTCGTTCACGTGGTAGACGTTTGGAACCATCAAAATCAAAGCCTCCAGCTTTTCTAACAACTGGTTTTTTACGCTTGCTAGAAGCGAACCAAGTGAGCCATTTAGACATGGTATCTAGGATAATCTCGACTCTGACCCACCCCATCACATAAGCAATTACAACAGAAGAAAAGGAACACACAAACCAGGTGTCATGAGAGGTCTCAGGAACAACCGATCAAAGAGGGCAAAGGATAGATTGTAGCATACCAAATATATGCAGTATGTCGTGATTCGGAGCTTGGTCCATCGCAACAAGCCAAACCATGAAACACGTGATATTTCCCCAGTAGACGGTCTGGCCTTTATCCCTCTAAATATTGAATATGTCTTGGCAAATCTGGCGGGAATTTTTGCGGGACCATATACAATCCCAGTTGGCAACGCTGATGGAAGTAATGGTGGCCTTAAGATCATCCTGGATGTGAAGGATGGACTTCCATAGCCTTCTATCTCCATCTCTGGTCGTGATTCCCCATATAGTTGATATGCTAATTCCTACCCCATAAGTATATGAGATCATTTTTAGTACCAAGATGTCGAACACAGGCCGGGACTATGTAGTATCGATTATTATTCGAATTAGTAGACTATGCCAAAAGTAAACAAATAAAAGAGTTGATGATTGATGGTAACGAGTACTACAAATAACAAGAGAAATTCCAACGGTGGACCTTTGTTTTTCCTTTTGTTTGGTCTGTGTTTGTTTGTTTTTTCAGGTTTGACCCGGGTAAGGTTTATATGACTCTGAGATTCGGTTCTGAAATTGGGTGTGGTTTGCTTGTGATCGGCGTGGTCGCTTGGATGCTTGGACATTTTTGAGACTACTGAAAATCCTTCATTCCGGTGGAGGTAACATAAGTAGTCAACTTCATCGTACCTGATGTGTCCGTTTTGACCCAAATGATAAAGGTGTTAGCTCTCTTTAGCCCCTCACTCTCTCCACTACCCTATTTGTTTTAGTTCCAATGTTCCATGAGTTGTACTTACCTTACATGTTGTTTTAGTTATTTCAGTCTATTCAAGCCGGTTTTCCAACTGTGGTGTTCACAACCTCTCCATTTTACCAGGCAGTCCGATTAACCGAATCCTTACCTATTCAAAAAAATTAATAATAATAACTATTCACTTTAGTAGCAATTTCAAGTTATCATGCTTTGTGGATTACTTATGTTTTCCCATTACCGTTGCAGTGACAAGAGAAACAAGTTCACATAATAATTAATGCCATCCTTTTTGGCTATGTACATCTGAAAAAATTGATTTAGTTGACCGTGTAAGAGCATGTGTTTATCAATGGAAAAAGAACACTTTTAAAAAAATTATTTTTTCATTATTTTATATTTGAGATGCTTGCTTTTCTAGCATCTCTTCATTTGGGATGTTTGGATTTGAAAATGAAGCATCCTAAATAGAGAGATGCTAAAAAAAAACTAGCATTCTAAATGGAGAGAAATTATAAAATAATAAAAAAGTGGTTTTTATTAGGGATGTTCTTTTTTCATTGATAAAAATGCTCCAAGAAACTAATAGTTTTTTCTGCTGAAGAAAATTGCTCTTCAATCGGCTCTAGCGTGAATTTTAGTCAGAAAAAAGGTCAAACGAGTTGAGGACTTGTGTCCATTCACCAAACACCACGTCTATGATAAATTAGTTCATACAGTAATATTTTTTTTTTAAATAGGTAAAAATTAGGCAGACTAGGTCAACCTAGGACATCCTTTCGTATGAGAGTCAGGACCCCTCCATGGTTAAGGATATAAATCAGTTAATAATTATGCAAATATGAATTCTTGGATGATTTTTTAATGAAGTCGTCTTTATAGAAGGTGCAAGTATGTGACTTCACATTTGTTGCTTTAGTTATGTTCTCCCTATGCTAACTCTTGGTGTGAGCTGTTGTAAGAATCAAGAAACTAAAGGAAAAAAACTAGTGGTAGAACTTGAATCATTTGAATCTCTTAGGGGCATGTATGTTAAGAGTATTAAAGCAATCTGGTAAAATTAATGGTTTTAGAAGAGGTAATATGATTGAATCCTCCTTATCTCTTTTGCATTTGTCATTACATTAACTTTTATCTATCAAATCACTTTAAATACCTAACAACTTAAGTACGTACTAAATGATTTATGCAATATTTGTTGAAGTTGTTTCATATCTTAACCATTACGTTAATCAATACTCCATCTAAGGCATGCACATTGCACAACACATCCATGGGTCAGAGAAGGTGGAAGTACCTTAGATATCTCAATTGACATCTTCCTTCTTACACAACATGCGGCAATCTGTTAAGTACAACTGGATGAAGTAACTCGTTGCCGAGATGCCGCTACACCAACGTCAATTTTGTCCTATATTCATTATTCATGCGGCAAGAGCTGCCTGATCCAAGAAGTGTTTGGAAATGCCCGCCGCCTTGAAAGTTGAAACCCAGTACACAACAGAACTAGTTTAACAGAGAAGCAAACAGAACTAGTTTTTGCTCTTTTAGTGTTAACAGGGACAGCAGTCTTCGTGCTTAAGAATACACTATTTTCAAGATTTCTAGGTCATACAATTATATTACACTAGATTCAATAACCTTATAGTCATATAAGTACTTACTACAAATCAGGTGATGATGGCGCGAGCTGCTGGAGCTGATGTACAACATGAGACATCCTAGGACGCATGGATGGGACATGCTGTGTGCACGCATACACGAGATCCACCACCTTCTGGATGACTCCGGCTTCTGGGACACTGGAGGATGATGATGTGGCAATAAGAGGGTCCAAAAGCTCTACATAGCGGTGAGATTGAACGAGTGGGGTGGCCCACTCGAATATGCTCTGCCACCCCACCGAATCAACAGCTTGGGCTGGCTTTCGCCCGGTTATAATCTCAAGCAAGAGTACACCAAAACTGTAGACGTCACTTTTCGTAGTGAGCTCGTTTCTGTATACAAACTCTGGGGCCAAGTACCCATTGGTCCCGCCTGCCATTACTGTTCGCTCACGCATGACTTCCCATGGAACGAATTTTGAGAGCCCAACTCCTATCAGGTGTGCACCAAATTCTTCATCTAATAATACATTACTAGCATGGATGTCCCGATGCACCACTTGTGGCTTGACTTTGTCGTGAAGAAACCTGTTTGCAGAAAATGAACACCTAAGTCAGATACTTGGAGAATTATCACATTTCCAAAGTAGGGCTCTATTCTTTATTTGGAACAAACAAATATAAAAACGAAAGAAGATCCAAAAAAAATAAGTTTACCACCACACATTATATTACCTAGGGGTCACATGCAAATCCTAGGGTGTATAAAAGATTTAATTTAGGTTAGGATAGAATAAATGATAGTTTAAACCAATTAATTAGATAGTTGAGAAATCATGTCACAACACTAAGCTGCTCAAATCATCAAAGCACCAAATTAAGTATGCCGCATCAATTCCTATAAAAAAAAATAAGTATGACATATCAATGCAAAAAAAATTGTGAAAAATGGAGGTTAAATGCCATACTGATATTTACTCTGGCTTGCTAATAATTTCACACAAGATAACATGTTGAGAAAGTTGTAAAATGCGAGATGAAATTGATAAACAAGATTCAAAAAAAGGTTGAGAATTCCACTTACGCAATTCCTTGAGCAAGAGTTATAGAAATTTTCATTCTCATAGACCAATTCAAGCATCTACCACCCCTTGGTACATGGTGTAGCCATATACTTAAAGGTCCATTAACAATAAACTCATAAACAATGTAACGATCACCGTGATCATAGCAACAGCCCTTCACAGCTACTAAACTTGGATGGTGAAGTTTTGCAACCCTTCCAACTTCTGAATAGAATTCCTTTTTCCTTTGATAGCTTGATCTCTTCAATCTTTTGACTGCAACTTTAGATCCATCTGGCATTAAACCACTATATGTACCTCCAGTTTTCGCACCTCCAGGAAGACGGTTTCCTTCACTAAAGTTCTTTGTAATAGACCTTAATTCATCACAACTGAAGATCCGCCAGGATGGAGGAACTAAAGCTGATGCTGCTGAATTTGATTGTTTACGGGGTCTTTTACGCCTTTTGCTTCGCCTATAAGCAAGAAGCCAAATAACCATAGCTAAAGTGGAGAACAGAATCAGTCCACTAACAACTGCCAAAATGATAAGATATTCCTTGGGCCGTCTTCCATGGGGAAGTTTGTTTTCTGTCAGCAAAATTATGTGAGTTAGTTTTCAATACATATAACAAATGAAATCAGATGCAAAAAGACATCATAAAGCTAGAAGTAAATCATTAAACTTCTATTAGAAAAAGATAAATAAGGGAGTTGTAAGACATGCCAATAAACAAAAAAAAAGGCATGCAAGAGCAGCACTTTCTTCATTTCTTCAGCACAATTGAGTTGAATTAACAAATATGTCATATGGCCTCAATTTCATGTGAGAACTAAGTTATGTTAAGAATGGAAGTTCCATTTTAGAGTACTATTCACTAACCTTTACTTAGCATTGAATTGGACTTATTGTTGTCTATCACACCAAAGAGACATTATTCACAGGTGCATTAAGGCTAGAACTAAATTGGAATAACAGAAGTATATTATACTCAATATTTTCTGTTAAAAGCACAAAAGATAGTTTAGGACCAAGAAAATCCATTTAAAATCTACTCACAAGTTCCCATTCTAGGATACAAGTGCATACACATCACTCCTAACAACTTGTAATGTTACCTCATATTCGAGGACAACTTGCACAACATTTTAGATAAACAAAACTAGGCAAATTTTATATGTTTGTTGGGACTATAATAAACTAGCCAACTTATTTAAACTTCATTCCTCTTTATAGGTTAAGATACTTATTGATGGCAACATCTTGAAATCAATCCGATCAAAGTCATCAATGAGTATCTTCACAGTCAACAGCAGAGTATAATGAGGAAGAGAATAGAGAGGAAATGAACACAAAATTCATAAATCCTAAGACTCGCACCTTTGTAAGATGAACTTGTACCCATATCTGTCATACAAATAAATGCATGGGACTTGTTGCATCTCTCATCCATCAATTTCAGAAGTCCATAGGTGAGTAGTAAGCACGAGTTACTCACATTTCTTGCATAGTCAGAGCTGAGTTGCACGGCAGGAAGAATAGAATTATTGATACGTGATGTGTTTTCAGACCAAAACCAACCAACACCGGTGCTGGAATTTTGCATTCGTCCCCCAACCCAACATCCACCAACACTTCTGTTGCATAGGTTGTGAACGAAGTTCAAATCTAAAAGTGATGTCAAGGTTACCAAGTTTCCTTTGTAAGTTTCGCAGTAAGTCTCTGAGTCATCCCATGCTTTTAAGGCCCGGAAATATCTGAAGCACTTTGTCTCATTTTGGTTGGCAATCCAGCCAGCAGGACATAGTGCTGTTATATCAAGTGCAGAGCCATTGTCAATTTCACAGCTGAATTTAATTTAGTACACGGGATGAAATTGACAGAATCTGAACAAGAGAGGACAGAAATTTAGAGGTGTCGTACAAAATCTCAGCGAATTGTCTTTTCCCGTTTGGTTTGTTCAGACAATTTCACTACTTCAAACCTTAGTTCTCTAATCACGCATGCAAATTCATCCAGCATTATTAAATTGAATAGGCAAACACACGTACTAATCCTCACCTGTATTGTTCACTTGCTGTGTAGAAACCAGTAATGGCCGGCCAACTACATTGGAAACCTGCAAAAACTGGCCAAGTTAGCGAAGAGTTCAAGTAGTCCAAGGAGAGAGGGGGAGGGAGGACAATACTGGTACAGAATCGTCTTACAGGCTGGGAAGAAGCACAGGTTTGAAAAGCAACAGCGGAAACCAGAAGAAACGCAAGCTGCAGAGAAATCAGATCTACTTCCATGAAGAGGCAGCTCAGCAAACCCTAGAAAGTGATCCGAAGCTAAACATCAAAAAAGCAGAAATTAACCACCAAATTAGAGGCGAAAAACACGTGAAGACCGACTCCATGTATCGAATGGAAAATCGACTAATCTCGCTAGCTCAAGAACAAAAGACATAAAACTTGCTGAGCACATTCAGCATTTAGCATCACCGTGTTGTCAGCAAGAATGAAGGGAGAGAGGGTCAAAGAAGATCGTGACGAAGGGGCTCTAGAGAGCAAGAAATATGAAGAAGATGGGCGAATTAAGAAGATTCCGGAAGGAGAAAATGAAGATTTGGAGTCGAGAGAGATTACCAGGAAATCATGAGTAGCTGCTGTGGAGGAGGTGATAGCGGGAGAGACAGAGTGGGAGTTGGTAGTTTATTGCAATTCATTTCTCTGACAACAGTGTCTGACTTTAGGACGAAAGGATTGCGTCAATATAAATGTGGACTTTCGCTCCATTACATTTACCACCACTTTCTTCGGCAGAATACATCAACAGACCCCTGTACTTACACTTTTTTTCCTATTGGACCCCTGTACTAAAAAATGTTCAAACAGACCCCTGTACTGCCCTCAATTTTGCCTATTGAACACTTTCAATCTTATTCTCCTTCCAGTGTACATCACGCACCTTATGTGTCATGTTATTTTGCCAAATAAGCCAAAATGGTCAAATACATACATGTTATTTTGGCAAAATACGTACATGTTACATAAGGCGCGTGAAGACTTGAAAGTGTTCAATAGGCAAAATAACATGTACGTATTTGACCATTTTGGCTTATTTGGCAAAATAACATGACACATAAGGCGTGTGATGTACACTGGAAGGAGAATAAGATTGAAAGTGTTCAATAGGCAAAATTGGGGGCAGTACAGGGGTCTGTTTGAACATTTTTTAGTACAGGGGTCCAATAGGAAAAAAAAGTGTAAGTACAAGGGTCTGTTGATGTATACACCACAATTCTCAAACCTCATACACAAGCAACTCAAATTCGATATTGTAGTTTGATTGAGGCTCCGTTCCGCTAGACCCTAGCTTTTTTCCATCCAGCGGGAACAAGCTAGCAAAAAAGCCTTGTTTTATGTGATTGAAAAAGTTGAGGAGAGGACTCCCCCACGTGCAAGCTGCCTTCGGCTAGCGCCAGTCTCGGGATTTGTGACATGACATGTGCACGATGGAGCCACATTTTTACGAACTACATTAATTTATACTCCCTCCGATTCAAATTAATTGTCGTTTTAGCACTTCAAATTTGATCCATTTTATATGTCGTTTTAGGTTTTCTAGGCAATTGATTAGAAGTGAGTTATGAGAATTGTTATTGGAATGTGTTTTTATTAATTAATGTTATTCATTCATTGGTTGAAAAAAGGTGATGGGTGGTAAAATTTATAAAAAAAATTACCTTTTTGAGTTTAGTTAATGCTTTTCTTAATTCTTGTGTCGGAAGCTAAAACGACAATTATTTTGGATCGGAGGAAGTAAACATTAGGTCTTTCAGATTAGTAAACTAATTGCTTATTCACAAGGTTTGGTCTTTTATATTTGATAAACTCAGTTGTTGAATTGCTCTTCATATCTCTTGATTGTCATCCTTTTCCTAAGCACGGTCAAAGTTTGTTTTCTAGTTTCTTGTAAACTTCCTAATCGATTTTCAACAAAAAAAAATTAGAAGCGAGTTCCAATTTTTCAGAACACGGAAAATTAAAAACCTCTCTTCTAAAAAAACTCTTCTATTATTCTAAGAATCCTGGGGATTCCAAGCTTTTGTTGACGAGTGTACGCAATTGGAGGTTGTTGTGTGATCCTTGGGATGACGCTTCATCTAACATGCACCACGAGACAAGGAAAAATCACTTCAAAGGCAACAGATTCCATAGTGCGCCATAACTTTCTCTTTCTACTGTTTTGCTTCATTTTCAAAATGGCACAACATTCTTTCATCGATAACGCACCTACACTTTTAGTTTACTAGTTTCTACAAACAATTTAGGAGCACCTTTTGTTAGATTCTAGAATGTCGATGCCCTATTTGAAGCCATTGTGGGACCTTTTGACGAGCACTTTTACGTCGTTATAAAAGTACTATCAAAGAAAATTCCTAACTTCCTAACCTTAGCAAAGTGGAAGTAAGGGTCGAATCCACAAAGACTCGGAATATTCGTATTTAAGTAATGTTACTAAGGTAAAAGGGGGATTTTGTGATTGTAAACTAAGATCTAAATTATTAAAACTAACTAAAACAAAGCAAATAAATGTGATTTAAGATTCAAATATGGAGAAAAGCGTCCAACTAGTTTTGTATCCATTGCATACATGAGTTTTGATCCTCGATTATCCTTATTTCAATTTCCCTTGACTAATCTATTGTGAATTTATGAATTCAAGCTTAAGGTGATTGTTAATATACACCGTCTTTAACAACCTTTTAACCAATTAACCTAGAAAATCTTTTATGTCAAGTTGATCATGCAATTAAGTTCAAAACATTCAATAGAAACAATAATCATGAATTCCACCGTCTATTCATAAAGTCTTGTGATTAAATTCTCCGCCTTTGATTAACCTTATTTCACCGTCTATAAGTTTAATCAAAGGATTCATCCATGAATAATCAAATTCCACCGTCTATTTAATTATTCTAGTTATAATTCAACCTAGAAGTAAAATAGGTGATCAAGCTATTATAATCCTAAGTGAATTTAATCGATTAAGCACGGAGAAATTCAATCTAGTCAAGGCAAACTAAAATAATTCAAACCTCACAAACAATCATGCATACAACTTCAACTAACTAGTTGGACATGAGAAAATTAGCTAGAAATTGTCATTGAAGAAAAATAAAAATTACAAAAGTCAAATTGATCTTCAATTGCAAAGCTAGGGTTTTTCGTCTCCCACAAGTCTCCAAACTCAATCAAACTTAGAACACAAGAATAATAGAGAGTATAAAAATCTAAATAAAACCTAGAGAAAGTATTTATATTAAGTCTAAAAATATCCAAAAGAAATATTAGAGTCGGCCCACAAGATCTCGCGGAAGCCCAAATCAACGTCACGTCAACCGCCGGAGCGCGGTTTGGTCCTAGTGAGAGCGCGGGCGCGCTCTGCCTGGTTTCACCCGCGCTGACGCCGCAGTACGTCGACCTCTCCAGCGCGGTCTTGGCATCCAATCCGCGGTTTAGTCTCTTCACTCTTGTCTTGTAATTCTCTCCTCGGGTTTTCATTTCAATGCTTCCTATGCATCCCGAGGTCCGGCCTAAGCTTTCATCCACCGTCTTCCACCTTCCGACCTACAATTATGCACAAAGACGCGTAGATTCCGAACTAAACGAAAATAAAACCTAAACTAAAACTAAAACGAAATCCTAACTAAAAATGCATAAAACGGGAATAAAAACATGCTCTAAAGCCCACTGTTCTAAAAAACGCCCTAGGCGGCCGCCTAGGCGCTGGGCGGGCAAGACCCGCACAGTTTTTGGTATAGGCGGGCATCTGGGCGGATTTAGGTGCTAGGCGGGGATCTGGGCGGGTCTGGGCGGGTCTAGGCGGGTCTAGGCGGGGGTATAATCTATAATAACTGCGGTTTTTGAGGATATTTTTGAATTTTCTCGGATATCTTTTTAACGCTTAATCCAATATTTTCGTTGGAGATTAAATCCTAGAAAATTGTTGGTGATATCCTAAAATCACAAAGAAATGATTTTATGGATCGGTGTGAATCCTAGGATTTTTCGGTGGAAAAAGAATATTTATTGGATAAGCCGTCTTTTTAATTATGTACCGGAAGGATTTTAAAATACGAAACGGAAGCCTTAAAAATTGAAAGTAGCAAGATAAAATCATGGAAAATTGATTTTATTGGTCTACATAATTTACGGGATGTTTTTCGTTTAGTAAGCTTTTCCATCCGAGGTACATAATTTTACCGCTTTAACGCGAGTCCCGTTCGAGACGGGTTCGGTTTTACAAACCGCCTCTTCCTTTGCTTTTTAAAGAAGGAACCAGTGAGTTGATAAGATTGAGATTGGAATTGATTGAAAACAAAAGAAAACAGAGGAGGTCAAGAGCGAGGGAAAGGACGGGACAAAACGACGGACTCGGGAGCAGTTCTTCAATGCCGGCCTTCTCCTCCGTCACCCGCCACTCCCCAGCCTTCCTTCACCTTTTCACCTCTTCTTCTTCCCCTTGCTGGTGCTCGTGGCTGCTGTTAAAAGAAAACAGAACCAGGGATAGAATCAGGGCGGGACGACGTAATCGGGTGGAAGAATTCAAGGTTTAAGCGCCGGCGATCGTCTCCTCTGCCCAGCTCATCCCCAACCACCACAACCTCACCTTCTTCCTTCTTCTTCCCTTCTGAATCTTGGTGGGCTGGTTGTTGCTGGAAGCCAGAACCGAGCCAAAGAAAGAACAAGACGGAACGTGGACACGGGAGAATACCTTCACCGCCGGCCAACCTTTTCGACCACGCCGCGCGACGTCGCCGGCGATCGGTAGCTACTCCGACCACCACCTACAGCGAGGGCTGCTGTCGGGCAACGCCCAGCCACCCTCGGGCTCGGGGATCGAGCCATGATCGAGCCACACGAGCCATGATCGAGCTTTGCTAATTAAATTTATGGTTTTTATAATCTTGACGTTGATACGGTTCCACAGGTTCGAACCGCTCGAGAAACGGACGTCCAGATCTTCCGTTATAGCGAATACAAGTTTTGGTTACCGATTGGCAGGTAAAGGACTTCAGATAATTACTCAGGATTCGTTGTTAATCCGTTTGATCCGAGATTTGGTAATCTTTAAGAACTGTTGTTGATGAACAATTTTTATTTAGAAAATTGTTTCAAAAGTGAAGCGGATAATTAGTTATAATTCCGCCAAGATGGCTCCTTGAAGCATGATAACTAAGGATTTATTATATATCGATATTCGGAAATTAAATCGTTTATCGATTAGAAAGTTGTAGGAGTTGAGAATACAACTAAGAAGTGTTTCTGTGAGCTCATTGCTGAGAAATCCTTTGGTTATATTTGTCAGAGGGATGATACAGATTACTGTTGGAATTGCTAAGGACGTCGAGCACGCCTTATAAGGCAAGTGGACGATTCTCTCTTGCGTTATTGTTATTAAATGAGGAATTGGATCCCATTTAATATTTGCGTTGGGAACAACCTGTATGATTAATAAAATATGATAGGTCGTTATATTTGTTAGAAATAATGACCATGTTGTTTATTCAGTTTCGCGTTAGAACTGGATTTAGGTCCGTTATGTGTGGCCTTGTATGTTGTCTCATGCTGAGACATTATGGTGAAGTAAGTTAGTTTTTCAGGGGTAGGAGCCAAGTCTCCGATGACCTCTTTATAACACAGTCTATGTTGGGAGGTTTAGCTCGTTACTATCATATCCCAACATTCGGGTCATGACTCATACCTCACTCAACGCTGGAGGAGGTGTTATGCACTCTAGCTAAGTGCAAATTGGTACTAGGTGTTCGTCAATGATCATGGATTTCTTCCCTCTCATCTTGACGTCTCCATGTACAGGTGGATTCTCTGCGGTTTTAGCCGCTTAAAAGTTACCAACATGTTTGTGAAAAGTTCTGAAAGTAATAAAGATAAGTGCGTTTGGCACATTAATGTACCCGAATGGTTAGTCTATTCGATAACCATTCTTGCTCCCAGTTATGAATGATTCTTAATCAAAATTTGATTAAGTCAATCTGATTAGTCGACGGAGACTTTTCAAGATGTTATGTGATTAATATGAGTTCCCAACAATTGTTTATGCTTCTTAAAGAAACCACAAGCGGTGGTGTTCTCTCTCTTGATTATGCAAGTCTTCTTCTTATCCTCTATAAGACTGCTAACTGTTGGATCATGATCCGAGTCTATTCGGATTTGGATGCCAATATGTTTAGTTACAACCATAAGAACCAAGTTAGATTCTCCGCTTGCTAGTCTATCATTAGACTAACCCGTCCATCTTCTTTTCTTTTATATGGTCGGCTGGTGTCCACCGTTGTATACGATTCATCAGGTTCTTCTTAGAAGTTGATTCAAAAGGCGGATTCAAATGTTTGAAGCTTCAGAAGTTGAAGAAAGGTTTTCAATGGTTATACTTGAGTGAAGATCATGGTTGAACTACTTCAAAGTGAAGTTGAGTTTCAGAAATAAGAGCTTATGGAAGACTGGATGAAGATTTTGTTTAAATAGAAGGTTGTGCTATTTATTTAATCTTTTTGGATTAAGGTTTGTATAAGACCAATTGTATTTATTCCGCTGTAATGTTTGTTTTAGTTTGTTCAGTCAGTTTAAAGCCTTGGGTAGCTTCGGTTTAGTCTTAATCGAGGTTACTGGCGGTAATACCTCCAGGGTAGGAAGGGGGTGTTACATAATCGGTCTGAGCGGGTTTAGGATTTAGGTTATTTTTCATCCCCGTGTCCAGACTCCAGATATGCCGATTCCTCTTGGCCTTGCTTTCTTCATTGCGACTTGCGAGTGCGAGTGCGACTCGAGTTGCACCAAGCTCCATTGGTCGCCTAACCAGCCATTGTTGGCGCCGAAGAGTCTCATTCAGCCATTGCCATCTCTCTCTCGTCTTGTTCTCTGAATCTCTGGTCTGCTCGGTGCTCAACAGTTCAGCGAAACCAACGGGCGACGAAAGTTCAGCACTTCAACGACATTAACGTCGACCAAGTCAGCAGCATTACTTCAGGCCATCAGCGATCGCTCGACGCTTGCCCACGCCTCCACTGCTCCACCACACCTCCACCTCCACGCATCAAGGCGGCATCATTAAATTTATTTGGATCCGACAGGTTTGAATCTTTCAATTCCAGCCTTCCAGGAACTGAACTGGTAACTTCCAGCCTAGTGTGGTTTGAACTTGAATGTCGCTGAACTTGAATTGTTGATTTGTTGTTGACTAGTTGGTGCACTAGCTAGTGTGGTTTTTCGTTGGTGTGAATGTGTGATTCAACTTGAACTTAATTGGAAAATTAAATTAAACTTGAATTCCAGCCATCCAAGAACTGAATTGGTAAATTAACTGATTACTGGTCGACTGTATGCAGGAGTTCGCTGATTGAGTTAGCTCCAACTTAGCTCCTTTTGCTGAACTGAATTATTGTTGATGTAGTTCTCCTTTTTCTTTGTTTATTTAATTATGTATCTTGTTAATCTATAAATTCATATTACTTTATTTTTGTATGTTGTAATTATATAAATTCAGTGAAAGTGTGTCAGTGTGTGATTGTGTACTCCACTATTCGTGTATTTGACAATTTGTATGCTTTAAAATTGTAAATTAAGATTGCTTTGTTTATTTTTGTTTTTTTGCAACTCAAATGATCTTTGTTTGTTAACTTTTTATAGGGAATTTACCATGTCTTCATCAATGGCTTCTAATTCCGATACAACGACTTCTATCACTACTACAAAATTGAAGCGGAATAGTGATGATGTTGGATGAGATTATGAAATCCTATATGATCCCCTGAATCCGGACAAATGGAAATGCATCAAATGTGGGAAAGAGTTTAGTGGGGGAGTTAACCGAATCAAGCAACACATTGCTGGTATACGAGGAAATATTACACTGTGTATGAAGGCTTCAAATGAAGACAAAGAACGATGCAAGAATGTGCTTGAGGGCGTGAAAAAGAAAAAGAAGGTATTGAAAGAAGCTAGTGATAACATTGCAAGTGAAGTTGAACTTGATGAGTATGAAGAAGTTGAATGTCTTGAAGGTCAAAAAACCAAAAAGCCACCTCGTCCTCTTGGAGCAATAGATAGATTTTTTTCAAAAATCGATGTTGATGACCCTTCTATGAGTGAAAGCCAAAGAAAAAGACAACAAAATATGAATGATGCACTCTTCAAAGAGCGAACTCATCAAGTGCATCAATACTTGGCTAGGTGGATTTATTCGCATGGTGTTGCTTTTAATGCGGTGGAGAATGATGATTTTAAGAGATTTGTTGAGGCGGTTGGACAATTTGGCCCCGGTTACCAACCACCAACTCAATATCAACTTAGAGAGCCTCTCTTGAATGAAGAAGTTGATAGGATGAAGACATTACTCAAGGTTCAAGAGAATGAGTGGGAAACAAATGGGTGCTCTATCATGACCGATGCTTGGAGTGATAGGAAAAGGAGAAGCATTATGAACATGTGTGTGAATTCTCGAAGTGGGACCGCTTTCCTTGAGTCTAAAGAAGCTTCATTAGATTCACATACCGGCCAATACATATTTGATTATGTGGATGAGTGCATTGAAAAGGTTGGTGAAAAGAATGTGGTGCAAGTAGTGACCGACAATGCTTCGAACAACATGGCGGCCTCAAACTTGTTGCTTGAAAAAAGACCTCAAATCTTTTGGACTCCATGTGCTACGCATACAATGAATCTTATGCTTGAAGGCATCGGTAAGCTCCCTCTTTTCAAAAATGCAATTACGAAAGCCAAGAGTTTTACCTTTGTCTACTCTCACCACAGGACTTTGGCATTGATGAGGAATCGTACAAAAAGAAATATAATTCGACCCGGAGTGACTAGGTTTGCCACCTCTTTCTTGACATTGCAAAGTTTACTTGATAAGAAAGAGGAGTTGAGGCAAATGGTGAACTCTAAGGATTGGGAAGACACTAAATGGTCAAAGAGCAAAAAGGGAAAAGCTGCTTATACTACTATAGTTCAACCGGCCTTTTGGAGTGGTGTGACAACTTGCTTGAAGGTATTTACACCCTTGGTTAAAGTGCTTAGACTTGTTGATGGAGATGTGAAACCGGCCATGGGATTTGTTTATGGTGAGTTGAAAAAGGCAAAAGAAGAAATCAAAGAGGCTTTGAAGCATAAAGAGGAGAGGTATAAGCCTATACTTGACATAGTAAATGCAAAGGGAAAGGGACGTGTTGATACTCCACTTCACTTGACGGCTTACTTGTTGAATCTGTATTACTACTATAATACCGGTTCTTCATGGTCCACCGATGAGAATGATGCTATTATGGATGCGATCTTTTTATGTATGGAACGGTTTTATCCGGATTTGGCTATGCAAAATAAAGTGATAAATGTGGAGTTGGGGAAATACAAGAGTCGGGAAGGAGCATTTGGAAGAGCTTTGGCAACAAAAGGGTGTGAGCAAAATGATGATGACTATGATCCGGGTATGATTATCTCTCTCCTTTAGTCTTTTTTATAGATTTATAACTTTTATGTATTTCATGCAATAATTTGAAATTAATTCTAGTGTTTTAATATCTTCTTTTTAAATTCATAGTTATATGGTGGTCTAACTATGGCAATGGTGTACCTAATCTCCAAAAAGTTGCAAAGAAGATTCTTTCTTTAACAACAAGCTCATCTGGTTGCGAAAGAAATTGGAGTGTCTTTGAAGGGGTAATTGAATTCTTTTTACAAGATTATTATGTGAATGTGATGAATGTTATTTAGTACTTACAAATTGTTCATTTATTGTTTGAAGATTCACACAAAGAAGAGGAATAGACTAGACACTACCCGAATGAACAAGTTAGTGTATGTTCAATTCAACTCAAGATTGATGAACAAGAAAATGAGGAGAGTGAAAAAGGATGTGCTTGAAGCAAATGATTCTACATATGCACAATCATGGATGGTTGATGGAGTAGGTGATGATGAAGATGAGGTAAATGAGGAGGTCACACCGAGTGATACTCTTACATGTGATATGGAGAGTGAAACACCGAGAGCAAATGATGAATTACAACTAAGAAGGAGTGCTCGCCATATGCAAGAAGTGAGAGAGCCCGAAGAAGATGATTTTGTATCCGATGGCACCGAAGATGAGGGAGATGTTGATGAAGAGTTTGAATTTGAGTCGGACAAGGAGTATAATATTGAAGACTATGGAAATGAAGAGATGGAAGACTAGTTAATATATGTATTTGATTATAACTTATTAGTTATTACTTTATTAGACTATATGAAGTTGTGAACTATCTAGTATTTTGAGTTTATGAGATATTTTAGCATATGGATTTTATGGGATAATAATTATTAATTAGCATATGAAGTTTATGGTTTCTTATATCTCATTTGAAATCATGATTTACCATTTTTATATGTAGATTAGAGATTTTGAACAATAGGACAGGTGTAAAATACAAGGAAATAACTAATACAGTCCAAATCCGCCTAGGCCCCGCCTAGCCGCCTAGGCGCTAGGCCCCCACTCACCGCCTAGCTCCCGCCTAGCGTTTTTTAGAACACTGCTAAAGCCTATACCTATATGTTCTATCAAATTCCCCCATGCTTGAACCTTGCTTGTCCTCAAGCAAGACATAAAAATCAATCACACCACAAACAAGCAAGCCATGACTTCAATTCATTTTCAAGAAGCACAAACTTAACCATGAAATCTTCGCATACATTTATCGAAAGTTTCAAACCAAGCTATCAATCCATTCTAACCCTCACCAAGATATATGTGTTTGCACTCAACACTCAAGTGTTTAAGGGTATGTGTTTTTCGCTCAACAATCATCTTTGAATGTCAATTACCATATGCTTGCATCAGTGCACTAAATCTCCACCACGAATGTTCAAATGCACAACATAAATCATGAGGTATTTTTCAAGGTTGTAATGGGGCCAATGTATAGACAAGTAGGTGGGGATCATTATATGGCCATGTGGTGCTAAATCCGGGAACTAGAATCAACTAAAACCCAAATTACATCAACACTCACTCTCAACACTTTTCCCAACTTGTACTTCCTTTTCTTCCATTATTTTCTTTTAAGCACTTCTTTCTTTTGCTCAACTTTTGACTTTCTTTCTTTCCACAAACCCAATTGAGATTCATTCTTTCTTTTTCATTCTTCTCTCACAAGAACACTTTGCAATTTACACATACAACTCATCTCAATCAACCTTTCAAACCAACTTTACTTAAAGATTTTTCACTAAACATTCCCGACATCCTTAAACTTTTTCAACACTTTTCATTTTGGACATTCCCTTCTATTACACCTTTCACACTTTCTCACAACCCCAAAGTACACAAATAACCCACAAAATTCCCCTAGTCAAATCCTAATTCGCGGATGAGGGTCAAGCTTATTTGGCTAGGAAAATTTTTTTGTGGAGCTATTAAACAAGGCTAAGGCTCAAAATAATGGGGCTACAAAAAAAACAAAGGTATAATGTAGGGTGGATAAGGATATAAATGAGCTAAAGAAAATTTGCCTCAATCACTTTTACATCATGCATTCGAATCATATAATGTGGCCTCGAAAAAGAATCTAAACACAAGTTCTAGAGTTAAAACAAACAAAGAGATACACTCAAGAATTTCATGCAAAATTGGCATGTTAAGGCTCAAAAGAATTCTCACAAGGCATTTTTTTTGTTAGAACTTCATAACTAGCTCAAGTTTTCACTTTCATGCATACTTCTTCATAATTAAACAATTCTTATTTAGAATCTTCATCATAAACTTAACAAGTCATGGGATATGAAATCACGCTCACTATTTAAACAAGTGGTTCCAAGGGGAAAATGAATCCTAAATGCAAACAAATCATCATTTTTTTTCAAATTTTCTGAATTTTCCAAATTTTTATGGATTTTTCAAGCTTTTAATCAATGCATAACAAAAGTAAACATGCACACGCAACTGCATGATCTAACTAAAACCAAGCTCTCATGACAAAATAAATAATCCCCTTCCCCCATGCTTAAACATTACTTTGTCCCCAAAGTAAAAGAAAACATAAGTGAAAAAGAAAACTGACCTTGTCACAAGAACTTGTCAAACTCGGGAATCTACTCTGCTGGCGGTGGTGGTGGTGGGTATCCTGGGTATGGATACTCAGGAGCTGGATATCCGGGATAAGGCTGATAAGCAAAAGGATGATAACCCTGCTCAGGCGTGTATGTATCCATCCTCTGATGCAAATACCGGGTCTGCTCATCAACACAATCAAAACGGCTCGTCGCATAACCCCGAAAGTGGTTGAAATCAGCCGTCATGCCATCCATACGATTGTGCAAGCCACTCACATGTCTAGACAAGCCTCCCATCAACTCCACCAAATGATTGTATTGAGCGGTAGACATGTTACCACCTTGGCCTTGTTGCTCATAGTTGTGTTGAAATCTAGGAACCTCTTCTCTATCCTCATGACCACCCTCTTCTTCTTCATCCTCATCTTCATCAATGGCCTCAACATCCTCTTCAGCAGCAATAAACTCATCATCCTCTTCTTCTTCATCCTCCACATCCATAGAAGCACTAGCCTCCTAGATTGCCTTCTCCTCTTTGTCCCTCCAATCACTTCTGAAACCGGTATATCACCATCTTGAGGGTGAATGACCCATGTGTCAGCATTTTCCAGCCCAGTTTCCAACTTCACCCTTTCTGGATTAGGCAACCTCATAGCAAAAGAGCTATTGCCAATCACCCAATAGAACCGGTTGTTCTTCACATATAGCACTTTCATTTTGTTGAAGAAAGTCGTTGTAGTATAGTGGTAAGTATTCCCGCCTGTCACGCGGGTAAACCGGGTTCGATCCCCGGCAACGGCGCCAAATTTGACGAGCACTTTTACGTCGTTATAAAAGCATTGTCAAAGAAAATTCCTAACTTCCTAACCTTAGCAAAGTGGAAGTAAGGGTCGAACCCACAAAGACTCGGAATATTCGTATTTAAGTAATGTTACTAAGGTAAAAGGGGGATTTTGTGATTGTAAACTAAGATCTAAATTATTAAAACTAACTAAAACAAAGCAAATAAATGTGATTTAAGATTCAAATATGGAGAAAAGTGTCCAACTAGTTTTGTATTCATTGCATACATGAGTTTTGATCCTCGATTATCCTTATTTCAATTTCCCTTGACTAATCTATTGTGAATTTATGAATTCAAGCTTAAGGTGATTGCTAATATACACCGTCTTTAACAACCTTTTAACCAATTAACCTAGAAAATCTTCTATGTCAAGTTGATCATGCAATTAAGTTCAAAGCATTCAATAGAAAAAATAATCATGAATTCCACCATCTATTCATAAAGTCTTGTGATTAAATTCTCCGCCTTTGATTAACCTTATTCCACCGTCTATAAGTTTAATCAAAGGATTCATCCATGAATAATCAAATTCCACCATCTATTTAATTATTCTAGTTGTAATTCAACCTAGAAGTAAAATAGGTGATCAAGCTATTATAATCCTAAGTGAATTTAATCGATTAAGCACGGAGAAATTCAATCTAGTCAAGGCAAACTAAAATAATTCAAACCTCACAAACAATCATGCATACAACTTCAACTAACTAGTTGGACATGAGAAAATTAGCTAGAAATTGTCATTGAAGAAAAATAAAACTTACAAGAGTCAAATTGATCTTCAATTGCAAAGCTAGGGTTTTTCGTCTCCCACAAGTCTCCAAACTCAATCAAACTTAGAACACAAGAATAAAAGATAGCATAAAAATCCAAATAAAACCTAGAGAAAGTATTTATATTAAGTCTAAAAATATCCAAAAGAAATATTAGAGTCGGCCCACAAGATCTCGCGGAAGCCCAAATCAACGTCGCGTCAACCGTCGGAGCGCGGTTTGGTCCTAGTGAGAGCGCGGGCGCGCTTTGCCTGGTTTCACCCGCGCTGACGCCGTAGTACGTCGACCTCTCCAGCGCGGTCTTGGCATCCAATCCGCGGTTTAGTCCCTTCACTCTTGTCTTGTAATTCTCGCCTCGGGTTTTCATTTCAATGCTTCCTATGCATCTTGAGGTCCGGCCTAAGCTTTCATCCACTGTCTTCCAACTTCCGACCTACAATTATGTACAAAGACGCGTAGATTCCGAACTAAACGAAAATAAAACCTAAACTAAAACTAAAACGAAATCCTAGCTAAAAATGCATAAAACGGGAATAAAAACATGCTCTAAAGCCTATACCTATATGTTCTATCACCTTTTGAAACTTAAACTATTGGACGAGATGAATTACAAGCACTAGTCCCATAAGATGATGATATTCTTTGAGTAGTTGGAGGTTGACTACGTCCTGCTGCAACAACCTTCAATGCTTGCGCTTCATACGGTTCCCACAAATCCGACCACTCTAGTCGATCAAGCTACTCCAAGTACCCATGGCTTTTGAGAAGGTTATTCGACTATATTAGTTGACCCGGACTTGAAAAATATGATTATAATAATAAGACAATTGGAGGTCATCAACTAATCCATTTCACCAACCCCGTATTTAATTAACTAGCTACCCTTAAATTTGTAAATTTTATGTGGGATCTTTTAAAGGATAAATACTCTACTTATGATGCTGGAAAAAAGATATATCGGTGGAAAGTTTTTACATTTCAAGATGGTGGACGACAAGCCCGTCATGGAGCAGGTTTGTGAGTATGAAAATCTGGTAGATGACATATTGGCTAATGGGATGAAGATGTGCGAGGTTATATAGGCAAATATTCTAATTGAGAAAGCGCATGGATCTTGGGTGAACTATCGCAACCATTTGAAGTACAAAAAAGAGGACATGACCCTTCTTGAATTGGCCAGCAACTTGAAGATTGAAGAGGTCAATCACCTCAAAGATAAGCCTAAACCTAAAGCTAAACCTAAACCTTCTGAAAATTCAATTAAGGCTAACTTTGTGGAACCTTCTTCTAAAATTGGGAAGTTTAAAAAGGGTGATTCATTCTCGAAGCAAAAGAAGGATAAAATTCAAAACAATAAAAATTTCAAGAAGTAGGAAAAGCCTTAAGACAAAAATCATGATTGCTATGTATGTGAGAAGACAAGGCATTATCGCACCTATTTCTGTTACCGAAAAGCTGACAACCAAAAGAATGCTCCTAAGCTTAATGAATAACAATCTAAGGCGCAAGACAACCTAACTGAAGAAAATTAAAAAAAATGATGTGATCTCAAAGGTGAATCTTGTGGGAAACAAGGTTGAATGGTTGTTGGATACAATTGCAACCAAGCATTTCTATGTTGATAGACAGATGTTTGTAAACTTGAAGATGCTATTGAGATTGATCAAGTTTACATGGAAAATTCAAGTGTCTTCCTAGTGATGGGGAAAGGGATAGTGCTTTGAAACTTAATTCAGGGAAGTCTCTTTTTCTGCAAAATATTTTATAGTTGTCTTCCCTGCGCAAAAACTTGATATTATCGATCTTGTTCACTTGATATTCTTGTTAATAAATAAGTGATAGAAGCTAGAATTATAGTTTTAACTAAGATGGTGAATTTGTAGGGAAAAGGCTATAGATTTGGACGCTTATATGTTCTTTAGACCATGATTAATAATGAGAATAACTCTAGCTCTACATGTATTGTTTTGTCTTTGAATTTGTGGGATGCTAGAACAAAACATTTAAATGTTAAATTTGTCAATTATTTGCATGATATGGGTTCACTTTCAAATTTGATTAATCAAGGTCTGGAAAAGTACAAAATTTGTGTTGAAGCAAAATAGAATAAACGACCTTTTAATACTATGAATGAAATGACTACTAAATTGTTAAGATTGGTCCATTCTAATTTAGTTGAATTTAGAAACACAAAAGGTCAAGGTGGTAAACATTATTATATTACTTTTGGAGATTAGCATTTGAGATGTACCAAAATGTATTTATTACGATCCAAAGATGAGGCTAAATAAATGTTCTATATTTATAAAGCTAAAGTAGAAAAGCAATTGAGTTAAAAAATAAAAAGGCTTAGAACAGTTAGAGGTGGCAAATATGTCACCAATTCCTTAAACTAGTTCTATGAGAATAATGGTATTAATACATGAAGTTAAAAACTCCTTACATGCCACAACAAAATGGCATAGCTGAATGAAAAACACAAAACATTAAAAGATGATGAATGCTTTGTTAGCTAGTTCTGATTTTCTTAATAATATGCATGAGAGGGGGGGGGGCTATTTTGATAGCAAACCATCCCAAGTCTATAGGTTTCATTAACCATCCCTAGTCTATTGTTGATCGACAAATCAATCAACATAGAACATTTTCACATTCGAAATCTACTACCATCAAAGATCTTTGAGACAAGAACCATACTTGGAAAACCAAACAGATGCAAGTAAAAAGGATCTGCTTGATCACGATTCGTTCTATTTTTCCTGCCTCCAACCATGCTAGATTCTACCATCTTCTATTTCCTTAAAAATTGCAATGAAACAGCTTCAATCGATCCTTAGTACATAAAAACAAGGTTGAGAAATAAGTGAAAACAAAAATTGAGCATGGGCTACTCTAATATCATGATGGAATAAACGAGGAAAATCTCAAAAAGAGATCTTAAACAAGCAAGGTCACACAAGCAAGACTAGCGTAATAGTCCTATTGAACATTAATAATCGTAATATCGATAATAAGCGGGTTGTTAATTCTAACAATCGATATTCCTAGATTCATTTATTATTATCAAACAAGTTGTTCCCAACATCGAGAAATTTCACGAAACGAATCATCGAGGCTTCAAGGAGAAAATCCACTTGCCTTAATTTGCGAGTGTGTACTTTCGAACAGTTCAAAAATTTAGACGATCTAACGGATTCGAGTCTTCTACCTAACGATAGAGAGATAACGAGCGAATTTCTATTAAAATTCTTATCTCTTCTAAGTTATTATTTTCTCATATTTTTCCTTTTTAAAGAGAAATTAATAAAGCTAAATTATTTAAATAATAATTTAGGTGGAGGCTTTAAATAATAATAATCCTTGATTATTATTTTCAATTGTAATATCTTAAAAAATATTTTATAAAAATAATTATATTTATATTTATATAAAGTTTTATGCAAGGTTTGAAATTCAAGACTTCACCCTTTTAAACTTACTGTTAAGTTTTATAACCTATGGTTAAATCCATTAAAATACTCATTCTTTTTATTAAGTCTCAAAAATGTTTAAAACATTATTTTTAAGGTATTGGTAAATCTTAATTATTTACATGCAAGGTGAAAATATTAAATAAAGTTTACCAACAAAAATATTATCTAGATTATTTAAATCCAATATTATTATTATTAGACTACTTTCCTTATAAGTTCAAGGGAAGTTCCTTTTTATAGCATGCAAATATTTAGTATATTTATTTAATCCTCAACTTATTCATATTACCTTATCTTATGAAAAAAATATCTTATCTATATTATTTCCAAGCTTATAATATGACTTTAAAAGATATGCAAGTATTTTTTCTATTTAAATAAAGTCCTAAATTTAATAAATCCTTCACCTAGCTCTATTTCTTTTATTCATTATAATTACAATCCGAGCAAGGTAAGAAAATATTATTAAAACATACTTTCCATGCTTAAAGTCACATATATTAATCTTATAATTTATATGGAATTTTTCCATGTCTTGCCATATTTTAATTTATTTTATAAAATTCACATGCATGTTAAATTTTATTAAGAAACATGTACAAGAAATTTTTATTGGATAAAAGAAATCTGATTTATTTAGAGATTTGGGCCCAAAAAATATATAGCCTAGGATCACCCAAAATAATTAGGCCCAACTCCACCTTCTATCTTCTTCCTCCTTCTACTGGTTTCACGCACAACAGGAACTAGGGAGAGACACCAAGAGGAACGACGACGAACTACAGTTGGAGGACGGCGGCGACCTTGGCAGAGGGTGGGCGGCGCGCGCAAGGCATGCGGTGGTCGATGGTTTGGTGGAGCTCCGGCGAGAAAAGACAACCCAAATTAGGGTTTTTGGGGATTTTGTGAAAAAAATCAGCAAATAGAAAAAATTGATTTGGGCTGAAAATTCACTTGAATGGGAGTGAATTTGCTAGAGGAAGATGAGTAAAAATAGATGTGATTTTCTCTTTAGAAAACACCGCTTTTATAGTGGTGAAAACTCAAGCCATGATCCACACCTTGAAGGTTTTGACCTCTCATGGAGGAGTGGCTCAATGATGAATGGTGGAGGGTGTGTTTGTTTGAAAGGGGTGGAAGAAGGAGATTGGGGAAGAGAAGAGGTGAATTTTAATGGCCATGGAAGGAGGTGGATGAGCATGCATTGCTCAAGCGTCAAATCAAGTCATGTCTTCTAAGAAGGAAGAAGGAAAGTAAGGGAATAAAAGGATTAAAAATCCTTAATGGATAGATAAGTTACAATGGCATAGCGGATTTGAGTGTGTGTGACTGTGGGAAGAGTGCAAGAGGTTGCAGGTTCGATTCCTCCTCTCGCCTCTTTTTATTTTTGCTCATTCTTTGTATTTTTATTTCTTTGTAAATTAATATTAAAATCAAATCCAAAATTTTATTAATTATACTTGCTTAAATTTTATTTGCCATTTTGATAACCTCTTATAAACTTTTTAGAATATATTATGAAATTACAAAAATTATTAAATTCTCTATCTTTGAGAAAAATTTATTTAAATAAATATCCGATTTTTATACTTAGAATTTAGCGAATATTACAACCTTGCAAGCCAAGCAAGCGGTATCTTGCTCCCTACTCCAAGCGAAAGTTCTTTCTTTTCATTAAGATAAAATCTTTCATTATGTCGCATAACCACCATATTTAACTTTATATCAAAATACTTAAAGATATAAAAAGCATAATAAATAAAATACCTTTATGGCGATAGATAGAGAAAATAATAATGATTGTTAATTTTTACCCGCTCACAAATGCCCCACCTAGGTCTTTATTACGCTGCTACATAACTAGGAAAGAGGGTACATAGGTCTCATACGAAGTGGCCATGCAAATTAGTCACTTGGGTCCCCTAACGTCTGTGTGTGCGTATTCGTACATCCATGAGCGAATATCATGGGATTCGTGTGTGCATGCGTGCGTATTCGTACATCCATGAGCGAATATCATGGGATTCTTTGCTCTTCTACATACACGCATATGTAGAGACCTATTAGTGCGATGAATAATGTTGCACTCAATATTTTTTTATGCAAGACTCAAACTAATGCAAAAACAGACTTTATTAAAAATAAACGTGAATGACATGATCTTAACGACTAAACTAATGAATAACAAATAAAAATCTAAGGGCCTCATCAAAACCACGTGTGAAAAAGAGCGCCCTATTTACATCGGGAGTTGAGCATCAGTGGTGTGTTATAGCGCATAGATGATGCGTTTTCAACAGAGAGTAGGTTGTTACCCAAGGCCCTTCGACCTCGATCATTGACTTCATTTTGATTTAACGCATTTAAATATATATACAACTTTTAAATATATGTTTTCCATTATGTGTTCTAGCTCATGGTTCTACGTTTTCAACCAAGAGTTGAACATAAGTGCTCGATTTTTTACTCGGAGTGCGTTTTCAAAGCATGACAAGGTTGTTACCCCAAATTAATGACTTCCTTCAACCTCATTGACATCATTTTGATTTATTCCCAAAACGTAGATCCGAAATGTAAACATATCATGCATTGAGGACAAGATATGTGCTGCAAGAAAGCTTGGCATCCATGGTTATAAGTGGTCATCCTAGTCCAAGCCATGAAAAATGCAACACCAATTTAAACTTTCCATAGCATTGAAAACTCAGCTTGTAAGCCTTGACCATGACAATCTTATGGCTTATCTATAAGGCCCTAAGCCTTTAGAAGCGCAATTTCATGCCAACCCAAGGACTTCCCAAGAGGTCACCCATCTTGGTACTACTCGCGCCTCTACACGCTTAACTTTTGAGTTCTTTGTCCTCACTAGAACCAAGAAAAGGAAGAGCTCTTGTTCACAGGGGGAGCATCTCAATCCCTTATAAATTATTTGGGTGTTACAATCTCCCCCACTTAAACACTTGACGTCCTCGTCAAGGCCCAAGCACCGTCCTCTAGGTCGAGTCACCACCCTCCGGGCAAAGTGCACTTGTAACCTAGAGTCGGCCTTGACCATGACAATCTTATGGCTTATCTATAAGGCCCTAAGCCTTTAGAAGCGCAATTCCATGCCAACCCAAGGACTTCCCAAGAGGTCACCCATCTTGGTACTACTCTCGCCCCTAAACGCTTAACTTTTGAGTTCTTTGTCCTCACTCGAACCAAGAAAAGGAAGAACTCTTGTTGACATGGGAAGCACCTCAATCCCTTATAAATTATCGGGGTGTTACAATCTCCCTCAATTAAACACTTAACGTCCTCGTCAAGGCCCAAGCACCGTCCTTCTAGATCAAGTCACCGCCCTCCGGGCCAAGTGCACTTGTAACCTAGAGTCGGCCTTGACCATGACAATCTTATGGCTTATCTATAAGACCCTAAGCCTTTAGAAGCGCAATTCCATGCCAACCCAAGAACTTCCCAAGAGGTCACCCATCTTGGTACTACTCTCGCCCCTACACGCTTAATTTTTGAGTTCTTTGTCCTCACTCGAACCAAGAAAAGGAAGAGCTCTTGTTGACATGGGGAGCACCTTAATCTCTTATAAATTATCGGGATGTTACAATCTCCCCCACTTAAACACTTGACGTCCTCGTCAAGGCCCAAGCACCGTCCTCTAGGTCGAGTCACCGCCCTCCGGGCCAAGTGCACTTGTAACCTAGAGTCAACTCTGATATCATTTATAAAGCCCTAAGCCTTTAGAAGCGCAATCCCATGCCAACCCAAGGGCTTCCCAGGAGGTCACCCATCCTGGTACTACTCTCACTCCTGCACGCTTAACTTCTAAGTTCTTTGTCCTCACTCGAACCCAGAAAAGGAAGAGCTCTTGTTGACATGGGGAGCACCTCAATCCCTTATAAATTATCGGGGTATTAAATTATCAATTTCAGATCTACGAACTCCCAAAAACCCGCACAAAGATTTAGCTCCCCTTGTATAATACCCCTCATGATCCCCAAAGGCCATACACTCGAACAAGATAGTTCAAGGTATAGATGAAAGGCATAATTCTAATTATAGAATATGTATGCCATAGCAATTCCAAAGCCAAACAAATTCAAACCAACCACAAAATGAATTTTTGAGAGAGTTACAATAATATATATAAGTATTGAAGACAACCTCTAGGTTTTGCTTCTAGCATTAAACATCAACAACAACAAAAATTAACACTTGCAACTATTGAAAACAAGCTTCATAGACAACAACCTTCCTCTGATGTCCACCTTCCGTTCTCCAACTAACTGTGATGACCACCTTCTCTAGTTTCCCATTTATGACTCTTGTTGAGTGCCAAGAGTATCCCTCAACTTACCTACCGCACATGGAAAAAATAGAGATTACCTCAACTTACCTACTACACAGGAAAAAATAGAGATTAAGGGTCTGTTCGGTGCTTCTAGCCTAATATGAGTTGATGTTGATGTTGATACTGATTTGGTGGTTGATGTTGATTTACTAGTTAATTTTAGTGGTTGAAATTATTAGTTTTTTTTTATAAAAAAATATGTGGTGTTCGGTAGATAGAGTTGATCGAGACTGATTTTATAAAAAGATGATGTAAAATTACCAAAAAAGATATATTTATAAATTAATAATTTTATGAAAATCTCATTTAAACTATTTTCTTAAATTGAAATTGGAGGGCATTTGAAGAAAAAAAACAAATTAACATTCATAAGGCTGGATAAGGTCGTATGGGGTAGTTGAATTTTTGGCCAACATTTCAACTCCGATCAACTTGTATAAGCTCATGTAGGTATCCTCAACTCCCAACGCCGAACGCATGGTCAGAACTTTATTTTTTTCACTTAAAGCTTAATAAGGTTATATAAGGTCAATTTCAACACCGCCGAACGGAGCCTAAACATTTCATGTAATATTGGGTAAAGCAAAACAAAGTCAAAACATACTTGAGATTCATCCAGAATGGGGATCTTCTCAACTATGTCTCCCAAAATTTTGATATGATCTATTTTCCCGGGCTTTAAAACCATAAAAGTAAGACCAAAAGTTTCGTGCAAGCAATTCGGGTATAATGAGTCCACTAAATTGTGTAAAAACAAATCAAAATCTGACAACAGCGAAGAGCCGATAGTTATGAAAATGTTACTAGTAGGTTGTTGGAGGATTGTGCTCACAATGGATCCCTGGACATTTGGCATAAGTACTTTCCACCCACCTTTCATCTAGATGTTCAATACAATCGCGAAGGAATTCAAAAAGTTCATACAAATTGCCCACATCCATCTGTTTATGCATCCAAACTGCCGTCACATCTTTATGTAAGTGATGATGTATCACTCCGGTTAAATGACATGCAGGAATTTGTTTTCCTATCAAGCAGTTCTTGAACTCGATACATGCCAACATAGCCTTTTGTATTTGCAAAATGTAGGAATCCACGAGATATTTGTTGGAGAAGAAATATGGAGCAGCAAGCAACCGTTTACGTTGTTCCTTTGTCCAAGCACGAGGCATATATTCCAGCAATACTTCCAACCCTTTAGGACAATTTTGGTTTTTGCATAGACCCGAAATTACCATATGAATACTTTCAAAATCTTCATTGAAGATTGCATTTGAACATTGTCTTCGCTGTTCAATCTTCACATATAGGAGAGCACCCTGATTGTTTTCATTTACAAACATAGTATCTTCATTGAGAATCCAAGGGGCATATTCGTTGGAGTGCAAGTTGTTCAGCCCAGTGACGATTCCCTTCATCACCTTTGCAAAACTAGGATGCGTAATATTAGCTATGTATGTTCTTATCGTCCTGAAAGGGTGATACAACAGTGTTTGAATTCTCAACCCATCCACTTTATTAATGTATTTACTCACAGGACATTGCAACTTTAACTTGGAACACAGACTTTGGAGTGAGCTTATATCAACTGGAGGGACTGAATCATGAGTGACGAGTGCGGTATAAACTACATGTCATGCTTCATTCATACCTCTATATAAAGAAAATGTGTCCCCCACATGATAATCTAACATCCAATTTAATTGTGGAACTTCCTCGTTTTTTGGTGCAATTTGAAACAAAAAGAAAAAAGAAAGAACAACACTAATTATTATTTTTAATAAGAAATACCGAATTGTAAATTCAAGTTTATTTTCTTACAAAAGTCAGCATGATGGAGGGTAGATGATGAGATCAACAACAACCCACTCTTTTTAATCTGTTTAAGTAGAAAAACACCAAAGAAACAACCTAGATTCAGCACAAAAAACACACTAGAACAATATATGAGGCAACACAGAAAATAGATTTAGGTCACTGAACCAGTTTGTGTAGGTTTAGGATGGGAAAGAGCCACTAACATCAACTCACTCAATCAACCTCTGGCTCCAAATGCTTTTACTACTACTACATGTGTAATTGTGCACTAGTATCTGTGAATCCCCTCAACTCAATTTCAAAATTCACAACATTGTTCAACACCCAAACATTTCATCCTAACCCTAATTTTCTAGAGCATCACACTCACCTAAACCTAGATGAACAACATCAAACTCACTTAAACTTAGATGATAATTGCAATATTAAATCAAATTGACCAAAAATAAATAAATTCAGCCAAGTATTCAACAAATATTGGATCAAATAAAAAATACAAATCTACAAGCACTTGATTTATATGCAATGTTCAATCTCACAATATATTTTGTTTAAAGTTTCAATCTTTCAACATAATAAACAAATAATGTTATGAATAGAAATGTACATTTCAAAGCATATTTTATTTTAAAGTTCCAATCTTTCAACATAATTAACCGACAATGTTATGACTAAAAATGTAAATCTAACAACATATTTTGTTCTAAAGTTTCAATCTTTCAACATAATAAACAAATAATGTTATAAATAGAAATGTAAGTCTTAAAGCATATTTTCTTTTTAAGTTCCAATCTTTCAACATAACTAACCAATAATGTTATGACTAGAAATGTAAATCTAACACCATATTTTGTTTTAAAGTTTCAATCTTTTAACATAATAAACAAATAATGTTATGAATAGAAATGTAAATCTCAAAGTATATTTTGTTTTAAAGTTCCAATCTTTCAACATAATTAACTAATAATGTTATGACTAGAAATGTAAATCTAACAACATATTTTGTTATAAAGTTTCAATCTTTCAATGTAACTAACAAATAATGCTACTGGAAATTGATTATAAAACATAAATCTAAACTAAACATGAACTAACGAACTAAGGTCTTGTTTCACTTTAAGCTCAACCCATCAATGTAAATGCAAACACAAACTTTTTATTTATAAATACCTCTTTTGCCTACATTTTGTAGTTGTCTTCAACCTCTTGCTTGGGTTTGTTATCTGCTCCGGTTTGTTAAGAAGAAAGGAGAAGAAAGGGTTGATGGCTGAGAAGTGAGAACCATTTGAAGTACAAAGCTAGAGAGGATAGTAAATATGTACACAACTAACTTATTAACTGAGCATAAAAGAGAGATAATAGTGTTGGACCAAGCTTGTACTAGGCTTGTATAATTAAAGCCCATCTCAAAAACTACAACTGCAAAGGAGGAATGAGAAATGTCAATACCCCATCGGGTTTGGCATCGCCAATTTGATACTACTAGACTAATCACCTATAACACCAATCTGTTTAAAGTAGTCAGATTTCTCAACATCATCATCCATGGCTACCTCCTTCTCTCAATGCTTCTTAAGTACTAAAGCCCTCTGAAAACTCTCACCTTTAATCCTTGCTTACAAATATCAGCCCAACCACATACTTGTCGTATTAATTAGCCACCTAATTTTATTTATTTTGTATTTTAATTTAATTGTTATCCTTGGTCTTGAAACTTGCGCCCATGGATCTAAATTTGAAGTTTCGAGACTCAAAGAATACTCTCTTCTCTCGGTGATTATCTCATATAATTAATTAATGGAATTGGACCATGCATATGTTATATTGTTAAGCTTATTTAAATGATATCCCATAAACTTTAAATCTTTTATTTTCAAGTTCAGACTAAATCCGATCGAGATTGGGCATACCACAATTATCATGGTAGAAATCTCCATAAGTAAGTAAGTGGTGTTGTAGATTAGTGACAAACTGATAATTGATGATCCTTTTGTTCGAGGAAAAGTTGAAGAATGCCCAACTCTTATCCAAAGTTGAAGAATCGACAAAGAGAGATTGTGATCGAGCATGAGCTACATGTTGGAGAGGAGCCCCTCGGACTTTGTTGCACACCAAGAAAATGCCTAAACTGGCTGAAAGCAAGCATATCATGGCATATGAGGTGATCAACGAAAGTTGTGGGCATGAAGGAGTATTGAATGATGATGATTTATTGACTAATGAGATGTTGAAAATTGATGATTTTATGGATCAAGGTGAAGGAATCGTTCAAGTGGATCTAAATCGTTCAACACCTTTAATGGTTAAATTAGTTTCGAATGAAGAAAATTATTCGAACTGGGGTTTCCATTGGATATATTGTTCCTATGAAAACTCTGCATGAATGGCTTTCTAAACAAGGAGACACTGGCGCGTAAGCATGTTAATGTCACATTGGATTGTCCATTATGTAATGACCCCCACATGAAAATTACCCGAACTGGGGTTTCCATTGGATATATTGTTCCTATGAAAACTCTGCATGAATGGCTTTTCCAAACAAGGAGACACTGGCGCGTAAGCATGTTAATGTCACACTAGATTGTCCATTATGTAATGACCCCCACATGAAATCAGTACTCATACTTACCTACACTGTTCGTTTACCTTAGATGTGTTGGAGACATATCTAACCCTTTGTTGTTTGATACATATAGCGATGTAATTACATGCAATTCGGACTTACACTCTCCTATCCAAGAATTTAAAGATACTACGACAAAAGAATGTTTTTAAGAATTATACACAACATGGTGGGACATTTGGTACAATCCTAATAAGACGACAATTTTTAACAAACCAAATGATAGCGATATTCATAATGTGATAGAAAAAATTATCCAAAACTAATTGACGCAATGGAACAAGACAAAGGTCATGGACATGGAATACTGGGTAAAGATATTCCCTGTAGGCTAAACCTTTTGTAACATAATTTCTCCAATACCCGAGGAGACGGCTTCCGTCTCAAGCTTCTCCACTGATGTCATTTTACGTCATTTTCCGTCTCAACCTCATCCTGTATTCCTGCGGTTTTTTTTGGGTCGCTCGCCTTTTGTAACATAATTTATCCAATACCCGAGGAGACAGCTTCCGTCTCAAGCTTCTCCACTGAGAAACTATTTACGAAAAGATATTCCCTGTTGCAACCTTCTTCTGCCAAAGTTCCAGTAAACACAGAGCACATTGTCCGACCACGCCCCTCCTCCTCCTCCTCCTTCTTCTCCTCAACATGAATCATAGTACACGCATATATGTCACGTGGCTTCAATGTTTTCCCCTTGAAGAAATCAGACAAGCGTTGATAGCAAACCGTCTTTCCCGTTGAGGTGACAAGGTAAGCCACATGTTCATTAGAAGGCAAGCACGTCGATATTACAGTCGATAATGCAACGAGCATGTAGAGTGATTCTCCTCCTTCCTGCGGGTTTCGGAATTCTAAAGCGCACCTTGCAATTCAAAGAAAAAGAATATCATGATTTCGTTTCACCTCGGACGGACCAAAAGACCTCCACGGGTCGTACGGACCAAAAAACCTCCTCCAGCATCCTTCCCATTTCTCCTCCCGGGCGTCGAACTCAAGAAAAAGACACCCCTACCTTACTACATCTAAACCTGATTCTGAATAATTCGATTCCTCATGCATCTCGCTGGTTAGCGCATAGATGCGATGTCCAACCACCACGTGAGAGATTATGTGCTTTGTCTTCTCAATTGTTCGAATATTTTTGCAGCCACCATCTTCTGGCCATTTAGCACGAAGGTCGTGGACCTCATGGGTAAAGATCCATTCTCGATTGCCCAGAAGGAAGCAAGGAACGGAGTCCATCACATGTAGCTTCTCATCAATCTTCTCGACTGTAGGCCAAAATTTGGGCTTGTTGAGCTCTTGAACAAAGTCACTGCAGGCCTTAGGTGAGAGTTTGAGACTACCGTCCTCCTTGTAAACAGTCAAAGACAAGCGATAAGTGAGAGGGGATGACCCTTTGATACCATGTAAATAACAGTGACTTTTGTAATGACTCAAAGTCGCGTGAACTTTGCCCTAGGTCCCATCATCCCGGAAACCGAAGGGAGGTGGAAGCTCCTGCCCGCCAATCAAGTATGCATTTGACCCATACTTGAACAAACCCACTGAGGCGGGAAGTTGCTCACCATGTAGACTCAAAGTAGTGATTTTAGGAAGGTCGGGCGGATTGCTCAAGGAGTGGTTAAGATCCAAGCACCAGATCTCATACCCATTTGATAAACAAAGATACCTTTCCTTTGTCTCAGTTTCCGGTTCCTTCACGCTTGACCACGCTTGACCCCCTAATCTTGAAACATGAGTTCATTAAGGTATTATTACTACTACTAATTAAGCTTAACTAATGTATTAGTGAAGTAGAAGTAATATCCTGTATATGGCACATGCTTCTTAGTTTGCTAAATATAGATAGGGGAAATTACATTTAACCACCCTTTATTTTACACTTGTTGCAATTAACCATCCTTTATATTTTTTCTACACTTAACCACCCCTTATTTTTAATTATGTGCATTTAACCACCCATTTTAACGAAAAACGTCATTTTCTCCGTTAAGAAAAGTAGATTACGTTTTTTCCTTTCTTTTTTAATTTTATTTACAATAAATAAGTAAAAGAAAAACCATAATTGACACTTTCAAGTTCCAATACGCCGATTTTTGCATTGCTCGTTCTCTCAAACCCTGACCTAATTTCCCCCATAATAATTTCTTCCCTCCATCCAATGGCGAAAAAAAATCACGACTTCGTCGATGCAAAGACCATGGGTTTTGGATCTGATTCTGACGACTTTGAGCGTCCCTTGGAGTCGATCTTGTTAAGTTGATGGACGACACTTCGAGACTCAAAAGGTTGAGATGTAGGCCGAAATCTATTGATAATGACATTCCAAGCTCAATTTATTCCTAAATTCTTTTATTTATTATAAATAAAATTAAAAAAAGAAGGGCAAAAACGTAATTTACTTCACTTAACGAAGAAAATAATGTTTTTCATTAAGGGAAATTCCGGTTGGTACCCTCGAGTTTTTGGCTTTTTCGAGTGGTGCCCTGAAAAAAAACTTATTACGAGTGGTACCCCTGAACTTTTACAAAAGTTCGACTAGTACCCTTACTTGCAAATTTTCGTTAGTTTATAACTAAATTAATATATTTTCTAATGAAAAAATATATTTTTGTATTTAATTAAATTAAAACACAATTTTACTTTAGTAACAATGAAAATAAATCATATAAAAATATTTAAAAAATTATATATATATATATATATTTCAAGTAGATTTTATGTTGTATAATTTGAAATTTTTAATTTTAAAAAATATTATAATATTTATATTAAAATAAATATATTACATAATTAAAATTTTGCATGTAGGTTTTATATAATAATTTTTAATTTCTTAAAAAACTAATAGAACATTCATTATGGTACTTTTGAGTTACATTAAAATTTTAATTTCTATCAACTTTTTAAAAAATTATCAAAATTACTATATAAAATCTACATTGAAAATGTTAACCTTGCAATATATTTATTCTAACATAAATAATATATATTTTGATTTTAACTTCAAAATTTTGAATTATATAACATAAAATCTACTTGATAAATATATATAATTTTTTTAAATATTTTTATATGATTTACTTTCATTGTTATTAAAGTAAAATTGTTTTTTAATTTAATTAAATATAAAAATATATTTTTTCATTAAAAAACATATTAATTTAGTTATAAACTAACGAAAATTTGCAAGTAAGGGTACTAGCCGGACTTTTGCAAAAGTTTAGGGGTACCACTCGGAATAAGTTTTTTTCAGGGCACCACTCGAAAAAGCCAAAAACTCGTGGGTACCATCCGGAATTTTCCTTTTATTAAAATGGGTGATTAAATGCACATATTTACAAATAAAGAATGGTTAAGTATAGAAAAAATATAAAAAATGATTAATTATAATAAGTGTAAAATAAAGGGTGATTAAATGCAATTTTCCCATAGATATTGACATAGAGAAATTGCTGACCGTCATCGAATCGAGAGGAGGGAGAAAATTGGAGGGAAAACGAGAGAGAATGCCGGTGGCGAAGCCTGTATCTTCCGAAGGAAGGGTCATCGCTCACGTCGACATGGACTGTTTCTATGTCCAAGGTTCGCCTCACATGTCCTCTCTAAAGTTTAGGCTTTCGCTTATGAATTAGGGAACTTTTTCGATTAATTAATCGCTTCAATTTTTTCTTTTCACACTTTCGGATTCCCTAGTTTTGTGCTCAACCGGCTACTGCGAAGTTGAATTTCAGGTTCTAGACGTTGCCCCCGTATTGATGGATCAATGCCCTTTACCCTCAGTTACTATTACTTGGCATCCTTTCTTTTCGTCTAAGAGAAACTGTGATGTTTGTGAACAAATTTTGCGACCACCTCAATCGAAATTAGACCATCATTTCAGATTATTACTAAGCATTTTCCCTAATTGCGTAAATCAGAAGTGGTTCGTTACTGACAACAACATGTACAATTTCACGTCGATTCAAAAGTTGTCTATCACCTCCTAATCCCGTAAAAGTATATCTTTTGCTTGATTTCAATTAGAAGTGGGGTTTTGTTTGTAGTGGAGCAGCGAAAGCATCCAGAACTGAAGGGCTTGCCAAGTGCTGTTGTGCAATATAACTCCTGGAAAGGAGGCGGCTTGATTGCTGTTAGCTATGAGGCCCGGAAATTTGGCGTCAAACGGTAGACTGGTGACATCCTTCTTCATATGTATCAAGTATTCGGACTTTCAAAAAACCATTATGTTTTTGTCATTACAGTTCAATGCGAGGTGATGAGGCTAAGAAAGTTTGCCCTGAAATTCAACTAGTTCAAGTTCCAGTGGCACGAGGCAAGGCTGATTTAAACACGTATCGCAGTGCAGGTTCAGAGGTGTGTATGCACTATTTTATGTTTCTGAACTTGAATGAATTCTGAAGCATGAAGGCTGTCCGGCTAATGTGATTCTCTTGTAGGTAGTTTCAATTCTTTCAAAGAAGGGCAGGTGTGAACGTGCATCAATTGATGAGGTGTATCTTGATCTCACTGATGCAGCAGAAACTTTGTTAGCAGAAAGACCTCCAGAGAGTATTGAAAGCATAGATGATGATGTTCTTAAAACACATGTTCTTGGTCTGATTAAGGTCAGATGAAATTTACTTGGAGATATTGCCTTTTAAAGGTTTTGAATGTAAAGCGATTGTAGTGATACAAACTTCTCTTTGTGCCCAAAAAAAACACTTCTCTCTTTTTTTTTTGGTAAGAAAAAGAATACATGGGTGCTTTATACGTTTGTGTAAATGACTCAACCTCTATTGTGTAGCTGTGTATGAAACAGCAAAAATGATCTGATTCTCTTGGAAGAGTTGGGTTTAGTTTGAAGGTTTTCAACGACCTTACAGTTTTGGAACTTTCATGTTTTTTCTGTTAGTTCCTTGCTTCTGTGAATGCTTGATGTTGACAATTGTCACTGTATCTCCTTTTCCTTACACTATTAACCATTAGCAATAATGAAAATCTTGAAACTTCAGGATGACAATTCTAAAGAAAATGTGAGGCATTGGCTCTGCAGAAGTGATGCTGATCACAATGACAAATTGCTAGCTTGTGGGGCCCTCATTGTTGCTGAACTTAGGGCTCAAGTGTTGAGGGAGACTGAATTCACATGTTCCGCAGGCGTAGCGCATAATAAGGTTTGTTGTTACAAGATTAATCCTACTGATAGGTATCTTCTTTAAATAACGTGGATACATCTCAGTAGATTAAATGCTTAACATTTTCAACAGATGCTAGCAAAACTTGCGAGTGGAATGAATAAACCTGCTCAGCAGACAGTAGTGCCATCTGCATCTGTGAAGGAGTTGCTTGGCTGCTTGCCTATAAAGAAAATGTAAGTTGCAATTACATCCTTTAATTACTTTTGAGTTTCACCCGATTTATCATGAACAATAATTGTGCGGACTTTTCATAGAAAAATAACACTTATGTCAATTGTATTTTCCCAACACATATATCCAGGGACACTTGGGGCGCATCCTCATGCTCATTGGCTTTTATACATTGCCTTTGAGATGGATTTAGTCCCTATATCAATTTTTGTGCATTCTAACTAAATTCAGTTATTATTGTCACATAGCTGAATTTCAGTTTTTCTTGGGTCTATCGGGCGTACCCCCTTTCCCTTGGGCAGGGGTACCCCCATCTTGACCCCCCAGATTCCTCTGTAGCGGAGCCTCACTGGGTCAATGATGATGATGATGATATATCCAGGGACACCTGTTTTTATAAAATTGAATTTCTATGGTACCATGCTTCTATTTAGGATATATATATGCTATTAAATCTGGCGCTAATTTCTAGGAAACAGCTTGGAGGGAAGCTTGGAGATTCTTTGCAAAGTGACATAGGAGTTAAAACAGTTGGAGATTTGCTGCAGTTCTCAGAGGGGAAGCTTCAAGAACGCTATGGTATTAATACTGGGTTAGTGGAGATTTTCCGTCTATAAGTAAAGGAGCATTTTTATGTTTTATTGACAACAAATACCTATAGGTATCCTCTAAATCTTGAACCTAATTCGCAATGCAGCACTTGGTTATGGAACATTGCACGAGGGATCAGTGGGGAAGAAGTTGAAGGTCGCATTTTACCAAAAAGTCATGGTTCAGGAAAAACTTTTTCTGGTCCATGTGCTTTAAAGACTTTGGAATCAGTAAGATTTTGTATATGTCATTAAAGGGATAATATTGTTTATGCTTATACTTGTAAAGTTTATAAATAATAAATCCTTTGACCTGCCTTTGTTTTCTGAAGTGGTGTGTTTTATTCTACGTGTTGGTCATAACTAATCTTGATTACTTCTGCACTTTTGCTAACCATAATTTAACAAGAATGATCCTACATTGATGTCACATCGGCAGTTGAAGCTAATGAGACTTGTTCACAAAATGCTTTGCCACTTCTTAAGATCAATGACTGTCATATTTAATTTAACTGAAGCCTCTCATAACTTTAGTCAAAACAAAGATTCACTTGATTTCAGGAGTCAGGATATGATCAAGATGAATGTTTTCAAGAGCATACTCACTATTTCCTAGAATATTAACCTTTCTGTATAAGTTTCCTAAAATTTATTTCCTTGATTCTTCTATTTAGTGGTGCTTTTGATGAAGCTTTTATTACTGTAGTTAGAGAATTACCAGCATATTCATATCTCCTTGACACTCTAGGTTGAACATTGGCTCAATGGACTTTGTGAAGAGTTGAATGAACGCCTTACTGCAGACCTTGACCAGAACAAGAGGGTTGCTCATACCCTCACTGTTTATGCCAGAGGCTATAAGGTAAAACTCTTCTTCATGGTCACTTGTGTTACTACTTCTCCTCATTAACTTGCACTTAAAGAAGACTTTTCTTTCAGCAGTTACATGACACCGATTCTCAGAAGAAATTTCCTTCCAAATCATGCCCGTTGCGTTACGGAATTGCAAAGATTCAAGAAGATGCAAGTACTTTATTTCATGCTGGCCTACGTGAATTTATGGGCCTACACGGAGGTATGATTGTTGAAAAAAATCAAAAGAATGGCTGGGCGATTACCGGACTATCTGTTTCAGCTACTAAAATTGTAGCCATACCACCTGTAAGTGGCAGACTCTTATTCAGTATCATGTTTCTAAGTACAATATATTCAATAGTAGCACTTTAGCAAGCTACAAAGACACGGGGAGGGAGCCTCTTCCATATTTTCCTCACCCACTTTAGTATGCAAAGTGGAAACTCCATATTTGCTGGAGGTGGCAAAGCATGCATCTTCTTATAGGGACTGTAATTCTTGCTGATAACCTACAATATTTTGAATCTTAACACGAATTTTCTTGTGAATTTTTTTTTCAAGTCGCAAAATAGATTTTGGTCAACTTGTTTCTTTCTTACTAATGGAGTTTCTTTCTTTTGTGAGATTACAATGTTTGAACGAAAACTAGCTTTTAAACAAGCAAGCAAAAGGCGCTGTTTACAGTTTACTGTTATTTTAAAGCAAATCGTCAATGTGCTTCTGTATTTGTTTGTGTATTCATGTCTCTATACTATTATTGATGAAGTCGTTGTAGAAAGGCAGTTTAAACAAGTTTTGTGAGTGTATGCTCTGAAATCTGAAGCTGACACTTCCAGTGATCTGCTTGAAATATGATTGAAGAATAAGCTAACTTTGAAGGTGAAGGAATCTCCACTTGGAGCTTCAAATGCTCTAGAATAACTTTGAAATGTCAGAGTCCTATTGTTAACTTGTGACAAATCTGTCTTTTTGATTTTTCGAATAGAATTACATAATGGTGGTACAGTGATTCTTTGTGTTCAATGTTTTTTCTTTTTTTAAAACCATTTAATTTTATTTGCTTAATGTATGGGAAAAAATGTCTTCTTATACAACGTATATAACTTATAAGAGACTAAAGACAATTGCTAAGATAACGCTCGATTTTCACACATATACATATGCTTTGATAGGGAACTTGCTCCATTATGAAATTCTTCCGTAGCCAGAATCCTGTCAGCCCCACTCTTGTAGAACCATCCAGTGATCAAATCAAATCGGCTGAGTTGTCAACTGCAGGTAGCGTTTGTGTCCTGGTTGGCTTTTCTTATGCTAACTTATGTCTTAACTGTTTCACTTTGTGTAACCTTTTGGTAGCAATGTTTTCAATTTAGGTTCTCATGCTGATGAAGAGTCAAATCAATCCATGGAAACAAAAGAAAGTCAACTCATTCTGCAAGCAGAAGAATTTATGCCTGACTCAAATGAACTCGAACCTGAAAGAAAATCATGGGATAATCAGGTTCCCTTTTATCTGCTTGCTTCAGATCTAACTTATTTAGATATCTGAAGACATCATGTTAGTTTTTAAACTGAGTTTCTTTTAAGGGTTTTTCTAATGTGTGCCCATGGGCACATATTAATATGCCCAAATCTAGTATGTATGATATTTGTTTGTTGTTTTTATATTTTTTAAAGGGGTTTATTAATTCTATTTTAGGGAATAGTTTGAAAAAACTTTCCAAAATTAAATTATTAATATGTGGGCCATGTGGCCATGGGCACACATTAGCCGTACCCTTCGTTTAATTATGGTTATGTATTTTTGTATAGCTGCTAAATGCTATTCTTTATAGTTGTCTTGGATGTTTATAGTTACATTTTAGTTAGCATTTTATATATCACGCTTTACGCAATATAACTGTTAGATGATCATGAACATAGCAATTTAGCTACTTCAATGCATGGCCTTTTATTTTATTTTTCTCTCATTTTCCAAATATAAGTGTGTGAGTGAGAGCTGATGTGGAGAGAGTTTTTGGATCTTTCCACTATATGTGAACGTTCATAATATACAGGAAGTTAATTAAAGATTTTGGATTGTCCCTCATTCTATAACTTGTGTCATGCAGTTGTAACATGACATTCTAACTTGTAATATCCATGGGCCATGGCACAGTCCCATGGCTAATACTCTCTGTGAATCATGATTGAAGATTCTAACTTAGTAGATCAGTTTTCTTTATTTTTTTTGTTGCCAGCATTGAATTGGAAGGAATTTATGCAAAAGGATTTCTATTCCCCTACACAATGATTCCTTATGAGTTATTTTAGGCAGTTTCTTATCTTGATATTCAGTTTTCTTGGTATACCGGTTTTCTAATTTTTGCACTACTTCACAATAATTCCGAATTTGAGCCTTCATTCTGCAAAGTTATTCAATTCGTACATAATTTTTTATATGATTTAACTCATATAAGGTAAAACTGTAGAGGAAGAGAGATGCACTTTGTGTGTTTTCTCTCATGCGGTGTCCTCTTTTTCATTTTTACTCATATAAGGTAAAACTGTAGAGGAAGAGAGATGCACTTTCTGTGTTTTCTCTCATGCTGCACCCTCTTTTTCATTTTTACATGGATGTGTATTCTTTCTGTGCGTCATTTTTTTCTTCTTCTGATTCCTTTTTTGATTAACTTCAGTGACTGACCATATTTGTTAATGAGTTCTTAGAAGAAAAGTGGATCAATCATAGAACTACTGCAAAATCAAACTCGGTTTTATTCACCGTCAAATCAGTCACCTCTTCATGAAGCTTCTTGCTCAACGAGACCTGGTAGTTTCCGTTTTTGACTCCGTATTACGCACTTTGATGTTTAGTTTTTACTTGTTTTTTTATTTTTATTTTGTTTGGTTAGCAAGCTTTCTTATGTTACTTGGCCACTTTCTAAATGTTCAATTCAGAAAATGCTAGTTTGTCAGGAAATAGTCAAGCAATGCCACCAAATGAACTGCGGAAAGAGAAACCTGTGCACTCATTGAGGAATCAATTGGTGCAGAAAGAGCAAGGGAGAAAAAAATTAAAGGTGCTCATTGCATTGTTCATTTATTTCCTCTTTTAATTTCTAATTTTTTCTTCTGACATTTTCCATGTTAAAAATCTTCATTTGATAATGTGCTTTTCAGGGTACACCATCAATTATGAATTTCTTGAAAGGCATTGACCACTCTTCCTCTGGGTTGAAACGTGAAAGATGTAGAGCTAATGATGAATCAGGAGTACCCTCATTTTCAGGTGCACTCCCTACCATACCTTTTGTTTTCTGACGGTTCTAAATCAGTGAATTATCCACTTTTCTTGCCTAGGATACGCTGTGACCTTTTTAAGTTAAAATCTACCTGTGGTTTTAAAGGTTATTCATGAATTGTTTCTTAAGCCACAGATTTTAATTCAGCCTCAGAATCAGTTGGTGTTGTCGCCAAATGTGAGCAAGACTCGCAAGAGCGTGTGCAGGGAAGAAGCGGTGGGTGGAGTTTGAACCCATCTGAGATTGACCCAACTGTCATTGATGAGCTTCCACCAGACATACAAGAAGAAGTTAGGGCCTGGATTCGACCTCTTAAGCAATCTCATACTACAACTACCAGGTCGAGAATAACCGGTTATTTCTTACCCACCAGGGATACAAGATAAGGAATCCCCTTTCTTGTTTGGTTGAATACTTAAATGCACTGCAGTGACAATTGACATTACTATCTATAGAGATATGCAGATGCAAATGCAAATGAAGTATAGTTTTTTTTTTAAATTTATTTTATTTGAAAAAAAAAACTTCCTCTCTGGAAGAACGAGTTGCAAAGGAAGATCTGCTTCAACCTTGGGGCTCTTGAGCACCCTCTGTTTGTAATCTAAGTGGACTGTGAAGCCTTGCGGTGAAAGTTTCTAACCTTGTACCTAGGAATAGGATATTAAGGTTACCAAATATACTTTATGTTTTTTTATACTAGCGAAGGGCCCCGTGAAGCTGGAAATTGTCTTGTTGAATTCTGTTAATCTTGTACAAGGTAAGCAATACACGTGAACAATCTATCTAATACTCCGTATATTATATAGAAGAAACTATCTCTATTAAAAAATTGCATCACATGATATAACTTTAAAAAATTATTTAAATAATATTAAAATAAATTATATTATCCTCTCTAGATACTCTAATATAATTGTTTTTAATTTATAGTATTATTTTTTATTCATTTTTTTTCTCTATGTTATCTTCTCTATTAATTTTTATATTAATATTTTGGGGAAATTGCACTTAACCACACCTCTAATTTGAATCAACTATTTATAAACAAGGAATTCGCTTATTCTAATGCATTATTTCAAATAAACACATGGAATCAACGTAAATCAGAACTTACCTCAAACTCGAATATCCCATTTTCATCTGCATCTTCTCCTACTTCAAAAAAGATGACTCTTCTTCTAAATATGATGAACTCTTCATGTTCTTCTTCTTGATAAGATGAATCTGAAAAAGGTGTTTCAATTGATGACATTGTGATTTGTAAATATGCGAATACAGTTTTTTTGAAGGGGAAAAAACTTGTGTGCACAACTTCTTATAACACCCGAAAAAAATCGTCGGTTTTCGGGTGGGTCGGTTTCGGATGGAGCCCGTTGGGTGAAAATATCGGGTCATGTGGGTGGTTTACAACTGCGGGTCGGGTGGTGGAAGTAGTACACCCGCACCCGACCCGACCCATTGTCATGCCTAAAGGAATCACCCTTTGTGTAATCGACAAATGGATTCTTTTTAAGGGGAAAAAAGAGCGTACGTAGTATGGTATTAAATTGTGTGTAGGAGGAATGGAAGTGTGACGTTTCATGGAGCAAGATGCTTCTCACTTCCTTGGCACGCTTCATGAAGCGAGCTGCTCTACAAAGCATGTCATACCCCCATGTACCCGTAAACCAAGCACTTCGGAAAGCAGCATGCTTTATGAATCGTTTCAATTTCATGTCCGTCGGGGTAAGAACTTTTATGCACAAGGAATTGACTTGTCTAAAATAATTTACCACAATTCATTCATATAAATTATGTAAATATATTTACGTGTTCATAACATTTATAAAATATGAATATGAATCAAGTGAAAATGGTTTTTAAAATACAAACTGTAAATTCATCTCCTCCGTTGGATCTACACTATTGGACGCTTGTGATTAAAAGAGCTTCTCCTTTTAATTTTTAAGGAGAAAGGGGGAATTTCATATTTTTTCCTCTTTTATCTCCTTCTCCATCCTTTCTATCCAAAATTCAAAACGTGAAGAAGCTTGTTAGGAATTTTGATGGAGTTTTGAAATTCCATTGGATCTTATCTGTATTTCTCCCATTCAATCTATTATCTCTTTTTGTTTTTTACTTCTCCATGGATTCAAATTTAAGTATGTATTTTATTATTTTTGAATTTCATTTTCGTTCTCTTAATTTTGGGTTGATTTCTCCTTTTATAATCAAAATAGTCATCAATTTGAGTTGTAATCGATACTAGTTTTCAATTATTTAGTGTTTTGATGTTGTTTTCTTACTGTCCAATGTCCTATATTTGAGTTTTTAATTTCTTTAATCATGTGATTTGAGATGCATATACCGTGTTTGATGTAAGTCCTAAGAGATGAGGGTCATATTTATTTGTTTTCAAAACTCAGTTTTGCAAAATTTCGAAGTTCAGTGATAGGCTACAACTTTTGACAGCCAATTGGGTTGTTGAATGATGCTTCAATTGTAGATGATTTTGAATTGGATGTTTTTTTTACTGCATTTAAGTATTATAAATAGCAAAGTTGGTGGCTTGAATTGAATATGATTCCTTGGTTTCAAGATTGGACCCAAAACAAGTGCATTGAGGATATTATAAATTGATTATGTCAAGTTTGCTAGTTGACGTTTGGTCAAAACTCGGTTGGAGTAATCGAGTTTAGGAGGAATTGAGTTGGAAGTTGATGGATGAAATTGGGTGTTTTTTGGCTTTTAGGAATCGGGTTTGAGAAATAAATCATACTTCATATGAATGTCATATGATTTTATATGAACGTAATATGATTTTACATGAACCTTACATTAGAATGTGTCTTGTTTATCTATTTTTTTTCCTACATTCGTCATTAATTGTAGGTTGTTCATCAACTTTTATCGGTGTGAGCGGTGAATTGTCTCATGCATGTAGTGTAGATAGTGTTGATAGCACGACCTCTTGAAGTTGATGACAAAATCGACTACTTGAAGCTCGCAAACAAGTCTACGTACGTGCCTTCTCATCCAACTCCGTCAATTTACTTGTGAAACCCTGCCCTCCAAACTCTCTCGATTCCTCCAACTCCTTGATATTTCATTCATTGGTGTCGGAGTCAAGTGCTTGGTGGAGGCACTTGGGAGAGCGTACAAGAGTCGATGCAAGAATGTTTTTGAGTTTGGATCATTGGCTACTTTTGTCTTATTTATGGTTTAGTTGATTTGATCTTCCGATATGGGATTGATTGTACTCCTTGATATTTCATTCATTGGTGTTAGAGTCAAGTACTTGGTGGAGGCGCTTGAGAGAGCATACAAGAGTCGACGCAAGAATGCTTTTGAGTTGGGATCATTGGATGCTTTTGTCTAGGAAAGATAAGAAACTTCAATTTTATGGTTTAGTTGATTTGATCTTCTGATATGGGATTGATTGTGTACTTGTGAAGAGTACAAATGTGGTTTTTTGTGATTGGAATGCTCTTATTTTGAACAACAGAATAGATCAGGGCCCCCACTTTCAATTATTGATTTTTATTTGAGTTCACATTGAGTTTTTTTACCCTTTATGTGTTTGATTTAAACTAATTATGCATTTAGCCTCTTTTATTATGGTTAGTAGTTTAAATTTTCACCACATGCTATATGTGAGCACAAATGGTAAATATGTGAACCTACAACTACTATATATGATCATGCAAATTTTTTTGTTCAATTTCGTTTATTTTTAACCTTCATGTATCATGTTTAGCTATAACCATTCCCGACATAGCTAACCAATGAAAATATAAAGAAAAAGGTTGATCTTGTTATCTTAATGTGCATGAATTGTAATTGAATAAACACGAGCATACATAATAAATATGTGAATCTGGACATAACAACCATGAACATGACCAAAATGGATATCTAACTTCATCAATTGAACAATTTTGTACTTGCTTACAAAATATCATTCTATGTCTTTCTAGTTTTCTACTACTACTACTAGCATAAAGTTCAAAACAAGTTCCCATACCATCATCAATATTTGTGTCAGCTTACAAAAGCTCATACAATCAATTTCTAGTTAGTTCTACATCAAATAAAAAATAAGATAACTCCTCCTCATTCACTACCTATTCATTAACTACTAACTTCATTGGTTTCACAATCCTCTGCTCTTGTATGCCGTCAAAATTTATGTCAAGCTCTTCTTCAATTCATTCAACTAGGAGTTAAAAAATTTTACATTCTCCTTTTTATCCTTGGTTATGCATTTACTTTGGTTGTGCATCAACAATACCTTTTGAAAAATGACAAAGATAAAGAACCAAAAATCGTTTTTAAACATATTTTTGAAAGTAGAATGTATTGTTTTTTCAAATGCCTATATATGAACCTTAGAGGAATATATGAGAACATTCCAACATAATACATGAACCCGATTGTCCACAAAGTCTATTAATCATCGTATGAATCTTAGATTGAATATAGAAATCAAAGTTTGAACTTCAGAAATTTTGTCCCAAAAAGTAGAAAGAAAAACCAACCAAAAGGCCAAAAGTAAAAAAAAAAAACAATATCAACAAGCTCCCTAAAGTTCACATAACAAAACGTGAACTTCATGGTCCTTGCACATGAACATATAGATAAAATACGTGAACTTCAACAAAAGAATATCATAGTCACCACATGATGAATCATGAATCTCAAAGCCAAAAAATCACGAATCTAACACAAAATTCAACATATTGTAAATCCTTTATGAACCCTAGAAATACAAATCAACACTCGTCAATTTTTAGAACCCTAGATTCAAACAATTTCAAATCGAAATTAGATCCAAATTCGAGTAAATAAACTTTATATACAAACAATATCAAGTCGAAAATCAAATCCAAATTCGATTGCATGAACCCTAGATTTATATGTTTGCATTGTTTGTTTTTCCTGTGAACCCTAGAATAAAAAATGCAAAGGAGAGATGATTTTCATACCTACTTCGGAACTGAAATTCAACGATTTTTACTTCTTATCTGGCATGGCAAGTGCTTTTGAGCTTCAATTGATGATTTTTCTCTTGTAATCTTTCGAATGAAAGTGGAGCAGACGAGCGATGATTTTGGGAGACATTGAACATCTTCAAATTACATGTTTTTGGGGGAAACTGAGCAATTTTGAGATGGTTTAATTTTATGGGCTCTTAATTACTATCTTGAATTGCTTTTTAGTGTTATTTTTAAAATTGCTACCTTACTCTTTGTACATGTTTCTATTTTTTCTTTTTAATCTCATTCTTCTATTTTTTCTATCCAATAACTTATATTAATTTCTAGTTTTCACCTATGAATCATCATCATTACTATATACTAAAACGGAGGTTAAAATGATATTTAAAACAGTCTCGCATTGAATAAAATTCTTCATCTTTTTTAAATCAATTTGATTAATTAAAATGAATTGAATTATTTTTAATTAGTTATATTCACATATTAAACAAAACAATTAATATACAATTTTATTTTTGGATAGAGCTATCTACCCTAATACATTATAAAGCAGAAACCAAGTCTATGTAAAAATTTGCGCCACGTGGCATTACCTGAATAAAATAATGAAAAACCTTTTTTCAACTTAAAAAATAATATAATAATTTTAGAAACACCCCTACACATTATACTCTAATAATAATTCTAGAAATCACGATTTTATCTTAAATTCTTAACCACTTCATAAAATAGATAATGGATAGATATCATATTATATGCATAGATTGTTTCATATAGTAATTAATTAATATGCAATTATATTTTTAAAAAATTTAATTAAGTAATAAACATTACTAATAAAAAAAATGAATTTATAAAGATTGAAGGTTTTTTAGAGTAAGATTTAAGATTTTATAAAATAGATAATATATATATTTTTCTATCTATGTAAATATTGATTTTATTCTTAAAAATTCATAAATATAAAAAAAGGCAATTTTATATTTTATAAAATAATTAATGTATCAAAATAAAATTTTATCTATATAATTTTCTATCTATGCTTATTGATATTGAAAAGCAATATTATATATGCTATCTTAAGATTATGTTAAAATAGTTTATCGGATTGTTGAAAAAAGATTATCGATATAAATTTCTATCTATATCTAAATTAATACATAATAAAATAGAAATAAATTATCTATAAAATTTGTGCTACATGACATTTTAAGAACCAATCATTTTATTTATATTATTTATTTATTTTTATTTATTATACTTAAAAGTGAATGTAGAAGGTTTGATTTAAAAAAATATTTTCCATGTTTATTTAGTTTTATCTTAAAGATTAGAAAACAAAAAAATCGTTAAATTTTATATAAATATCATTAATAATTATAATAATAGAATAATTATTAAAATATACATTATCTTTGTTTTTCTTTAATTTATTATAATATATTATATAGTATAATTTTTAAAACTACCCGTAAATTTACGGGAATTACACTAGTTTATGATAATGAAATAGCCCATTATTTTCATGTGCATGCTAGAGCATGTACAATCAAATGTCCAAGGCACCCTAGGAAATTTATACTAAAAAAATCCTTGATGGCTGCTTGAAATTTTCGATGTGGGAATAACCTCCCCACCCCACATCGAAAATTCTTCTTCATTTTCCCAAACCCGAACGCTATAAAAAGGCATAGCATGCTTTTATTTAGTTATTCCGATAGTTCATGAATGAGCCAATATTGTAATGGATAGTTATTGGGTGTAAGCCCAATTTCATGAACTATTAGAGAATTAGTAAATTTTGGGTTATACGGGTCACTCGTAACCCAACCTGGATTACGGGTCAGGATTACGGGTCACGGGTCAAATAATTTTTTGACCCTACCCGGATTATGGGTCAGGATTACGGGTCATGGGTCAAATAATTACGAGTCAGTGGTTAACCACGGGTTACGTGTCGGATCGGGTTGACCTGTTGAACAGAACCCGTGTCGGGTCGGGTTGACCTGTTGAACAGAAGCGTAATGTCCTCCATTTTCCCCTCAATCCCGCCTAAGCTCGGCCTCATAGGCCTAAGTGTGTCCTCCATTTTCCCCTCAATCATGCCCTCCATTTTCCCCTCAATCCTGCCCCTGTTGTAATCGAGGAAGAAGAAGCGTAATGACACCTCAATCCTGCCCCTGTTGTAATCGAGGAAGAAGAAGCGTAATGACAGAATGCCCTTGTTGTAATCGAGGAAGAAGAAGCGTAATGACAGAATTAAGAGTGAAGATTCAGAGAACACGTCCTCCTCCATTTTCCCCTCAATCGCTGCAGAAGCAAGAAAACTTCAACGAGAAGAAAGAGAGAGTGAGCGGGAAGAGTTATAATCGCCTGACATAATTCCATTGGCCAGTTGCTCTGATATAAGAAACTAAAAGATGCCTAACATCTAGAAGTTCTTAAAAATAGGGAGCCAACAACTGGTGCGTGAGCAAGTGATTAATCAAATCATCCGATGGGTTATTTTACTAACATTTGCCTCAGAGCTTTGCAAATCAAATAATCCGCTTCCAAACGAGAAAGTAGAAGAATCAACATTTTAGTTCGCAGTAGTAGATATGAAACAATCATCAACGGAAAAATCAAATTACAGAAAGCAAACCTCTAACGCTCTCATCCTGCTCGCCAAACTCCTCATCGACAGGGCACTTTGAAATATCCTCCATCGAGAATAGCTTGGCTACAAATGCTTCAAAAATCACAAGCGCAAGAATCAGGATAGCAAAAAGGTGTATCGAGAATGATTAAGGTTTAACTTACGAATTGCAAACCAGAGAGAAATCAGAACTTACGCGAAGGGGGATAGCTATTAGCATACTCAAACCAGAGCTCGGCCTCATAGGCCTCCTCCTCCGTCTCTTCTCTGGTGAAATCGACAAATCGAGAAGCATCAAATTCGTAATCGAGCTCGAACACGTCCTCCTCCATTCCTGTTGTAATCGACGAACAAGTAGGAGCTCGAACACGTCCTCTTCTCTTCGTCGAAGGAATGAAACAGTGGGAAAGAAGAAATGAAAGGCGGGGAAAGAATAGTTTGGGGGAAAATAATGTATCTATCTAGATGCGTCTAAGGGCACCCACAGGGGGGGTTAGTTCCGGTGCAAAGTGTCAGAACAATTATATTTTATTTGGATGTTTGCATGTCCCTAGATAAATCGGTTCATTCCATGAACCAGGAGAGAGACGGGTGCAAGATAGGTGCAAACGCGTGAATGCGCGTGTATAATATCCAAACGCGGTGTTTTAATAGTTATGCAGATGAAACACATTGTTTTAATCCACATCTAAAATATCTCTTCTATTTAAATTGTCACAATTCATTATTTTAAACTAAAAAAATTCCTCTAGTTCATAATTATTTTTTAAAAATTTATAATTTAATTGTATTATCTATCCAATTATGACATTTGTTTACCTTAATTTTATATATTAATAATTATTTTAAAAGTTATTAGTTTTTTTTCTTCTAAATGAACGATATAATTTTTTATTATAAAATTATAATCAAATTGTGAACAAAATTATTTATAATGAGGACTATATATAATTTTATTGAAAAAATGATATATGTGTAATTTATATGAAGAGAGAAAAAAAGTTTTAAAGAATAGAAAAAGTAGGGGTTCATGAGGTGCATGAATGTAGGAATAATTGTATTGGGTGCATGAATTATGTGGTGGAGAGAGAAATGAAAAAAATAGAGGTGCATAATACTGTAGCCAGTGCATGGATGCGGATGCTCTAAGGGCATAAATATCGCAGGTTTCGGACTGGGTTTCTTTCAAAAAAGAAAAAGAAAAATTGGAAAAAAGGACGAAACGAGGTGGATGGGCATCGGTCTACCATACTCAACAAAAGGGGTTTGAATATGTAGCCTAAAAGGGTGTTTGATTGTAATCAAATTGGATAATATAGCTCGATTTTTCTAAGAATAACTCCAATTATAGTTCCGTTTATGTACTGTATTATCTATTCAAAATAATTTCATGCTCAATCATCTTGCACTATTGTTCCAATCTACCTTAATACATTATAAAGCAGAAACCAAGTCTGTGTAAAAATTTGTGCCACGTGGCAAAATCTGAATAATATAATGGACAAACTTTTTTTATGTTTTTTCAACACAAAAAACTAAATAATAATTCTAGAAATCTTTATCTTAACCACTTCATAAAATAGATAATGGATAGATACCTTATTTTATGCGTAGATTGTTTCATATAGTAAAGTCTGTGTAAAAATTTGCGCCACGTGGCAAAACCTGAATAAAATAATGGACAAACTTTTTTTATTTTTTTCAACATAAAAAACTAAATAATAATTCTAGAAATCTTTATCTTAACCACTTCATAAAATAGATAATGGATAGATACCTTATCATATGCGTAGATTGTTTCATATAGTACGTATCACATTAAAAATAAAAAAATTAATATACACATATTCAAAAAAAATTTAAACAATAGCCATTACTAAATAAAAAAATGAATTTATAAAGATTGAAGGTTTTTTAGGGTAAGATTTTAGATGTTATAAAATAGATAATGTATATGTTTACTGATATTGATAAGCAATATTATATATTGTATCTTAAAATTATGCTAAAATATTTTTATCGGATTATTGAAAAAAATTACCAATATAAATTTCTATCTATATCTACGCTAATACATTATAAAAGAAAAATAAATCAATATCTACCTATCTACCTAATACATTATAAAGCAGAAATCATGTCCGTTGAAAATATTGCGCCACATGACATTCCTTGAATACAATAATATTACATTTTTAATAATAAAAATTATAATTACTTGTATCATTCTTTCTATAAATCCAATTTTTATTTTATAATATAATAACTTGATCGATATGTTGATATTTTTTATGCATATTTTTTTTATCTTGTAACAAGATTTGTGATCTAAGTATATAATTTTTTATCTATTTGTTGATAATAACTTGATCTAATATTTTATATTAATTTTATGCATATCAATTTTGTTATCTTTTAACAAAAATCGGGCTTCAAGTATATAATTTTTTATCTATATGTTGATAAAATATGGACACAATCTTAAAGATTTTTTTATAAATTGCATATTTTTATTATAATATTATATACAACTACAACTACAACTACAAGTGCTTTAAATTTTATATTAATATCATAATATTGTATAACTTTTAGTAATATTATCCCGTGAGTATCACGGGGATTCAACTTGTTTAAAAGCTTGAATTCATAAGATTGAGCTTCTCAGTCTTATAATTCCTAATAATTTTATTATGAATTCTCCCTTTTTTAATGTATAAGAGATTGGTTATTAAAAAAATTAGGAATGTAAAGGTAGAGATATATAACTTTCTTAACTTGTTCTAGTTCTTGCTTCCTTCTTTCACCAAACTCAATCCAATAACATCAGATATGAGTTGTTACTTTGCCTAAACTTCGCCGACTTAGCAATTACTTTAATCTAATCAAAGTTTGATAACCTCTTGCACTAATTAATAAATAAACATAAAAGGTCAATGCTATGGTTTCAGAATTTCAGTATATATAGCCCTTTCCACATTTGTTGATCCCCCTCTTTCTTCTCCCTTTGGAGCCATAGGAAAATTACCCATTTTTATCTCTGAATTCAAAAACCACATCTTCACAAAACACCATCCAATATTTTTCATTTATTCCAATACTCAAATTCTGTATCGAAAACAAGTTGTTCAATCATCTTTCACTATTACTTTATTTAGTTTCTTTTGTCAAGAATGAATAGACAATAGTGGGAATTAATGGTACTAATGAACAACAAATGCCTTTTTGTGTCCAGATTTTGTAATGATCAACAACTGAAATAAGAGAACCATCTAATTTATACAAATAACAAAAGCAATAGATTTGAATGACAATTAGAGGCCATATCCACAACCCTAGACATGTATCACTTTGGAATAATGCAAATTATCAATCCGAGTAACCCAATTGAACAACCTAGAACAACATAACACCAATCAGAATAAACAAATTGCAAGAGCCTTTAAACCTAATTCCACATTCACATCCCAAAACGAACCAATCTACAATTGCATAGCTAGGGAATAATGTAAATTCATACAAATTTACAATCTTCACCAACCCATCACATGTAGTCCACATTCACAGACATGAATTCAAAATTCCAAACAAAAAAAAGCAAACTCAGATGTGGGGAAAAAACTGGAAGTTGAAATGAACAAAAGTAAGGCAAAGGAGGTGAAAGATCGCCTACAAAATGATCTAGAGCAAACACGAAATTAAAATCACAACAGTCACAAATGAAGCTAAGAAAGTACTCAGCATGGCTCCTAGATTAGAGAGGTGTACAATGAAACATGCCTTTTAGAACTCATTTTACAATTTCACAAGTGGTGAAAAGCTGTAGCATTTTTTTTTCATAAAATCACATTCAACTTAAAGGCCAAATCAACCCTTGAATGAGCAATTCAATTTCAGAGGGGGCATTTCAATAAACAAAGCATATTTATTGAAATCCAACATTAAATAGGAACTTTAGAAATGTCTAAACATCCTAAAATCTATAATATGTAAAAACTCTTCTTAGAAATGCAGATAGAACATGCCAGGGACCATGAGCACTAAACTAATATAAACACCAATCTTGGTCCTAAAGAACTATATATATTCTGTAATGATTTTTACGTTAGATGATACATTTGGAACGCAGTACCAAAATAATAGCAAATAAATTTAGCTAAACAAGCTGGTTGTCATGATTTTAATTGGTTTATTTTGTCAAGACTATTGAAATCTGTATGATGTATCGCTTTGGAGCAATTGAAATTAGTAATCAGTAACCCAATTGAGCAACCTAGAAGAATAGAACACCAATGAGAATGAACAAATTGCAAGATACAAATTTACAATCTTCGCCAACCAAATCAAAAGGGCAAGATAAGATTCTAGAGGATTTGAGTGGTGGAAGAAAATACAAATCTAGGGACAAGAAATCAAACCTCTCGAGCGGGTTAAGAAAGGGAAGAAGACCTGGAGCCTCTCGAGCGCAGGACGGAGGAGGAAGAGATCGACATCTTCAGTGAGACAGACCCTGATCGAGACTCGGTCAAAGTTGGCGAGAAAATGAAGGTGAGTAATTCAATAATTAATATGATCGTATACAAACTAACACAACTATCTCACTAATAACATAAGCGACAGTAAATACATAACAGTATTAATAAAGATACATAATTAATGTACATGCTTTGAAATTTAAGCAACTCATTAATCATAAGCAAAAGATAACTATGGCAAAAAAAACGGAATGATTAGAAGGAATTCTTTCTTATCCATTTCATCGAACACCATTAGTGCATAAATTCTAAAGTGTGTTTTTCAAGAGATCCCAACCACTTCAAATTCAAAACCAAATGAGAATAAACAGCCTAGACTTACTAAGACAGAGTATTTTTAAATGCTAAACAGTCACACAGAAGAGCCATGTGATTGCAGCCTAAGCTGGTTTCTATCTCAAACACTATAACTGTTGCAAATCCTAAAGCACCAGCATATCCTAGATTACCTAGTGAGTGAGACCTTCCCAGCACACAACTCAACGAAACCCTACGGCATAAAACCCGGAAACGACCCAGAACGAACTGAACCTTCCCACCACTTGAATCAACGAAACCCTAATCCAAAGACCTCAAGACGACCCGCGTGAGCATGTATGAAGGAAGGGAAAATACGCAACCCTAACCAACAAAACGCAACTGAGTAAACCGGAAGTAAACTAATCGTATCCTACGAAGCGAAGCCCGGAGAAGAAAGTCGGAGCCCTTACCTCTGGCTAAATACCGATCTCTAAGTGCTACCTTCGAGCAATATGGGAACCTTCGTTCTGCCTTCGAGCAGTACCGCCGCCGACGGGAGATCCAACACCGCGTCTTCAGGGGGCGAAGTGAAAGAAGGAACACAAAGATCAGCAAGAGAGAATGAGACGAGAGCTCAACAAATCGAGAAGACAATACAGGGAGAGAGATAGGGAGAGATATAGAAACAGATGAATGAAGGAAGTCGGAGGAAGGAGAAGGTATAGAGGCGGTAAAAATCAAGCGAGAAAGAGAGAGTATGTGGACCGTGGATAACGCGAAAATTGGGTTTATTCGAAAATTAAACAAACTTAATTTTATTTGCTTGGCAGAAACTAAAACGGATATTGATCCAATCATTTCGATTATACGCAAATTTGGCTTTCAGAATGTAATCAATTGTCCGTCTATTGGCTCTAGAGGCGGAATTTGGTTACTAATTTCTGATAATATAGAGACAAAAAAATGTATGCTAATTCACAAATCCACAAATCTTATCATTATGCAATATGACTTTAGAAATCTTCATTTAATGCTAGTATTTGTCTATGCTCCTGCTCGTGAGGATCAAAAACCTTTGTTTTGGCATTCTCTTGCTGAGACTATTACTAATTTTCAACTACCATTTCTTTTAATCGGTGACCTGAATGAAATTTTGTCTCCTAACGATAAACTTGGAGGGTCCTCGCTTCTCTTAAGTAGATTTAATAGACTTAATAGTTTCAAAAATGCTTTTGGATTAGTTGATTCCAAAACCTTTGGATTTCCTTTCACGTGGAGAAAACGATTTGTTCCTTTTTATAATACTTTTGAAAAATTAGACCGTGTGTTGTGTCAACAATCCCTAAGTGTATTTTTTCCCTCCCTTATGGTTCATCATCATCCGTTTACTACTTCTGATCACTGCCTTATAACTTTCTCTCTTGGTTCTGCCACTTCTTTTCGGAAATTTCCTTTCCGTTTTGAAAATGCTTGGATGTCAGACTCTTCTTTTCTACCTCTTGTTTCAAAAGTATGGAGCTATCATATGTCTGGATCGTTTATGTTTCGATTATCCATGAAATTAATTCTTTTAAAAAAATATTCCAAGGTTTGGGCGAAACATCATACGAATAATAATTTTGAGCAACTTAAAATCTCGGAAAAACAACTTCAAGACCTCCAATCTGATTTATTAGTTGATCCTCTTAATAATACCATTATTACTCGTTTACAATCTCATTTAAATAAATATAATGCTCTCTTGGATTTCCAACATAACTTTTGGAAACAACGGGCCAAGATTACTCATTTACAAAATGTTGATCGCAATACGAAATATTTTCAATCAGTCTCTAAAATACGTTCATACAAACAAAGGATTCTTTCTTTTAAAACTCATGAAGGTGTGGTTCTTTTTGATCATGACACCATTTCGCAAAACATCACCTCTGAACTTGCTCATAGATTCTTGATTAATCCTTCTTGTTCTATTCTTGAGTCTGATCTTGATATCATTCCGAATTTAATTACAACCTCTGATAATCTAATGCTCATTAAAGCTCCTTCGGCTGCTGAGATTAAATTTGCCACTTTCGATCTTGCTCCAAATAAAACGCCGAGTCCTGATGGCTTTCCAGCTGATTTTTTTCAAAAATATTAGTCCATTGTGGGAAACACTATTGTTCTAGCAGTTCAGGCGTTTTTTCATTCGGGACATATGCTTAAATCTATTAATAAATCCTTTATTACCCTTATTCCTAAAATTGACTCTCTATTAACAATTAATCATTTCCGTCCCATTAGCCTCTGCAACACAATTTATAAAATTATTACTAAAGTTTTAGCAATTCGCTTAGGAACTATTCTTCCAACTCTTATCCATCCCCTCCAAGGGGCTTTTGTAAAGAGAAGACTTATTCAGGATAATATTCTTATAGCTCATGAGATTTTTCACTCCTTCCATAAAAAGAAAAAGGGCAAACAAGGTTGGATGGCCATTAAATTAGATATGGAAAAGGCTTATGATAAACTTAATTGGAATTTTATCAAATTAATTCTCCGGAAATTTGGTTTTTACGAGAGATGGGTCAGTCTTATCATGACTTGTATTTCTACGTCTTCTTCTTCTGTTCTTGTTAATAATGAACCAGGGGTTGAGTTCTCTCCTCAATGTGGTATTAGACAAGGTGATCCAATTGCTCCCTTTATTTTATTATTGCAATGGAATACCTTGCACGAACGCCTACAATATCAATCAACTCTTAATTCTAAGTTTGTTGGGATTCAATTAGTAAAGAATGGTACGTGTTTACCCTTCCTCACCTTTGTTGATGATACGCTTATTTTTGCTAATGCTTCTCATGCAAATATTAACTACATTAAAAACTTCCTAGATAATTTTATAAGAATATCGGGTCTTTCAATCAATTACCATAAAAGTAGTTTCCAAGTTTCAGAAAATATTTCAAGAAATTCTGCCTTATCACTTGCTAGTGTGCTGAATATCCAAATTACTACCTCGATGGTAAAATATCTTGGTATTCGTATCATTAAAGGTAGGGTACAAAACTCAGTGTTTTTAGAATCTATTTCTAAACTTAAAAAACAACTTTCTCAATGGAAAGCAAATTCTATTTCGCAAGCTGGGAGAGTTGTTCTTATTCAATCTAATCTGTTAGGTCAGGTGAATTACTTAATGCAAAGTTTTCTTCTTCCAAAGGGGATCCTTTGTGAAATTGATAAAGTCAATAAATCTTTTTTTTGGAATAAATTTCAAATGAACCATCACCCCTTTATTAGCTGGGATAATATTTGTTCTCCAAAAGAGTCTGGGGGTTTAGGCCTTCGTACTGCTAAGAATAATAACTTAGCCCTTCAAATGAAGCTTCTCTGGAAAATTAGGACTACCCCGCATAACTACTGGGTTCGTATTATTTCGGAAAAATATCTTGGCTCACTTTCGCTTTTTCAATATCAGAAGAAAAACTATTCTTGGCAATTTGGAAGATTAATGAATATAAGGGACACTTTCTCAAAAGGTATCTTTTGGTCTATTGGAAATGGCGAATCTATTAATTTCTGGACTGACCCGTGGATCCGTAATATTGAATTATTTTCTTATTTTGATAACATTAATATCAAATTAAAGGTTGCTTCTTTTATCAATCCAGATCGGACCTGGAATGTTGCGAATCTAAAATTAATTCTTCCGGATTTTATAATTGATTCAATTTTGTCAATCCGCATTCCTTTTTCCTCTTCTTCGGATCATATTGTTTGGATTCCGTCTTCGGAAGGTGAATTCTCTGTCTCCTCGGCCTCCTCTTTGATTGACTTCTCTCGTCCTGTTGTTGCCGTTGGCCTCTCTTGGATCTAGAAAACTTCTCTCCACCTAAACTTAAAAACTTTTTGTGGAAATCGTGTGCGGATTGCCTCCCAACCACGGATCGATTAAATCGCTATTTCAACTGTGTTCCTAGTTTGTGCTCTTTATGTGGCTCTGATGATGAAAACTTAAATCATCTTTTTTTCAATTGCTCTTTCACTCGAAATATGATATCAAAACTTGAAGCTCAACTAAATGTTAGTTTTTATATTTTTCCTCATCGGATACTTTTGCAGATAATTTGTTTGCTACTTTCAATGCAAATAAGAATAAAAATGTACTTTGTTTCCTTTGGTGGTTCATTTGGGGTCATAGAAATTTAAAAAAAAATTGATCCTAATAAGCTTTTGACTTCTTTACTTCCTTGTGATTTGGCTTTGTCCCAACACGTTTAATGGGTCTCTTCTCAAATAATTCCTTTCCGTAAGCATACTCCTCTTCCTAAAAGGAAAAATAACCGTTCCTGGATAAGGCCTCCAATTCATTCATTAAAACTTAATTTTGATGCCTCTAAACGACAAAATAATTCGACTTACACAGCTTTCTTAATTTGTGACCATACTAGTAAAATTTTATCGTTTGATCGGAAAAAAATTCCTCCGGTGTCCGTCCTCCAAGCTGAAGCGTTATCTTTGCTGGATGGACTCAAAAGTGCAATTCTGTTAAACCCCTCTCATCTTATTATTGAGGGAGACAATTTAACTCTTATTAATTCTTTAAAACATATCTGGAAAGTGCCTTGGGAAATTCAATCTATTGTAAATGACATTCGTCACTTTGTTACTTTTATTCCTTGTGTGGTGTTTTTTCATTGTTTAAGGGAGTGCAACTCGGCGGCGGATTTTCTTGCTCGTCGGCGTTTTATTTTTTCTGATCTTTCTTTTGCAATTATTAATTTTTTCCCTGGATTGTTGTTTGATCCCTTAGATGTTGCTAGTTTCAATTTTTGGGTCCGTGATCATTCTCTGTTATTTGACTTTCTCAAGATCATCCGCTGTGATGATTCAGGTTGGCCTTGTACTTGACAGGCAACCTAGTATTGGCTATGTAATGGGTTTTAAGCTCGTTTCTTCAAAAAAAAAGGGGTTTGAGCAACTGGTATTTGGCATAGATGGGCCCATCTCCCCCATTTTAATCAATAATTTATTACTTTTTTTTTTATTATAGTAATATTGGGATTTTTATATTTTGTTTATTATTCTTTTTAATTAGTTTAGACCACTTTTAATTTAAAAATAAAAATAAAAATTATACTAAAGTTCATAATTAATTTTTATCTACCTATAGACACCAATTTTGAATATATTTGAATCATTTTAAAATTAAATTTGATTTTAGGTTATTTTAAGTTAAAAATATATATATTTGTCCATTCTTTTACATAACTCATTGTTTTAGCTTAAAAAATTATACCCAAAATCATAATTTTTTACCTACCCATAGATATTAATTTGTATAATTTTGATTTATCGGTTTTAGATCCGCCCATTGTTTTTGTTATCCGCCCATGATTTTGGATGCATGATTTTAGATTTTAAAAAACCCCTATTTTTGAATATATATATATATGTGTGTGTATATATGTATATGGGTTTTGTCCGCCCATTGTAATTTATTAAGATTATTGAAGCGTGTATAATTAGGTAAAGAAATATATAAAATTAATATATTATGGGTATATTTGTAATTGTGTATTGGGAAATAAATAGTTATTGAAAATTGAGAAAAGTGAAAAAGGGGTTTATGGGGTCATGGATATTTAAGTGGGTTTTGTGAAATAAAATTTGAGAATGGAATGATGATGTGGAAGAGAGAGAAATGAAAAAATGGAGAAATTTGGGGTTTGTGGGTTCATTGATATTCATGGTCTAAACAGAGATTACAAGTATTTATACTAGTTGTAAACACTAAACATACACCAGGAAATGCCATGTACACACACAATGGCTAACATATAAAGAATGCCACGTAGGCTACATATACATCCCAATACCTCTCAAGATGGAGACGAGTCTAGGAGTCCAATCTTGGGAAGAAATTGTTGCAAATGAATTCCATGTAAAGCTTTAGTCAGAAAATCTGCCTTCTGTTGAGATGAAGAACAATGCTGTAAGGAGATGAGACCTTCCAAAAGTTTTTCCCGAGCAAAGTGACAATCAAGTTCTATATGTTTGGTTCTCTCATGAAACACCGGGTTCTTTGCAATATACACAACGGCCTGATTGTCACACTTGACGGGTATGGAGTAATGCCTTCAACCTCAAAATCTTACATTAACCTACTGAGCCAAGTAAGCTCAGAATAAATTCTGCGCAAGGATCTATATTCAGCCTCAGCTGAAGAAAGTGAAGCACTCACTTGTTTCTTTGACTTCCAAGAGACTAAACTTTTGCCAAAGAAAACAACATAACCACTAAATGACCTCCTTGTAAATGGACAAGTAGCCCAATCTGCATCACGGAACCCCTGAAGTTGAAAATCAGGATCATTACTCAAAAGTAAAGCCTTGGTTTGAGTACCTTTGACATAAGACAAAGCTCTCAAAGCAGCAGCAAAGTGTGGTTCTCGTGGTCTTTGATTGAATTGACTCAAAACTTGGACAGTAAAAGCCAAATTTGGTCGAGTATGAACCAAAAAGTTCAACTTACCAACAAGCTGCCTATAAGGAAGAGGATCTGGTAGCAAAACCCCTTCATCATGCAAAAGTTTTTGTCTCAAATCTAATAGATTGACAGCTGGTGTAGAATCTGAACAAGAAAACTCTTGGAGAAGCTCATAAATAAACTTTCGCTGACTCATAAAAATCCATGAGTTGTAGGAATGAACTCAATTCCCACTAGTACAAAATATATATTTCCCGGGGATTTGTTCTCAGCTGTTTATTAAATGTCTTGTAAAATAATTCAAGCTCATGAATTATTATTTAAAACCCCTGAGATTTTCTATATAATAATTTAAAATTTTTTAAAATAAATTCTCTAGGGAGTTTTTTAACAATACACTTTAATGGATAAACACTCTCGCGAATTTTAAAAAAAACGCAGAGATTTTTTTGGTGAGAGATATCACGCGCAATAGACGGATCTATCTGAATTTTTTTTTGTGAAGATAGTATAAGCCGCGCATATTTCCTCTGATTTTTTCAGATCCCCGCCTAAAATTCCAAAGTAACCCTACATCTCAAGAGCAATTCAATTTGATCGATTTCCGTCTTCCTAAATCGCCTCTCAAGAGCGATACATAGCAAATTGATCGACTTCAGTTTTTGCTATCTTTGCTGGCGCCAAAATCGCCCACCTCCATCTCTGCAATTGTAAACGGTTTACATCTTTGCAGCACAACCATCTCCTACAAAGCACATCTGACTTATGGCGCGCCGTAGCCCCATTCATGCCTTCTTCTTCATCAGGTGGTTTCAATTTACTATGGAAACATAGAATTCTTTTCACTACAATTGTAAGTTTTAAGTTAAAATCTTTCGAATTCATCAATATATCTTTCATTTCCGTTAATTTCAGCCAAGGCTTGTCGATTGGCTTTGGCTACTCTCCATCACTGGTCACCATACTCGGCCTCCTATTTTGCGTTGTTAATCATGTTGTCCTGGCCACCTGCAAGTGTAAGATATTCTTTTCTACTATTCAAGATGCATTACAATGCCTTTTAGAGCTGTTCTGATGTAGTGGGCTGGTGTAGGTAAATGATATTCTTACGTATCTCACAGAGTTGGTAAGTGATGCTCAACTGAATCAACTGTGGAAGCTACCTCCTATTCTCATGGCCGCTGCCATTCCATCTTGGTACTCTTTTTCACTATTAGTCCATCTGTCGTTTGATAATGTCTTGTACACTCTTTTTTTTCAATATATGTGATAATAATGCATATTTGTTAAGAATTACTTGTTATAACGCCTTAGAAATTCTTGATAGGTCCCCATTCTCAGATCATATTTGAGTGAAGTGGATTCTCAACTCAAAGGAGAAGAAATGGAAAAAGAAAAAGCTTGTCAGATGGAGAAACAAGTGCAAACTTGTCGATATAATAAAAGTGAAATAACAAATGTAGAGGTCATTTTGGATTGGCTGTTTTAGGTGTTAGACCTTGGCATCTTCTTGGAGACGGAATATGACTTGCCTATATTTTGTGCAAATTTCTTCACCAATTATGCAGCAAATATAGATTTTCCGTAAGTCATCTTCTGCACTTGCTTTTTTAGTCTTTTGCTAGATCACCTCCTTGGATGCTTTTATTTGCAACTTATGAAATTCTCTTGGTTAATGCTCAGGGATCTCAATCCGCTCTATGATGTTATAAGCAATAAGGAGTACAAAAACAAGTACTACCAAACTCTATTGCATATGGGCCTTAACTATTCAAAAGTAAGCTTGAGCCCTACATTTGGTTGAATAATATCATGTGTTCATTTCATATTGTTAAAAATTACATTGTGTTCATGCAGATTTTGCCATGGGGTGGAAAGATTACAGGCGAGTCCATGAGATTTTTCTCTCCCATTGTCCTTTGGACTAGGTTTAGTCCAAGCCAAGACAAGCACGACGTTTTGTTTGCTGCATTCAAGGACTATTTCAGGGTATAATTGCCTGGATAGCTCATGCCTTAATTTTGAATTGGATACCTGTGTTATTGCCTATGATAATGTTGGCGCTTGTTAATATTCAACTTGCAGGCATGACTTGAGTTGATGGAGCACGCACAGGAGGAGACTAATGATTCTGGTATCATGTGCAACCCTGAAGCACAACACAGATATCTTACATGGAGGGCCGAGAAGGTATTTTCTTGGTCATACCTTTTAAGATTTACAAAAACCATATATTCATTTCTATGAATATAAAGTATTTAGGATGGTTTAATTCATTGGTAAGTATGGATTTCTGTGAATCAAAACCCAGGTCATCAACTCCTAAAGAGGTTGGTCGGTGAGGATCATGCAAAGGTGTGTTATATTTGATAAGCATTGATCAATTAGGTGATCTATCTCTTAGCTCCTTTAGTCAAATCAAATCTATTGTATCTGATAGTTAAGCTAGGCAAATAAGGTTTTTATGGTGTGATAATTTCCCACTCGTCAGTCATCACGAGGTTTAAATTAGTTAATGGGAAAGTGAAAATTAAGTTGTCTTACCAGATTAAGTGGAAACTAAGCTGCAATTGATGAAATGGAATTTCAGTGACGGCAACACTAGATTTGACTAATATAACATTTACATGTTAGTATAAACTCTCTATGACCATGCAAATCAGATATATATCGAGCAAGTTTGCTTTGCCATGTTTACTATGTGATATGCATTTGCGTGCAATTATTAAGATTTCTGATCTTGCACTGTATATAATTATTGTGCACTACACCCTGATGTATCATATATGCTCAAATCCCAGCCTAATGGATTGGAGGCTGACCAGGTCAGGGATGCCGTGAAAGATGATTCTACTCAGCTTGCCAATATTTGTGTAAAAACAGCTTCTGAGTCTACAGCTGTTCCTTTCGGAGAGTTGGTAAGCTAAAATTTGATTCTATGATGTCTTCATATTCTCATGTATGCCTGTGTCGGCTTCCACATATGTAGGAGCTTTTCTTCTAATTCTGGTTTTTATTTTCTCAATAAATTGATGCTGCATCTTCATCTTCTTTGAAAATATCACTGTATTGGATGAAGTTAAAGATCAGCCCTGATACATGCAGTACAGTTAGAGCACGAGTTTCCAGTAATTTCATATACACTTAGGATATTGGGGAAACCCTAGACTCAGAAGTTGTCTTCCAGTCCATGCTTTTTTTTAAGAACATCAGATTCAGAAGCACAACTCACTAACCTAGTCCTTCTATAGAATACTTGTTTCTTTCTTAGGAACAAATTTCATTCTTTTGAAGCGTAATCCCTGATTATAGTCACGCATGTGCATTGCAGGCTAGTGATGAAGAAAGAGTGAAAAGCTATGCTCTGATATTGAAATAGCTAAGATGGATGAAGAACAGGAGCCAAAATCCGCAGATTCTTCTGGAAACAATCCAAACAACAACTTCATTGCAAAAGGTGGAATGAGAAGGAAGCATCACTGAGCTTGGAATAAAGGAGCTAAGAGATAAATCATTCAAGTAGAAGCATTGATCAATAGGTGACCTTTTTTTATTGCAATTATGACATTTTCTGTTCTCAGTCCCTGGCCTCTTCACATCTCTGTTTCCCTGATTTCCAAATGAAGAATTTTGTGAGCCAGTCTGCCTTGAATTGTAACTCTGTTGTCTGCTAGCATTCAATGTATTGTTTTCCTGGCTTGTTCGGTTCTGTCCAGTAACTTCTTTTTGTCCAGTAAGTTCCTTCTAGAGTTGCTTAGCGTAATCCACATAGATAAAACCTTCAGAAATATGTTTGCTCATTGAATTGAGCATCCAACATTGAACCATATAGTCCGTCCTAACCCACTAGTTGAATGATTATTACCTCTGTTCATATGCAATTGTTGTCATTGTTGTGATATATATATATATATATATATTATATATATATATATTATCATCCATGTATACAATTAATGTCCATGCATTAAGTATATATGCTTGATTTTGCAGTATTTTAAAGATTCATCGTCTTGCTACGACATACATCTCATTGATGAGTTGCGAGAGGAATGGCTGCAATATTTGGAGACACAATGCGTAATAGCCCCTACACATTTGGAACTTGGTTTTTAGAATTTTAGTAGTGTTTTATTGGACTTTAGAATTAGGAACTTGGCTTTTAGACTTTCAGAAGACAATCTTGTGTTGTTTTGGACTTTAGAATTTGGAACTTCAAATATCAGTTGTAAAAACAATGCTTTGTTTGTGTTTAATCGACATTAGACAGTTATTTAAACATTAGAGTCTTGTTTTGGTAATTTTGTACATGTTAGTATTGGGTAATGATTTTAACAATTTTTAAAAAAAAATTATGAACAATTTCTCAAGGGTTTTTTAAAATCCTCAAGAAGTGCTTTTCGAGGGTTTTTTAAAAAACCCTTGAGAAACATTTATCGGGAGTTTTTAAGAAAGCCCTTAGAAATATTTCTCGGGGGTTTATAAGAACCCCTGAGCATTTGTATGTCTCTCGGGGGTTTTTAAGAACCCCTGAGAGTTTTTTCTCGGCCACACATATAACAGGGGTTCAGTAACCCCCTAGAGTAGTGTAATAAAACTCCTGAGAGAAATTTAATCCGTACTAATGCTTTGGCCTTCTGATGGGCAGATCAAGTTTTAAAGGTTTGGATGCGAATCATTGATCCTGTTATTTCTACAATGATATTTAATCTAGTAATGTTGTGATTTAGCATCAGTTTTAAGGTTCAGCAGCTCGGTTAGCACTGCCTATTGCTGCCTCCACCACCACCAACTCCATCTTTTGCGACTATCCTTGGGATAAACAATGATTCCCACCATGCTTCCGCAATATTGAGGAATCCCAAAATTATCATGGATGTTCCCTTGATCTTATCATGAGAACTCTCAAGCTGTTGATGAGAGAAGGATCATTGTTCCAACTCAATTTGATCTTGGCCAACCTTACTCTTTGCATTTATTTGTGGTTTATTTTGTGACGAATATGGAAGACAAGACAAGTGGTTCAAACTAAAAGGAAATCTGACTTAAATTATAAATATATGGATAAGCAATCGAAAAACCAATGATATAACACATCTAGGTAAATCGAAAGAGGGATAAACAATCGAATCTTATGTGGATATGACTCACCACAAGAGAATCGAAAGAGGGTTCGAATCTCATATGATATGACTCACTTAAAGAGAAACGAAAGATTCATTCGGATATAACTCACCGAACATGTTTGGATATTACACACCAAACAAGGAAATCACTCCCATTGGTTTTTCCGAAAATTCAACATATCTTATTACAAGATAAACAAGGACCTGTAAATAGGCTTACAAAATTGGGTTACAAAACCCTTCATGTTCACTCTCACCTACCACCTCACCTACCACACACTTAAAGGCATAATACATCAACAGACCCTTGTACTTACACTTTTTTTTCCTATTGGACCCCTGTACTAAAAACTGTTCAAACAGACCCCTGTACTGCCCCCAATTTTGCCTATTGAACACTTTCAATCTTATTCTCCTTCCAGTGTACATCACACGCCTTATGTGTCATGTTATTTTGCCAAATAAGCCAAAATGGTCAAATACGTACATGTTATTTTGCCTATTGAACACTTTCAAGTCTTCACGTGCCTTATGTAACATGTACGTATTTTGCCAAAATAACATGTATGTATTTGACCATTTTGGCTTATTTGGCAAAATAACATGACACATAAGGTGCGTGATGTACACTGGAAGGAGAATAAGATTGAAAGTGTTCAATAGGCAAAATTGAGGGCAGTACAGGGGTCTGTTTGAACATTTTTTAGTACAGGGGTCCAATAGGAAAAAAAGTGTAAGTACAGGGGTCTGTTGATGTATTCTGCCCATACTTAAATGAATATAATTGATGGAAGACACCCCTTTTAATTCCATGTAGGTGATGAAGTTGTTTGACTTTATTTTACTTGAATATGATCAAAACCTTTCACGTCCAGATTCGAGCTTCTAGAAAGATTGATGATTTTGAGATTGCTCTTGGCTGATTTAGGGAAAATGTTAAGCATAGAAGTTGTAGAGCATCAAGTAAGCTTTCCAACGGTTCTTTAATAGGCCCAATCAGACCACCACAACATCCAAACGAGCTAAAATACTGAAGCTTGAATCTGAGAACGAGAAAACCACCTTTTCATTTGTCTTGAGTTTTGGGATGCGGAATCCCGGGTCACATCAGATGTTCTTCTCCACAACAAATTGAGATTCTATGAGGTAATGTAGAAACCCTAGATAGAGGTGAAGCAGAAAGAGGAGGAAACTCGGCTTCTGGTGCTTCACTCCCATGGCAATCAAAGTAATCGAAGAGAATCTAGCAGTTCCAACAAAGACGAGATTTGCCAAATTTGGATTGAGAGAAAACGATGGGAGTGAAGAAGTTTCAATCGTCGTTTTTCATCGCTTCTTAACGGAATGGGTTGAATTAACAGATTGGGTATGGTGCAAAATAACTTTAATTGTGAGGGTTACCACACGAAATTTAAAATCTCCATGAGTACCATGCGAGATTGGCTTAAGTTGGAGGGCACCACACGAAATTTAAAATCTCCATGGGTACCATGCGAAATTGGCTTAAGTTGGAGGACACCACACGAAATTTCCGTAAAAACAATACCAATTTTTATTATATTAACCAAATATAATATGAATGCATTTTTGGTGATGATATTGTTAAAATATGTGACATGACCTTCAGAATTTACTAGCTAGTCATCTGTAATACCAACCTTTGTTATTTTCTAAAGGTGAAATGATAAGAGTTTGGTTCAGGTGCGAATGGGCGCTCATGTGCGAAATAAGAAAGAACAAGAGTCGTTGGATCAAGAAAAATCAAAGGCGCTGATCATTTCCCTTAAAAGGGAAAAAAAACGGCACGGGCGAATTTTTGGAGAATTTTTCGCGTATTTTTGAAAAAAAATGGAAATAAGACACGCGCCCAGATTGTTCATCGAAAATGTGGATATGTTCACCAGTATTGTAGATTTTTTCATCAATACTACGGATTTGTTCATTAACAATGTTGATTTGTTCATCAACACTTTGGCATATTTGTTCATTGATTTTGACATATTTGTTCATCGGTTTGTGCATATTTGTTCATTAGTAACATCAATTTGTTCATTGGTTTATGCATATTTGTTCATTGATACATGCATATTTTTTCATTGTTATATTCATATTTGTTCATTGGTTTTGGCATATTTGTTCATCGGTTTGTGCATATTTGTTCATTGATTTATGCATATTTGTTCATTGCCTTTTCATATAATTTTTCATTGCTAAATGCATATGTAACACCCCCATTTTTTTACTGGAGATATTACCGCCAGTACCTCGAATTTCACATTTCGAAGTCACCCAAGGCTTATAGTAACCAAACAAATAAAATCAAAACTTCATATATTATAAAATATTCAATACAAGTGTATGCAATGACTTAGTTCTTGGATTGGTCCTTACAAACTAACCAAGGATCTCAATCCTAAAATTAAATTTGCGGAATTTAGCAGAAGTCTTTACATGGGAAATCTTTGATAACACGGCAATGGTCTTCTCAACTTCAATCTCTAAGCTCAACTCCTGATGTGTCGCCACGAGAAATATGGTTGACACCAGCCGACCATGCAAAGGACAAAAGTGGTCGGGTTAGTCTTGTGACAAACTAAGCAAGTGGGGTTTTAAAATAGGTTCCTTGTGATTGTACTTTGCTACCAGCATCGAATTCCGGATGAAAGCCGATCAATGGACCGCTAACTAAAGTACGCTCACTAAACTTGAAGACATGCAACGGAAAAACAGGACGCCACAATAGTGTGGTTCCTCGAAGGTTTTAGGTGGTTTGTTGGGAACCTTTATTATTCAAACAAAGTTGAAAAGCCTCCGTCAACTAATTGGATCCACAAACCAACCTCACCGAATACGTGTTGTCCGAATTCAGATTGGAAAGAGGATCTTCCTTAGTCGGGAGCCAGAGTGGTTTTCCAAGTTGTAGTCACCACCCTGAACACGTTTTAATATGTGCAGCGCACACTTATCTTATATTAATTCCAAAACTTTACAATTCAAGTTGGTAGCTTTTTAACATTTTCTCGACACATGTCGAAGCGCAACAACGATAACGATTCCCGGGATTTGAAGAAGGCACTAGCTAGGTGCAACACCCCTCATACACGGATGAGGCGGTAGGGTCATGACCAGCATTAGGGTATAAGACCATCCTAATGCGCTGTTATAAAGAGATGTGAATACCGAAATTCCATCCCTGATTCTACGCTAAGTTCAACAATCAGTCTCTTTTGAGACAACAAACACACAAGGCCACGATAAGGCCGCAAACATCGAGACCTAAGTCCATACTAACAAAACCTAGTATAATAATAACTATGATAACAATATGGTCATTATTTCTATAAAATAAACAACAACCTAGTCCATTTTTATTTTCATTCAAGGGTTCCCAACAACCAAAACATCATGATTCAAATCATTTTCATGCATCAAAACTCATGTGAAAACGAACCAAACCACTTGCCTTCTATTTGTAGACGAAAGAACGGACGATCATATAGATGAATGAACTCTCGATCCTTAACGAGATCCTGATTCACAAACATGCAAAATAAATTGTACATAATTTATTTTGTATCACTCAACGATAGTGATCTATCTCGACGATATTGAATAAGTTTATAATCCTTAATAAACTTATAGATCATATTAATAATATGCTCTTTTTATTAATATGCTTGGAATTATAGTATGAAAGATTATAAGATTTTATAAAAATATCATAACTTGTAAATATTTTCTTATTCATAACATAATAACTTATAAATAAAAAAATTACTTAAAATATCAGACCTTTTCGGCAGACCTTTTCGGCAGCTGTAGGCGACGAACGACGGCGGGGCTGACGGATTTGGGTGTGCAACTGGACTCCGGTTCCAATGGATGTGACGACGTGTCTCGGGGTGGTCGGAGCTGAACACACGAGCCCAAAAACAGCCCAGATTCCCATGTTTTTGCTGAATTATAAACGCGACTTTAAACGCGATTTACGGACAAGATCGAGAACTATTTCGAGAGAGGAGAGTGGCTTTGTGTGCTTGATGACTTTTTCTACGGAATGGGCTTTTATAGTGCTCAAAAAGACCTCCTAGGATGCTCACAATCAATTCCTCATTCAAAGCCTTGAAAATAAACGTTTTTCGGGTTTAAATTCTATTTACACCCGATTACTGGCTGATTAAAGTCGATCCGACCATCCCATTAATCGCCATAAATCCTTCTTATCCATCCACATCAACCTTATCCTCCAATTTGAGCTTTCAATGGCCAAATCGAGCATTCAACCATTTTTAGGTTTTCGAACATAGCAGAAATTCGACCCCAAAAACATGTAGCTTTTGTATCAATTGATTAAGGGGTTTGATAGATCAGGTCATGGGCTTTTCGAAACATCTTTCGGATCGAAAATCCGTTGAGAAACGAAGAAGTTTTGAGCATTTGAAATTTCGGGCTGAAGGTTGAAGACAACCCATTTCGGGTTCAATCAATTTCCGAAATATTGCACAAAAAACCCTCTTATTTTGCAAAAGTGATAAAAATGCCCTTTCATCTTAACTTTTGTATTTCAAATAAAATCAAATGAGCCTTATTCCATTTTATTTGATTAAAACTTTAGTTAAACTATTTATACACTTTTTATAGAAAATAATTATAACACTTATAATTAAGCCATATTACTTATAAATATCTTCTTATAACTTTTATTAAGAAATAAGGCTTATATCATTTATTGTTACATTTTATCATATTGTACATAATTAAACATAGCTCATATGGTTCATAATTATCACTTTATAATATGAGAAAATAACTCTTGTAACCTTTCAATATTTTCTTAAACTTATAACATAGCCTCATAACATTTTAAATGTTATAAGGTAAAAACCTTATGAGATAAAATATGCAATTATTTTATTTGTCATAAGAGAATATTATAAAATATTATCCAAATATTTTATAACATAAAAGGAAATGACATTTTTACCCTTGTAAAAATGAGGAATATTACAACATGTTTGTTCATTAGTAACCTCTTAACATACACCATATTATTGCAAAATCAGATTCTTTATCTATTATTCTTTGTATTCAAGTTTTCAAATCAAACTTATCTTGTTTAGGTACTACATTGAGCACTTCATTCGTATTGACAAGTTAGCCTTAAAGCACTTCATTTGTATTATCCTCTGCATTCAAGATAGCCTTAAAAGCACAAAATATATACAAAAAATGCACAAATAGATAGTCCTAAATGTACAAGTTGATGATATTAATAGTCCTAAATGTACAAATTGATGGTATTGACCCATTAACATAAGTATATTTCTATTCACAAATAGGATATATCAATGAACAAACAAGGTTATATCAATGTACAAATAGAAGTATATCAATGAACAAATATGGGTATATCAATGAACAAATAATGGTTTATCAATGAACAAACAAGGTTATATCAATGAACAAATAGTAGTATATCAATGAACAAATATTGGTATATCGAAACTAATTATATGTGAATCAAAAACAATATAATATTGTATTCATACACATAAATAAGGTTAAAAAATAAAATTAAAAAAAGTTCAAAATTAATGAACATTGTTATCAAAAACTCGATGCACAAATAGTTAGTATTGATGAACAATTGGTCAATATTGATGAACAAATTGCTAGTTTTGATGAACAAATTGGGCGCGTCTCATAAAAACGTATTTTTCGAAAAATTCGTGAATAATACGGGAAAAATTCGCCCGTCCCGTATTTTATTGAAAAATCGTGAATAATACGGGAAAAATTCGCCCGTGCCGTATTTTATTTTTTTAAATGAATGTTTAATCAGGGACGTTGATTTTTTGGAAGGAACGAACGAGATTTATTCTCAATTCTCACCCGGGCGCCAATTCGCACGGAACTCTTCCCCAAATGATAATTTATATGATGAAGATTAATATTATTTATATTTATATGTGAAAGGCAAGTTATGTTTTGAAAGTTGATATTAATCACATCAAAATCTTAATCCTTAATACTTATTAATGTATGATCAGCAAATTAAATTTCCTGATTATATTAAATACTAGAGTGCTAACCCGTCCGTTGGACGGGACAAAGTTTATATCAAGTGTTTGTTATTTTCTTAAATGTTCGGACTTTTAGATATAATAACATATGATTATGTATATTAATTAATTTCGTTATGAAGTATTATAATTGATTGTATAAAAAAAGTATTAAAAAATATACATACATAAATTATTTGATTATTTAACCAGTGCATACTATTTTTAGATATATAAAAAATATACACATGAACTTCTTTTATGTTTTGATTTGACCGTTTGTAACATCCCCGACCAAAGTGCATACGTCATTTTGCATTCACAACATATTAATAGCATATGCATAGCATATTGACATGATATATAGTGGATTTTTTAAAAAGTAATATTTATTTTCTAATTAAGTTTATTATATTTTATAAAGTTTTTAAGTAAAAGTTAATTACTAATTATTTCGGGATAAAGTTTATAGTAATTGAAATTTCAGGGTGAAAATTGTAATTTTTTCTAAATTTTGCCGACTTTGTCTTTGATATATATACAAGAGTTTGTGATTTTGATTCTTTCAAAAGAAGAAAACTACAGAGAGGCATGAATTCGAGAGTTAATAAGAAAGGAGATGAGATTTTATGGTTTTTGTTGGATCTGGTACAAGATCTCTTCTATCGGGTTTTAATTTTGAAGCATAAGCGTTGTTTGGTAAGTTTTGAATTAGTTAATGGTTTATCTAGATTTCATTGATTTTTCCAGATCTAGATCTACAGTTGCTTTTGATTGAGAAATCAGTTGATTTATAGTTCTCAGAGGGTGTTTTCGATATTGGATTTATATTCGGAAAAAGATTTCAGAGTATTTTTAGGGTTTCGTTTTGTAAGGATATTAGGGAGCCCTTTGATCAAGTTTTTCAGAAAGATTTGAACTAGAAAAATGTTCTTTATTGTTGTCAAGTTTTCAAAGATTTGGAATTATGCACAAGAAGTTATAATGCATTCTGGCATTTTATTGCATTTGGGGTTAGAGTTTATAAGAGTAAATAGCCTAATTTGCATTGGGTTATATATAGGAGCACAAGTCATATATCATGGTCAAAGAGAAAGGGAAGAGATATAGTATTTATCCTAAACAAGTGAGTATAGTCCGGAGATTCAACCCTATGTGCTATATGAGCTATATGAATATATGTGTTATATGGATTATATGGATATATGTGTTATATATGATAGCTCTGAAATTTCCAAAGTTGTTTGCACAGAAAGTATGTTAACAGATGGCATATAATATATGGTTACATGAGATTAAAAGGACATGTGACTGTCTTGCCCTGAATTTGTATACAGAGGAGACCTACGGGTCATACATGAGGCCTAAGATGCCTAAGAGATGGTAAATGAGCAAATGAGGCCTAAGATGCCTAAAAGTCGGTAATGGAAAAAAAAGGTTGGTATATGGAAAAAAAAAGAAAAAAAAAATTGGTATATGGAAAAGAGTTGGTAATGGAAACCCGGGACAGATTCAGGCTTGAACAGTTCACAGAATAATGAATTGAATACATCGACATTTGCATTTGCATAATAAATTCCTATATGACATATGTATAATATGTATGTATATGTACATGGACTAAATGTTTGACTCTATGTGAAATAATTGATGATGGTTTATATTCACTGAGTATGCGACTCATGTAAATCGCAAAACAATTTTTGAGGTTCAGCTAGTTTTTGCTGACGTGTGTCTCTGTTAGAGGTCACATTCATACAGGTCGGCCGGCTGAAGCTCTAAGCAACCTTCTCCTCCTCATTTTGCATCTTAGACATATGGGTTGTCATAGAAGTTAGAGTAATAGATGTTTTAGTATAAGAAGTAACTACCTATATGTGTGTGCGCGCAACCTTTTATGGTTGTTAATGTCTACTATGTGCTTACGTGAATAGTTGGTATATGTCTCTTATCCGTTTATATAAGGGATAAGTTTTACAAAGCATACATCATAGGGTATAAGGGTGTCACACCGTTCAAGCATTAATTTTACTTTTTATACTAAAACTATTGCCAATATTGGGTTTATATTTTTTAAACTATTTTTTTAGATTTAGATTAATGTGATTCTCATACATATAAAATTGTGAATAATCGATATATGTACTGTATCTTTATTACTTTCTAAAAGATAAGTATTGTTCATTATGTTATTTTATTTTGAAATAAGGAAATTTGAAGCCCTTAAATAATAAATATATAATTATAAGTATTTATTTAATTTTCTTTAGATAAGCTTTTATATAGTTGTTGTAATTTAATACAAAAATTATTATTAAAAATGGAGTATTTATTGGACATAGAGGGACAACTTTTATAGTTGTTAAGATAAGATAAGATTTTGTCCAAATCTCCAAACAATATCTTTGTCAATATAATAAAAATTGGTATTATTTTCTTATCAATTTAAGTTGTATTATTAGTGTTTAGTAAGTAAAAATTGATATTTTTTGGTTGATTATTGAATTTTTACTTCTATAAAGTGGTTGTGAAAGGGGATGATTTTCCACGTGATACTGGCCTTGTATGTTCTTCCTTTTTTTTGGGAAAAAAAGGAATTTTTTCCAACCTATGCACGAAAAAACTTATAATTCTAAAACTAGGCTGGTATAAAAATACTTTACAAGTATAGGCTGGCTTTACTGGCCTCGCATAATCTATGTATATATAAAAGACGCAAGGAATAAGGCCATCACGTTGCGCCACCTAGGATTTTTCTACGTGTCGTTCTCACGTAAGCCACCTAGGATTTCGCCACATAGGATTTTTTTATTTTGGAAATTTATATATGTTGAAATTATTTTAGGATAATATAGAAATAGGATAAATTAGTCTAGGAAAGATTTTATCGAAAATAAAGATGTTATCTATTATATATAAGGAATCAGGATATATCTAAAAGATTTTATCTAAATTTAAAATAAATTATAGAATATTAGAAATTATATATTAAGATAGATATATTATTTAGTTTTTCAAATTAAATTTCTATCTATTATATAAAAAAAATCAAAATTCGGATTTTATTTAGAATTAAAGAAAATTATTTTATCTTTATTTTTTTATCTACTTATGTAAAAGATTTATCTTAAATAAAATTTTGATAAAAAATAGAACTTTCAATCTTGATAATTACTTGCCTAAATTGACTATTGATAATAAAAAAAATTATGTTATCTTTTCATTAATTTTCTTTTTGAATCAATATATCTATCTATCTATTACTAATAACTAAAGCCGAAGCAATTTCTGCCACCACATCGCGCCACATCACCCCTTTATTAAAATTGTAGTTTTTTATAGTTAATTATGCAAAAACGTTATCTCCAAGTAAACATAAAGATAAAATAATATTTGTAAAAATTTATCTCCAAATAAAAATAAAATAATATTAGTATATTTTACCAATATAGATAAAAAAGGACATTATATTTATTATATTTGTAAAAGATAAATTAAAAAAATAAGAAAAAATATGTATATCGGCACACAGTTATAACGAGTTAAACCTGGTTATGAAATATTGTCAAGGAAAAAGAACAATGTAGATTATTTCATCTTAATAATCTATATTTATCTTCAATTTTAAACTTAATAATCTAGATTTAATTTGTTTTATTTGATTTCAAAAACAAAATAACTTTTATACATATTATAGGCAATAAATTACTCACATTAAATTTAATATTATATTTTTCTTTATTAATATATTTTTTATAATATACCTAAAAAATACAAAGTCATAGTCGTGCAAGGCACGACGGGTACAATTAGTTTTTTTAATTTTTAAAGAAAACGTAAGTCGCTGGTAAAATGGAGCCTTTTATTTATTTATTTATTTTTCTTTTTAAAAAAATGTGTAAGTCGCTTATATATGTACAAAAATAAAGCAACGTTTTTTTTTAAATCATAATTGTAGATCCCTTTCTATAATGTTTTTCTATAGCGTTTTTAAAAGGTCACATATAATGCTTTATTGTTAACAAGAAATAAATTCTCCATAGAGTTACCTTTCTATTTTAATTTTTTAATTATTTCTTTGTTAGGGATTAAATCATAATTGTAGATTCCTCAATATAGTTACAAAATAAGGTTTTGGATTAACTTAAATAACAATAATTTAATTTAATTATTTGTTTTATTTGTTTTCAAAAAATAAAATAATTTTTGTACATGGTACATCCTTTTTTCTGGCATTGGATAAAAAGAGTTTGGTTCAAATATAACAACACTTTATACTATAAAATAAGGGGTGTTTAGATTCCTTGGATCTCCTTGATCCAAGGGTTGATATTCTGAGAAAATTAGGGACGCGGTGGCATTTTTGTAATTTCTCGGAAATTACAAAAGTGCATCATTATCGTGAAAAAGTGCTCGATATACCAAAAAGTGCATCACTAAACCCAAATATTTTGGGCGATTGAGTTCAATCGAAATCGAGTCAATTGGACGCATAGGATGATGCACTTTTTTGGTTTAGTAATGCACTTTTTGAATTTCGCAATACAATTTTTCACCATAACGATGCACTTTTACAATGAAACTGAACATGGAGTGCGTGCCCCACTAACTTCATTTTTGTTTGCACTTTTTCGGCTTACTAATGCACTTTTTGTATTTAGCAATGCACTTTTTCACGATAGCGATGCACTTTTGTAATTTTTGAGAAATTACAAAATGCCACCGCGTCCCTAAAAGGATAAAATATCAACCCAATTTTAAAAATGAAGTAAATTTATTTATTTAATATAACAATAATTTAGATCATAACCAATAGAGATCTCCGTGTGAACAAATCAATTTAAGTTGTATTATTAGTGTTTAGTAAGCAAAAGTTGATATTTTTTGGGTGATTTTTGAATTTTTACTTCTATAAAGCGGTTGTGAAAGGGGATGATTCTCCACGTGACACTGGCCTGTATGTTCTTCCTTTTTTTTTTTTTGGTAAAAAAAAAAGCCCGAACTTTCCAGATATCCATGTTGTGACGGTTAACCGCCCATCCAAATTTCACGACGCTTCGCGAACTTTTGGGGTGTCACTTCCAGAATCGCCTCGGCGCCACTTCACCGCCCCACCCCCTGTTTCTCTCTTGTTGCAATCAGAATTTGGTTTGTTTACAGAGATCATGGAAACTAAGAGATCCGAGTTCTCATGGAAGTTGCCGGATCACCCGAAGCTTCCCAAGGGCAAGACTATTGCCATGGTGGTCTTGGATGGTTGGGGCGAGGCTTACCCTGATGACTACAACTGCATCCACAAAGCTGGCACCGTCACCATGGATTCTCTAAAGAAGGTCCTCTCCGTCTCTTTAATTTGCTCTCGTAATATCAAATTCCTTATTAACAACGGGATTTAGAGGACAATTTGTGTTTTGATTTATTCCAGGGAGCCCCTGATAAATGGAGGCTAATCAAAGCTCACGGCATTGCTGTCGGACTTCCTTCGGAGGATGACATGGGCAACAGTGAGGTTGGTCATAATGCTCTTGGTGCTGGACGCATTTATGCTCAAGGGTAACCAACCTTCTGGTTTTTGTAATTTATTACTTTATCTTATCTTATTACTGACTAATCATTCATTGTGCTTGTAAATTTTTTACTTCTTTTGCTATTGATTCCTTGCTTATGTATGTATCTACTTTTACGGTGACAACAAAAATTTGGTATCATACCTGGATTATAGAGTTGGTGTGTGTGCCTTGCTCTTCTTCATTTGTTAAAACATAGCTTTGTTTATGAAATTACGATTGAATGTTGTGATAAGCCTTGCCTGGGTTTTCTAATTTTGATCGGATGCTCATTTGTTGATTTGATGATAATATCAATGTAGTGCTAAGCTTGTAGACCTTGCACTTGCTTCTGGAAAAATCTATGAAGGGGAAGGATTTAAGTACATCCAGGAATGTTTCGAGACCGGCACACTACACCTTATTGGCCTACTGAGTGATGGAGGTGTACACTCCAGACTCGACCAGTTGCAGGTATGTGTTCCTTTCCTTTACTTCGTCTACTTTTGAGTCTATTGATCAAGGATATGATTTGACTGTTGATTCCCTGGCATGTCATCAGCTGTTGCTCAAGGGAGCCGCTGAACACGGTGCCAAGAGAATCCGTGTTCATGTCCTTACTGATGGGCGTGATGTTTTGGATGGCACAAGTGTGGGGTTTGTCGAGACTCTTGAGAATGATCTTGCTAAACTTCGTGAGCAAGGTGTTGATGCAAGAATTGCATCTGGTGGTGGTCGCATGTATGTCACTATGGATCGTTATGAGGTACATTTGCAACTTGTATATTTCTTATGATTTTTCTGCTGTCCTTGATTGCTTATCTTGAATGTTTTTGTGCATTAATCACTAATAGTACTACTTTGCCTGTCTAGATGCATTATACAGCATTACATAGCATGTTCGATGTTTTATAAAGCCAAAAAAATCCAATGCTGTATGATACATTGATATGATGTATTTTGACTCATAAAAATGATGCATATTAGAAATCAAATATTGAATTATGAATTTTAATGTCCTATAATGTATAAGTTTTTTTTTTTTTTCAGAATGACTGGGAGGTTGTTAAACGAGGATGGGATGCCCAAGTTCTTGGTGAAGCTCCATATAAGTTCAGCAGTGCTGTGGAAGCTGTCAAGAAACTGAGGGAGGAACCTGATGCTAATGACCAGTACTTAAAACCATTTGTTTGTGTTGATGAGAGTGGGAAGCCTTTAGGACCTATAGTAGATGGTGATGCTGTTGTCACTTTCAACTTCAGAGCAGATCGTATGGTTATGCTTGCAAAGGCCCTTGAGTATGAGAATTTTGATAAATTTGACAGAGTCCGGTTCCCCAAGATCCATTATGCTGGGATGCTTCAATATGATGGTGAACTCAAGCTTCCTAGCTACTATCTTGTTTCTCCACCAGAAATCGAGAGAACATCTGGAGAGTACTTGGTGCACAATGGAGTTCGTACTTTTGCTTGCAGGTACGTTTGCCTTTGATGCTTTGTATTAGTACTTTATCCGTGAAGTGATTGTGGTAAAAACTTGATCACTCAGGCTTGTTTGGTTCAGCTTTGAGTTTTAAATTGCTATGTATTTTTAAAAATTAAGATTAAATGCTCAGATACAGCTTTATCTGGTTCACAAACTCTTGGTGTTCATTTGAAAATTAAGATGACTACTAGAATATTGCATATTTTGATAGTAAAAGTTAAAAAAAAAAAATTCGAAACTAAAAACTAAAAATCTGCAATCCATCATTAGTTGTTTGACTTGTTACCTAGTAAATGAAATGATGCTCATCTGTGGAATCAAATCATACTTTTCAGATGTCATTAACTGTATTGTTATTTGTTAATGAACTGATATTGTTATTTTTGCTATGATCATGGAACTGGTGATCGTTTATCTTCATTAATGTTTTTATTTGTCATAGTGAAACAGTGAAATTTGGTCACGTAACCTTCTTCTGGAACGGAAACCGGTCAGGGTACTTCAACCCTGAAATGGAAGAGTATGTGGAAATCCCTAGTGATTACGGAATCAGTTTCAATGTCCAACCAAAGATGAAGGCCATAGAGATTGCTGAAAAGGCAAGGGATGCAATTCTTAGTGGAAAGTTCCATCAGGTGATCATATGATGGATCGATATCCTCCTGTGGCAAGTAGATTTCATTTCATTACCAGAAATGCTTATTCAATAGCTTTCATGTAATGTGTGGAGAGTTTTGCTTTTTCAGGTACGGGTGAACCTACCAAATGGGGATATGGTGGGTCATACCGGTGACATTGAAGCCACAATTGTAGCTTGCAAAGCTGCTGATGAAGCTGTCAAGGTACGTATCTCGATCATTCTTGCTATGTATATATATTCACTCTCTTCATTAATCTGATAAGAATATATATATTGTATTGTATTGTATTGTTGGGGCGCATCGTCATGCTCATTGGCTTTTATACACTGCCTTTGAGATGGATTTAGTCCCTATATCAATTTTGGTGCATTCTAACTAAATTCAGTTATTATTGTCACATAGCTGAATTTCAGTATTTCTTGGGTCTATCGGGCATACCCCCTTTCCCTTGGGCGGCAGGGGTACCCCCATCTCGACACCCCAGATTCCGCTGTAGTGAAGCCTCACTGGGTCAATGATGATGATGATGATGATGATGATGTATTTTATTGTATTGGTGTAGATGATCCTTGATGCAATAGAGAATGTGGGAGGAATATATGTTGTGACTGCTGACCATGGGAATGCAGAAGACATGGTAAAGAGGGATAAGAAGGGACAGCCTCTAAAGGACAAGAATGGAAATCTCCAAATTCTTACATCTCACACACTGAAGCCAGTTAGTACCTGCATGTCTTACCTAATCAATGCCCAATAACATAAGTTGGCTGATCTTGTTAATAATCATATATGTTTTAAGGTACACTCCAAGCAAAATGGTTAGTTGATTAATTGCTTTCGTCTGGAATTGCATTATGCAGGTTCCAATTGCAATAGGTGGTCCGGGTCTAGCACCGGGTGTGAGGTTCCGCAGGGACCTTCCTGCTGCTGGGCTCGCCAATGTGGCAGCCACTGTGATTAACCTGCATGGATTCGAGGCGCCAACGGACTACGAGCCCACTCTCATTGAAGTTGTCCATAACTAAACTAGCTGCCTATATATACAATAGCAGGAATACACAGCTGATTGCTATAGTTGCTTGGGTGGACCATGTGCTTTTGAGGGGAGAGTAGAGCCTTGTTGAGGTCAGTTGAATTAAATAATATTTGGACACTCTAGTTTGGCGGTCGGTTTTGGTTCGACCTCCACCTTGTTGCAAGATACATATGCTTGTACGTATTGGTTTAGTGTGTGTGTTTGCTTGTACTTTGTAGTTTTAAGTTGTTCAAAAATGAATAATTTATTCATATAAAAATGGATCGGTTTGTTTGCACAGTATAAAGTAGAGAAATTTTCATAAAACCACCCTTTAAATGAATTTTGGTCGCGATCGACCACCCCCGTTCTGAATTTCCGTCTAAGATTCCATTAAGTTTCGGTCAATTACCGTTTTGTTCTCATTTTTTCACATAGGAAAGGCTAAAATGAGAATCCCGGTTCAATGGGAGAATGAGAATCCTAGTCTAGTATTAGTATTTTACTTTTATTACAATGGGATGGGTATTTCATGACCGAATTGGGGGAGTTAGAGTTCTTAGGAGATTAGGGCAAGTGCGAGCTGAGTTAGCATCCACGATGCATCGAGTTGGTCGACTTCGTCTTAAAATCAGAATCGTGGGTGATTGTGAGATGGGTTAAAATCCACCATTGAGTTCATTGTCTCCAACGAGGGAGATTGCGATATTAGACTCGCGATTTCATTCTAAAGGCAAAACCATATCAAGCAGGTAAGAACTTGGTTTCAATCTATTTCGATTTAGGGTAGTTTATTGGCAGAATACATCAACAGACCCCTGTACTTACACTTTTTTTCCTATTGGACCCCTGTACTAAAAAATGTTCAATTAAACACCTAAACTTGTATACTTTTGTTCTATTAAACACATGCAACCAGATTTTCTCGGACGTGAAAATCAAACGCGATGATGTGTTAGATTTTTATGCCACGTATATGCCAACTCAATGCCACGTAGATAATTTTTATTTTTACTTTCATTTTAATTCAATTTGAAATAAAATTAAATTACTAGTTTGCCCTTGACACCTTTACATGGTATTATTTTAATTATTTTAATATAAGAAAAAAATTATAGAAAGAAAAAAATATACAAAATTACTTTGTCAATATTATTACGAGTTTAGTGGACAAAACCCAAATTATTACGAGTTTACTTCTCCTTCAATGGAGACCATCTTTTCTTCTCCTTAATGGCGGATTCCAACCAGAGCTGGATCTCAGCCTTTCTTCTTCTTAATGGTGGATTCCGACCAGATCTGGATCCCTTCAATAGAGAACGACAAGTTCAAACCGGCAGCAAGTCCCTTGACATGGATCTCGACCGGAAAAGCCATGCCGGCGGTGAATTCGACCAGATGAACGAGTTCGAACGATGAACGAGTTCGAACGCCGGGATGACCATCTCCTCCCCTGATTCCCTCTGGTTCTTCTCTCCACTGCGTCTTTCCTAATTCTCTCTGGTTCTCTTCAATAACCCAGATCCAGATTTTAGTGATGGTGCGCAAAATAACCGCTAATTAATTAAAGGTATAAAGCCATGCATGGGCTTAACTATCTTCCAAACGTATACATGGTATGGCACATAAGAATACAATATTATATTGGTACGTGTGTAGGATCAAAACATGCATGTGTGTATGTTCATATAGTTGGATGGCCAATTGGAACAATAAATATTAATTTAATCCAATTGAAAAGTGGTGTTCGTGTATCTTCTAACCCCAAAAATGATCAATTCGGTGATGATGGTGATGACGCACTAGGGCCCACAAAGCTAATGCAAATTACATGCATGCTGCTCCATGTAAGCTCTTGTTGGCTTATGATTCTCATAAAAGCCCGTCCCACATCGAACCCAATCAAAATTGGATAACAGCAAAAAGTTATAAATAGGCGGGAGGTGAGTTGTAATAATGGTCGGAAATCCTCTCTGGCTCGAGAACTATCTCGTTTGTCAAAGCCCGACGTGTTTGATCTCTGAGTGAGATAACGCTATAAACGGTATAAAGTCTAAAGACTTTATTCGTAAAGAGCACAAAAACAACCGGCTGAGGGGTGGGGAGGAGGAATAATCCACGTACGAAAACCGTTCGGTTGTACGAATCCCGAGAGTTAGTATTTTTATAATCCCGTTTATAGCGCGTTTATTTCGGGTTTCATCACTGGCGCCGTCTGTGGGAATTGACTCTCCCTATCCGACCTAACTCTCGGATAATCACGTAAGTGCGCCCTCTTCCCTCTTTAGTTAGTCCTGATCTCTGTGCGGCGCCACGGGGTTCGCCCCTGGCGTGCGCTGGCGAGGCCGCCATGTTCGAGCGGCGCCACGGGGTTCGCCTCTGGCGTGCACTGGCGAGGCCGCCATGTTCGTGCGGCGCCACGGGGTTCGCCCGTGCGGCGCCACAGGGTTCGCCCCTGGCGTGCGCTAGCGAGGCCGCCATGTTCGAGCGGCGCCACGGGGTTCGCCCCTGGCGTGCGCTGGCGAGGCCGCCATGTTCGTGCGGCGCCACGGGGTTCGCCCCTGGCGTGCGCTGGCGAGGCCGCCATGTTCGGGCGGCGCCACGGTGTTCGCCCCTGGCGTGCGCTGGCGAGGCCGCCATGTTCGTGCGGCGCCACGGGGTTCGCCCCTGGCGTGCGCTGGCGAGGCCGCCATGTTCGTGCGGCGCCACGGGGTTCGCCCCTGGCGTGCGCTGGCGAGGCCGCCATGTTCGTGCGGCGCCACGGGGTTCGCCCCTGGCGTGCGCTGGCGAGGCCGCCATATTCGTGCGGCGCCACGGGGTTCGCCCCTGGCGTGCCCTGGCGAGGCTGCCATATCCGTGCGGCGCCACGGGGTTCCCCCCTGGCGTGCGCTGGCGAGGCCGCCATCTCTGTGTGGCGCCTCGGAGTTGCAATCGAACCTCGTTTTACGCGGGACCGCCGAGCTTCCCGCTCGGGGTTGCCGTCGAACCTCGTTTTACGCGGGACCGCCGAGCTTCCCGCTCGAGGTTGCCGTCGAACCTCGTTTTACGCGGGACCGCCGAGCTTCCCGCTCGGGGTTGCCGTCGAACCTCGTTTTACGCGGGACCGCCGAGCTTCCCGCTCGGGGTTGCTGTCGAACCTCGTTTTACGCGGGACCGTCCCGCTCGGGGTTGCCGTCGAACGCGGGACCGCCGAGCTTCCCGCTCGGGGTTGCCGTCGAACCTCGTTTTACGCGGGACCGCCGAGCTTCCCGCTCGGGGTTGCCGTCGAACCTCGTTTTACGCGGGACCGTCAAGCTTCCCGCTCGAGGTTGCCGTCGAACCTTGTTTTACGCGGGACCGCCGAGCTTCCCGCTCGGGGTTGCCGTCGAACCTCGTTTTACGCGAAACCGCCGAGCTTCCCGCTTGGGGTTGGAGATTCTCGAAAAGTGCGCGAATCCACCCCTTGCTTCCCGCTTGGGGTTGGAGATTCTCGAAAAGTGCGCGAATCCACCCCTTGCTTCCCGCTTGGGGTTGGAGATTCTCGAAAAATGCGCTAATCCACCCCTCGCTTCCCGCTTGGGGTTGGAGATTCTCGAAAATGCGCGAATCCCCACCTCGCTTCCCGCTTGGGTTGGAAACTCTCTATGGACGAGGTCCAAACTCTCTATGGACGAGGTCCAGACTCTCTTATGGACGAGGTCCATACTCTCTATGGACGACGTCCAGACTCTCTTATGGACGAGGTCCAGACTCTCTATGGACGAGGTCCAAACTCTCTATGGACGAGGTCCAGACTCTCTATGGACGAGGTCCAGACTCTCTAGGGACGAGGTCCAGACTCTCTAGGGACGAGGTCCAGATTCTCTACGGACGAGGTCCAGACTCTTATGGACGAGGTCCAGACTCTCTATGGACGAGGTCCAGACTCTCTATGGACGAGGTCCAGACTCTCTATGGACGAGGTCCAGACTCTCTAGGGACGATGTCCAGACTCTCTATGGACGAGGTCCAGATTCTCTATGGACGAGGTCCAGATTCTCTATGGACGAGGTCCAAACTCTCTTCAGACGAGGTCCAGATTCTCTATGGACGAGGTCCAGATTCTCAATACTCTCTATGGACGAGGTCTAGATTCTCTATGGACGAGGTCCAGATTCTCTATACTCTCTATGGACGAGGTCCAGATTCTCTATGGACGAGGTCCAGATTCTCTATGGACGAGGTCCAGATTCTCTATGGACGAGGTCCCAAATCTCGAAAAGCGTGTGCAACCCGAGCAAGGCTCGGGGTTGGCGACAACTCTCGTGGGGACGAGGTCCCAAATCTCGAAAAACGTGCGCAACTCGAGCAAGGCTCGGGGTTGGCGACAACTCTCGTGGGGAGGAGGTCCCAAATCTCGAAAAGCGTGCGCAACCCGAGCAAGGCTCGGGGTTGGCGACAACTCTAGTGGGGACGAGGTCCCAAATCTCGAAAAGCGTGTTCAACCCGAGCGAGGCTCGGGGTTGGCGACAACTCTCAAAGGACGAGGTCCTAACTCTCTAAGTGAACGAGGTTCGCTAACTCTCAAAGGACGAGGTCCTAACTCTCTAAGTGAACGAGGTTCGCTAACTCTCTAAGAGGACGGGGTCCTAACTCTCTAAGCGAACGAGGTTCGCTAACTCTCAAAGGACGAGGTCCTAACTCTCTAAGTGAACGAGGTTCGATAACTCTCTAAGAGGACGGACTCCTAACTCTCAAAGCGAACGAGGTTCGCCAACTCTCAAAGGACGAGGTCCCAATTGTCGAAAAGTGCGAGAACTCCACCTAATCTCGTGTTTAGATCGAAATGTGCAGAGCTTAAAATCGATAGGTCTGGCGCACTTGTTTGTTGTCTCGTTGTCCTCGTGGAACGATGACACCAAGCCAAGGGGTTGTGATGGTGCGCAAAATAACCGCTAATTAATTAAAGGTATAAAGCCATGCATGGGCTTAACTATCTTCCAAACGTATGCATGGTATGGCACATAAGAATACAATATTATATTGGTACGTGTGTAGGATCAAAACATGCATGTGTGTATGTTCATATAGTTGGATGGCCAATTGGAACAATAAATATTAATTTAATCCAATTGAAAAGTGGTGTTCGTGTATCTTCTAACCCCAAAAATGATCAATTCGGTGATGATGGTGATGACTCACTAGGGCCCACAAAGCTAATACAAATTACATGCATGCTGCTCCATGTAAGCTCTTGTTGGCTTATGATTCTCATAAAAGCCCGTCCCACATCGAACCCAATCAAAATTGGATAACAGCAAAAAGTTATAAATAGGCGGGAGGTGAGTTGTAATAATGGTCGGAAATCCTCTCTGGCTCGAGAACTATCTCGTTTGTCAAAGCCCGACGTGTTTGATCTCCGAGTTAGATCGCGCTATAAACGGTATAAAGTCTAAAGACTTTATTCGTAAAGAGCACAAAAACAACCGGCTGAGGGGTGGGGAGGAGGAATAATCCACGTACGAAAACCGTTCGGTTGTACGAATCCCGAGAGTTAGTATTTTTATAATCCCGTTTATAGCGCGTTTATTTCGGGTTTCATCATTTAGAAAATTAAAAAAAAAGAAAAAAATTTTAAAAAGAAAGAACGAACAAAAAATAAAATAAAAAAGAAAAGAATGGAAGAAGAGAGAATCAGATCTATAGATATGGTTTTCTTTGGGATTTCTTTTTTACAAATTGGATAAAGTTTATACAATTCATTGGATAAAGTTTCTTTGAGATCTCTAGTTCTCTTTTTTACGCTGGTGGGAGGCACTCTTGGACACCACTGGAGAAGAAGAGTCATCTAGATCTGGATTTTCAGATCCAGATCTAGTTTCTCACACAAAAAAAAGAAAAAAGTAAAAATAAATCCGGCGAGGCGATGAAGAATTCTTTCTCCGACTTCGAAGTGTGACCTCAGTTATGGTTGATTGGTGGAGCAAACTCCGGCGGTGAAGAATGTCGGCGGTGTAGAAGTCGAATTATTTCACTGGTTTTCCTGACTATCTGGTTATCTTTCAGATCCAAAAAAAAAAGCAAGGGAAATAAAGAAAAGGAACGATAAAAAAAACGAAAAGAATAAAAAGCAATGGAAAATAGAAAAGAAGATAAAAAGAGAAAGAAAAAATTATAAAAAAAATCCATGTTAGCAAATTCAAAATTTTTAAGTTCCCCACTCCCTCACAAAGAGAGTGAATTTCACACACTATGCCACATCAGAGTATTGTATTTAATAGGCAAAATTGGGGGCAGTACAGGGGTTTGTTTGAACATTTTTTAGTACAGGGGTCCAATAGGAAAAAAAGTGTAAGTACAGGGGTCTATTGATGTATTCTGCCGTAGTTTATTTCATGTTTTGATTAAGGAATGTGGTTTGTATACATTATTTCTCATACGTATACAAATTGAATTGAATTTGTTAACAATTGGTCTTAATAGTTGAAAATGTCATGTTATTTTTAGAGTGGGTTTTTTAGCCTAGAAGATTGAATTGAATTTGCATACAATTGGTCTTAATAGTTGAAAATGTCATGTTATTTTTAGAGTGGGTTTTTTAGCCTATTTCAATAAAGGAACTCACACGTAGGAGAGATTGAAAGAGTTGTGCGTGTTGTAATAAGATATTTGCGAGTTGTGCAGATCCAACGGACAAGAAGAAGACGTGTTGCAGTGGGCAAAAATATGAAGAAGATGCAATGACATGGAGCATTGATGAGTCAAACAACCCAGATGAAGTGGAAAAAGACTGGTCTTTAAATTGTGGAATACTTCTCGTTGCGTAGTCATGTATTACAATGGATGACTAGGAAAAATGTGATGCTTAAGAAAGAAAAGATGAGTATAGACGAATGTTATAGGATTTGTGTAAAACATATTAGAAATTGCCTTATGGCAAGATGGAGAAGGAATAGTAGAGAGACAAGATACGGAGAGACAATGATTAGCTGAGGTTGTAAATAGATAGGATTTGCCTATCATAATTTTGTTACTCTTACTATAAAGATGTTGAGATTGAGAGAGAAAAATGATATTCATCTCTTTGTAATATAGTCATAGATGTGTTGGTATTAGGTTTATTTCTTAATGGTGCAATGAGTAAATGTTGATTTTAGATATCAGGTTTCCTTTTAGTACTAGTCAGTTCCTTCCTACTACACTCTGTTTTGTAAAATAAGCACATTAGTAATACGAAAATAATTATAATCGGATCACATAAACATGAGGAAGATAAACAATCTATTAGCAACCCAGTCTAACTTTAATCTATAAGCATTCAAATAAACATACTCATAATAGCGGGCTAATAGCAATCTTCAATCGTAATAGCAACCTCCATCCTTCACGATATCATTGAGAGTTTTTAACTCACCGTTGCGTTAAAGATAACTTCTCAAAGATCCTTCTACTTCATAATCATTGGCCCTTGCAGCCCAACCATAGAGATGTGGCCCGAGATTCTCTTTATTTTCAATCCGCTCTTTCTTACCGTGCATATTTGCTTCTAGTCCAACTTCTTTCAAAGATTATCACAGATTCATTATCAAACACTACAACATTAATAGGCTTAAATCGACAGAATTCTTCCTTAAAACATTCAGCATCGCCTTGTCCTCCCAAAAGATTACCTAAATTCATAATAATCCCCACTCAAGGTCAACTATGCAACTCTTCTTGAACAATATGTTGAGGCTTCTTGACTCCATCCAAGCCAATGGGCTTATGTTTCTCTATGTATCTTTCCAAAGCAAGATGTTTAGCCCTTTGTTTTACCCTTCTTTTACTTGAACGCCTTGCTACTCTTGATGCATGTTGCACGAGATTCTTGTATCCATACTCTTATTTATTTTTTTGGAACAAAATGGACACCTCAAGATTCCATTTGATTTTAAAACTCGATATTTCCCTTTCGCTTGTTCTAGTTTCTTGTATGGATTAAGCACATATTCCTTTATTTCTGAATCACTAATATCTAATGGATCATTTGAGCTCGAAACCATCATAGCTTCAAAAGAAGATGTTTATAAAACACATGAAAGAATTGAAAAGCTTTAGACATAACACAAAAAGCACAAAAGCTTGTTATCTAAAGATAAAAGCCATGGAAATGGAAAAAGCTTCTCAAACATGACAACTTGTAAAATTGTACTAAGTTGGTGTGCTAGAGATAGCTAATACAAATTGGACCACCACACAAAGTCCCCTTTTTTGGCTAGGCTAGTCTCATTTTCATGTATATCATATACATGGACTATTTTTCCTACCCCAATACATGCACACATTTCTCTAATGTCACTATCACCCATTATATGTTTAAGTTCATCATTCAATGTCATGCCAGCTTAAGAAAATCATAATAAAATTAGAAGTTCCATCATTGACAACATATCATGGTCAACCTCTCTTTTGCAATACACTATTTTTTTCCTATAAATATACAATAAAGCGAAATGGACCACAAAACAATATTAAACAGGCAAAAACACTCAAATATTAAAGTCATGTTTCTCGAACTCATTAACAATCAAAATATTTCGATTATTTAGTAGTACTAGTTGTTTATGCACATAGAAACACATACAGAGCTTCAGGAGCTCCAAATTATCTACTAGAAGTCAAAATTTGGTATATTTGATTGAAAATCAAGAGAGGGCTTCCAAACCTTGCAATAATAATTTATGAACACTAATTTCATATCATTAAGCTCTAAAAGTTACCTTTAACAAAGATGATCAGCAGGCTTTGCAAGTGCTCCCAATTATCTGCTACAAGTCGAAATTTCCCTCAATTGTGCGACTCGCAATCGCCCCAATCTTCTACGAACCCTATCCCCCATTCGATCGTAAAATACCTATCCCACTGTAATAAAAGTAAAATACTAATGCTAGACCGGGATTCTCCCATTGAACTTTGATGGATTTGTGCATTTACCATTACGCCCTCCTCATTTTAGCCTTTCATATGTGAACAAATGAAGGCAAAACGGTAATTGACCAAAACTTAGTGGAATCCTAGACAACAATTCAAAATGGGTGGTTGATCGCGAACAAAATTGATTTAAAGGGTGGCTTTCAATAATTACTTGTATAACAGATGGTTTTGAGCAAAGTGTGGCATTTAATGGGTGATTTTATGCAATTTTCTCTAAAAAGTAAGTGATATTTCAGACTTTTCACACGCAGACTACTAAAAAAGTTACGGGAAGTAGCATTTATTTCAAAGTACTTTTATTATTTCAATAACTTCAACTAGTAATGTCCTTGTTACTCTAAACATAGTGAACAACCTAGTCTTTGTTAGAAAGTTTGCAACTGATTATAAGGTTTTTATTAAATTTGACCCTTATCACTCCTCAGTCGACTACACATTTCAAGATAAATAGAAACACATTTTATCCAAAAAATAAATTTACACCCAAAATAGAACAAGGGCGTCTACACCCATCTCCGTCTTTGTTGTATCGTCATCAACTTGGCATGCTTGTTTCGGTCTTCCAAGCGCCCCCGTCTTCAATCTTCTTCGAAAAACATGTTTGTCTAGTGCCAATAAGGGAAATTTTCTCCCCTATGTCAGTTTGTCAATTAGGAAACCATGCTAGATTATATTTTTCATAATTCACACAAATTTTTACTACGTCGCATTTTAGGGTAAATTACAATTTTTAAACCCTCTTGTTTCTAGTCGTGATAAAAATAACCTTCCATGTATAATTTAATTTTCAAAAACTATGGAAGTGTACCCAACATTCTTATTTTGCTTAAAAATGTCTTTCTCAATTTCTTATATGGAAATTGCTTTCCCAAAATAAAATATACCTCATTCCTTTTTAAATAAAATAATATCTCCTTACTTTCATAATGAGCAAAACCCCAATTTACATATACTTATTTCTTATTAAAATATATAATATAAGAAATATCTTATTTTTCAAAAGAAAATACTATATTTAAGCTAGGCTTATCTTTTGTTTCAAAAGACCTTTATTTTTCTTGGAGTATAAACCAAATTAAAAGTTATTATTTGTTAATGGTAAAAATCTCATTTTAATTTCCATTATCATATTGTTGATAGGGTATTACTTAACAACAAATAAATTTGTAGTCAAGACCCCGCTGAGTACATGGAGTCAGGATCGTCCACGGGAAGCAAGGTTGTGTTTAACTACTAATCTACAAAGCGAAAGAACACACAAAACGGAAACAAAACAAGAAACAATGACCAACTAATGTACCAACAGGTCGGTACCAACATTATCGGGCTCGGTATCGATGTTGTTACTCAAACGAAAACGGAGCAGTTTCGACACAAAAATCGCAGGCTCAGTACTGAGCAAAGGACCTCGGTAACGACGCAAAACAAAGAGTAATATGAACTTTCGAATAAGTGAAAACAACTAGGACAAGGGTCTACCACAACACAATCATGCGATTGAGATAGTATGAATCATAAATATCATGCCTTGAATATAAAGTCATCAACTTCATTGATTAAAACAATTAAATCAATCTACTTTCATAAATCAATTCACTTTCTACTTATTTTTTGATCCAAAGTTTGTAACTTTCGTTATCAAACATTGTCAACATTCAAGTTCATAACTTTCTCTTTCGATTAAGCAATAAACTCGAATTACCTTGACTTTCGCCAAAGCATAAACACAAAACAAGCAGAGAATAGATAGAAGGCATTCAATTATTCATCACATCCTCATTCAAGCACAATGATGTCGGTTTTTCAACCCCGGTCCTAGAAAAGAAGACTACTCACACATGCTTAAGGAAAAACAAGCAAAATACTTTAATAAAGACATAACTTTGAATCAAAACTAAACTTACTTGAATTAAAAACACTTCTTGTCTCAGAAAAACACCAGAACTAACAAACTTCTTCTCCAAGTCTCCTTAAGAACAATCTAAATCAGCAAACTAGAGGAAAAGGTGCGAGTTTTTGAAGGAATTCTCACGTCTCTCCTCAATTCTCCCAACAACCTCTCTAAAACTACTAAAGGCAAGAGTATTTATACTAGAAAAGCTATCTAAAAAGTTTCCATAAAGATAGAACTTTCCAAACTAAAAGATTACGGAATAAAATCATTGAAAGTTTGATGTCGGCTACGTCTAACGACACAGGGGACCTCGGTGTCGACCGTGTCAGGGTCGGTAGACTCTTGCTGAATCTTCGCCAACTTCTCCTTCTTGCAAGCCTCGGTACCGATCCCACGGGGTCGTTACCGAGCCTGTTTGGCCTTGTTTCTTTATACTTCTTCACAGCTTCTTTTGGATTTTCCGGGATCTCTTCAATGTCCTTGTCTCCTCATTAGCTCGCCATGCTCCTCTCTCTCCTCTCTATCTTGATGCCTCCAGAATGCTCCAACTTGCTTCAAAAACCTACAACAAAACACAAAAACAGAGTAGCTTCCATATTTTTCTCAAAATATGCAAACTCATCCAAAAAGACACAAAACTAACACAAAAGCATGACTAAACTAAGCTAAACAACCTAGAAAAACACTCCAAAATAAGCTAAAAACACGAACATCAAAATACCCCATACTTATGCTTGCTTGTCCTCAAGCAATCACTAAACATAAGCCAAAACCAATCAACACATTCCTCAAGTAATAGCCCTCGTCAAAATGGAACTTCAGCGTTGATGAAAATAGCTAGTGACTCTTAACGTCATCACACATATATGAACAACAAATAGACATAAGAAACCACAATCCAACCTCACAAAGGATATAGTGTTTCATTCAATTCTCATGTGTTTAGGCTTATAAATTCAACTCTCAACTCAATCAAATATGCAAAAACTCATAGAAATTGGAACTTATATCATCATACTCTCCACCAAAGATTATCAAAACAAGCAAAAATCATCAAAAGAACTTAGGCTCAATGAAAAACTTCATAGAATTTTCCATTCGGCCGGGTTGTAATGGGGCTTGTTAATAACAATAAGGCATGGAAATATTTTGGTTATGTGGTGCTAAAAATCCGGGAATATAGACTCCTAAAAACTCAACATACTCACCAAAACTTCTCAAAAGAATCATACCAAACTCACTTTCTCTTAAAGCACACTCATTCTCTTACTCACCAAATAAAATCCTAAAAAGTCTCATAAACACAAAGAAACTCTTGGTTTTGACTTTAATGGCACCTGCACACATTCTTATTCCTCTTTCCCTTTTTTCTAAATTTTTTGTATATTTTTTTTCACTGGGAAAGGTTCAGTACCGATCCCATTGGGGTCAGTAACGAGTTTGTTCTGACTTCCTTTTTTCTCTGAGATAACCTCAATACCGACCCTTAACGATCTGAAACTTCATTTTTCTTCTTTTCTCTAACTCGTGCACTTCTTTTCCAGGAGTTCTTTTTACAATTTCTAACAAAGAGACTTCCAATCTACCCAACCAATCCCTTTCCTTCGAACCAACATACATCTTCACTCAACAAAACAACTCTAACCAACTACGTCCTAATCCCCGGATAGGGTCAAGCTTATATCGACTAGGAAATAATTTTTGTGAAGCTGAAAATAAAAGGCTTAAGGCTCAAATTGGCTTCAAAAACAAGGAATAATGTAAGGGTGGATATGGATTAATAAGGCTCATGAAAAATTAAGTTCTCTATCATATGATTTCACAAGTAATGAACTAAAATCTTATAAAGGTTTTGAGAAATAGATAACCATCACAATCTCAAGAGATAATATACATATAGAGAGTAAATCACACATGAAAATCAAGGGTAAATATGCTCACAAGGTCATTTTTGTTGGATTGCAATATACTCATGCTAAAAGTCATATGCACTCAGTTTCATCACATGCTAATCTTACACTTTAAAAACATTTTCATCATGAGTTTCAGGCTAAACTATCAAAAACATGTTAAATGGAATTACATGATCATGCAAGCAAAAGCAATCATAGAACCATAAAAATAAGGGTATTATCCGTCCTAAAATCTTTTTGACATTTTTTTCAATTTTTTTTCATTTTTTTATGCAAAGAAAAGCAACTAAAACAACTAAAACCAACAAGCAAGACAACAAACTTAAACAAAAACAACAAACACAAGAATACAAAAGTTTTCTTTTCCCTCCCTACCCCATACTTAAGCAATACAGTGCCCCCACTGTTGAAACAGAGTAAAGAAAAAGAAAAAGATAGGGAAAAGAAAATGAACTCACAAAGTGGTTTTTGAAGCCGTGGAAACATCCTTTGACATCCTTGAGAGAAAGAGAGAATCAACGCCTAGGTGGGAAGTGCTTTTTGAAGTTCTCCATGAACATAGATGTGGCCCTCCATCCCTCCTCAGTAGCATTCCAACGGTCCCCACTTGTCCTCCACCAAGACTCAACAATCCTGTGACGCTCATCCTCAACGGCCACTCGAGCTGCATAGGCTTCTTGCCACTGATTCATCTGGTCATGTATGTGGTATAAATGCATGCACAGCTGCTGCATCCGAGAAGCCAAATCATTTGCCCACTGTGGTGGAGCAGAATCAGAGCTGGAGGCACCGAATGGGATCATGCCCATTGGTATTGTGCTGGTGCTGGCGAAAGTGGGAGTCGGTACCGACCCTGTAAGGGTCGTTATCGGGGTCGTGGATTACGATATCGTGCTCCTCTGGAACGGTAACGTGGCCATCGGCATCGGCCATCCCCTCGGTACCGTATGAAATGTGAACCACCGTCACTAATAAGGACTCTTGGCACTCCAAACTTAGGGAAAATGTTAGTCTTAATAAATTTGGCCACGGTTTTGGCATCATTGGTCCTTGTAGCAACGGCTTCCACCCACTTAGAAACATAATCAACCGCGACAAGGATATACTTATAGGGACCCGATTAAGGGAAGGGTCCCATAAAGTCTATACCCCAAACGTCGAAAAGCTCGACCTCTAGGATCCCTGTTAGTGGGTTCTCATGCATCCAAGTGATGTTTTCAGAGTGTTGACATTCATCACATGAGGTCACATGATTCTGTACGTCCCTGAAAATGGTTGGCCAATAGAGACCACTTTGAAGAATCTTCGCCGTGGTTTTAAAACCTTTTGCATGGCCACCAGTTGGGAGAGTGTGACATTGACAGATCACACTCTCTACCTCTTCTTCTGGTATACAACGCCCAAAGAGGTGATCACTTCCTTGTTTAAACAATTAGGATCATCCCAATAGTACTGTTTGACATCATGTAAGAACTTCTTCTTCTTTTGTGGGGTCAAGCCCTCGGGAATCACGCCTCCTACAATGTAGTTAGAAAAATCCGCAAACCAAGGAGTCTTTGACCCTCTAATAGCATGAATGGAATGAAGAGAAGTAGAAGAAAGAGATAAAGGAAGATCTGAATTGGAAGGAATTGAACTAAGTTGAGAAAACTCACCTGATTGGGTCGTTACCGGACTAGAATAGGTCGTTGTCGACCTTGTTGCTTCAGTAATCTCCTCGATATCGATCATTTGAGCCTCAGTATCGATCCGTACTACCTCGGTATCGAGCTTCTCTGCTTCGGTACTGGTGTTTCTAGCTTGCTCCATTCTCTGTAATGGGTCGATACCGACCCATGTAGGGTCGGTTACGAGCCTCTTGTAGCTTTCGACCTCGTTCCGCATGAGGTGCTCGTCCGGTCTGGCGTCATTGATTGGTACAACATTGTTGGATTTCGTGATGTGTTTAACTGGCAACCTAGATAGGTGATCCGCCACCAAGTTTGTCGCTCCCTTCTTGTCTCGGATTTCATGATCAAATTCTTGCAATAAGAGCATCCAACGAAGTAGCCTAGGTTTGGCATCCTTCTTAGCCATTAAATATCTAACGGCTTCATGGTCAGTGTAAACAATCACTTTAGAACCAACAAGATAAGAGCGCAATTTTTCAAATGCAAATACCATGGCAAAAAATTCCTTCTCCATCGTGGTATACTTACTCTGCGCCTCATCAAGCTCTTACTTGCATAATAAATGGCGTGGAGCTTTTTATCCTTCCGCTAACCTAATACTGCACCGACATCATAGTCATTGGCATCACACATTATTTCAAATGGCAAGGTCCAATCCGGGGACTGTATAATAGGAGCAGAGACAAGTGCTTCTCTCAACCTGTGAAAAGCCTCAAGACATTCTGTAGACAACTCAAACACTACATCTTTCATTAGTATGTTAGTCAATGGTTTAGCTATCTTAGAAAAATCTTGAATGAAACGTCTATAGAAGCCAGCATGTCCTAAAAAACTCCTAATGTCTTTTACAGAAGAGGGAAGAGATAGTTTTTCAATGAGCTCAAATTTGGCTCTGGCTACTTTTATCCCTCTCTTAGAGACGAGGTGTCCTAGCATTATCCTCTCTTGGACCATGAAATGGAATTTTTACCAATTAAGAACAAGATTGGTTTCTTCACATCTTTTAAGCACTCTAGTCAGATTAACTAGACAAGAATCAAATGAAGAACCATACACAGAAAATCATCCATAAAAACCTCAATTATGTCCTCTATCATATATGAGAAGATATCCATCATGCACCTTTGAAGGGTTGCAGGGACATTACAAAGCCCAAATGACATTCTTCTGTAAGCAAAATTCCCATAGGGACAAGTAAAGGTTGTTTTCTCCTGATTATCAGGATGAATGGGAATCTACCAGAAACCGCTATAGCCATCTAAGTAACAAAAATAATCATGCTGGGCTAAGCGTTCTAAAACTTGATCAATGAAAGGAAGCGGAAAATGATCTTTTCTTGTAGCACTGTTTAGCTTTCTATAGTCAATGCACATCCGCCAACTAGTTGTGGTCCTAGTGGGGATCAGTTCACCTTTTTCATTCTCTATAACAGTCATTCCCTCTTTTTAGGGACTACATGGACCGAACTAACCCATTGGCTGTCCGATATAGGAAAAATAATCCCGACATCAAGTAGTTTTAAGATTTCCTTTTTCACCACATCTTTCATATTAGGATTCAACCTACGTTGATGCTCTATTGTGGGTTTGTGATTATCCTCCATGTAGATCCTATGCATGCATAATGAAGGGGATATGCCAGTTATGTCATCCAAAGAGTAGCCAATGGCCTGAGGGAGTCTGGAAGGGGCTTGAGCGTTGGAGTAGAGTTAGGACCAAGAAATTCATACCTGAGGGAGTCTGGAAGGGGCTTGAGCGTTGGAGTAGGCTTAGTCGGGATAAGAAGGGGTTCTTCATGCTCTGTCTTCAAGACTTCCTCGAGATAATCAAACGCCAAAAGTTCTTCATCTTCTTTCAAAGGGCTTGGTATCGACCCAGAGGGGGTCGGTATCGACTCGATTTTGCCTGCCAGGAGCCTTGGTACGTACCGAGGTGGTGGTGCTCGGTATCGATGCTGCAGAACATGCATGTACATCTTGTCCTGCCAGGAGCTTCGGTGACGACCCATGTAGGATCGGTATCGATGCTGCATGATCAAATTCCGCCCACCTTCTGTCCGGGAATGCATCAAAAGCCAACAACCTCTCGATCGGGTCCCCACAATCAATGTTGTCAGTGTGGGTGTAGAGCATCTTGACCCCGACTTCATTAGTCTCTTTCATGGTAGGGTTAAAGCGGAACTCCACCACCTCATCCCCAATCTCAAAAGTTAGGAGTCCCCTCCTAACATCAATTATGGCTCCAGCTGTAGCTAGGAATGGTCTCCCTAAAATGATAGAGACCACCAGGTCTTTGGGCATCTCCATGACAATGAAATCATTTGGAACAGAGAACTTGCCCACTTGAACTGGAAAATCATCTACAACCTTGTAGGCTTGACACAAGATCTGTCCGCCATGTATAACCTCGTGTTTATAGGCTCCAGTGGTCCCATGTTGGCCTTGGACCAGATTGATAATGGTAGTAGACTTGCACTTGCTCCTAAGTCACATAAAGCTTTAAACCGGTAAGCTTCAATACCAATGGTAATAGCAAACTTACCTGGGTCGCCTAGTTTTTTTGGGAGCTCCAAGGATCGGACCTCGTCGGTCAGCTCAAACATAGACCTCTTCCTGCTTAGAATATCTTTCAAAAATTTTGTATAAGCCGACATTTCGCTTAGGGCCTCAACGAATGGAATGGAAATATTTAAGCCCGGTCTCGGAACCAAAACGAGCTCGAGAGGTGGTGCTACTGAGTCGATAATAGGGTCGATAGGTGCTGCAGAAGGGTCGGTATCGACCATGATGGGTTCGTTATCGATCCGGACTGGAGCATTTTCTTCGTTACCGGGCTCTTCCTCCTTGTCTTCAGCACGTTCCGGTAGTGTCTTTCCGCTTCGTAGGTGTACAGCTGTTATTTGTCCTCTCGGGTTCTCTTCGGGGCGGCCCAGGAGTTGCCCTTGAGGTCTCGGAACTTGTACAGAAAGGTTACCTAATTAGGAATTTACATTCTTTCTCCAGGATTCAATTTCTCCCAATTGTACTTGTACTCCTTTTAGGTTGGAACGGACTCCATCAATCTTATTGTGGACTCCGTTAAAACCCTCTTGTAGCCCTTGTACCCATGAAGGTGGCTCTTGATAGCCTGGTGGTCTATACGGTATAGGCCTTCTATCCGGTGGAGGGGTGTAGGGCTTTGACCTTGATTGGAGTTTCCCCAAGTGGGATAGTTGTTCGGCCTGTCATAGTTATTAGGTGGGTTTCTGTATTGACCTCTCATGTAATTCACTTTAGCATAGGTCTCAGCGGCTCTAACCTGCTCAATGTTAGTACAAGCAGAAGTACTATAGGCATGAGAGCCACACTCAAGACATTGTTGGGAGGTTTCCAGAAAACCTACCTGTTTCTTCAGCCGGTTGATCTCGTCTTGCAAGAATTGATTTTTAACATCTGGATCAACTTCATATTTATTTGTAGTGTAGAGTCTCCTTTGAGGCTGGGGCGACTGCTGGGTCCCATACATGGCATCATAATTGGTCAACTTGTCTAGTAATGCCCATGCCTCATCGGGTTCCATCTCTATGAAAACACAAGCGGTGTGTAGGTTGATGCGGTTCTTCGTCTCATCATTGATCCCCTGAAAGAAGATCTCTTGAAGAACGTATTGTGGTTGTCCATGGGTGGGGCATTGCCTAAGTATCTCTTTGAATCTCTCCCATGTCTCCACAAAAGTTTCATTAGGGAGTTGGTGGTAAGAGGTGATGCGTTTCCTTAACTCCGTAGTCTTGGCTGGAGGGAAGAACTTAGTCATAAATAAATCATGCAAAGCTCTCCACTTCCTAACCGACCTAGGAGGTAGGCTCTCTAACCAGCTTAAGGCCTTACCTGCAAGGGACCACTTAAAAGCCTTTAGTTGAACATATTTTAAAGAAACATTATCAGCAGCAATAGTGTCACATAAATCAACAAAGTTTCTAATATGCTCCATTAGGCACTCAGTGGGTTTCCCTTCTAACTGAGCCCTCTTAGTCAAGGATATGAATTGAGATTTGATCTCGAAGTCTTTCTCTATCTCTGGAAGCACGATTGCTGATTCTGGCACCCTCAGTTTCGGGTGCATGTATTGCTTGGCGTTCCTAGGGATAGCATTCAACTGCTCCTGTAACTGAGTACGTTGCTCCCTTTCTTGATCTCTCTCAGTTTGTAACGCTTCCATCTGTCTGCAGAGAGCATTCATTCGTTGGGCCATCTCTTCAGGTGTGACAGCCATAGTATGGTTTTCTCGTCTCATGCGATGAAGAACACGTTCAGTCTCAGAATAGTAATCAGGTTGTTCAAATTCAAACCGACGTCTTCCTGCTTGCATAAGATGAGAAAACAAACAAAAGAAAACTAATTAGAAATAAAATGGGGTCGGCCAATTCCCTAACCCACAAGTAATTAAACACAACACTGTTGCTTCCCCGGCAACGGCGCCAATTTGTTGATAGGGTATTAATTAACAACAAATAAATTTGTAGTCAAGACCCCGCTGAGTACAGGGAGTCAGGATCGTCCACGGAAAGCAAGGTTGTGTTTAACTACTAATCTACAAAGCAAAAGAATGCAAAAAACGGAAACAAAACAAGAAACAACGACCAGCTAACGTACCCAAAGGTCGGTACCGACCTTATCAGGCTCGGTATCGACGATGTTACTCAAATGAAAACGGAGCTGTTTTGACACAGAAAACGCAGGCTCGGTACCGAGCAGAGGACCTCGGTAACGACGCAAAATAGAGAGTAATATGAACTTTCGAATAAGAGAAAACAACAAGGACAAGGGTCTAGCACAACACAATCATGCAATCGATATAGTATGAATCACAAATATCATGCCTTGAATATAAAGTCAAAAAATTCATTGATTAAAACAACTAAATCAATCTACTTTCATAAATCAATTCACTTTCTACTTATTTTTTGATCCAAAGTTTGTAACTTTCGTTATCAAACATTATCAACATTCGGCTTCATAACTTTCTCTTTCGATTAAGCAATAAACTCGAATTACCTTGACTTTCGTCAAAGCTTAAACACAAAACAAGCAGAGAATAGATAGAAGGCAATCAATTATTCATCACATCATCATTCATGCATAATCATGTCGGGTTTTCAACCCCGATCCTAGAAAAGAAGACTACTCACACATGCTTAAGGAAAAACAAATAAAATACTTGAATAAAGACATAACTTTGAATCAAAACTAAACTTACTTGAATTAATAACACTTCTTGTCTTAGAAAAACACCAGAACTAAAAAACTTCTTCTCCAAGTCTCCTTAAGAACAATCTAAATCAGCAAAATAGAGGAAAAGGTGCGAGTTTTTGAAGGAATTTCTCACGTCTCTCCTCAATTCGCCCAATAACCTCTCTAAAACTACTAAAGACAAGAGTATTTATACTAGAAAAGCTATCTAAAAAGTTTCCATATAGATAGAACTTTCCAAAACTAAAAGATTACGAAATAAAATCATTAAAAGTTCGATGTCGGCTACGTCTACCGACACAGAGGACCTCGGTGTTGACCCTGTCAGGGTCGGTAGACTCTTGCTGAATCTTCGCCAACTTCTCCTTCCTGCAAGCCTCAGTACTGAACCCACATGGTCGTTACCGAGCCTATTTGGCCTTGTTTCTTTGTACTTCTTCACAACTTCTTTTGGATTTTCCGGGATCTCTTCAATGTCTTTGTCTCCTCATTAGCTCGCCATGCTCCTCTGTCTCCGCTCTATCTCGAAGCCTCCAGAATGCTCCAACTTGCTTCAAAAACCTACAGAAAAACACAAAAACAAAGTAGCTTCCATACTTTTCTCAAAATATGCAAACTCATCCAAAAAGACACAAAACTAACACAAAAGCATGACTAAACTAAGCTAAATAACCTAGAAAAACACTAAAAAATTACGCTAAAAACACGAACATCGCATATTATAACTGTAACACCCCGATAATTTATAAGGGATTGAGGTGCTCCCCATGTCAACAAGAGCTCTTCCTTTTCTGGGTTCGAGTGAGGACAAAGAACTCAAAAGTTAAGCGTGCAGGGGCGAGAGTAGTACCAAGATGGGTGACCTCCATGGAAGTCCTCGGGTTGGCATGGGATAGCGCTTCTAAAGTCTTGGGCCTTACAAATGGTATCAGACCCGACTCTGGGTTACGAGTTGGCTTGGCCCGGTGGGCAGTCACTCGACCCGGAGGGCGGTCCTTAGGCCTTGACGAGGACGTCAAGTGCTTAAGTGGGGGAGATTGTAACACCCTGATAATTTATAAGGGATTGAGGTGCTCCCCATGTCAGCAAGAGCTCTTCTTTTTCTTGGTTCGAGTGAGGACAAAGAACTCAGAAGTTAAGCGTGTAGGGGCGAGAGTAATACCAAGATGGGTGACCTCTTGGGAAGTACTCGGGTTGGCATGGGATAGCGCTTCTAAAGGCTTGGGCCTTACAATAAAGAAAATATAAATGATTATTCTTTTATTTGTTTTATAAGACTTATAATTATGACCATTTGGGTAAAGTCCATCATAATTGTTATAAGTTATTATTTCTTTTTCCTGTTCCTTTCAAGAAAATAAACCATCCTTTATTAAAATATAATAAAGAGAAGAAAATTTACAATAATATCCCTTCTAAAAGAAATGGTTATTACAATCTTATGGTTAATAAAAGTGAAGTTGCTTATTTGATTGCAAATTTTTGTGTCATGACAAAATGTCAATTTGGTAAACAAGTTAAAAGTTTTCACTGTGACAATGGAACTGAATATACTTGCATCTGCCCCTTCTTTAATCAAAACGGGATTGAATTTCAAACATCTTGTGTTGGAACACCTCAACAGAATGGTAGGGCTGAAAGAAAGCATAAACATATTTTGAATGTGGATAGGGCTCTTCGTTTTCATGCTCACCTTCCTTTGGAATTTTGGGGTGAATGCATTTTGACAACGACTTATTTAATTAATCAGACTCTAACTCCTCTTCTTCACAACAAAACTCATTTTGAAATCCTACATGGTCGTTTACCTACATATGGTCGTTTGAGAGTCTTTAGTTGTTTGTGTTTTGCATCCATTATACCTCGTCAAACTAATAAATTTGCACCTAGGGCTAGGAAGTGAGTTTTTGTTGGTTATCCAAAAGGTCAAAATTTTTGGAAAGTCTGTGATCTTGAAACAAATGAACGTTTTGTATCCGCTGATATTACATTCTATGAAACATATTTTCCTTTTCAACCTATTTTGACTACTAATGCACAATCTAGTGCAAAACCACACCCGTCTATTTTTTACGATATCCGTGACCCGATTTCCCATTTGTAGACAGACGATTGAGGGATTGGGGTTCAATCTCCTCTTGTCTCCGTTCAAGAACCCAACCCAAACTCCACAAATGCCCAATGTAGACAGACTTCAGGGGAGTGGGGTTCAATCTTCTTCTGATTCTGTTCAATTCAACTTTGATTCTAGCTCCACATTAGCCCTAACGCAAACAGATGATGGGGGAGGTGGGGTTCAATCCTCTCCTGTCGTCAACAGAAGTATACACTGGATATCCTGACTGAGGCTGGTCTACTTAGTGGTAAGTCGTGTGAGTTCCCTATGGAATAAAATCACAAGCTTGCTCTTTCTTCTACACCACTGTTTGAGGCTATTGATAGATATTATCGTTTGATTGGTCGTTTGATTTATCTGACCATCACTCACCTTGAAATTTGCTTTGTTGTGCACACTCTTGCAGTCTTGCTCAATTTATGCAAGAGCCTACTGTTGATCACTGGGATGTTGCAGTTCGTGTTCTCTGGTATCTCAAGAGTCATCCGGGTCAGGGTATTTCTTGTCTTCCAGTGGTAGCCTAGACCTTATAGCTTTCTGTGACTGATTATGCGACGTGTCCTCTTACGCGTCGTTCTATTACTGGCTACTTTGTTCAGTTTGGATCTTCTCCAATTTCTTGGAAGACTAAGGAATAGCACATTGTCTCCCAGGTCATCTGTTGAAGCTGAATATCGTGCTATGGCAAGCGCCTGATGTGAGCTCATCTGGTTGAAAGAGTTGTTTCGCTCTCTTGGCATCACTCATTTCGCTCATATGTGTTTGTTCTATGATAGTCAAGCAACTCTCCATATTGCTGCTAATCCGGTTTTCCATGATCGGACTAAGCACGTTGAGGTTGACTGTCATTTTATACGAGATCTTCTCTTTGTTGGCACTGTTCGTACTTCACACATTAGCATTCATTCTCAGCCAGCTGACATCCTCACTAAAACCCTCGGTTCTCAACGGTCTCATCTACTTTTGGGCAAGTTGAGCATTCGAGATCCTCATACTCCAATTTGAGGGGAATATTAGCATATATTGTATATTTTGTATTTATGTATATTTGCTATTTGTTTCCTTGTTAAGGCTTGTGTTTATAAACCTTTTTACGTTAATGAGAAATTAAGCTTTCACGTCAAATCAATTCTTTAGTGAGGGATGGGGTTTTTGCTATTTACATGCCCTTATTTAACAATGCTAATTATGTATTTATTTTTTCTATTTATTTAATGGGAACTTCTAATGTGTGTCTTGGGCACACAATAAATATACTAATTTTGGTAATTTTGATTTTTATTTGTTAATTTTGATTTTTTTTTTAAAAATAATTTTAATTTAGAAAATAATTTTAAAATAATTTCTAAAATTAACTCATTATATACTCATAGACACACATTATCAACCTAGTACCGTTAGAAATATTGTAAACTATTGAACCCGATACCGAATAGTTAGGCGGGACCATAAGTAATAATGCACACTTGATTGATGATTCCTTGCGTTTTCTCACTTGTCAAAACTTTTATCCAAAAACAGGAAATGGAATTTGGAATCGGAAGCTTTTCTTATACTAAATGACAAATACAATACGGCAGTGAGCGTCGACGGTGGCAATTTCTTTGGTGGGTGTAGAATTGCAAAGAGAGAGATATGGCGGCGAAAGTGAGTGCGATTATAGTGTATCCGATCAAGTCCTGCCGTGGAATTTCCGTTTCCCAAGCTCCTGTCTCTTCCACCGGTAATCTCCCTCTCTCTCTCTCTCATTCAGCTTCTGTGTTTGTTTGGTCTGTATAATCTATGCAGTTACGAAATTCTTCATACTTTCTTTCCTCTGGGAGGATGTCGCTACAATTTTTATCCGACTCAAAACATACACCAATTATATTATTAAATCAAATGATTATTCATTGAAAAATGACACTTTTTTGCATTCAGATAGTTCTACAAATGAGATTTCACATCAAATATTAAGACATAAAATACCCTAGAAAAGCTATTGGTTGCTGGAAGATTTTTCTGCTTATCGGTATTGACTTTTGTTCCCTCGTACAATGGTTGTGCTCGACTTTGGATTGAATCAGAAAAGAAAAGGTTGGAATCTGAGACTAATTTTCAACTTTGTGTAGGATTTAGATGGGACCGACAATGGCTGATTATCAATCCGAATGGGAGGATGTACACCCAGAGGGTGGAACCAAAGCTTGCTCGGGTGGAAGTTGAGCTGCCAAAGGAGGCCTTTACAGAGTCCTGGGAGCCTTCCAACTCCTCTTTCTTGGGCAAATTCCCCAATTCCAACCCTTCATTTTTGTTTGTAAATTGTAATGCTCCTGTACTACTAACTAAATTCATTTGTTGATTTGTGCAGTGGTACGAGCGCCTGGAATGAGCGCACTCAAGGTTCCCTTGAGCAACTCAGGGAGCAGAGTTGATGGTGTAGGTGTATGGAATTGGACTGGCTCTGCCTTGGATGAAGGAGACGACGTAGCTCAGTGGTTCTCTACCTATCTTGGTAAACCCGCTCGCCTGGTGCGTTTTGATGCTGGTCAGTACTGTGCCTCTTCTTGACCCAATCAATTAACCAATCTAGATTATTGCTCAAGTTCATAAGGTTTAAACCAATTAACTAATGGTTCATGGCAGCTAGAGTAAGTAGAGAGACCCATCCTGACTATGCTCCTGGATACAGAACCATGTTTTCGGATGAGAACCCATTCATGCTTGCGTCCCAGGTTCACCAATCAAGTCTCTAATGAATCAAACAGAAATTTTCTACTTGTTGTTGTCTTCTTACTTAGAATTGTTCCTTTGTTTTGTGAAGGAATCGCTGGATGCACTTAACAAGCTCCTGCCAAACCCAATACCAATCAATCGTTTTAGACCCAAGTATCCATCTTAGATTCGAAATGACTTTGATTTTGCTCTCTGCTCCATAAAAAAACAAATATTCATGTGGGGTTTATATTGATGATCAAATTCCTATAATATGATTTGGGGTTTATTGTTTCACACTTATATCTTGTTTTTTGAATGTTGCAGTATTGTTGTTGAAGGCTGTGGACCATTCGAGGAGGACATTTGGAAGGAAATCAAGATCAACAAGCTCACCTTCTTTGGCGTTAAGCTGTGCTCCCGTTGCAAGGTTAGCAAAAGCTCTTTTCTTCATACACAAAATGCTCTCCATTTTAGATTTCGCAATTAAATTGAAATTGATGTTCATTTCATCTAAATCATGATACTGATTCATTTCAGATGCCTACAATCAACCAAGAAACTGGAGCTGTTAATCCTGAAGTAGGTGAAGTCCTCAAGACTCACAGATCAGGCAAAGTCTTGCGTCCAAACCAAAACAAGCAAGGAGAGGTGTGCTTATTTTTACATCATCTCTGAAATATTGCTGAATTATAATTTGCTGGGTTTCAGAAAATGGTTATGGTGAAATAAAGAGACTTGTAATTAATAACTGGCTGATACTTTGGGATTACAGGTTTACTTTGGACAGAACATGGTTTGTAAAGACTCCATGGCTGGTGGAAAAGGGAAGCTAGTTCAAGTTGGAGATCCAGTTTATGTCATCAACAAGTACACTTCTACTGTTGAGGCACCGGCTTAACTCTTGATTCTCATCACGTGCGTTGTAAACCATCAGTTAAATCATGTATCCTTGTATGAAATAAGGTGCTAATGACATTGCACAATAATGTAAACTGAAATCATGTATCCTTGTATGAATTAAGGTGCTAACAAGATTGCACAATAATGCAAACTGAATATTTAATGTAAGGGCAAAGACAGATTGTGATGTATACCCATTTCGGCATCATGAATCTTATAATTACACTTCAATCTGCTTGGTAGATGTTAATGAATGCACATAAACCTTTTGTTATTGAGATCAATCTGCAGCAACTGCATTGGAAGTAACATCTGTACACAGATTCATTTGCATCCTAATAAACAGAAAAGCTTCATAGCATTAAGCCATTAACATTTAAATCAGAACTACAATCCATGGGGCCACAACAATCAAATTTTTGAGGATGGGAAACCATAAAACAGATATGTGACTTGTTACAAAGACATTCACATGGATGATTCAAGGGTTAAGAAGGAATGGGAATTACTAAAGCATGTTGAATCATCTGCCTTCAACAGCTCCTGTACAGCTACCAAATCTGGAAGCACAGGAGCCCCAGCCTTCCTCCAATTCTCTGCGTCATTGGTCTTAAATCTGTCCAAGAGCAAAGCATGCATACCTAAGCTATTTGCAGGTGTGTAATCCTTTCTCATGCTGTCTCCAATGTGCAGAGCTTCTTCAGGTGCAATATTTCCAGCCCTTTCAAGAGCGATTTCGTATATACGAGGATCAGGCTTCTCTACACCCTCCAGGCCAGAGAACACTCCAAAATCCCATTCAGAGCCCTGAAAGTTGAGTCGATTGAAACCTTCAAAACCATCTCAAGCTTTGGATGGCATATTCTTGCATTCAGTAAGTCTGAAATTGAAGGCTTTGGCTTGATTTGAACAACAAGCTCAAACGGGAGCTTGGCTTAAGCCAGCTTAAATGCTTATTATTACCGGGTGGGAAGACACAATAAGCTCCTAAAAATGTTGAAGCTCGCAACTAAGGGTGCGTTTAAATCACACCTCAAAACCAAGGGTGTAATCCAAACACACCCTAAGATTCATAACAAACAACCTTTCAATTTAATGACCATCAGATTAATGCTGGCTTACCTGGTTGATATTTAGGGCAGGGAGGATAACGTCTTGATAACGATATTCTGCATTGCTGACAATCCCAACAATGATGCCTTTCTCACGAGCCCATCTAAGGAAAGGAATCGAATCCGGGAAGATGGTGTAAGGAGCGGATGATCCAAAGGACGCGTATATGCGTTTGAATATCTTGTCAAATGTCTCGTCATCATAATCATATCCAGCCTATTGCAAACAAATTTATTATCTTTCAGTCTAAAGGATTCACTGAAAGCAAGAGAAGTATACAAACAACATTTGTTTGCCTACAAAGTAAATCCTTTTCCCCCAAACAAGAGAAGGTTACTATGCTATTAAAATGTATCTTTCATGTCCAAGAGAGGGCATTCTTACCTTCACAAAGGAGTTCCTGACACAAGTTTTCCACCAAACAATATTTGGCATCTTAGCTGCATATCCAAAACATGGATATTGCTTTGCCATTTCAGTATATGCGAGTTTAAATCCTTCATGCATACGTGTGTAGTCTGGACAAGGTAAGCCTACAGATTTCGCCGCCATACAATAATAGTCACCAAGCTGTCCCTTATAAGCTATAAGTGTCCCGGTGACATCAACCGTGATACAACGCAGTTTTGACAGAAGTGACATCGTTGGAAATTTACTAGAGGGCCAAAAATCAGATTGAGGAGCAACTTCAGCAGATATATCTGGTAATTGTATGACCTCTGATGAGGATCAAATCATCAAATGAACAAACATTCAAAAAGCTTTGAGTCCTGCCATGGAAGGAGCCATAGATGAATATTCAGATAAAAATGAATAAACGGTTAAAACAGAAGACAAAGAAGTTGAATAGATTAAATCAAGCTACTTTCACTGGAGGTGGCCAAAAATACGAGTAAAAGTAGTATCTATAATGGATGTGGCAAGAGAACAAAGAAACAGTATTAATGCTTTAATGAGGGATAATTTTGCAACCAATAACTGAACATCCAATGCAAATCAAAAGGGGCTAAAGAAGACAGTAAATGGTCTTCTCTGGAGAAGATTCATTGAAATGGAAGAACCAAGTGCACGTTCATGAATGTCAAGCATGCATTTGAATGTACATTAATGTGTCATCAACAATGCATGACAAGCTTGTTGTTGTCTTAGAAAGGCTCCTTTCTCTTTGATTAATGCTCTTAAGTCAAACCATTTGTTCTGTTTGGCACAAAATAAATTTTGTAGCAAATCTGAGATAATCAAGACAATCACACTTATGCTGCAGATCCCTCAAGGAATTCCAAGATCACCTAGGATTTCATCTGAGATGACTCACATCAAAGTTAGATAACAAATACTACAGTTTCTCATTTTCAAAGTCCTAGGAACTTTCTTTCTGTAAAAGACCAGAGAACTTAAGTAACTGGTAACACTACATACATAGTCAATCACATCCTAAAGTCAAGTCTGTATGATAAAAATTAAAATTAGATGGAAAAAGTAGTCCAATTGATACATCAAAAGGACAGCCAGAAGATTCCTGGATATGGCATTCCAGAAGATTCCAGGATATGGGATCTCTTCTTCAACAAAAGCCACTTTCACTAATTCACACTTCATGATTCCTGAATGCCCAAAAGAAGGCCCCTCCTCTATTCTAAATTTTAAATCAAATTGCAACGAAATCACACAATTTTCAGTAACCCAGATATAGTCAGATGAGAAAAAAATGGCTGAGACACAAGATTATTAAGAACACAGAGAATCCACATTCGCAACTGGGTTCCTTGATTGAACAAAGCAAAAGGACAAGAAATTCAGAATCAGAAGACAAAACTCACAACAGACAAATATTTAGGAGTACATACCCAGATATCAAATGTGAAACCAAGTTGCTTCGACAGGTCCGCCTCTGCTAAATGAGCTCAACTTAAACAAGGCATTTATATTCACAGGTGGGGAGAGGGGTATGAAAAACGTAATGAGGAGGTGAAATAAGAGTGTCAACCGCAGAATCTGGTTTTTAGGCTTTTAGCAGTACACAGAATTAATGAGTTGCCATATACTATGGGCCTCCTTTAGGCCAATACGGGGCGCCCATGTCAGAATTGACGGGCGCCCATGTCAGAAGTAGTCGGTCGCCTCGACCGACAAGATTGTAGTCGGTCGAGGTGACCGACTATATATATATATATATTTTTTTAAACACCACACGCTATCTGCAATTGCAAGTAGCGTGTGGGGCCCAATGTAGTCGGTCGAGGTGACCGACTACATTGGGTTTTTTTTTAAAAAAAACCAACGCCTCTTTTTGCAAAAGAGTCGTTGGTGCTCAATTGTTGAGGGCTATATATAGCCCTCAACCCCTCCATTCGGTGCACAAGCAAGCACACACCGAGTGTTTAAAAAAAAAATTGCAATTGAGAGAAAAAAAAGTGTAAAAATGAGAAAAAATTGGTCTTTCGGTTTTGGCAAATCTAAGAGTAAAAATCCTTCAAAAACTTCACATGGGCAATCGTCCCAAATAGATTTGAATGAAGGGGCGAATGTTGAGGATATACAAGCCACTGTAGAGCAAGAGGAGGCACCGGTCCAACCAACGGCTCCAAATGAGTTCGAGTTCGACCTCACAAATCAAGAAGCTACGCCACTTGGGGGAGGGTTTTTAGGTATGTAAATTAATAATTTACGTTTTGAATCATCAAGTTTAGTCGGATCATATTTTGTAATAATACTTTAGAATTATCTTAATTTTATTTGTTAGTATTTTAATTTAATTTATTAATTAGATTAGAATTTTTTTAATTTGTTCTCATAGTAATTTTATTTGATAAGTAATTATAGTATTTAATACATTATATATGATAGTGGTCATACATTATTTATGTAGATATGCTTACGAGCGATACCGGATATATAGAGTGGTACGCATCTGGGGGTACGAACCCCCGACCACCACACGATTTTACTGGATCACCGTTTCCACCTAACCAACCGTCCACCCAATATACAACCCCCGACTATCAGAATTTGTGGGGGTCATCCACTTCCCAACACACCCCACACAGCACCAACCTAACCCCCACTAGGAATTTGTATAATGAATTCGATAATGTTTTCACTCCCCGGACCGACATACAGACTGGCCCACGGGGTAATACGTGGATTCAAGATACAATTTCTTTTACACCCTTAAGTCCTTATTTCCAAGCTGAGAATCAGGCGGGGACTTCTTATTCCCAACCTCCACCATCCCAACCTTATTTCCAAGCCGAGTCTCATGCCGGGACTTCATATTCCCAACCTCCACCAAACCCTCCCAACACCCAAGATGGATATGGCGGCGGACCAATCGATACTAGTTTGTTGGTCAGTTACGAGACGCATATAGCGAAGCGCTTATGGGAAGATCCAACGGTAAGAATGTTTAATTAATTTACCTTATATGTACGCATAAATTATTATACTTAATAATTTTGATAATAATGTTTCAGTATACTACTGGTAAACCCTTGAGAGTGCATACGCGAGGGACGCTTAAGGATTGGAACGAAAAGTTGACGCATGGAGGTGCGTGGGTAGCCCATGCTCAGCGTAGCGGATTATTGCGCCTACAACATTGGAGGTTCAAACAAACGGATGAAGCATTGGTTCAGGCTTTTGTCGAAAGATGGCACCCAGAAACGAACAGTTTTTATTTTCCTTGGGGAGAAATATCAATCACCCTCCATGATGTGCACTACATTTTGGGCCTACCGATCAACGGGATGAAGGCTGTTTCGACTTACTCCGAAGAACAAATAAAGCAGTATATCAGTGGTGCATACGGCGTTAGTCCTTCTGCAATGAAGAGTTTAGTGAGCAAAGGCTGCATAAAGATCAAACGTTGGAAGGAGATCCTGTTTAGCATGATAGAAAATGAAGGAAATCAAGATTTGATAGCGTCAGGGTATTTGTGTGAGCTGTTGGGAAGCACCTTGATAATGGACAGGACAGGTGATGGGGTACCCCTCAGATTGTTGCCGCTCGTGTTGAACCACGATCAGGTGATGGAGTATTCATGGTGTGCCGCTACACTTGCATGGCTACTCAGGCAGCTCGGAATGGCGTCCCGAGCTGAAGGAGCGCAGATCGCAGGGTGCTCATATGTGTTACACGTGAGTGTTGATACCCTTTTCTGTTTAAATTGCTAGTCCTGTTTTATTTGAATCTAACATATTCTCTATTTTGTAGAACTTTATTTGGAGGTACTTTCCATCACTCCAAGGTCACATTAATCATGATATCACACCATTGCCAGGGGAGATTTTCAAAACAGATAAAGGTCGAAACAGGAATAATGAATCAGTGCTCTACTATCGTCACTACTTAGACAGGATAAAAGTTGAAGATGTAAGTAACATCAAATTTAACTAACATTTTTATATATTATATAACATAGAATTTTTTCAACTTGCAAGTTTAAATATTCTATAATATGAAAATTTTGTGTTTATGTGTAGGTCAATTTTATGCCATGGCGAGATTTTATCGACTTTTCTACTGGCGATCTTAGTTTGTCGAGGTATAGGGGTACCTTGACATGTCTCCACATCAAGGAGGCATATCACCCCGAGAGGCTCGCTCGTCAATTTGGTTGGCACCAGTCAATCCCTGAATTAGACGTTATCAAGCCAATCAGTTGCTTACGACCAAAAAACTTGACGCACGTGCATTTGAAGTATGATGTGCAATACTCGCCAAATGATGATCGCTGGGAAGATCGATGGAACTCGTTAGTGCCTATGGGGGAAATTGCACCACACATGTACTCTATGGATGCCGAGTACGTGCAATGGCATATGAGGCGAACACATCCTTTTTTGTTGCACACGTCCTCCGTAGAATTGGCAAACAACCATCCGCAACCCGTGGTGGATATTTATGCGGTACGTGTATGATGACACTTAATTGATTTTCTCATATTAGTAAAAAAAACTTCATATCCTAAAATAACAAATTTGTGTTGGTTTCACAGCGGATGACACTGACGAAGGCGCTCAGTAAACGACTAGAAGGTCATAGCAGTCCTGAAGTGGTCGAAGTCGCTCGCCAATTACAAGCCATCTGGTTTGGAGAGAGGCCTCCACCACCTATCCCGCCACGTGTAGGTGGTCGTCGTCGCCGCTCTCCCTCCGTACAACCCGCACGCCACAGCGATGTAGGACAATATAGATAGTTTAATTTGTTGTAGTTGTAGTTGTGTAATGGTTACTTATATTTGTGTTGGTTTTGTTAATTATATTTGTGTTGTTTTTCCATAAACTAAACCATACAAACTAAACCATTCATACGAACGTACATAAACGATAATATTACACTAAACCATTCATACATTAAACCGAATCCATTCATACGGATGTACATAAACGATGATATTACACTAAACATTCATATCCTAAACCTGATAAGGACTAGATATCCGTCCATTAGGCTGAGACAAATTTTCTGCAATCTGAAACTGCTCGAACCTATATAAACGATCATGATACCGGTCTAGATATCCGCCCACTGATGGATCATGACAATTCGTCCACATAAGTAGCGGGGGGGGGGGGCATCGGAGAATCATCGTGCAATGTAACCTACAATATTAAACAAAACACGCAATTATTAAGTGTCCTAAATAAAAAAAAACAATATTTATCAATAATGAGGATATTGAATTACCGGAACGTAGTGGTTCCCAAGGAAAGCAATACATGTAACCTTGTCCCAAAGAGAGTTAGAAACGCCTCCGGCTCCTGTGATCGGGAAACATGTGTGTGAATTACCCCGACCTAATGTGATCAGTGTACACTGAAATCTAGTAGCAAATACAACGCCCATCGAAGGTGTCTCCATCCAGTACTGCCTTGGACAATTCTGGTGCAACCAGTTGACTCTATCAATCAACTCATCAACCTGCTTGAAGCCCCAGCGCTCCATCCTCGAATATATCTCGCGGTGGGTCCTCAGCTCCTGAACAAGCTCCCATCGCATACGCTGCCATCCATCTCTCGCATCCCACCCCATCTGAGAAGCGAGCGCCCTATATCCACAATGACCGTCTCCTGGAACATCATGCGCAATGGCGATGTATGAGATCATGAAATGAGGTACATGATGTATGAGATCTAATCCTCCAAAGTCGCTAGTGAGAGGGGGGGGGGCATGGGTGGAATAAACCCCATTCCCGACGTGGGAGGCAAAATCGGGTCTGCATCTTCCTCAGTCTCGACATCTTCCTCTTGTTCATCAACTGTTGGGATCGATGTAAATGCTGTCCCTGGCATAGAATGAGCACCTTTTACAGCCCTTTTGCGTTGGGGAGGTTGTTGTTGTAGATGCTCCAATCTAGTCAACCCTCTTGCTTGAACCTTCGATTTCTTCCTAGGTCTACCCTTCTTCTTTTCACCATCGGGTTCCTCCAATGTGCTAGTATCCTTGTGCTTACGATAATCGCGGATCACCTCACGTTGCACCCGTTTGGACATCGTGCCTGCATTGTAGTCTGCTATCATCTTCTCCCATTCAGCATCGTCATCTTCTATGCAATCATCCTCGGGCGATGTCATCGGAAGGCCTTCCCAGACTAATTGCTTCCAAAAAGGATGGATCATTGAAAGTTCAATAGGCATACATCGGTCGATGCATTGACGGACTTGGTGAGGGCACGGGAGCCCACGGGCTGTTGTCCACCATTGATCGTCGCATACCGGTCTAAGAGGGGCACTAATATGATCGAACAAATGACCTATACAACTGTTGGATACCTTCGTTGGGAGGAGAGAGAATACCGTTCGGAGCGGTTCGGCCATGTGATAGATGGCAAGTGGAACAGTGGTGCGATCCATCTCCATCTGCCCACGTACGGTCATAACCTGGATTCTGACCGCGTTGTGTATCTTCCTCACTATAGCACTGAACCCCAAAATAGATGATCCCAAGTAATCCTTCAGCGTGGAGTGTTGTGACTCGACCCTACAAAAATTTGGAAATTAAAACACAATTTTGTAAAAATTTGGAAATTAAAACCCAAATTAGTAAATTCGAATGAGTGGCAAAAATAACTTATTTTTACCTATTTGTGGTCCTCGTAAAAAGGTTGAAGCGGTGGTCGGTGAATGCCCTCACAATCCGATCGCGCCAAGGGGTGAGCCAAGTTTTTTGGAGATATGTAAATAAAATTGGCGACACGACTTCTTTCATCAATTGGAGTCGTGTCTCGTACTCCCACATGGTCGTCGAACAGAATAGCTCCCACGCTTTGTTCGCAAAAAAGTCCGCCGACTTATCCTTGAACCCATTTCCTAACGCGTATGCCCTACAGTTGCGGTGGATGTGCACCCAACAAAGCATATGTTTGGCTTTGGGAAATAAGATATCTACAGCATTCACCTCAGCCATATCTCGATCGGTCAGAATGGTTTCTGGCTCTCTTCCAACCAGGTTATAGACCTCTCTCAATTGTAATAACACCCATTCGTAGTGGTCTTGAATCTCCCTTGTCATTAATGCAAAAGCAATACAAAAAGTCTTCCCGGTGCATGTAAATCCAACCATTTCGCACAAAGGCATGTTGTACCTACAATGTCAATTCAATGGGATTTAATGCGTGTACTTCAATATACTACTACATCATAGGTAATAAAACGACTTACATGTTTGTTTTGTACGTCGAGTCCATCACAACGACGTAAGGGAACAACTTCAGCAACTGGATCGACTTCGGATGGGCAAAGAAGATGTCTAGTACCTTACGGCTACCCTTCGCGGTTCGATAGTTGACATAGTATTGATTAGACTCTAAGAAATAAACCGCAAATTCGCTCACCCCCATTCCGTTCATCTCCTTTTTAAACACTTCGTATCGAAAATCATACAACTGCTTCATTGATGTGGTCATATCTGGATACTTATCCAATAGGAATGTCATGGATTTCCTAGGTTCTATATCTGCCAAAGCCATATTTCTTGCATCAATCTTTTGGTCCTTAGTCAGTCGGCCCGCAAACGGATAGCCCTCTAGACTGGTGGAAAGGTCATGGTTGTGGTTACCACATTCCACCCTTAAGTGCCACTTCTGGGTCTTTCTGTCCCTCCAACCTATCAACTCGAATGGGCAACCCTTCTTTCTAGTACGAGGAAGAGATTTAAGCTCATCACCGACACCTAAATTCTTAACCATTTTACGCGGTATGCCTTTTTTTCCCGCTTTGTACTCACCGCCTAATACACATCCCAAACTAACCTTTGCCGGCCAAGAGTTTTTGATGGTGAGTACAATGTTTAACCCCCTCCCTATCTTACGGGCCCACTCTATCAAATGATCTCGTTCCTCCCACTCACAATTATTTGCAAAATAACTAGAAAAATCTGGAAACTGAATAACCTATAATAATAAAAAAAATCAATTAGAATTTTTTATCTTAATTTCTAAACTTCATAAAATTACATTTACATACCTGATTTGATTCTAGATTACAAACGGCGTCGTAATTGTGCTCATTTGAAACCTCATATCCTCCATTTTCGTCATCAACGTACTCCTCGTTTAAATCAAATGGAGCCGGTGGTTTTGACCCTCCCACCATCAACGACTACGTAAAATTACGAAATATTTAGAAAATATTATCGAATCGTATGAATTTAACGGAAAAAACTTAATAAATTGCTTAAAAATAAGTAATTAACTTACATTAAATTTTGTAATCAACCAATTCGCCATTTCGATAAAATTTTAAAAGTGAATTTTTTAGAGAAGATTGAAATGTATTTTCGGATGTGAAAATATTTTGGAGTATTTGGGTATATATAGAGAACGAAATCCACCTGTTTGGAAATAATTCCAACGGGTGGATAGTCGGTCGCCTCGACCGACGTGTTGTAGTCGGTCGAGGTGACCGACTGCTTTTTTTTTTTAAAAAAAACACCCATGTAGTCGGTCACCTCGACCGACTACATTCCACTTTCCGAGGCCCCATTTAGTCGGTCGAGGTGACCGACTGGGGCGCTCCTCAATACTGACATGGGCGCTTCGATTACCCGCTCCTTTATCTCTCCGGAATACACGCCTAAAATCAAGAATCAAAACCGTGACAATCAGGATTTTCTACACCTCTTTGTCTTAACATTTGGTGCAACAAATAATTAATTAGATCACATATTCATATTAAAACTGTATAAAAAATATATATGTTGTTAGTGCTCGTTTGGTTGAACGTAGGAAATACAATTCATGGGAAGTAACAAGAAACTCACCTTTAGTGGTAAACTCCGGGTTCGTGAACTAGCCGGCAAAACACATGGAGCAAGTATCTTGCATCAACCAGCTCGACCTAGTGGTAGGAAGAATGATGAGACTTGATTTTTCACCCATGTGAAAGGACGGAAGCAAGGATCGAACTTGAGACCTTCCAACATCCCCTCATATGGACTTAGTGGTAAAATACAAAATGCGTAAGGGTATATTGTGTAAACTATTTCAAGCCGAGATAGCATTTTCAACATACCCCTTAAAAAATTTCATAAATTGGATAAATATAAGCAATAATCCTATGAGATTGGGATATTTATTGCCGTGTATTCAACATATTAAGTAAACTAAAAAAACAATGATATAGGAAATTGGTAAATGTCCATATTTTGGTAAAAACAGAACTATAAGAGTTGTATTACAATTTTCTGTAATGAGTGGGTCATTATTGTAAATGTTGTAAAGCTCGTATATGTGATCGGGAGAGGATAGGAAATCAGATCAGATGAATTTGTAATCTTTCTTGTAATCTCTTCTTTCTCTCAATAGAACTCAATGAAGGCTTGTTTGGGTAGAACATGCATCATTGATTGGAATTGTTGTTTGTTTTGAACATTTCAAGTTACAGATTTGTTGTAATATGGCTCTGGTATCATTTGTTACACCATAACCTAAATTAAGCTATTTAAAAACATTATCATTGAGAAAAGATGAAAATGGAGATTCAAGAAATAAGATCGAGAAATGGATCTATTGTCGACTCGGTTTTCGTTTTTACTATTTTTGTGTTTCTTATAGAGAAAGTAGACCCAACTATTATTCATATGTATTTGTTATAAGCCACTGACAACCTTTCTCGAATGACTTTTTAACTCACACAATTACATTTACTCACATCCCCTCCTCAAGTTAGACTTGAGAGAGAACTGACGAGTCCTAACATGGAAGCTAAAAAAGTATGTTGCAATTCAACTAAGGGTTTGGTCAATATATTTGCCAACTAAAGCGAAGTTCTAAGATGGGATGTACTAATATGGCTTTCTTGAATCTTGTCTCTCACATAATGACAATCAAATTTGAGGTGCTTCGTCCTCTCATGTAAAATCGGGTTTGCTACGATATAAATTGATGTCATCGAAAAGAGGAATCGGCAATGGTATTTGAATATGCATATCATACATTAAACTATTCAACCAAACAATTTCACTTGTTATTGTGGACATTGCTCAGTATTCGGTCTTTGCAGATTACTTAGAAGATGCAATACTCGGAAATTGAGATCCTTATATTTAAAAAATAATAATTTTTATTTATATTAATTTAGCTTTTTCAATTAAATTCCTTTCTATCTATTTAAGTGAAATTTTCTAATTCGAATTTAAAACAAAAATTACGAAAATTATTTTATCTTTATCTTTTTATCTTTGTATGTAAAGATTTATCTTAAATCAAATTTCGATAAAAAATAAAAAATTTCAATATCTATATAATTACTTGCTTAATTTAAATTTTGATTAAAAAAATTACATTATCATTTCCATTTTGGCTTATTCATGTAAATATAGAAGATTTTTATCTTTAAAATATTCAATCTTTATTCATTTTTAAATTTTTTTCTTATTAATTAATTTTTTTAAATTTTTATTTAAAAGACTTTTAAAGAATTGAATTTGATTAAAAAAATTATAAGAATTTAAATTATTTTTGCCTTTTTATCTATTTTTTGTAAAAGATTTTTTAAATTGGATGATTCTAATCAAAATAATTTTATTTATATTTTTCCATAAATCAATTATCATTAAGCCATCAAAATCGTATTGGGTAATGATTTTGGCTCCGTCTCACATTATAACAATTGTAAAATTTTATATAAACTTTTTCTAATAAACAAGTTATTTTTATTTTTTATATTAAATTAAAATCTTATTCATTAAATAAATTAAGTATTAAATCCATGTAGTCGTGCATGACACGACATGCATAACTAGTTGAAATAATTTGAAAAGTTGAGATTATTTTAACCAATTTACCAATAAATCTACCCATACAGATCCAAAGTTGTAAATTAAAAATAATTGCATATGGATGGTCTTGTCCTATGGAGTTTGTGAAAAAGTCTATGGGTGAAGTTACTAAAATCCTATAGGAAATTAAGGAACCCGTCGGAAAAAAAAAAGAAATTGATATGGAGAGAGATTAACTTTTCATTTAACCGTCTAGATTTCTTCAACTCTACCAACGGAGTTTTTTTTCCAACTCTAATGGAACTAAACCCGTCAATACTACCTTGATTTCTAGCCGTGTTAGTGTCATCAAACACCCAAAACCAGATGCCAGATACGGTAAGCAAAGCCCGTGGAAATGGAAATCAACCACCATGGGAATCGGGTTATCCGCAACACTTTTATATAACAGGGTTTTCTTTGTGCTGACGAAATTTATCAAAAACAAAAAATCCTCAATAGTATAGAACATTTAACTTAGCAAGGCATGTTATCTCGATTGACAACATTTGGAAATGCGGTTTGCTTTCTACGCAATCTTACTAACTAATTAAAGCAGTAAGCCTTCAAGACTTTTGCTTCTGCCACATGTCATTTATTCAGCCATAATTTTTTTCTTTTTTTATTTACAAAATTCTACCACGTTCTCAATAAAGTGAATCAAATTATATCTTTAACCGGTGAATTGCACCTCAAATCCTCACAGTTTCTCTCTCACTTCCATTCTTCTTGCCCTAATTCGCTCTTCTCGAACTCTCCTGATACTCCATGCCTCAAATTGAGTTTTGTTTCTCTCATTGCCCTAATTCCCTCAAATTCTATGAGTACAAGACCAAGGTCGTGCTTCAGGACGACCAAAGCTAGGGCTACCAACACTCTGGCTCGCCGTCGAAATGAAAGACGAATCTCGGATCCGGCTCCGCCTTCACATTCAAATGAAATTGCACAGTGGAATTCTTCTGCTCCTTCCCAACATTGATCCACCACCGTGGAACACCACAGCTTTCGATTCTACACTCGCAAGATCCAGTGGCATCGTCATCTTCCCAAGAAGCCGGCCAGAGTTTATCCCGCAGGCGGCGCCCGTCCTCCCAGTGTGAATCGCAATTTTTAACTGGAGCTTTCCGACGAAGATAGATTTCCCGGCGAACCTATCTAGGTCCTGCTTGCTCATGTGGAAGGTGGCCGTGTGGGAATGAGCGTGGTCGTCGGAGGAGGTTTTGTCCGCTGGGTAATTTAATTCAATCCCTTACATGTCATTCCTGCCTACACGAAGCCTGTTTGGTTGGCATGGAGAAGCCTGTCTAATGCGCAATTCATTCCATTTCTCCTTTTCTAATTAAATTCATCTATACAGGTTCTTTGCTTGGTTGGCATGGAGAAGCCTGTTTCCATGAAACTAGAGCATATTTGGGATGAAAAAGTCAAGGTTTTCGATTTCTTTCGCTTGCTTGGATCATTTCTACTTTTTTTAATGTAAGGCCCTGTTCGTTTGTAGAGGTTTTTAAAGGTTTTCACAATTTAAAACCTGCTTAAATAAGTGCTTGGTATAACAAGGTTTTTTACTACGTGGAGGTTTGAGGAGGTTGTTAATGAGGTTTGAAGACACAAAATTGAAACATTGGTATAGATAGGTTTTAGGAGGATTGTAAAAAATCTCAGCACAATATTTTTATTAATTATTTTAATTAATATTTTTTTGTAGTTTTAAAATAAAACCTACCTTAAAACCTTGCAATACCAAACACCAAACAAGTTTTAGGAAGTTATAAAAAATAAAACCTTCACCTTCCCAAAAACTTTCTTAAAAACCTCCACCTCCTCAAAAACCTTGTTTTACCGAACACAACCTAAAATTCTATTGACATTTTTGGAAATTGATTTGGATTTTACATTCAGGTTCTTCAATCAGTACTTCCCATAAGTGATGATGAGGTTGTACTTGGACAGTATGAAGGCTACACAGCAGATCCAACTGTTCCTCACAATTCAAATACTCCAACCTTTGCAACTGCGATTCTAAGGATTCACAATGAAAGATGGGAAGGTACAATTCAAATACTCCAAACTTCCTTGAAGAATGTCTTCACTACGAGGCAGTATTCTTTAATTTCTTCAAGGATCCACACATCACAATCGTGCTATACCAGTGGCCTTTATATAATCATAAATATCTATGTTGCAGGTGTTCCATTTCTACTCAAAGTAAGAAAGACACTGAATTCTAGAAAAGCCGAAATACGTGTTCAATTTAAGGATGTTCCCGGTGACATTTTTAAATGTATGATATGTGTTGTAATTTCCTCTCACATTTGGATTTGAATTTAGAAGTTATGCAGTGTTATGCATTTAGAAATAGTTTGAAAACTTATTCTTTAATTTTATACACATGCTGCCACTATTGTCAAATATGTATTAATCATTTTTGTTTTCTGATAGTTTAAACTAGAGCGAATTCTTCATAAATAGTCCTTTTCTACCCTCCACCGCCTAGGGAGACATCGTCGCCGATTCTCACCTCTTTTCTACCCTCCACCATGCTATATTGCTATTACCACTCATTCAGGCTCGTCGTTGCCTTTGACTCATATGTAGCCTCTCATTGCCGCCCATCAAACTTCTATGGAATTTCAATTTTATGTTTGTTTGTGTAAAAACTGTAACAAACTGCAATATTGACATGGAGAGCCTGATCTCCGACCAGAATAGAAGTATTGTCACCCTTGCTATTACCACTTTACTGAAGACTGGTAATGAATCAAGTGTGGAACGTCTCATGAAGCAAATTACGAACTTTATGTCTGACATAGCAGACGAGTTTAAGATTGTAGTGGTTGAAGCCATAAGATCTTTGTGTCTGAAGTTCCCTTTGAAGTATAGATCATTGTGAGTGCTTTGAATTTTCAGCTAGAAAAAGCTAATTTTGATTTAAGGTGTGCTGGTAATTGTCTTCTCTGTGTCTCATTCAATTATATAGCTACTTATCGTCCTCATGTTTTTTTTTTCTCAGGATGAATTTCTTGAGCAATATCCTTAGGGAAGAAGGGGGATTCGAGTACAAGAAGGCAATTGTTGATTCTATTGTGATTCTTATAAGAGATATTCCTGATGCAAAAGAAAGTGGACTACTTCATCTATGTGAATTCATTGAGGATTGTGAATTCACTTACCTGTCTGTACATGTACTTTTCTTATCTTCCACTTTATGGTTTATAAGTTTTGATGTTTTTTTTTCATTAATTTCATAATTGCTCAATCTTTGGTACTCTATTTTATTTTGCGGCTGGCTTCTCATGTGGTTCGATTATTCAATGGCAGATTTTACATTTCCTCGGAACTGAGGGGCCTAAGACTGCAGATCCCAGCAAATTTATTCAGTATATCTATAATAGAGTAATTCTTGAAAATGCAACAGTAAGAGCTGCAACTGTAAGCACCTTGACAAAGTTTGGAGCTATAGTAGATGCCCTGAAGGTATCAGTAGTTTTTTGCTTTAGTTTTTAACATGAGAAGTTCAGCACAAAAGTGAAGGATGGATTCCCTATGCTGAATGGTCTTGGGAGAAGCAGTTGGGGAGCATGAGCGGTTTATAAGAGGGGAAGATCGCAGGTTAAAAATTGTTCTAAACGTGGGTTAAATTTGAAAGTGTAAAAAAAATGGAAAAATTATAAACATGAGAAGTTTCCAGAAAATAGCATGCTACTTCGCCGACAGTCCGTTTCCAGTGTGCGGTAAATTCTGAATCATTTTCCTTAGTTAAAAAGAGATCTCATAAGATAAAACCATTTTTATTTGATCCTAGGTCAAAGAAAATATGAAGGATGGATTCCCTGCCCTTTGCTTTGGTTAGCAAAACAATTGGTTATTCGATGAAGCATTTTCTTGGCAATAATCACCCTAAAGTCCTCTCCTCTTCACATCACTTAATTAAGCGCGTGTAATTCTTCAAGTGATTGTATTTAGTGAGTTTCCAAACTCAATTCAGTGCCTTAAATTAGTCTTTTTTTAGTTCAATTGAAGTGCTGGTACTAATAAGAATGATGACGATAAATTTAACTTTTCCATCACTTAAAGTGTGTAATCAGTGTAGGTTTCTTTGAACATCAAAGATTTCACATATTTGCATCTTTCGCATTTAATTTTAGTTTGTTTTATTATAGCATTGGCTTGATTCAACTTTTTTTAGGGACGCTGAATCTCACCTAAAGATCAATACGAAGATGGATCGCTACTTCGCCGACAGTCCGTTTCCAGTGTGCGGTAAGTTTGACCTGATGGAATCTTTATTATGCCTTAAACTTTGAATTGCACTTACAATTTGCAATTATGTCCTTTGTTTGTAGTTAATGCCTTATTTGTTCCTTCAATTCCTGATGTTCATGTTTTTAGTATAGTTTTTAGTAGGTTTTCTTTGTTTATTAGGTTTAGTTTTGATTAGTTTAGGTTTAGTTTAGTGTGTTTTTGGATAGTTTTGCATATTTTCATAGAAAGTATGGAAGCTACTCTATTTTGTGTATTTTGTAGGTTTTAGCAAGGAAAAGTGCTATATGGAGCTGAATTTGGTGCGCTACAGTGAAAGACAGAGGAATACAAGTTTGAAGAAGTCAATGTCCAAGATTTTACAAGATGAAGTGTGGAAGAAACTAAGCCCAGGCTCGTTAACGAGGCTGTAAGGGCTCGTTAACGAGGCCACGTGATAAGAATTTCGAGGGTTGACTTTGTAACTCACCGACTCTGTGCGGGAAATTATTTCCGTGTTGGTAGATTATCTTTTTGTGATTTTTTAGGGTTATTATATTATATTTTAGGTCTTGTTATCTTCTTAGATTTTGTTTCTATCTTTTTAGGATTTTATTTTATCTTTTAGGAAAGTTTTTATCTTCTAGCCTTATTAGTTTTAGCCTTCTTTTTAGTATAAATAGCCCTCTTATTTAGCTTAAGAGGGGGGATCGAATATAGAGAGTTAGAGGAGGAGCCGAGAGAGCCAAGGAGAGGATCGGAGTTGAGTCGTCGGGTCGGTGGACGAGAGTTACCGAGTTCGTTGATCGAGTATTTCGGTTCGATATTTGTTTGTTTTCGGTTCTCTTCTGATTTTTCTGTAAGACAATATTTTTCTATTTAATTTGAGTAGTAGTTTGTTTTCAATGATTTCTTTTATAGAGTTTATTTGTTTCATAGTTATGATTAGTGAGTAATTTTCTTTTCTAGGATCGGGGTTAAGCCCGACATAGTTGAGCATGTTTGATTAGTAAGATTGTGTATTGAATGCCTTTTATCTATTATTGAGATTGTTTGTCGTGTTTATACCGAGATGAAAGTTGAGGTAATTTGAGTTTTTAACTTGATTGAAAGAGAAAGTTAGTAACTAAAGTTAGTAACTTGAAGGTTGATATTGTTTGAATATGAAAGTTTCAAGCTTTAGATCCAAAACAAACAATTAAGTGAGTTAAGTTGCGAAAGTAGGTTAATTTGCTTCATGGTCAACGAAAGTTGATAAATCTATCTATTTAAAGGCATGATCTATTCTTCTTACAAGTTTATATGCTTGGCTATGTTGAGGTGTCCCTAGTCCTAGATCTTTGTTTTTATTTGATCTTTCTTAAGTGAATTTCGTTGCTGAGTTACTTGGCTCGGTACCGAACTGGTTTAGGTCGTTAGTTTGAGTCTTTTGTTTACGGTGGTTCGTTAACGACCCTGACAACGTCGTTAACGAGGCTGCTTGTGTGTTTTTGTTTGATTGTGTTTGCTTTTTAGTAGTCGATAAATGAACAACCTTGCTTCCTGTGGAACGATCCTGACTTCGCTATACACAGCGGGGTTTTGACTTATAAATTTATTTGTTGTCAAGAAACCCTCCTTCAACAATTCCTTGAATATAAACTGTTTAGGGTATTTATTTTCTAGAATATTAGAGTTTGTTGGAGGACTATTTTTGTTTGAGGCCATTAAGCTGTTTAGGAAATTTCTTTCTGCAAGACCTTCATAAGATCTACACTTACCCACTAATAAAGTCTTGCAAGGATGGCTTTATTTGGTGAATAAGTGAACAATTGAACAAAAATATCAACTTGAAGTTATGAATATAGATTCTTGATATCTAAAGTTTTCTTTCAAAGACTATTTTATTAGTCTTATTTATTGTGTCTATATTCTTTCAAAACTTGACACGCTTTAAACTTTCATTGGAGGCATCTGATTAAAAAAAAGTTATTTTTCCTTGCGTTTTCTTTTCTTTCAAGGTGATACCATATTGAAAAGCAGAATTAGAGTTCTCTCTTTATGGTAGTTGTTTCAGACATAATGCTTATAAAACATGTAGGATTAACTTCCTTGATACTTTTTATTGCATTCAATAATTTTTCTGTTTTATTTCTCAAGAGCTTAACTTTATTATATAATTATGTAGGTGGTGTCATGATAGTTAAATCACCAGTAATTGTTTCACAAGTCTTCATATTTTGGTAGCATCAAGGAAATTTATACTCAAGTTGTGACCAACATTTGCATTAGACAATTGTGAGTACATACAAAATCTTTGAACATCTTGATAAAGACCCTACTTTTTCTCCCCTATACACTTTAGGAATGTTAAGGGCTTTAAAATTTGCATGTATAATGGTGGCTGATATAACATTTTTCAATCTTAAAATTTGCACGTACAATGGTGGATTGGTGGTTGATATAGCATTTTTCAATCTTAGTGATTTTGATCTTGGGTGATGAATTTTTATTAGGAGTTGTTTTGCTGAAAAATTGAGATTATGTCCTTTTTTTAGATGTTAGGTCTTGTATTAGGTTTCACCATATAAAGCCCTCTTTCTATAATATTCCATCATCCCATACTCTTATTTATTGAATTCCGCTAAATCATGAAACTGCATACATATAAAACTTGTGTGACGCGTATTTGAGTATGTGCTTAATCTCATTCTGGGTGGCATAGGTCTATGCATTATAGGTTATTCAATGCATTATAGGTCACACTACCTACAAGTAGCTTCTATTGACTACAAAGTTCTTTGTTAGTGATCTACAATTTCAACTTTTATGTAATGAGCTTTAATCTTTTAGCTTATTATAGGACAGAGTCCATGACGAAAGCTTGGGCTGAGGCACAAGGAGCACATTTCAACTTATGGTGAAGAAAAGGAGCATCGTTTGAGGCACATTCCTAAGGGTATGTATACTTCAATTCAAGTATGAGATTAAGCCTTTGCATTCAATAATATATTTAAAATATAGGAAAATCTCTCCAAGAAATAATCAAATATGATAGTTGTTTTGGGCAGATTTAACACGTAAACGCGTTATCTGCTATAATGAGGGAACTTGATAGATTGCATATAGGTGTAGTTTATATGCATGTTTTATGTCGGTTTTGCCTAAGTTTTACTTAGTTTTAGTTAGTTTTAGGTTAGTTTCTAGCATCTAGTGTTTTCGGGTAGTTGCGCTTGTTTTGTTCGGTTTTGCAGATCTTTAGGTAAACAAGCATGGACGGGATGGATCTTAAATGATTGTGGTCAAGTTTGATGAAGCTTATAGTGATACAAGCGGAGATTATAAGAGTTAAGGACTAAGAAATTGTGGGAAAAGAACGCTTACATCCGGGCTATGCATTGGAGATGTTGTTTTGACAACTCTATCTTGCAATGCTTGTTTTGGGAGCTATAGTGGTCGGATGAAGCTGAATTTAATATCACTGGAAAGCTAACTCGAAGAGCTACAATTCATATTTTTATTCTGAGTTCAAATCCCAACTCGAAGGGGGTCAAAACAGCCTCTGAAGTGTCACCTGAATGCTGAACCGAGGCAATTGCGCGGGATTGCATATTGCGCGGGATTTCATATTGCGCGGCCGCGCATTGGGACAAACCACGCAATCGGAGATTTCACGCGGACATGTATTAGGCCGAAGGATTGGGCTTGGTTTTTGGGCTAGGTTATATCCGAGTATATGATTAAAGATAGATTTTTGAGGATTATTTGGAGGACATATATAAGTTTATGTTAGATTATTTTTCTCATAACTTTTATCAACCTTTTGGAGGCTAGGTTTTTCTCTCAAGGGAGCAACTCTTAAACTCTTGTAAGTTTGATTTTAATTCAAGTATGCATTGCTAAATTCATTGTGTTTGACTAGTTATTGAAATCATAGATTGCATAATATTGTGAGATTTGATTGATTCTCATCAATTTGAATATGTTTTATTCCCTGTGCTTTAATTGAATCAAAGTTTATCTAGGGTTTTGTTAGATTGACTACCTAATAGAATTTCTAGGTTAATTTACAACTAATCTGATTAAGTCCCGTTCGGGATTGATTAGATAAAGTAGCAACTATAATTGTTTAGACCCGTTCGGGCTATTCAGTTGTAGAAGGGAATAAACCACAGATAACTTGATTAGCTGTTTGTGTCGAGTATTTGTCTCTATCGATACTTTGAACTTAAAGTTGTCGTTTAATTGAATCTAGACGTTGTTCTAGGTTGTTAGATGATTAGGGTTGTTCAGACTGTTAGTTCTTTCAACTAAATATAAAGTTTTGGGTAATAATCCACGGTAGATTATTCAAGAGAATTGAGAATCAAGAAAATCAATGATCAATAAGCATATCTATGATGGATTTAACTAGTTGAACATATTTCTCTCATATATTTACAATCATATTTGCATTCATACTTACTTTTATTCTTGCATAGTAGTTTAGATAATTATTATAAAAACCCCCCTTTGGTTACTTGACATACAAGTAATAACACAAATACACAAGTCCTTGTGGGATCGACCCTTACTTGCCGCTCTACTGAGTTGGTAAAGCTAAGGTTTTTTTGATAGGTATTAACGACCACTGAAAATACCTCATCTCCCTCTAGTTAAAAACCAGTTTAAACACGTTAATTCGCAGATAATAAGAGATTCACAAAGAGAAATAGCAATTGAACTAGTAAACAAGTAGAGAAAGAGATATGAATTCAAAATAGTGAAATAAGATTGCAATTGCACTACTGCGAGTTGCTCCTTATGCTTCTGGATACCAATAGTAAGTCGTAGACACGTTAATTGATAAAACAATAGATATCGAAATAAAAAGGAAAAAATATAGAATAACGAGGGTAAACTTCACTATGATTCCATTCAGATGTAGAAGAACAATTGATGAGTATGCCAGAGAGAAGATGAAGAGCAAAATAGCTTTTGAGATTGTGGATGAATAATCGGAGAATAAAAATACAATTGCATGTAGGTTGTTTTGTTGTAGAGAGAGCGTGTGAGAGTGAGTCCGAGAGGATCTCCCTTTGTTGATGTTCTTCCTCCCCTTTTATAGGCTTACATTCTAGTCATTTATGAGTCAATCCCGAGAATCTCACCTTGTTATTAATGCTTTCCAACGGCTAGTTTTAACCAATTACGGCTTCTGCTGAATTGTCAACGCGTTAGGCATTTAAGGCGTCCGTGATTTTTGTCATGTAGTTAATGCGTTCCAACATCTCCTTTATACGCTCCTTGATTTCCTCCATGCAATGTAATGCCTTATTAATGGTGGATAGTGTCTTTAATTCATTCCGATCTTCTTCATATCTTCGTGGTCCCACCTAAAAAATTAGCCCGATTTTAGGGCCCAACAATACCCCCCAAACCAGCTAAAAATTTCTCTAATATATTTTGGTGCGGGTTTGAACTTGCTTTGGGAACCATTTCCTAAAGTCGTCAAACTAATGATCTCCTTATGTTTTCTTTGTCGGTTTGTGAAACTTGATGTTAATCAAGATGTCGTGTTGTGTATGCTTCGTTTGAACGAAGGCTCTCGCAAGACAAGCTGCTAATCAAGATGACGCGTTTGTCATAACATGTACCCGGGGTTTAGTGTTGGCGACATAGGCCGATGTTGTAAGCACTGGCGAGAGAGGCCGATGTTGTAAGCACTGGAGACAGAGGCCGGTGTTGTAAGCACTGGCGACAGAGGCCGATGTTGTAAGTGTTTGGCTACAAAGGCTGATGTTGTAAGTGTTTTGTAGCACCCCTATTTTACAACATTGGCTATTACCGCCAGTGACCTCGGATTTTACCGTCCAAAGTCACCCAAGGCTTTTAGAATGATATTGAACAATTAAAATGCGGAAATTAACATAATTCATAATATAAAAAGGTGCTCTCGAAAGAAACTTTTGTTCGTACAAACCTCCTTACGTTGCTTTAACAAAATGATGTTCGATAACGAGACACATAAAAACTTGTTCTTGGGACATAAACCGAAATAAATCAAAATGATACGAAAAATACATCTTGGTGAATCGTGCCCTTCCTTCGTCTTCACTTTACACCTTGCTCGGGTTCCTAGGGTCTGACATAATTCGCGAGGGGCGAGAATATGCCAGGCAAACATGCGGAAAAGAAGAATTAGTCTAAGAGACTAAGCAAGCGGGAACGGAACTTCCCAAAGGTATTTCGGTAATTTAGCAATATCGAGAGAGATATTATCGTGTTGTGTCTTAAGGTATGGCTTATTTATGTGGGTTTTAACGGTACGAAGAAAAGCGTATCTCAAGCGGAGATAGCTCGTTAATCGAGAGAAGAGCTACGAGATTGTAGGCTTCTTTTTAGAATAGAAAGTATGTTGGGAACGTTATTAATTCATACAAGTTTGAGCACCTCTCGCGCCCTGAGCGGACCGAGAGCCGGATCGATCATTTGAGACCAGTCCGGTTTTGATGTCTTGTAAATGTGCATTGGCACTTATCTTATATCGTGACGAAAAGATATTGATTACGTTAATGATTTTTAAAGAGGGTGGGGGCTTTGCATGGCCTGGACCACCAAGGGAAAACTCAGTTCCCGACACTTAGCTAGAGTGCCACTCATCCCTCCTTGCAATCGGAGCAGACATGGGTCATGATCCTAAAAGTCGTACTTTAAGCGCAGAGGCATACGACTTAGTAGATTATATAGAGGCGTCGGGTTAGTCTCGCGCCCCTCACTAGTTCATTCGAACCGATCTCTTAACGAGATCGCAAACAATCAAGGTCACAAATAAGACTAGCATAATAGTCCTATCAAATATTAAATAGCGGAATAATAATAACAGGGGGTCATTATTTCTAGCAATCGATATTCCTAAGTTCGATTATTATTAGCAAACAAGTTGTTCCCAACATCGAGAAATTTCACGAAAACGAATTTATTAAGGCTACAAGGAGAAATTCCACTTGCCTTAACTTGTACGAGTTTGTATTAGCGAACGAGCGGAAACGATGTTCTTGTCACGGAACGGAGTTTCGACCTAAGACACGGGATATTCCGATAACCTTATTAAGAATGCTCCAATTCTTCTAAAGTTGTGAATATCACGTTTATTCTTTTAAGGAATGAAATTTTCTAAATTATTATATTAATAATTTAGTTGGATGTGGATAAAATAATAATATTCCTTATTATTATTTTTCATATTGTAATATCCTTTTATACATAAAAAAATCCTTATTTTAATATTATTTATTATTATTCTTAAAAAAGAAGAAAAACTTTATTTAAATTATTAAAATATTTATTTATAATCTTAACTTGTCATTTAATTTAATATAAATAATCAAGGAATAACTTTATTTAAAATATTCCTTTATAACTTAACCTGTTATTTTATTAATATAGATAAGTAAAGAATATCTTTATAAAATCATATGATATAGTTTTCAACATTATTAGGAATATTATTTTTATAAAGCCTTCTTAGGTTTGTGAAAAGTCTAAAATGCTCTTGTTATTCAATATCTCTTATTCTTAGCATTATTATAATATTATCTTTTATTAAACAATATCTTTTTATAACATGACCTTATTATAATATCCTCTTATTATAACCTCATTTAAAAGACATGTAATATTTAATAGAGATTAAAAAATATTAATAGGTGTCCTTTTCTAGTACTTCGCATAAATAGAACTTTCTAGTCAAATTTATATAGTATGCTTTTGATAATTATGATATGATGATAAAATAATCTTATTATCTTAAAATAGTTTCCCCCATAAATCTTTAGTTTATAAACATAGAATCATGTCTTATAATATTATTTTATAATTAAGAGCATGTAATCTTTTTAAATCGAAGATATTATTATTAATATATCTAATATATCTTATGAACCTTATGGAATAATTCTTTTAAGGAAACTAGCATGTTCCACATTTTATTACTTTAACTAGATATATAAAAATATTATTATCATATCTACCATTTTTATTTAATAACTCTCATGTCTAAAATTATTATGACAACTTTATACTTAAAGATATCTCATATTATAATATCCTTTTTTTTTAATTCTCTTATATTCTTCTTGTAAGGTATTTTCTAACAATCAAAAGCTCCATACTGATACGTGATTGCCTCGGATTGCTCCTTAGAATCCTCGTATATGACCCACACGATCCCGATCTTGCCAGCAAATAACATATTCGATCCTACAAAGCTTTCAAAGTGAGTAACTTGTGGCGCAAGGAATAATGATCTCGAGAATTTAAACAAACGAAACTGGTTTGAACACTTAAGATTGAATCAAAAGGGATAGTTCAATTGGATTGGCTCTAACGCTAAATCCAATTGATAAACTAGATTGATCTTTAACAATCAAAACTAGAACTAATCAATTGATCAATCTGAATGAACAAACTGAATTAGAACACAAGCACGAAAGAGAATTCGGTGATGACGATGTTGATCGATCGAAGCAATAGCAAGCATAGACAACTCGAGTTTTTGGAGCCCAAAGACAAGATAAACCTTTCTTAGGGTTTATCTTATCTCAAGCTGATTTTATTGAATGAAATAACAAGAGTATAAATAGAGAATACAAAGCTATTCCTTGGGGAGCAAGGAAGACATATGGCCGGCCCTAATAGATAGATTAGGCCCCTTGTCTTGCTTCCCAAGATATAATAAAATATCTAATTAAATCTATCTAGATTCCCCTTAAATAAAATAAATCATGGCTGATTTATTTATTTAAGGAAAATATACTAACAACTATAAAATATCTAAAAAAAACTAAAAATATCTCTAACAACCAAGAGAGAGAAGATCAACCAACTAACATAAGCCTATTGGCTGATTTCTCTACATTATTAAATTCAAATAACACGCTTATAATAAAATAATAGTAGATATTTTCTTCACTTAGAATGGTCAAGTCAAAAGGTTGACTTTGACCCATGTACCAATTTATCTCACCCGGTCACCTACTAAATTCAGCCCTAAAGTGAGACAAACTAATACATGTTTCTAAATAAAGAAATAGGTGAATTTCGGCCCTCTTGAATCAATCCATGGAATCCGGGCTCAATTGATGTCGAATGCACGAGACCCACTTTGGCTTGGTTGGCTCTTCAAGAACAGCTGCCAATCGAACCAAGATTGTTGTTGTGCCTTGAGCAATCTTCTTAGCTCGACTTCTTGTAATTGGTCCGTCAGAAGGCATTTGAATCAACTCATCGACGTCGGTTGGAGACATGGCAGGCTTCACTGCATCATTCTCCTCCACTTGAGCTCGAATCGTCTCTGATTCGACGTCGGAATCAAAATCTGGCACATAAAGAGATAGATCAGCCACATTAAAAGTCGGATGGACACCATACTCACCAGGCATGTCAACATGGTATGCATTAGGGCCGATTCTCCTGATGATACGAAATGGTCCATCTCCTCTCTGATCTAACTTGTTCTTCCTTTGATTTGGGAACCTCTCCTTCCTTAGATGCACCCAAACAAGATCTCCTTCTTCAAAGATAACCTGTTATCGATCCTTATCAGCATGGGCATTGTATTTCATGGATTTCCTCTCCAAGTGCATCTTTGTCCTCTCATGTAGCTTCTTCACAAACTCAGCCCGCTTGTCAGCTTCAAAACTCTCTTTTCCCTTGTATGGCTGAGGCGTCAAGTCCACTGGAGTCCTCGGATTCAGCCCATAAACAACATCAAAAGGGGTCATTTTTGTAGCCGAATGGATTGACCTGTTATAAGCAAACTCCACACAAGGCAAAACATCTTCCCAACGTTTGAGGTTAGCTTTAAGCATAGTTCTAAGTAAAACCCCTAACGTTCTATTAGTAACTTCAGTTTGCCCATCAGTTTGTGAATGACATGAGGTAGAAAACAACAATTTAGTTCCCAACTTAGACCACAGACTTTTCCAAAAACAACTTAAAAATTTAGCATCACGATCTGAAACAACAGAACAAGGAATGCCATGCAATCTAAGAACTTCCCTAAAGAACAAATCAGCAACATGCACAGCATCATTAGTTGTGTGACAAGGAATAAAATGAGCCATTTTGGAAAAACGGTCTACCACTACAAAGATAGAATCTCTACCCTTCCTAGTTCTAGGCAATCCAACAATGAAGTCCATAGAAATGCTCCCAAGGTGAACTAGGAATAGGTAAAGGCTGGTACAAACCATGGGGATTAAGTCTAGACTTAGCTTTAGCACACACAACACAACTCTTGACAAATCTAAGCACATAATTACTCATTTTAGGCCAAAAGTAGTGTTCTTTTAATCCTTCTAAAGTCTTTTCTAAACCCCTATGTCCTCTTGATTCATGAACCTCTTTAGTTAGAAGCCTACGTATACTAGATGAAGGAATGCACAATTTACCAGCTTTAAACAAGTATCCATCATCAATAAAGTAGGTATCTATTTCTCCCCTAGACATGCAATTCTTATAAATTTCAGCAAAGTGAGGATCACTAGCATACAATTCCTTAATCATTGCAAATCCAAGGATCTTAACATCACATTGGTTCAAGAGAACATACCTGCGAGAAAGGGCGTCAGCTACCACATTCTCTTTGCCTTTCTTATGTTTTACAACATAAGGAAAGGTCTCCATAAATTCAACCCATCTTGCATGTCGCCTGCTAAGTCTGGATTGGTCTTTCAAATACTTCAAGGTCTCATGATCAGAATGGATTACAAACTCTTTAGGCCACAAATAATGAGACCAAGTTTTCAAAACCCTAATTAAAGCATACAACTCTTTATCATAAGTAGGGTAATTCAACTCATCCCCACTAAGCTTCTCACTAAAATAATCTATGGGTTTCTTGTCTTGCAAGAGCACGCCTCCTATTCCATGGCCAGATGCGTCCACCTCTATCTCAAATACTTTGGAGAAGTCAGAGAGTTGGAGCACTAGGGCGTGGCATAATCTGTCCTTCAAAGTGTTGAAGGCGTTCTCTTGTTGCTCTCTCCATTTGAATGCTGAATCCTTCTTTGTAAGCTCATGGAGAGGGGCTGCAATTGTGCTAAAATCACGCACAAATCTCCTGTAGAAGCCAGCCAAGCCGAGAAAAGAGCGCACCATGGTTGGTGTAGTCGGCTAGGGCCACTCCTTGATTGCCTTGATTTTGTCTTCATCTACCTTCAATCCACCTTTAGACACAACAAAACCAAGACAAATGGTAGACTCCGAGCAAAAAGAACACTTTTTCAAATTAACATAAAGCTTTTCTAACCTTAAAGTGTCCAAAACAGCCCTAAGATGGTCTACATGTTCATGCAAGGTTTTGTTATAGACTAAGATATCATCAAAGTAGACTACAACAAATTTACCTAAGTATCTTCTTAGAACATGGTTCATAAGCCTCATGAAAGTACTAGGTGCATTAGTTAATCCAAAAGGCATTACTAACCATTCATATAAACCATACTTAGTTTTAAAGGAAGTTTTCCATTCATCCCCTTCCCTCATCCTAATTTGATGGTACCCACTTCTTAAATCAATCTTAGAAAAGAAATTAGCACCATGCAATTCATCAAGCATATCATCTAATCTAGGAATGGGATGACGGTACTTAACTGTTATTTGGTTGATTGCCCTGCAATCAACACACATTCTCCATGTGCCATCCTTCTTTGGCACGAAAATCACCGGAATCGCGCATGGGCTGAGGGATTCACGCACATAGCCTTTGTCCATGAGATCTTGCACTTGTCTTTGAAGCTCAACGGTCTCCTCTGGACTTGCTCTATAGGCTGCACGGTTTGGTAAAGAAGCACCGGGCACCAAATCAATTTGATGCTCAATGCCTCTAATTGGTGGAAGGCCTTGTGGCAACTCTTCAGGAATCACATCTTCAAATTCCTGTAATAGATCCTGAATACACTTTGGAAGATGTGAAATATCTTGACTAATAATAAGTATGTCTTTCCTCATCAGAAGTAAGCAAAAAGAGTTAGGGAAAGAAATACTAGACTGAGTAACTAGAGAGCACTTTTATACACTGCCTTTTAAGCCGATTTTTGGCTCTTTCTGTAGGCGTTCTTTTTCCAGATCTGTAGCTCTCTGAGTCTCTGAATTGCTCCCAAAATTTGATGCAAAACGCCCGAATGGTTTGGGAGATAGCCCCGTTTTCGTCTTAGATGCAATGTTGGAAGTGTTGCTCGGCACTTTTGACGATTTAGGGACTTTTTCTGGGCGTTTTTCATCCCAATCAGTAGCTCCACTCGTGCTTGATGTTTTCCTAAAATTTGAACCAGAATGCCCGGGTGGAGACTGGGAAACGCCGCTAGTCTTTGTTGGTGCGTCGGGCGCCGAGCGCCGTGCCGCAGCCTTGGCCGCCGATTCAGCCTCTTCTTTCTCTTCCTTGGCACGCCTAAGTGCCCTAGCTTGGTCTCTGCGTACCTGGTCCTGTTAAACTTGTTGGGGCGACAATGGTAGAAGAGAAACTCTCCTCCCGTCATAGTTAAACGAATAGGTATTAAGCATGCCATCATAAATAACTCTCCTATCGAATAACCATGGTCTACCTAACAAGATATGAGTGCATTCCATGTTTACCACATCACACATGATATCATCAACATAATTGCCTATGGAAACATGGACTAAACACTGATGAGTAACAAGATTAGGACCATCTGAATCATTAATGCCATTAAGACCATAACTAGTAGCCCTAGGTTGGGTTTTCAATTGCAAGTGATCAACTACCTTAGCATTAATAATGTTACAGCAGCTACCACTATCAATTATCATGCATAACACTTGATTCTTTACTGTACACCTAGTATGAAAAATATTATCTAGCCTAGGTGTTTCTTGTAAAGTAAGAGTACGCATGGTTACCAAAGTTAGAGGCTGTACAGTGCAATCCGGTTCAATGGCCTCCACGTCCTCCTCTTCTTGTCCATTGCTCTCCTCCTCCACTTGATTTGGAAGTATATCTTCATCACTCACATAGCCTCCATTGGTGGTGAGTAGCACTTGTTTCTGATTTGGACAATCCTTGGCGTAATGACCTCTTCCTTGACATTTATAGCACACTAGATCTCGTGCTCTTGGCTGATTTGGAGGTGCATTAGTGGGACGCCTTTGGCCTTGAAAACCTGTGGGTTTAGGTGAGCTAGAAGCCCCCTTTTGCTGCAAAGAAGGGTTAGAAGAATAAGAATTGGAATTAGCACTAGAATTAGAAACATACCTTTTTGGAGCATTCCAAGCTTCCTTCTTCTTCCTTTGTTGCTGCTCATAAAGTAGTTGGGCTGAATGTACTAAGGCATTGAGATCCTTGATTTGTTGAATCTCCAATGTGTCTTTGATGCTTTGATTCAGTCCAGCCATGAATTGGGTCCTTAGAGACCGTTGGGAATGATGAATTCCCGCTTTGAAGCTCAAATCCTCTAGCTCATTGAAGTACTCAGTTGGAGACTTGGTGCCTTGTTTGCATGTGGCAACTTTCAATCTCATGTGCTCGGTATGCTCTTCAGGCACATATTTCTTCCTCATTACAAACTTCATTCTGAACCACCAATTTCTAGCGGTCCCAACAAAGTGGATAACAACAACAACAACTTTCTCCCATTCTTCATAGCCCATGTGATCTAGAATGAAGTTTGTAGCTTGTTCCCACTCTAGATATTTCTCTGGATTGAGCTCTCCGCTGAATGGCTCTATCTTGATCTTTATATCACGTTTACGAATCTGATTGACGGTTTGGTTAGCGGTGTTGTTGTTGTTCGGCCTTTGTACTCCATAAGCTGGTGGAATATCCTCTACAACCTCAGCTTGGTTGTAGAAATCATCAAGGGGAGGATGCCATGGGCGCCTTTCTTCCCCGGTGTAGCCATAAGTCACATCATCATAAGGATTGTTGTATTGTTGTTGTTGATTATGAGTGGCTTGAGGATACCGGTTTGCTGGCTGATTATAGAATTGTTGATGAGTAACCGGTGGAGTCCTCAATCCTATGCATCTTCCTCTACCTCGGTTTGCTGTGGGGGAGTATTGAGCCGGGGGATCGTTTTCTTTGTAGCTAGCAAGCACATCATGCTTTTCATCAACTGCTTGGTGCTTGCCTTTGTCGCTACCTGAGGCCTGATTTGGATCACTTGTAAGCTCTATTGGAGGGGCACTTTTATGACTTGCTTGAGATGATTCAATTAGTGTGGCAAGTTGCTCCTCTAGACGCCGCATTTGTGGAGCCAATGCAGCCGTGGACAACTCTACAGCTCGAGCTTGCCATCTCGTACACTATCACTAATGGACAACCTAATGAAATCGATTGCCTCCTTAGTAAGATTCAGTTCAGCCGGGTTAGGCTCATTAGGGATCACCATTGTTCTTGAAACAAGCAAGAAAGTAGAGAGAGTAGTGTGTTCTAAGGCAAATCACAACAAGCAATACCACACCTTGATCAAGCCAAAACTTGCCTCAAAGCAATCCAATCAACTTAATTCAGTTTTTGGGTTGAATTGAGGGAGTAAATGGATAGATATGGGTTAGATATGGTATACTAATGATAAATAAAGGAAATATGCAGCTTAAGCAAATGGCAAGTATGCAATAAGACAAGCAATGCAAATAATCCCTTTATGAGCTTCAAAACACATGCAATCTCTCAATTGACTCTATGCAAGTTAATAAAGCCAAATTTAAGCATGCAAGGACAGAAATATGGTGGGCTTAAAGTGACTTTTGTTTTGTCACTATTTTCTTCAAAGTGATTTCTACTTAACTATTTTTAAGCAAGTAGTCACTAGGGTTGAAAGTGGCTTAAAACTAGTTGGGGTAGATCACTTTTTCTTTTCTGATTTTTTTTTTTGAATTTATGCACAACTACTCTTGTGCTAGAATGAAGAAATAAGCAAAGCAATGTAACAATTGAATGCAAGGGCAAAAACGAAAGCTAACTGATTTTTTTTTATCTAAGTGACTTTAAACTACCAATGAAACCAACTAGAAGCCAAATTAACAAAGAAGAACAAGGGCTGGTCGAATTTAGGTATGCAATGACAAAAATTAGCAAATATTAATCAAGCAATATGAATCGCAATCAATCATGCAACATGAATGAAAAACTCATAAAACTGTAGGAAACAATTGCTAATCTATTATTGCAACAAAACTCAACCAATTCAACCAAAAGCATGCAACAAATCCCTTAAAATCTCTTAATTGGGTAATTGCTTGGAGGGCAAGGAACAACAAGAGATTAGGGTTTGGTGATGGCTTGGCTGAGATCTAGGGTTAGGGTTTGTGGTTCGGTTCTAGGGTTTAGAGGCTAGTAGGGTTCGGTCTAGGGTTTACGAGAATAGGGTTAGGGTTTTCTCGCAAATTAGTGTTAGGGTTTGGAGGGGTCGTGATCGAACACTAGGGTTAGGGTTCGAAGGGTTTGGCGAGGGCGGTCTAGGGTTTAGGGTTAGCCGAATTGGGTGGGGTTGGTGGGGTTGGGTTCGGGTCGTGGTGGTGGGTGGTGCGGTGGTGGTTAGCGACACCAGGAGGGTGGTTAGGTGGTGGTGCGTGGTGGTGGGGTGGCGGAGATGTGGTGGTGGTGTGTTAAAAATTCAAGCTTTGGTCTCAAAAATCCAATCTTTTGGTAAAGGCGAGATTTTTGGGATCAAAAACTGAATTAAATCAACTAGAAAGCAAATTAAGGAAAGAAAATTTTACTTGGCGAGACGCTGGATTATGATACCACTTGATACGTGATTGCCTCGGATTGCTCCTTAGAAACCTCGTATATGACCCACACGATCCCGATCTTGCCAGCAAATAACAGATTCGATCCTACAAAGCTTTCAAAGTGAGTAACTTGTGGCGCAAGGAATAATGATCTCGAGAATTTAAACAAACGAAACTGGTTTGAACACT